>CM053769.1:47829922-47990192 GCA_028658325.1 Potorous gilbertii | reverse complement strand
GTCTGTGGGTGGAGCGACCTTCCCGGCTGCTGGAAATTCTGTCCCTGAATCCTGCTCAGATCTTTTCCTCTCCGTGCTGCACAGCCAGAGCAGGGCTGGGCTCTGCTCCCGTCCAGTGCACAACCGACCTTTGGAATCGGTTTTTCAGGGCTCTCTGGAATGGAAATCTCCTTCACCCTGTTGCTGCATGGCTTCTGCTGTTCCAGAATTTGTTGGGAGTTCTTTTTACAGGAGATCCATGGGCTGTGGGTTCGGAGCTAGCACATGTGAGTCTTTCTAGTCCGCCATCTTGGCTCCGCTCCCCATTAACAGTATTATTGACCAGAAGCTGTATTACTTTTCATTGAGTATTTTGCTGAATAGTGTAGCTTAGAGGGAAGAAGGCTTGACACAAAACAAAGGATCATAGGATCCTTTATTTAGAACTTGAGGGGACCTTAAAAGTTAGCAAGTCTCATTTTATAAATAAACAGACCTAGGTAGGCTGAGTCACTTGTCCAGGGTCACACAGTTTGTAAGTATCTTAGGTGGTATTCAGATCCATATCTGATTGGCTTTAGGTCTAGAGCTCTGTTCAGTATTCTGCAATGCTTCAGACCCTAGTGGAAGACCTGGATTTGAGTATTAGCTCCTCTGCTTTCTAGTCCTGTGATTATGGCCTGATCATTTCATAGGATTATGGAATTTAGATCTAAGAAGCTCATTAGAAATCATCTAGTCTGGTCTTTTCATTTTATGGATGAGGGTAGAAAGGCTTATCCTTAGCCTATGTGAGTAGAAGGAAGAAGGTGTATTCATGGTTTTTCCAGATTCTCTCAGTTTTATGCTCCTTTGTCTTTCTATCTCTGATATACACTGTATAACCCTAAGCAAGTCACTTCTCAGTGGTCCTGGCATCTGTCTTGGACTCTCAGTTACAGAGAGAGAGTACAGACCTGCATTGGTAGAGGGAATTCTTAGTAGGATCAACCAGCACTAATGAAATCACACGTTGATTTTATATCTTGCTTTCTTTTATGACATATCATTTAATAGGATTAAATCTACAAATCACACCCTCTGGACCTGAATTTCACCTTTGCCTACTGATCATATATGTGCTACAAATTAGACTATGGTGCCTATTAATATATTCTTAGTGGATAATACAGTACCAGAAATGGCTAATTAAGAAAAGTAAGGATTTTTATTATTTTATAAAAAAATATAATTAACTGACTTGTATAAAATAACTTATTGCCCAGGAGTCAGTCAGGTGCACTTGACAGAGAACTGACCTTAGAATCAGGGTAACCCTAGGTGCATGTCTTTCTTCTGACACATTGGCTTTGTAACCCAGGGCAAGCCACTTAACCTCTCAGTGCCTCCAAATAGCTCTCTAAGACAGGGTTGAGGAACCTACAGCCTTGAGGCCACATCTAGTCCTCTAGGTCCTCAAGTGTGGCCCTTTGACTGAATCCAAACTTCACAGGACAAATACTTTTATTAAAAGGATTTGTTCTGTAAAAGGTGGACTCAGTTAAAAGGCCACAGTCAAGGACCTAGAAGGCCTCAGGTTCCCCACCCCTGCTCTAAGACAAAAATTTGCACAGCATTTGCTGATGTGCATTGATTGAAGGTGTTTATATGCAAGAATTTAAACTTATAAGCTACAAATACCTTACCATCTAAATTCATAAAGGAAAAATTAACTGAATGACAAGTCTTAGGTAATAATACAATAATAGCAGGAGACTTTAACGTTTTGGATAAATATAACAGAAAGAAAAACAAGGAAAAACACCGAATGTATGAAATGAACATAGAATTAAAGTAATATGTTCTTAGTAAGCATTTAGTGACAGGTTTATTGACTAGAGACTGTAATACTTTTCACTCTGTATTTTGCTGACCATTGTAGCTTAAAGGGAAGAAGAATGGACTCAGAAAATAGGTTCATTCACTGGATCATTTAATTTAGCACTGAACAACAGAATTGAATGGATTGCTGGAGAAAATAGAACTAAAATACTTTTGGTGATTTCTTAATGAGACAATTGAATAACATACTTATTTCCCAGTGCCACATTTATATAAGTTGACCATGTTTTAGAGTACAGAGATATTACAAATGAATGTAAAAAAGGCAGACATAAACATATCCTTTACGGACCATAAGGCAATAAAAATAGTAATCAGTTCAGGGAACGCAATCAAAAGACAGAGACCCAAAAGCAACTTAATTATGAAATACTAAATAATGAGTGGATCAAAGTGAATCAAATGATAGAAACGGCAATAAAGCAAAAGAAAATAATAAAGTTGATGCAACATATCAAAAAATTTCAAGATCCAGCAAAAGCAATTCTTGGGGGAAATTGTATTCCTAAAAATATACATTAACAAAATAGGAGAGGATTAATGAACTGAACATGCATTTTTTTTTTTTAGAAATTAGCCAACAGGTAAACCTAAAATAAGCACGATAAAGAAGATATTGAAAACTGGAAGAGAAATAGGAGCAAAAACAAAATTGATAAACCTTAAAAATAAGAGGATAAAAAATCAAATCAATAAATTAGCAAAAGAGCAAGGCAAAATCACAACAAACCCAGAAGAAATAAAAGGAATTATCATAGACTGATAAAAAAAACTGAGACTTATAAACAAAATAGAGAAATACCTTCAGAAGTGTAAAATAAACTAACTGAAGGCTGAATGAAGTTCTTAAGACAACCTCAGTAAAGGAAACAACTAGATATAAAGGAAGGGAAGGAGGGACAGGTCTAGCAAAGGGTAGAAAGGAAAGGAGTTCTTTCAAGAATTTAAAGACAAAAAATAATACCAAGTTATTCTCAAAAATTTGAGAAAGCAGTCCTCCAGATTCCTTTTGTGAAACAACTCTAGGCAGAATACCTAAACCAAGAAAGGATAAAACAAAGAAATAGAACTCTAGACCAGTATCATTAATAAATATTGATTAAAATTTTTTTTGAAGATCCTGTCAAACAGTTTACAGCAGTTCACCCCCAAAAAATCATTCAGTATGACTAAACCGGATTTATGTCAAGGAAGTATATATGGTTCAAAATGAGGAAAACAATCTACATGATTAACTATATTAAAAACAAAAATATGTGAAACCATAGAGAAATCCTTTGACAAAGCACAATACCTATTTATTCTTAAACTCCTACAAAGTGTAGGCATAGAGGAACTTTCTTTTTAAAAAGACATTGAAAACCTTTGTATTAAAAAAAGAAAAAGAAACAAGTGTCATATGCACTGGGGATACTGTAGAAGCTTTCCCAATAAATATGGGAATAAAGCAAGGTTGCCCACTCTCCTCACTATTATTTGATATTGTTCTAGAAATGTTAACATATGTCAAGAGAAAGAAATTAAGTGTGTACAGATAGGCAAAAAAAGAGATAAAGCTATCTACTTGGTGATATGATATTTTATTTGAAAAAGTCATAGGGAATTGGCAGAGATACTACGAGGGAAAATTAGTTAGCTAAGTGACTCACTGAGTAGAATTTTGGACTTTGAATCAAGAATATTTGAGTTCAGATCCATCTTCAAATACTTCTTAGCTGTGTGGCCCTGGATGTATCACTTAAACTCCCACTGCCTCAATGTCCTCAGCTGTAAAATGGAGATAATAACCTAACTTACCTCTAGAGTGTTGCAAGGATCGAACAAGGTAATATTTGTAAAGTACTGAGCAAGATGCCTGGCATATAGTAGCAATTTAATAAATGCTTGCTTCTTTCCTCAGTAGCATCAGCAGCACTGTAGTCTACAAAAAAGTCTTCAAATATCAACCAGGTAATGATAATAAAATGTAAGACACAATAAAAGAAAGGGAAATGTTTTTGGAGTTCCACTTCCAGGAGCCAAGATGGAGGAGTAAGAAATAAGTAATAAATAGCTTTCATACTCCCTTGTTGACTTCTGCAAGCCCAGAAGACATTTGCCCCAGGAAAACCCCTGGAACAGCTGAGCCAGCAGAAAGACCGGGCGCAGCAGTCTTGTAGCCCAGGAAGCTTGGGGGTTAATGGAAGAGGCCTTTCTTACTCTGTGGGAGGGGGAGAAGTACAGGGTGGAAGGCATCCCAACAAACCAGTGGCAAACCCCACCTCAGCAAACCAGGGGGAAATCCTGAGCCTTGGGATGGTGGAACATGCAAGTACCAACACCAGGACCCCACCACCACCCTCTGAGTGCCTCAGTGCAGGTAGGGGAACTGGTAGACACCAGCTCAGAAAACTACCACATGTGCTGATGTTCTCCAACAGACAGATCTCCCAGGGCTTCCGCACAATTTCAGAAAGCACAACTCTGGGAGGCACAGCTCTAGGCTAGCAGACTCCTCTAACTGTCAAACATTCAAGTGTAAGGCCTAGGTGAGAAGGAGTGAAACATTTGAGTACAAGGCCCAGATGAGCAGGCATCCCCCAGAAGTCAGACCCTGTACTCCCACCCTGAGAGCTCCAGTGTTGCTGACCCCTGCTCAGAATAGGTAAGCTGTCAGACCACTACAGCCTCTAGCTGCCAGCACCTGAGGCCCTAGCACACAAAATCAGTGACCAAATCCCAGACTCCTAGCACAAGAAGTTTGAATCAGTGCTCCCTGCACTCTCACAGAAGAACTCAACTCTGAAAGCCAGGAATTAGGCAAACACCATAAGCAAAAAGCAGAACTGGACAATAACCATGAATTTTTATTATGGGAACAAGGAAGATCAAGACACAAATTAAGAAGAGGACAGCGTGGTCAACAGACCAACATCTAAAACCTCAAAGGTGATTGTGAACTGGTCTCAAGTTCAAAAAACCTTCTTGGAAGAGCTCAAAAAGAATTTTAAAAGTCAAATAAGAGAAGTAGGAAAAAATTGGGAAAAGAAATGAGAGGTATGCAAGAGAGAGTCAATAACTTGGAAAAGGAAGGACAAAAATTGACTATAGCAAACAAGTCCTTAAAAAAGTAAAATGGGCCAAATGAAAAAGGAGCTACAAAATCCAATAGAATACTGTTGGAAACAATTGGTTAAAAATTAGATTGGGCAGGTGGAATCTAATGGCTTTATGAGATATCAAGAATCAGACAAGTAGAAACAAAAGATTGAAAAAATAGAAGAAAATGTAAAATACCTCATTGGCAAAACAAATGACCTGGAAAATAGATCCAGCAGAGTCAATATAAAAATTATTGATCTACCTGTGTATCAGCAAGCACCCTGAAACCCAGGAGGGCCTGCTGTACAGATTTTTAGATCTGCTTTTATAAAAGGGAAGCAACTTTAAGAGAGATAAACAGTCTTTAATTACACATACCAACAGAGAAAATACAAATAGGACCAATAGACAGGGCTTCTAACTGTCTGACCATAGGCAGAGAGAGAAAATCACTAAAATTGGGATTCTTAAAGCTGGGAGACTTCTTGAAATAGCTGCCCAGTGTCTCATCTGGCACATGAACCTTCTTCCAAAAACTAAGCCCCAAAGCAAAATCTCACCTCAGAATATATATACTCAGGACCTGAGTGCATGACCCCTCATGACTCAGTGTCTCATCAACAATCAGCAAAAGGTGTGGGCCCCCCTACAAAACAAATCTCCCCCAATAGGCCCACCTGTCAATGGATGGGGAAGATTTTAAACTCCCATTACCACCTGAAAACCATGATGAGAGAAAGAGCCTGGACAGTGTCTTTCAGGAAATCATCAAGGAAAACTGCCTTCAGGTCCTAGATCCAGAAGATAAAGCAGTCATTGAAAGAATCCACTGATCACCTCCTGAAAGAGATCCCAAATTGAGGGGCAGAGCCAAGATGCGGGAGTAAAAGCACAGACTATCTAGAGTGCTCCCACCAAGCCCAGCCAAATACCTATAAAAAATGACTCTAAACAAATTCTGGAGCTGCAGAACTCACGGAATGACAGAGTGAAGCAAATCTCTAGCCCAAGGCAGTCTGGAAGGTTTCTGGGAAGTGTCTGTTGCACCACACTGGGGACAGTGCAGTACAATGTGGGCCACGAGTGCACAGAGGGGGCCTGAGCAGGCCTTGGAGGGACTGAATCTCTCATACCTATGATGGTTTCCAGACTTCATGACCCCAAAACACTGAGGATAAATTAGAAGGTCAGTAGAAAAAGCCTGTGGGATCAGTGAAGGAGAGTAGAATGGTCTGGCCTCAGCCTCAGGGCAGCTAAGGGGGAAGGGGGCGGAGGAATCCACAGCAGTAGCAGGGACAGCTGCAGCCACTGTTTCTGGAGCTCTAGGCCCACAGATTGGGGGGGAGGGGCGGGATTGAGCAGCTGACAGTACAACCCCTGCCAACTCTATTGGAAGTGAAGAACTACCTTGACAAAGAGCTCAAAAGTCAAGTAAATGGCTGAGGAAATGTTCAAAAACCAGAAACAGAATCAGACTATAAAATCTTACTTTGATGACAAGAAAGACCAGAGCATGCAAACAGAAGAAAACAAAGTCAAAGCTCCTTCATCCAAAGCCTCCAAGAAAAATATGAATTAGTCTCAGGTCATGGAAGAGCTCAAAAAGGATTTTGAAAATCAAGTAAGAGAAGTAGAGCAAAAATTGGAAAGAGAAATGAGAGTGGTGCAAAAAAATCATGAAAAAACGATTCAACTGCTTGCTAAAGGAGACCCAAAAAAATGCTGAAGAAAATAACACTTTAAAAAGAGATCCCAAATTGAAAACACCAGAGAATATTGTAGCCAAATTCCAAAATTACCAGGTCAAAGAGAATACTGCAAGCAGACAAAAGGAAGCACTTTAAATATCATGGAACCACAGTCAGAATTACAAAGCACTTTGCAGCTTCTACATTAAAGATCAGAGGGCATGGAATATGATATTTTATAAGACAAAGGAGTTTGGATTATAATCAAGGATCAAACTACCCAGCAAAATTGAGCATAATCTTTCAGGGGAGGAGATGGGTATATAACAAAATAGTGGGCTTCCAAACCTTCCTGATGAAAATACCAGAGCTTAACAGAAAATTTGATCTTCAAATATAAGAATCTAGAGGCATAAAAAAGTTAACAGAAAAGAAAAAAGCAACAACATGTTATTAAGGGCAAACTCTTCATATCCCTACAAGGGAAGATAACACTTGTAACTCTTGAGAACTATATTGCTATGACACCAATTAAAAGGGATATACATAGAAGGCATGAGTGTAATTTGACTTTGATGTGATGATAAAAATTTCAGTGGTGAAAAGAGATTATACTGGGAGAAAAAAATGGAGGAGGCAAACTAGAGTAAATTACATCACATGAAGAGGTACAGAAACTATTATAGTTGAGGAAAAGAAGGGAGGGAAGATGAGCATTATTTGAACTGTACTCTCATCAGATTTAGCTCAAAGAGATAATAACATAATCTGTTAGGTATAGAAATCTAACTTACTCTTTAGGAAATAGGAGGGGAAAGGAAAAGGGAGGGGCCTCAGAAGGAAGGACAGACAAAGGGAGGTTGTGGTTGAAATCAAAATTCTAGTGTTGGGGGGAAAGGGAGAAAAGAGAGAGAAAGGCATAAATGGAGGAAGACTAGGATAGAAAGACACAGATAGTTATCTTAACTGTGAATGTGAATGAGGTGAACTCTCCCATAAAACCATAATCCTGTAATAATATGTTTGAAGCAGTGGAATACACACAGAGTAAAGGTAAAAAGCTGAAGCAGAGTATATTATAGTTCAGCTGAAGTAAAAAAAAAAAACCAAACAGATCTAAGACAAAGCAAAAGCAAAAAGAGATCTAATTGAAAGACATAAGGAAGGAAACTAACATCCTGTTAAAAAGTACCACAGACAGTGAAGTAACATCATTACTAAACAGATATGCACCAAGTGGTATAGCATCCAAATTCTTAGAGAAGTTAAGGGAGTTTCAGGAAGAAATGGATAACAAAACTATACTAGTGGGGGACCTCAGTCTCCCCCTCTGAGAACTAGATAAATATAACCACAAAATAAGTAAGAAGTTAAGTAAATGAATAGAATTTTAGAAAAGTTAGATTGTTGACCTCTGGAAAAAAATTGAATGAGAATAGAAAGTAATATACCTTTTTGTCAGCAGTACATGGCACCTACACAAAAATTGATGAAGTATTAGAGCATAAAATCCTCAAAATCCAATGCAGAAAGGCAGAAATTTTAAGGGCATTCTTTTCAGATCATGATGCAGTAAAATTTGCATGTAATTAAGGGCCATGGAAAGATAGACTAAAAATTATTTGCAAACTAAACAGTCCAATCATAAATAATGAATAGAAACAGTAACTTCATCCAAAAAAATGACAATAATGAGACAACATACCAAACTTATGGGATGCAATGAAAGTGGTTCTTATGGGAAGTTTTTTTATGTTTAAATGCTCACATGAATAAAATAGAGAGAGAAGAAATCAATGAATGAGCCTGCAACTAAAAAAAAGCTAGAAAAAGAACAAATTAAAAATCCCAAATTAAACACCAAATTAGAAATTCTGAAAATCAAAGGAGAGATTAATAAAAGTGAAATTAAGATAACTATTTAACCAATAAATAAAACTAAGAGCTGGTTCTATGAAAAAACCAATAAAATAGATAAACCTTTGGTTAATTTGATTTAAAAAAGAAGAAGAATATCAAATTACCAGTATCAAAACTGCAAAGGGTGAATTTGCCACCCGTGAAAAGGAAATCAAAACGATAATTAGGAGCTACTTTGCCCAACTGTATGCCAGTAAATCTGATAATCTGAGTGAAATGGATGAATATTTACAAAAACATAAATTGCCCAGATAACAGAAGAGGAAATAAAATACTTAACCCCATTTCAGGAAAAGAAATTGAACAAGCCATCAATGAACTCCCTAAGAAAAAATCAGGGCCACATATATTTACAAATGAATTCTATCAAACATTTAAAGAAAAAGTAATACCAATACTATATAAACTATTTGGGAAAATAGGTGAAAAAGGAGTCCTACCAAATGCTTTTAATGATACAAATAGGGTGCTGATACCTAAACCAAAAAGAGCCAAAACCAAGAGAGAAAATTATAGACCAATTTCCCTAATGAATATAGATGTAAAAATTTTAAATAAAATATTAAGAAAGAGGTTATAGTAGCTTATTTCTGGAGTAATACACTATGATTGGGTGGGATTTATATCAGGAATGCAGGGCTGGTTCAATATTAATTGACCATATCAAAAATAAAACTAACAATCATATGATGATCTCAATAGATGCAGAAAAAAGCATTTGACAGACAGCACCTATTCCTATTAAAAACACTAGAAAACATAGGTATAAATGGAGCCTTCCTTAAAATGATTGGTAGAATCTTATCTAAAACCACCAGCAAAGAATTATATGTAAAGGGGAAAAGATAGAAATATTTCCATTAAGATCAGTATGAAACAAGTATGTCCATTATCACCGCTGTTATTCAGTATTGTACTAGAAATGTTAGCTTTAGCAGTAAGAGAAGAAAAAGAAATCAAAGGAATTAGAATTGGCAGTGAAGAAACAAAGCTTTGCAGATGATATGATGTTATACTTGGACAATCTAGTAAAAAACTACTTGAAATAATAAACAATTTTAGCAACATTGTAGGATAGAAAATAAACTCACATAAAACGTCTGCATTTCTATAAATAACTAACAAAGCCCAACACCAAGAAGTAGAAAGAGAAATTCTATTTAAAGTTACTGTAGACATTATAAAATACTTGACAATCTGCTTGCCAAAATAAACCCAGGAACCATATGAACACAATTACAAAACACTTTTCACACAAATAAAGTCAGATGTAAATAATTGGAAAAATATCAGTTGCTCATGTGTAGGCTGAGCTAATATAATAAAAATGACAATTCTATCTAAATTAAATGACTTATTCAGTGCCATACCAATAAAACTACCAAAAACAATAACAAAATTCATCTGGAAGAATGAAAGGTCCAGAATATTAAGGGAATTAATGAAAAGAAATGCAAGGGAGGGTGGCCTAGCCATACCAGATCTTAAATTGTATTATAAAGCAACAATCATAAAAACTACTAGGTACTGACTGAGAAATAGAGTAGTGTATCCATGGATAGGTTAGGTAAGCAAGACAAAACAGTCAGTGACTATAGTAATGTACTACTTGATAAATCCAAAGACTCCAGCTTCTGGGATAAGAATTCAATATTTAACAAAAACTGTTGGGAAAACTGGAAAATAGTATGGCAGAAAGTGGGCATAGAGCAACATCTTACACTCTATACCAAGATAAAGTCAAAAGTTCATGATTTTGATATAAAAATTGGTGCTATAGGCAAACTAGGAGATCAAGTAATAGTTTACCCATCGTATCTATCAATAAGGGAAGAGTTTATGACCAAACAAGAGATAGATAACGTTATGAAATGCAAAATTGATTATTTTGATTATATTAAATTGAAAAGTTTTTGCACAAACAAAATTAAAGGGAAAATCTCATTCAAAATAGCTAAAAAATGCATAAAATATTTGAGATCGATGTACTCAAGAACACAATCTTTGTATGGGTTCAAAACAAGATACTCCTTAAAGAAAGAAATAAAAATTTAAATAGCTGGAAGAATATTATATGCTCATGGCTAGACCATGCTGGGGAGTGGTACAATGCTATCAAAATTAATATACCATTGTAATGCTATACCAATTAAGCTGCCAAAGAGAATACTTTATAGAACATGATAAAATAATAATCTAGATTATCAAGAGAAAAAATGAGGGAAGAAAGGGGAATAATATTTTCAGACCTCTTACTATATTATAAAACAATTTTTATCGAAACTATTTTATTGGTTAAAAATTTTAACTATGGAACATAGTAGACAAGAGAATTAGAAACAATTGAATTCGGTACCACAGTCCTTTAATTTTGACTCTACATATAGTAGTCACCTTATTCCTTTCTTTTATTCTGAACTTAAGAAATAAAACAAACATCTCCATAACAAAGTTGAGTAAAAAAGGATTCCACATGAAACTGCAAATCTATTATGTACAATTGCTTTTCCTCTTAAATATAGAATAAAGTTACAATGTAACTTTCTTTTCCCCCTTCCTCAACCTCTGCCCTATAGATGGCTACCATTAGACATAAATATGTAAAACCACATCATACATGCTTCTATTTATTAGTTCTTTCTCTGAATGCAGATAGCATTTTCCTTCATAGGTTCATTGTAGTTAATTTGGGTATTTATAATAGTCAAAATGACTTGGTTGCTGAAAGTTGTTCTTAAAATAATAATACTGTTGCTGTATACAACATTCTCTTGTTCTGCTCATTTCACTCGTCGTTATTTCGTTAATTATTTCAGCTAACTTTTTAATTGAATTTTTAGGATTTTCAAGCTATATTGTCTGCAAAACCTTTTATTACTTCATTGCCCATTCTGATGTCTCCGATTTCCAGTACAATATTGAATAATACTAGTGATAGTGGGCTTTCTTGATTCACACCTGATCTTACTGGGAAAGCTTCTAGCTTATCTCCGTTAAAAATAATAATTACTTATGGTTTTAGGATTTCAGGCAGTTGAGAAAAACACAAAGGAAAGCATCCTTTGTTTGTAGAGGAAATCCTTTGGCAAGCAAGCCAAGGGTGGTAAGCAGCCATGGGCTACAAGTTGTGTAGACCCATATTAAACCATTCCTGCACTCGTATAAATCCCACCTGGTCTTTGTAATATATTATTGTGGGCTTCTAGCTAGAATTTTATTAGGATTTTGGGATCTGTATTCATTAAGGAAATTGGTTTATAATTTTCTTTCTGTTTTTGCACTTCCTGGTTTAGACATCAATACCATATTTAAATGTTCCATAAAAGGAGTTTTGCAAGACTTCTTCTTTACCTGTTATTCCAAGTAATTTATTTAATATTGAAATTAGTTGATCTTTAAATGTTTGTTAGAATTCACTTGTAAATCCTTCTGGTCCTGATGCTTTTTTCTTAGGAATCTTTCTTATGGCCCATTCACTTTGTTATTATAAAATGGGTCTATTTAGATATTCTCATTCCTCTTCTGCTAATCTAGGCAGTTTACATTTTTTGTAAATATTCTTCTATTTCACTTAAATTGTTAAATGTATTCATATATAATTGGGGAAAATAGCTCCTTATAATTGACTTGATTGCCTCTTCATTAGTGATATAGTCACCTTTTTTATTTTTAATGCTGGTGACTTGGTTTTCTTCTCTCCTTTTAAATCATATTAACCAATGGTTTATTTATTTTATTAGTTTTTTTCATAAAATCAACTCCTAGTTTTATTAATTCAGTGATTTCCTTATATTGAGTTTTATTAATCTCACCTTTAAGTTCTTTTTCTAATGTTTTATATTGCATGCTCAATTCATTTGTCTGCGCTTTCTCTGTTTTATTAATATAAGCATTTAGAGATATAAATTTTTCCTCTGATTACTGCTTTCGTTGTATCCCATATCTTTTGATATATTGTCAAGTTATCATTCTCTTTAATGAAATTATGCATTGTTTCTATGATTTGTTCTTTAACCCATGCATTCTTTAAGATTAGCTTGTTTATTCTCCACTTAGTTTTTATTCTATGTTTCCACAGTCCCTTAGTATAGTTTTTATTGCGTTGTGATCTGAAAAGGATGCATTTACTATTTTGGCTTTTAACTACAAAAATTATATGCCTTAATATAGGTTCACTCTTCGTAGAAGTACCATGTGCTACTGGGGAAAAGGTCTTTTCCTTTCTATTTCCATTCATTTATCTCTAGATATTGGTCATATCTAGTTTGTCTAAAATTCTAATCACTTCTTGACTTATTTCTTGTTTACTTTTTGGCTAGATTTATCTAGTTTTGAGTGGGGAATATTAAAGTCCGCCACTATAATAGTGTCTCTTTCTACCTGTAATTCATTTAACTTTTCTTTTAAAAATTTAGATGCTATATATTTTGGTGCATATAGGTGATACTGCTTTGTTGTTTATGGTACCTTTTGTTGTAATGTAGTTTCCTTGTTTATCTCTTTTAAATCTTTTAGCTTTAACTTTGAGACCATGATCACTATCTTTGATTTTTCTACATCAGCTGAAGCATAATAAATTTACTCTAGCCTTTTGTTTTAATTCTTTGTGTGTCTCTCATTTTTAGATGTATGTCTTGTAAACATCAGACTCTTGGATTCTGATTTTTAATCCATTGTGCCAACTGTTTCCATTCTATGGGTGAATTCTTCCCGTCCACATTCAAAGTCATCATTACTATTTGCTCATCTCCCTTCATCCTATTTTTCCTATTGTCTTTCTCAGCCTCTCTGTTTACTGTATCCCTTCTTGTATGTCTACTTTACTAATAACCACCACCTCATTAATCATACCCTTTTAAAAACTCGCTTCCTTCTCCTCTCTCCTTAGCCTCCTATTCCTTATTCTACCCATACCTCAAAGAGACCCTCCCTTATCCTCTCCCTAACTCTTAATCTACAAACCCTTTAAAAATTCCATCCCTTTTCCTGTCCACTTGCCCTCTTATTTCTTTATAAATCTAGAAGACTTTTATATCTTTCTAGATGTATCTAAACCCTAGATTAACTGAGAGTAAGGTTCCAGTACTACCATCTGCTTCCTCTGATTCAGTTCTTTTCATGCCTCATTTGTATGAGACAATTACTCTTTTTTACCCTTTCTTACCCAATTTTGTTTTTTTTAGAATGGCCCCATCATACTCAGCTCAGCCCCAACTTTTCTTCCAAATTATCCAGTAACATTTTTCACATATAAGAAGTAAAATTATTGAGTCCCTTATAGTTGATCTTTAATGTTTACCTTATATTTCTTCTGGTTTTTGTATGTCAAATTTTCCATTAAGTTCTGTTCTTTTTGTCACAAATATTTGAAATTCTTTCAGTTTGTTACATATCCATTTTTGTTGCTGTTCAGGACTGTACTCATGTTGGCTGGGTGAACTACTTCGGTTACCATCCCAGCTTTTTTTTCTCTTCCAAATATAATGTTCAAAGACCTGCAGACTTTTAGTGTGGAAGCTGCTAGGTCCCATGTAACCCTGATTGTAATTCCACAGTATTTAAATTATTTTTTTTCATGTTGCTTGTAATATTTTCTCCTTAATCTGGAAGTTTTGAAATAGGTTTTGATATTCCTGTAAGTTTTCATCCTGGGATCTCTTTCAGTTGGTGAGCAGTAGATTTTTTTTCTATTTCTGCTTACCCTTTTGTTCTGGAACTCCATGGCAGTTTTCCTCAATAATTCCTTGTAATATTGTATCAAGATTTTTTTAATCATAATTTTCAGGTAGTCCAGCAATTCTTATGCTGTTTCCCCTTGATCTATTCTCCAGATGAATTGTTTTTTGAATGAAATGTTTCATATTCTCCTCTTTTTTTATTCTTTTGATTTTGTTCTATTCTTTCTTGGCATCTTATATCATTCCCCTCCCTTTGCCTAATTCTAGTTTTCAAGGAGTTATTTTCTTAAGTTTTTAGATCCTTTTTTCTGATGGCTCTGTTTTCATAATTTTATTCATTTTCTTGGACTGCTCTTATTTTTTTCCTAATTTTTCCTCATTGTCCCTTATTTGATTTTTTTCTAAATGGTATTTTTACTATTACAGGTAAAGAGAGTTTTCAGCATTTATTTTTATGATTTTGAATCCCAAATTTTTCTCCCTCCTTCCTCAGTACAACAAGCAATCTGATATCGGTTATATGTGGGCAGTCACATAAACATATTTCCACATTAGTTATGTTGTGAAAAAAGAAACAGAACAAAAGGGGAAAACCATGAAGAAAAAACAAAAAAATAAAAATAGTATTCTTTGGTCTGCATTCAGGCTCCTTAGTTCTTTTTCTGAATGTGGATAACATTTTCCATCATAAGTCTTTTGGAATCAAGCCATTTTATGTCTGAGAAGAATCAAGTCTGTCATGATTGACCATCACACAGTATTGCTTTTACCATGTACAAAGTTCTCCTGGTTCTCTCACTTCACTCAGCTTCAGTTCATGTAAGTCTTTCCAGGATTTTTTGAAATCCACTTGCTTGTCATTTATCATAGCACAATAATATTCCATTCCATTCATACTCCACAACTTTTTCAGGCATTCCTTAGTTGATGGCATTCCCTCAGTTTCCAATTCTTTTCCACCACAAAAAAGGAGCTCCTATAAATATTTTTGAATATGTAGACCTTTTCTCCTTTTTTTAATGATCTTCTTGGAATACAGATCTAGTAGTGCTGGATCAAAGAATTTTATTTGATTTTTAAGTTCTTCCAATGAACTCTTTTTTGTGCTTGTGACAATTTGATGTTTCTCTTTGAGGTAGGAGTGGCTTTTCTTACTTCACTGTTCTCCTTTGAATATGAGCCCAATTCTTCTCTATCTCCATAATAGCTGTCTATTGTCAGGTTCTTTCTTCTTTGTTTACTAATTTTTATTTTGTTTTATTTTACTTTTAGCAGCTTATTGTAATCAGGTTCTAGGGCCAATGTGTGGGTAATGGTGTTCTGGGGGTCAGGTCCTTCTTCATGTTATTTTCTGCACTCTGTCCAAGGCCCAACCTTGGACACTCCTCTTGACCCCTAGCTTATGCTGAGGCCCATGATTTCCCTACAAACACTCTTGCTCCCAGAAGCATCTCCTGCTGTTGCAAACTTCGGCTCTCCCCTTTGCCCTAGAACCAAAACCAGGGACTCAGCTCTCCCAAAGTTCCCATGACTGGCCAGGTTCCTGCCCCTTTGCTACTGCACTCCCCTGGCATGTGCTAGTTCCTTCTTACCAACAGCTATAGCCCAAGACCACATCTGGTCAGCACAGGTGTCCCTGGCATCCCAAGACAGCTAAGAGGCTTTCAGTCTTCCCCTATGCAGCTGTCCAACCCCCACATTGTCCATGAAGTGAAAGCTGAGGAGGCTGAGGCTGCCTTCCACCCAGAATCATCCAGAGCTCATTTGTTGATTCAGCGGAGTCAGCCTGGAGGTGTCTGCACTTCACTCAGAGTCAGACTGCCATCCCTGGAAGTTGATTCTTTCCTGAGGTACTTTCACGTTGTCTTAGGAAGAAAACTCCTTTACCCCAACTTACTTTATTTTTGCCACTGTGTTCACTTTGAAGCAATGTTCTGTCTTATTTGTGGAAGAAATTGGAGAGCCTGGAATTTTCTGATCTACTGTTCCATCTTCCCAGATTCCTCTAGTCACCTTTTTTCATCACAGAGTAGAATTATGAATCATGCATCACTAATTGTCTAACTGGCATTCTGATATATTTACAGAACTTTTCATTTAGGATCCCTTGCCAAGTTGTTCTTCATAATTTTTTTCAATGTTTGACTTCTAGTTTAGTCATAGCTCTCAGGTTTCCTTTCTCTAGTCATTTGAACAATCTTTTCTTTCACTTGAAAAAAAACACCTTCTCCTTTTGTATCTGTGATTTTGCTTTTATGTAGAATTGGGGGTGGGGATGTGGCAAAATGAGAGCATTTTTTTTCCATATTTGAATTTATCAAGAATTTCTAGTAAGGCCTTTTTGGTTTTGTTTTGTTTTTAAATAGCCACAAGGTTTTATTTGGGTTTTTTACTTTATGTCTTTATTTTATTTCTAATTTCTCTTTATCCCAGCCCTCTGCATGCGCATGCTCATGAACACACGCACGCACGCACACTTAACACTCATGCCTGTATTATGTCTTATGTTACTGTAAAAATGGAAACATAATCAGATTATATTTTACAACCATAGATCTGAATAGGTTTTAACAGTGGGTGAAAGACCTCTGATAGTCATTTATATTTAGAAAACATGCTATGAACCAATGAAATTTGGCCAAATGTTAGTTACCTCACTTCTGTTCTACATGAAACAGTTTCTACTCATTGTACTTCCCTCTCCCTGTTCATAAGAATGATAAACAAGGAACCTAATAATAACCAATTTATTATAGTGCTTTAAGTTTTGCAAAGTGATTTCCTTAAAATAACCCTATAAGATAGGTAGTATAAGCATTGTTTATTCCCATTTTTTAAATAAGGAAACTGAAGCTCAAGAAAGTCCTTCATCATATCATGATTAAATGTCAGAAGTAAGAATTGAAGCTTAATTCCTTTCCACCGTACCAACCCAAATTCATCAGTGTCCAGACCATTTTATTTGGCTCACTTATCTCCTAACCTTCTAGTCATTTCACTCAGTTTCAGAACCCCCAAAACAATTAACAATTTTTAGCGTGATTCTCCTTTCTGATGAATATGCCGCATTCTGCTTCTGTTTTTTTATTTATTTTTGGAAAAGAACAATGATTTGAGAAAGAAACAAACAGTTGTTGTGATCAGACACATCCCTCTTGGTTTTAGGAGGGGAGGAAAAGATTTTAGTTTTTTCCTTTTGAGTTTATTATTTTTATTTTTCAAAAAATAGATATTTTTTATTCTATCCCTCTAACTTCTCTCTCATTGAGCAAATAAAACAACCAAATCCCTCAAGATATATTTACATAGACTTGCAAAACAGATTTCCACATTAGCCATGTTCAAAAATGTATGCTTCTTTCTTCATTTTAAGTTCATCACCTCTCTGCTAGCATGTCAGTGGCAAATTTCATCTTCATTCTTTTGGACCTATGTTATGTCATTGTATTGACCAAGTTCTAAAGTCTTTCAGAGTTCTTTTTCTATGTAATATTGTTATCACTATATAATATGTATAATATTGTTATCACTGTATAAATTGTTATCCTATTTCTGCCTACTTACCTCTTCATAAGTTCATAAACGACTTCCCAGTTCCCTCTGAAATTGTCTGTTTCATCACTCTGCACAGTACAACAATAGTATTTAGAGTGAATTATTTTGACTCTTTTCTTTTGAAAGTGAAGTTCAGCAGCAAAACAAAGGCTATAGAAAACTACAGTTAAAAATAGCATGGATTAGTCATTACAACTTCATATCTGAGTGGATTTCTGAAATTTCTATAAAAGTGAGGTATGAAGCTGGTCATGTGTTGCCAGATGTGGTATTCCTATAAATAGTAATCTCAGTGTTTTTCCTATGTTTTAGGTATGTGTTCTTTTTGGATCCATGCAATGTGGACTTGGTAAAACGGAAGATCAAGTCTATTGCTCTGTGTGTATCAGCATGTCCAAGCCATGAATTGAAAACAATATATGAAGTCCAGAAGTTTGCAGAAAAGAATGGTGAGGAGATGTTAGAGCTGACCATCCAAGTAATGTTCCTGTCCTGTTACGGTTGTCAAATGTCCTAGGGGTTGTTATTCAAACAGAACCTCTTATGTCCAATACTAAAGGAAACCAGCACTTATATTCTGTACTAGTAAACTTAACAGAGGGCTTTAAAGGGGGAAAAAGCATAGATAATTTTTATCATCTAATAAAAATATCGAGAAAAAATTGAAAGCTTTTGAAGTGATATCATGGGGAAGAGGGAAAGAGATTTCTTCTGTTTAGCCTTAGAGAGCACAATTTGGAGTAGCAATGGATGAAATATTCAGGAAGGCAAATTTGGGTTTGATATGCGGAGAAAAACTTCCTAACAGTTAGAGCTGTTAGGAAAAATAGAATAAGCTGCCTTGGGACTGAATGAGTTGCCTCTAGAGGTAAAGCAAAGACTCAGTGACCTTTTGTTGTATGTGATATAGAGGGGGCTTTTTTCAGGTATAGCTTGGACTAGATGGTATGTCTGAGATCCTTTCCAGCTCTAGATACGAAAGGATCCTGTGATCCCTTCTAAATCTGTGATTCTGTAATATTTTTGTATTCTAAGCATAATATTTGAAGAAAATGTGAAGGTAGGGACTTTGGTATTGCCTGGGAGAATTCCCGAATAGTAGATTTCCTAATTTCTCCATCCTTTTTCTTTTTCGGTTCCTAGATCCCAGATCTATTCCAGTACATATAAAATCAGTTACCAGTTTCAATCTTGCTTAGTTTGACTTCTTTCACAATACAACTACTCTTATGGTTTCACATTGCTTCATAGTATAGATTTTATCACAGTTCTTCTGATATACTAATCAAGCCTGCATCTGAATATAGTCAACCTAAGGACTAGTGACTTACTCAGGTCCAAGTCATGCTTTATAGGATTCAGGTCTGACCCAAGAGAACTCTAAAGGGTATGTTCTCATCAGCAGAACTTTCTTTAAAAAAAAAATTGTTACATTTTGTTTCTAACAATACTTTCATTTAGAAATATAGCCTCTCCCCTTCCTCTGCTACCCAGTGATTGCTTATAATAAAGAATTAAAAAAAAAAAACAAGTCACTTCAGTGAAACTAACCAATAGGTGAAGTCCCAGCAAAAATCTGACTTTTTAGAGGATGCTTTTTCTGGTTGACTCCCTATAATGTTAGTGTCCTTTCTCTATTGGATTATTTCAAATTTATCCTGTGTATACCTTTCTTTGTACATAGTTGTCTTCTCCTTTAGACTGTTAGCTCTGAGAGAGGGACTATTTCCTTTCTTTGTATCCCCAGCTCTTAGCCCAGCATCTGTCACCAGTAGGTACTTTAAAATGTTTATTGACTGCCTGAGTCTTTGATGGCTTGTGCAGTGTTTCCCAGCCATGGTCCCCAACCTATGCAAAAAAGGGAGGGGGTGCATTTTCTCTTTTTTGACTCAAGCCTGGTCATTATAATAATTGCAACAGTGTTTTGTTCTTTCCATTTACGTTATTTTCCTGGTTCTGCTTGCATCGTTGTGTCTGTTCGTGCATGTCTTCCCATACCTCTCAGAATTCCGTGTATATCATTTCTTATGACACTTTAGTATTCTGTTACATTTATGTATAGTGACTTGTTTAGTTATTCCCAGATGGATGATCTTGTACCTTATTTTCAGTTCTTTGTTACTATGAAAAAAATGCTTCTTTGAATATTTTGGTGTATATAATACCTTTATTTTTTTCCTTTGGTCTCCTAGCCTAACAGCAGGATTTCTGTATTGAAGGACATGGGTATTATAGTTACTTTCTTAGCAAATTCCAAATTATTTTCCAGAATGGTTGAACTTATGCATAGCTCCAAGAGTTTATTATGCTTGTGTAATACTCTTACTAAAACAATTAGCCTATTTAATCTTAATTTAAGTTGGTGATATAACAGCCCTTAAGACCCCTGTGGTTCCTTTCTCTTCAGGTTTGGGAAGTTTATTTTAGAAGAAAAAGTTCTGAGTTCAATCAAGACTGCTTGAAATCCCCAGTTATGAAAGTTTCTAACATTTATTGTATGTACTTCTATTTAATCCCTGACCTCTTTTTGATTGAAGCAAAATTCAGTTTGTTGGGAACATTTGAGTAACAAAGCAGATTATATTATAATGTCTACTGACAGACAGGCACCCAGAAGGCAAGTTGAGGAAAGAACTCTTCCTTTTATTGGAGTCCCTTAGAGTGAGACCCAAACCCGCATACAATGGCTTTGATTCCAGGAGATAGACAGACCCTGCACAATCAAGTTGTGTTCTTATGTAACAAAGTTAATTACTTTTAAGGGGGTAGGATTCTCAGTGAAGCCCTACCTTTTCACCTTCCCAGTTTTCTGGTGTGAAAGAAGACCAAAGAGTTGTCTTAATTTTAATTTCTCATGTTAGTAATGTTCAGCAATAAGTTTTTGTTTTGTTATCAATAATCTGAAATTCTTCCGATGAGAATTCTTTGTTCATGTCCTTTAACTTATCCACTGTCAGCAAGAAGTTTTAGAGCATCTAAAAAGATTTTATATCAAACTTGCATGTCCAACCCCTAGCACAATGCCTGGAACATACTAGGTATGCAGCAAGTGCTTGTGGAGTTCCATGGATTCCATGAGCCCTGAAAGTGACTATGGCCTATGGCCAGGAATAGAAGTTTCCTTATGGCTGTGTTATGTGTTCCTATGCATCTATTCAGTCAAAAATCCTGTAGGCCACCTTACTTTTACCCTAAGACAAAACCAAATTCTTGGGAGGAATCAGATCTGATAAGATCTTCATGGTAAAAAAAGGGAGTAACACAGAAACATTATTGATAGAATCAGAGCGCCACAGCATAATATTAAGTGAGACAACTTTCAGCCAAAACTCGAGTGTTTAGTTGGAATCAAATCAGCCCAAGATATACAAACCAACATATAGCAAGTATAATTAGAGCATTGGACTTTATGAACTCTAAGGCCATTTCCAGTCCTAAAATTTTATAGATCTATAAAATTCAATTCATATTATTCCAATTAGTTTTTGAGACCAAGAAGTATTTGCAAGAGAGTTAGACCAGCCATTACACAGAATGTGCCATTATTATTGGTGTGTTTCCATTTGTACAAAGGAAGGTAACAAGACTTAAGAAGACAGAATGGGGAAGGAGAAATAACAAAGGCAGATTATAACCAGAATGATCTAATCCTTAAGTGTGATGGTCTCCAGACCAGAGTATAAGGAGGAATCAATCAAAAAGCAAATATTTTTTAAGCATCTGTTATCTGTCATGTACCATGATAGATATTTGAAATACAGAGATGAAACTGAAATAGCCCCATCTTCTTTCAAGGAGCTTCCATTCTATCTGAGGAGACAACATAAATACATACAGAATAAATACCATTTAGTTCTGCAGAGAGGATACTAGTAACTGAGGAATCAGAAGAGGTTTCTTGTAGAAAATAGTGCTTGAGCTAAATTTTAAAGGAAGTAAGAAATCCAAAAGTGGATCCGTTATCTGTCACACACACACACCCCAAGCCCTCCCACTTTTTGAATTTCTCAGTTTTTGTCACAGATACCACCATCCTCCTAGTCACATGACTCACATCCTAGATCTCATACTTGATTCCTTAATTTCTCTCACTTTCCCTCCAAGCCTCAAACATATCCAGTCATTTGCCAAATATTATTGAGTCTACCTTCCTGATGTCTTATATACATACTTACCTTTTTTCTTCTGATAATTCCACTACCATGTCATGCCTAGACTATTGCAAAAGTTTGCAGGTTGTTCTCCCTGCCTGTAGCCTCCCCATTCCAATTCATCCTTCACTCAACTGACAAAGTAATCTCCTAAACCACAGGTCTGACCATGTCACCTAACTATTCAGTAAACTCCAGTGGCTCCCTGTTACTTCCAGGATCAAATAAAAAATACTCTCTTGGGCTTTAAAAGCCCTTCATAACTTGGCCCCCTCCTTCCTTTCCATTCTTCTTGGACTTACTCTTCTCCAGTTACTCTGCAATACAGTGACACTGGCCTCATTACTGTTCCTTGAGCAAGACAATCCATCTCCCAACTCCAGGCATTTTTACTGGCTTTCTCTCATTTGTAGAATTCTCTCCTTGGTCTCCACCTCCTGGATTCCTTGGCATCTTTCAGGTGCCAAGTAAAAGCTCACCTTGTAAAAAAACCTTCCCTGATCCTTAATAGTAGTGTTTTCCCTCTGTTGGTTATCTCTAATTTATCCCATATGTATCTTGTCTGTACATCGTGGTTTTCGTGTTGTCTACCCTGTCAGACTGTAAGCTCTTTGAGAGGAAGAAATCTCTTTTGCCTTCTTTAGTATCTTCAGCACTTAAAACAGCGTCTGACACATAGTAGGTGCTTCATAAGTGATTCTTGACTGACTGAGGTGGAGGTAAGAAGAGTGACATTCCCACTAATACAAAGGCACTGAAATAGATCAAATGCTTTCAATGCATAAAGGAAACATGTTCTTTTGAGAGCTATTCCTCAGCTTTGGTACTCCCAGTTTCAGCCTTGATCACTCTTGCTGTTTAAAGTAGGAGATAGAGTCTTATCTCCTCTACTAGACCATCACACTTGACCCAAGGGAGGGTTAAGTTCATCCTTGAAGTGGACCAGGAACCAGGAGTTTTAGAGCAAGGGGCAGAGTCATACTGAGGTGTGATTACAGTTATTACTAAGCTTGCAGGAGAGGTGGAAATTTCTAACGTGGAAGAATTCTAAACCTTAGATGATGCTAAGAAAGAGGAAGGGAGGTTAGGTGGAAGTGAGGGCCAAGTTTAGAACCTGTCACAAGAAAGACTAGGCCCCCAAAATAAGTTTGTATTTTTTTAAAGTGCCACATATAATCATTAAATTTCTCTTCCATTGATGTGGCCCCTCTAATTCTAGCTTATAGAGCATTAAATCATAGAACTGAAAAGGACCTTACAAGTCTTCTAGTTCAGTTTCCTCCTCTGCATTTTATAGGTGAGAAAATTGAATCCCAGAGAGATTAAGTTACTTGCCAAACAACATGGATTTTGTAAGTGGCAAAAGTGGAATTTGAACACCTGATAATATTTATATCCACCTTGCCATGTTCTCGTTTTCCTTGAAACCTAAAGGCTGTTTCTCTCTACTACAAAGTCTTGTACTTTTTATATATACATAAATAGAAACATCAATATTTCCAGTGAATGACAGCATTTTAAAGGTGTGACTATTGAAATTAAAATTTTCTAGTGAACCTAATGGAATAACAACATTTTGAAACTCCCAACTAAGAGAACCTAAAACTTGAGAGATTTGTTTTGTTAGTGTCTCTGACTTTGTGTGATGACCTGACTACCTATTCTTGTACAGTCATGTGACTGAAGGCTTTCTGAGCTCAGTACCATAATCAAATAACCCTGAAATTATTCCTTAGATCGCTTAGGAAAAAAAGCTATTTTCCTTTCTGAGGAACAATTAATTCCTTAAGAACTTTTCAATAATTGTTATAAATTAAAAACAAATGTAGCACATAATATTGTCTATAAGAAGCAGCATGGATTAGTGAAGAGAGGGGTAAGCTTTGGAAGTAAAAGGATCTGAGATCAAATCCTGCCTGTGACACATACTGTCTTTTTGGTGGTGGTTGAATCATATAACCTCTGAGAGTCTCCAGATAACTCTAAGGCAATAAATGATAAATGAGTTTGTAATTTGCCTTTTTGCATTGATGGTTTCCATTAAGCAAGTTCCCATACCAGTGAAATCACAAGTTCAGACGCATACCACTCTTCTTGAACTAAATGTAACTAAATATATTTCTGATAATAGGCGGTCATAATCAAATAAATGCTTGACACTTTGCAAGGTCATTTAATAAATGTTTGATTAGAAATAACTTGAAGATTTTTCAAATTTGGGAAAGAAAATTATTTTTATATAAATTTATTTTCAGTTTTCAGCATTTACTTCCACAAAATTTTGAATTTTAAATTTTCTCCCCATCTTTCTCCTCCCCCTACCCCAGGACAGTGTGTATTTTGATTATCCTTTCCTCCAATCCGCCCTCCCTTCTATCATCCACCCCCTCCTTATCCCCTTCCCTTCTATTTTCTTGTGGGGTAAGAGAGATTTCTATACCTCATTGCTTTTATATCTTTTTTCCTAGTTGCATATAAAAGCAACCTCTAACATTCATTTTTAAAGCTTTGAATTCCACATTTTCTCCCTTCCCCCCTCCCCACCCACCCTCATTGAGGAGGAAGCAATTCAATAAAGGTTATACATGTGTGGTCATACAAAACACCTCCATAATAGGGGTGTTGTGAAAGACTAACTATATTTCCCTCTACCCCTGTCCTGCTCTCCATTTATTCAGTTCTTTCCTTTGACCTGTCACTCCAAAGTGTTTGCTTCTGATTACCTCTTCCCCCAATCTGCTGTCTTTTCTATTATTCCCCCCTCTCTTATTCCCTTGCCCTCTCCTTTCCTGTAGGGTAAGATAAACTTCCATATCCAATTGAGTGTGTATCTTATTCCCTCCTGAAGCCAAATCCGATGAAAGAAAAGTTCACTTATTTCCTCTCTCCTTCCCCTTCTTCTATTTCATTGTAAAAGCTTTTTCTTGCCTCTTTTATGTGAGATGATTACCACATTCTACCTCTTCCTTTCTCTTTCTCCTAGTACATTCCTCTCAACCCTTAATTTTCTTTTTTAGATATGATCCCTTCATATTCAGCTCACCCTGTGCCCTCTGTTGCTATCTCTATTCTTGTCTCTCCTCTCTCTCTCTCTCTCTCTCCATATATATATATATACACACACACATACATACATACATACACATACACATATACATATATGTATATATATTCCCTCCAACTATCCTAATACCGAGAAAGATCTCATGTGTTACAAATGTCTTCTTTCCATGTAGGAATATAGACAGTTCAACTTCAATAAGTTCCTTTTGGTTATTCTTTCCTCTTTACCTTTTCATGCTTCTCTTGATTCTTGTATTTGAAAGTCAAATTTTCTATTCAGCTCTGGGCTTTTCAACAAGAATGCTTGGAAGTCCTCTATTTCATTGAAATTTGATTTTCCCCCTGAGGTATTATAATCAGTTTTGCTGGGTAGATGATTCTTGGTTTTAACCCTAACTCCTTTAACCTCTGTAATATCATATTCCAAGCCCTCTGATACCTTAGTGCAGAAGCTGCTAAATCCTGTGTTATCCTGATTGTGTTTCCACAATACTTTAATTGTTTCTTTCTGGCTGCTTGCAGTATTTTTTTCTCTTTGACCTGGGAACTCTGGCATTTGGCTACAATATTCCTAGGAGTTTTCCTTTTGGGGTTCTCTTTCATGAGGTGAGTGGTAGATTCTTTCAATTTCTATTTTATCCTCTGGTTCTAGAATATCAGGGAAATTTTCCTGGATAATTTCTTGAAAGGTGATTTCTAGGCTCTTTTTTTGATCATGACTTTCAGGTAATCCAATAATTTTTAAATTATTTCTCCTGGATTCATGTTCTAGGTCGGTTGTTTTTCCAATGAGATTTTTCACATTTTCTTCTATTTTTTTATTCTTTTGATTGTGTTTTATAATTTCTTGATTTCTCATAAAGTCATTATCTTCCATTTGCTCCATTCTAATTTTTAAAGAATTATTTTCTTCAGTGAGCTTTTGGACCTCTTTTTCCATTTGGGTTAGTCTTATTTTAAAGCATTTTATGAAGTTTTTAGCAAGCTGTTGACTCATTTTTCATGATTTTTTTGCATCACTCTCCTTTCTCTTCCCAATTTTTCCTCTACTTCTTTGACATGATTTTCAGAATCCTTTTTGAGCTCTTCCATGGCCTGAGACCAATTCATTTTCCTTAGAGACTTTGGGTGCAGGCACTTTGGCTTTCTGGTCTTCTGTATGTTTTGATCTTCCTTGTCACCAATGATGGAAGAAAATACCTTTTCACCAAGAAAGTAAAAATCTATAGGTCTGTTTCTTTTTCCCCCATTTGCTCCTTTCCCCAGTCAATTACTTAACTTTCCAGCTTTGTTAGGTGTAGGGTTCCAGAAGCAACCTCTGCTTTAGCAGTGGCTGCAGCTGGACCATGCTCCCCTCTCAATCGGGTGAGAGACCCTTCCCACTGACCTTTGAAGCTGTCTTAAGCATTTGTGAATTGAGAAGTTAGGAATCCATAGCATCAGCCAGCGAGTCAGTCCCCTAATGCTTGCAACCGTTCAGTCTGCTTACTGTCGTGACTGAACTGTGCTCAGCTCCCAGCCTGGTGTGATAGACCTTCCCATTGATCTTCCAGATTGTCTTGGGCTGGAAATTTGCTTCAGTCTGTTATTTTGTAGCTTCTGCTGCTCTAGAGTTTGTTTAGAGTCGTTTTTTACAGGTTTATTGAGGGGTTTAGGGGGAGAGCTATAGCAGGTCTCTGCTTCTACTCCACCATCTTGACTCTACTCTTCCTCCCTCAAGAAAAATAATTTTTCAAAAATATTAAGCTATTTGCAAAATCTCTTTAAGGATTGATCCAGTTTTATGACTTTTGTTGACAAAACCTTGAGAGGTTATAACACTGTTATAATTTTTTTTTTTTACATTTTTGTGAAGGATAAGACTGAAGCTTAGATTGTGACTTACACAAGGTTATATCACTAGTATCAGACTTGGGATTCCAAATCAGATCTTCTGACTCCAATTCCAATGTGATTTCCACTATACCAGATGGCCTCTTTAAGTAATAGAATACCATTTAAGCCTTTGATGTTCAAAAAAATGTTTTTTTCCTCTGGATAATTCATTTATCACTGTATGAGATTATACAAATAATTGTATTCATCACAATTGAGTTTTTCCCCCCTCTTTTCTGTTCTCCTTTCTCCTCTTGCAGATTCTTACTTTAACCTCAAAAGAAGGCATTGCTTGCTAAACTTAATAGCTAACATTTATATAAGACTTTAAGGTTTGCAAAGCAATTTACATACGTTTTCTTATTTGATCCTCACAACAACCCTGTGAGAAAGATGATGTTCTTATCCTCATTTTACAAATGAGAAAACCGAGATTGGGAGAGGCAAAGTGAGACTTGTTCAGGGTTACACAGCTAGTATTTATCTTAGGCAGGATTTGAATTCAGGTCTTTCTGAGTTCCAAGTCCAGCACTCAATACACTAGGATATCTTTTTATGCTTATTTAGTCATTTTTTCAATTATGTCTGACTCTTCATGACCCTTTTTTGGGGTCTTCTTGGTAAAGATACTGGAGTGATTTGCCATTTCCTTCTGTAGCTTATTTTACATGTGAGGGAACTGAGGCAAATAGGGCTAAGTGACTTGTCTAGGGTCACACAGCTACTAAATGTCTGAGGCCAGATTTGAAGTCAAGAAGAGGAGTCTTCCCGACTCCAGGCCCATCCCTGTAGAGGAAGGAAGCCACCTGGACAATTTAAATTGAGGAAAAGAATAACCTTCATCAAATCCCCTAGACATTCTTCAGAAAGGCTTTTAGTCAGAAGAGTTTTACATCCAGCTGTGCTCAGAATGGAACCAACCAAGCAAATATAACATCCAAGATTCTACTTCTCAGACTCCCAGTGTCAGGACAAAGTGATTGGGAAGGCAGACCCACACCCAATGTAACTTCGGTTACGGAGCTGAAGAACTTTACCACCTTCAGCAAGATGGAGTTCCTCTGCCCGCTCTCCCCAAAGCAATCACATACCAAATGAGAGAATAAAATAGAGGCAAGAGAACACATAATGGTACCTAGATATGACAAGATAAGTAAGGTAAGGAGGAAACAGGACTTAAGAAAAGTAGATATAAAAAAACACAGGCTGGGGTCAGTTATTATAAGTGGAAATAGAACCTGTAACCTGGATGCAATAATAAGTGTAATAAGTGACTTGTCCAAGGTTGCACATCTCATAAATAGTAGACTACAAATGCAGCATTCTTTCTAAGATACAGTGCTGACACAGTTCCAGCTTTTCAATGAATTGATTCACACGGATCATAGAAACAAGGATACCTTGCCTCACAGCATTAATTATTCCCTTGAAAACATACCATTAGGCAAAACAATATGTATGGGAGTAAGGGGAAGGAGTCAGTTAGCGCCTTAGCAATGGTGTTGTAAGTGGGCAATTGGCCAAAAACATTCCAGGAAAGTTTGGTTTATGATCTATTAATGACAATATTGTTGAAAGATATTATCTGTGACTGTGAGATGTGGAATATGCTTGTTTTGAGACTGTAATAATTCTGTTTCAGGTTGAAAGCACATAGTTCCTCAAACTGAAACTCCTTTAAAATAGTTCTTCTGTGGTGCTACTCTTCTAGAAATAATATAGTTTGGGGGTTTTTTGTAAATAGTATTTTATTTTTTCCAATTACAAGTAAAGATAATTTTCATTTTTTTGTAATATTTTTGAGTTTCACATTTTTCTCCCCCTCTTCTCTCCCTCTTCCCCAAGATAGCAAGGAAACTGATATAGGTCATACATGTGCAATCAAATTAAACATTTTTCTACATTAGTCATGTTGTGAAAGCAGAAACAGAACAAAAGGGAAAAAGTATGGGGGGAAAAGTGAAAATAGTATGCTTAGGCTGTATTCAGACTCCACAGTTCTTTCTCTGGATGTGGATAGCATTTTCCATCATGAGTCTTTTGGAATTTTCTTGGATCATTGCATCTCTTAGAAGAGCTAAGTCTGTCCTAGTTAATCATTGTACAATGTTGCTGTTACCGTATACAATGTTTTGCTGGTTCTGCTCACTTCAACATCAGTTCGTACAAGTCTTTCCAGATTTTTCTGAAATCTGCCTGCTCATCGTTTCTTATAGCACGATAGTATTGTATTCCACTTGTATACAACTTTTACAGTCATTCCCAATAATATAATTTTAAAAGAGATATGGTAGTGAAATTGAATGATATTATTTACCAAGTAACAATTTTTTAATGCTAATTTTAAGCTCCATTAGACTTGAATAATAATGTAAGCCTTATCTTAGTGGAGTGTAAACATATTAAATTATTTGCAAAGAATATCTAGGTTGTCATAACAGCATTTGGAATTATTTTTAAGTACTTCTGTTCATCTACTAGTGAAATTTTTAGGAAAGTTAATCTTTTAAAAATTTGTGAGAAGAATATCTGAAAGTTGTACTTAATTCCTTTAGTTTTATATATGTATGTATCTGTGTATATATATTTGATGCATTTGTCAGAAATGGAGAACATTTCCTAATTTTTTTTTCTCTCCATTCGAGAGGAATTCCTATCTTTTAAAGTATTGACAGTTTATGAAAAGTTTCTGACCTGATTAGAGCAGCATGGATGGTATAGTGGAAAGAACGCTGGAGAAATAATGAACTCAAGGTACAGACTGAGACACATTTTTGTACATAGCCAATGTGGAGATTTGTTTTGCTTTACTGTATAGACGGCTTCTGTTTTTAATCTTTCTTTAAGTTGGTGGCTGGGTGGGAGTGAGGGGACAGGTGAAGGGGGCAGATGTTCAGGGGAAAATGGAGAGGAAATTATCAAACTTACCAAAATTTTAAAAACTGTAGAAAATTAAGAAAATAGGACTATTGGAGCTTTTAAAAGTTACACAGAAGAGAAAAGAAAGAAGAGCCATAGGGAACAGGTAGGACAGTTATGAAAATAATATACTGAATATGTTGTATATAGAGAAGCAAATTATAAGTGATGCAGGTTTGGGACTATTTCTGTTTTGCTTTGCATATAGAAACATTCATTGGTTTGTAAGTTTATAATTTTTTGTTTTTCTTTTTTAAATAAAACTGAACTAGGACTCCAAAAACCTGTATTCAAACCCTGACACAGTTACTTATTAGCTGTATGACTTTAAGGAAACTACTTCTTAGTGTTTCAGTTTCCTCCTTTGTTTTAAGAGGAATTTGAACTAGATGATGTCTGAAGTCCCTTCGTGTTATTATATTTTTTCACTTTTTGTTTATAAGAGAATAACAGGCAATAAGGTTGAAAATTTTGTAGAGGACTTTGAAAACTAGACAGAGTAATTTAGAAGGCTAATCATTAATAGCTCTCCCTTGAGTCAGTCTGTCCATCAGCAAGCTCTATGTGCTAGGAATTATTGTAGGTGCTAGGACTACCTCTGAGCCTGTTTCACTCTCTGTCAAATGAAAGAATTAGACTAGATGGCTTTCGTAGGCCCTTTTCAGCTTTCAACTTAAGATTCTCTAATTAAAGATAGAAAAATGAAACTGTATCTGCTTTTAAGGACTTACATGTCCTTATGTAAATATGTACGGAATTCTGTCATTCTGTTAAGACTTCTCTCCTTACTCTCAGCCACTGACATCATTTTAGCTCAGTTACTCCAGTTACCATTCTCTCCATGTAATTTGCTAATTTCTTACTCTATGCTACTTTTAAATGGCTTGTCCAGTCTGCTGCTGTTGCTTTTTAGTCCTTCTTTATCCATCCCTAAGATACTATCTGTAGTGCTTTTCCCCTCACTCCAAGTTTCATCACCTTAAAGTCACCTCAGACTTAACAGATCTCAGGCCACTTGGCGTGAGCTTCTTCCTGGGCTCCTAACACACACACACACACACCGCCACCGCCCCCCCACCCCGGTCCTCCCTATTCTTACTTTCACCCTTAACTGACAGAACTAGGAGCAGTGGGCAAAACTTTCACAGAGGGTAGAGTTGTGCTTGACATTCATTCTGACAATTAAAGCAATTTCTGTATTGAATGGACTCATTTAAACAGTGAATTTCTCAATATTTGGAGGCCAAAATAGATTGCACTAAAGGTTCTTCCAGTCTAAGATTCTAGAGTTCTGTCTTCTCATCTTTTTCTCTGATTTTAGAGGAAAAGTTTTTTTCTTACTCAGCTCTTCCCTGTTGTGAAGTCTTGCCATGTTTTGAGATTTGAGTGAAAGAAATCAATGTAACACCATGGGAGAGCCAAGAAAATGGTTTAGGAAATGGAACAAAAGGCTTCATAGCAGGAACATGTATGTCATCAGCCATGCACTCACTCCAGGTCACAGGAATCCTTAATCTGGCATATGCATATGGGATGTTTGGCAACTGTAGATATGAAAATTGCTCAAAATCCAGTAAGAATTGAATGAACTGTCTTTCCTCTATATTATAAAAGTTTATACAGGTTAATAAATAATTTTCATGACATGTTCTAATATATTGCTATTGAAACTTCATATATAGTCACAGATGTATTAGCCTCCCACTCATATACTAAGTTATCTTTAAAGCATTTTTTTGTTTTACCCAGTTTCTAGAACAGGTCTACACAACTTGTGGCCCATGGGCTGCTTGCAGCACACTAAAGGATTTCAGGCAGCCCTTGAATTTTTAGAGGGCCGCCCAAAATCCTTTGGCATGCTCTCAGGCCATAAGCAGCCATCCTGGTATCTGTGTTTGATTGCACTGTGACTGATGGGGTAACAGCATGGCACCAGGCCTTATAAGGATGTGTTTTCCAAATTTATTCCTAGATGATAGATTATGCCAAAACCACTTTGTGGACAGGCTGCCTCAGTTAAACGTCCCTTACCATTTCCTTCAAGACATTATTTTCATGGTTATCTCTTCCCATTTCCTTACATCTGTGCATGGCCATGGATGCCTTTCCTTTTTTTGTTTTTTATCTTTAAATATTCATAGTTTTCATCTCACCCATGAAAACTCCTTAAACTGTGAATACAGTCCTTATATTTTCTTTTGTATTGTCCAACTCTTCAGATGTGTAATGTATACCTATAAGTTCAGTCCCTTCCTAATTAATCTCTTCTAATCTGGATATATTACTGACTACTAAAACTGTTTTTCTCTATCTGATGTATTCCTATTGGCCATTTACTGCCTCTTGAAATTCCACTTTTGTGCCTTTTCATTTCCTCTATCTCTGACTTTGTACTCCTCCTTTCCACTCCCCTTCATATATTCCTTCCTTTCGCTCTCTTTTCGAAGGTTCAGCTGTCTCCCAATTCTATACCCACATCCCTTGTTTTTACCATGTTTTCAACTACTTGTACCTCAGCTTGGTCAGATACCCTCCTTGGACTTCAGTTGACTTACCAATAAAATGAGGGATAGCTTTGTCTCTTCTCTAGGTTCATTTCTGCCTCTGTGCTTTTACTCCTATGTGTAAGAAATAGCACATCATGATGGATGCGTAAAATGGGATTAATGATAAATGAAGTACTAACTCAGAGGGTTCTTTGGGGCTTAAACGAGAGGATGCAAAGTGTTTTCTTAATCTTTAAGCTCCAATCATCTCTTGTTACAGCACCCATTCCATTTCTGCCAGTGGTTTCACCATTCTTTTCCATTTTTTAGGCTAGAAATCTTAGAATCATATTTAGACTTAGTTTTCATCCCCTATACTTAGCCGGTTACTAGATTTTTTTCACTTTTTCTGTTGAAATGTTCCAAAACCTGATCTTTTCTCTACTCTCACTACTTTTACTCTAAACTCTTAGAATTTTGTGTATTACAACAGTCACCTAGCTGATTTCTTCCATTTTCCAGTTTATCCTTCCACCCCAGCTCTCCAGGCCACCCTTACTGTACCTCTATCATGCTATTTTCCTGAAGTACCACATACTGTTCCCAAACCTGTAATTAATGTCTTCTTTCTATTACTTACTAAATCAAGCCTGACTTTGAAGACTTTGCATAAAAGGAGTACACCGCAATCTCTCCAACACTGGGCTTATTCTCAATTATTACTTTATTTCGTGTGATGCAGTCTATGGGAGAGAGTCTATTGGATTTGGTGTCAGCTGACCAAGGTGCAAAACCTATTTCTGTCACTGTTAGTGCGACTTTTGACAAGTCATTTTAACTTCTCTAGAGCTTCAGTTACACATTGGCAACACAAACTATTTGGACCTTATAGCAATCCCATAGGGTAGGAGTTTTCCTTTTCGTTGGACCCTGTGGTATCTTTGGCGTGGGGAACTCTTGAAAAAAACACCTACTGTGGATATGGATTAACAAACTGTTTTTAACTTAGTTTTAAAAGGTTCCCCAGAACACTGAGAAATTGTGACTCTTCATTATTACATAGCTATAGTGTGTATCAGTGGCAGAATTTGGACTTGCCCCTCCCCTTTTTTTAAAAGAGTAGGTCTCTGTCACCCAAATTGAAGCACGAGGATTACCATCCATCATTCTGGTCCCAGTCTGATCAGCTTGGAGGTTTTGGCTGTTTTGGATCTGGGCCATTTTGCTCTTCCATTGGCAATCTGGTTCTCCTCCTTCCTCCCTTCCTTTGCCATATTAATACCTCACATTAATTAGTGAGACTATCCACCCACTTAGCTTACTGCAGCTCAGATCTCCACAGCAGCTTCCTCCATAGCAAGAGAGTGTAGGCATATACCACCAGACACAGCTGACTCCAAGGCAGGCAATGTTGGCTCTGTAATATGAGAGGCTAAAACTAGTGGATCTCTGGAATAACGGCAGGCAGGCAGCAAGCATGTAACTCTCACTCTGTGCTAGGCACAGGGAATATACATATACATATACATATACATATACATATACATATACATATATATATATATATGTATATGTATATGTATATACACATATATACAAGCAAAAAGAAAGACACTGTTCTCCTGGAGCTTGTATTCTAATGGGAGAAGACAATACATAAAAGAAAAAATGGTAGCCTCTTGAGAGCATCAGGGTCAAGTTCAAAAATTTAGTGTAGAAAGATGTTAAGGTTCATCTAGTCTAATCCTTTTATTTCTACAGATGAGGAAACTGAGACTAGAGAAATGTCTTGCTTAGGAAAACACATCGGTAGCGAGTGGCAGAGCTGGGATTCAGACATGAGTAGTAAACCTCAGAGGTAGGATTGAATTTTGTTCCTCTCAACTCCTATCCCAGCCCTCTCCATGGCCCCAGCTTCATCTCCTTATCTAAATCCTTCTCCGCCTTGTAGGCCCAGTCCAAGTCCCACCACATGTTGTATGTAAATTCTTTGAAAACAAGCACTGTACTAGTATCTTTAGTGCCTAATATTAACGTAGTAGAGACTTAGTTAAAAAAAAAACTTTTTTAAAGTATTAATCTGAGTTCTTTTGTTACTAAAGTTCTTGATCTCTTTTAAACTCTTATTTGTATGTACAGTCAATGTCACCACAGTTTAGCATTGAATTAGTCTCTAATTTTTCATGTCTGTTAGTCTTTCCCCTCAAATTATATCATTAATTCTCTAAGAAACTAGATGAACTTTCCGTCCCTTCAAGCTCCAAAATAAATCAGTCAACAAACATTAATAAAGAGTCTACTTTAGAGCAAGCATTGGTGCTTAGGATACAAATACAAAGAGTGAAATAATCCCTACTCTGATGGAATTGATTCTGTTATATTTTTTTGATTCGACAAATACTTGTTGATTGAGCCACATATTTTTATCACTAATTTCTTATAAATCTACATCCATGACTGTAGTCAAATACCAGGTCACTTTCTTCCCAGACTAATAACAGCCCTAATTGTTATACCGCTTCTCCTCAACATGTATCAAATTGGTTCGTACTCTTACTATGAACTTGGTGGATTCACTATTTTACAGTTATCAAATAGTGTCATAGCCTTTTATAGAGACTTACAGATGCTTTATTGTAATGTCCAAGTGACCTGGGTTCCTTAAAGGCTTTGCTGGTGGATTGTAAACTCTGGCACATCCTAATGAATTCAGACTTTGGATATAAACAATCTAGTGATAAACTATATGTCTGTCATAAAGGGATCAGCTTAGCTAAATTTGGAAATTCCTGGAGAGCAAAAGTTTGGTCACAAGATGATAATATTTTCAAACCTCAGTAACTCATAATGCCATTTGCTAAGGTACAGCTCCTAGTTCTGTTATGAGTGGGGTGAGGAATTAGGAGCATGGAAAGGAGGAGTTCATTGCCAAATGGTCTCTCAATTCTCTGTAAAATAGGAGGGGATGAGGTTTGGAGGGAAAAGATGACACTTGGAGGTTTAAGGAAAGAAAAAAATCAAAAGATCACTATGGGAAGTCTCTTAGGGGTTAATAAAAACTAAGAAAAGGCAATAGCAGAGATGGGGTTGAAAGGGAACAGACTTTTAAAGTGGCATAGATTCAGAAAAGAGTATTTAATAAACACTGACTTATAGCAGATCACCCTAGCTACCTAAGTTCTAAAGATCAATGACATCAAGTGAAGAACGTTTTGCTTGTTGATTCCTAATTCTTTAATTTGAAATGAGTAGTTATAACCAAGAGTCTAAGTTTTTTTGCTCTGTCAAAGCTCTTCTTTCCTGTTACGATGTGTCAGTTGCCTCCCTAGAACAGGAATACTGGGAAACGGTTAGAGTGGGAGAAGAGAAAGAGCTGATAAATGTAAGAGGCAAGGGCATAGAGGCCAATATTAGAGGATGACATGTAAACAGGAGAAGACTGTTATGGGGTCGAGTAACAGAAGAACCAGGAGGGAAAGTAGGTGCTCAGAACCAGAAACTAGGAATTTTGTCAAAGTGAAGACAAGTTGGCATGTAGCAATTCATGCCCACTTTTGATTCAAAAGGAGAGTTTAGTTATTTTTCTTTTAAATAGCTGTGAGAGATTTAAGCGCTGTGATAAAAGCAGCTTATTCCAAATCTAGAAGACGGATGAGGAATCATTCTTCCCATTTCCTCTATGGAAGTAATGAATTAGAAGGACAGAATAAGAAGTTGTAACCTGCGTCTGGATTTGTTTTGTTGAAAGGGAGAACTTTTCTTTTTCTTTTCTTTTTTTTGGGGAGGGTGGGGGTAATGTGGAAAACAGAGTGGTAGCGATAATGATACTAAAAAGGAAGAAAAACAAGTGTCAGTGAATCATGAAAAATAACACAAGATAGTAGAAGGAGATTCAAAAGGAGACCCAGATAAACTGAAGTGTTAGAACTACCATGTTAGGCAAATTGTAGGTAACAGAAGTTCACAGTGCCATATAACAGTCCTCTTTTTTGTTTTTTGGTGCTTACTGAGAAAAAGAAAAGAAAAAGAAAAGTTCTCCCTTTGCGTTTGTTGGTGTTTATGAAGTTCATAACTTTCAAGCTTATTCATTTTTTTAGAGGCAAGTTTATTAGTGCTGACTAGACCTACTTTTAAATCTTAAAGATATATGCCTGGGACCTTAGACATTCAGAAATCATAATTCCCTTTCCCACACACAATTTGGCTGCTAGCACTCTTCTTTCATGTTCTTCCTCATCGCAAACTGGCTTCCTAGCTGACTGTTGAATTTGCCTTTCACAGAACCACAGAACTTCACAATTTGAAGGGAAGATATTGATTATCTAATCCAAACTCTGTCTGTCCCTTTGTCTGTGAGTGCATTGGAGGTGGAGGCAGGGTGACCAGAAAGGGACAGCAGGACCAGGGGAGTACTCAGTACTCCATTCCACTTTTGTCTGGCTCCTAATCGTTATGAAGTTGTTCTTTACATCAAACCTAAATCTACTTCTCGTTAGCATCTACCCTTTACTCCTAATCCCACATTCTGTGGCCAAAGTCCTCAGTTTTTTCATCTGTACAATGAGAGGGTTGGACTAAATGACCCTCAAAGTTCCTTCCAGACCTATATCTGTGCTTCTCATTCTACTTCCTCTTCCCACATTACTGCTTTTCAGTTCTTTAAGATAAAGCTGTCATTGCCTCCTTAAGCCTTCTCTTCTCCAGTATAGATATCCCTTGTTCCTTCAAGCAGTCCTTTTATGGCATGGATTCAGGGTTCTTCAGTGTTCTTAGTAAAATTTAGCATCCATTTCCTGGCTCCTCTCCTCCGAAAAGTGATCCTTTATATCTACAACATATCTTCTCCTCAGCTCATCTCTTAGAATCCTAGTGTGCCTTCAAGGCTCGCTTTAGGTACCATGTTCTCCACAAATGTTTACTTGATTTCTTCCTCCTGTTGGTCCTATTCTTTTCTCCTGAAATTATCTTGAATTTACTTATCTCTATGCATATTATATCCTGCAGTAGAATGGGGCAGATACTAGTTCCTTTTTTTTCCTCTTTGGTAGCCCCTAGCCTCATACCTTGCATGTAAAAAAAATGGCCTTCATAAATTAATAAATGGCCTTAATAAAGTTCTTGCATTGAATTAAACTTCTCTTAGGTGATACATTACTACTCTGGGACTGTTTTCACTTTTTTCTTATGGCCAAAATCAACACTATAGTTCAGGGTTAGAACCAAAATTATTTTGGATTGTTTGCCAAGGCATATTTGCCTTTGTGGAGGGGGAAAATATTATAGTATCCTGATATGTTCAATAAAAATAAATTTTCTTATAAAATGAAACTAGAACTTGAAACTATTCTTCATTTCTTTTTTTTAAACCATGTATAAATAGAAAAGTTGCCAGAACAGAGATGTTCTCCCTCTCCTGGTCACTATATTTAGTATTGGTCAGTGTTCAGAGTAATACTGGTGATAAGGCTATTATGCTCTCACTGAATCTTATTCTGGGAAAATATTTATAAAAATGAGCTCCATGATACCCACTGACCTGTTTTTTATATGTGGAAGGACTGGGGAAGACAGTAGTGTTCTCTGACTATAGATGAAAGTTCTATAGTTGCCAGAGGTAATACACAAGCACTAACAAGAGGGTGTTTTCTATTCTTCGGTGCTGAGAAATTCTCCCTTTAATTGGCAATTCAGATGAGGACCTTGGTTATCACTCTCAGAGCCTTGCTAAGCTAGAGCAGTTCCTTTGCTAAGTTAAACAGTTTAACAACAGGACTTAGACACTTCAGAATTAACCAAAAAGATTTCCCTATTAGGGCTTTTCATATTTGAAGTAACATTACTGTAAATAAAATGTAGGAACAATATCTTCAAGCATGATAGAAATATATAAAATGTTGAATATTTTCCATTATAGAAGAAGGATAGGGCCTGGACCTGTGATTCTTTGACAGACGTGTCAAACTGACTACACAACACCTGCCCAACTGGAAAGAAAACTCCTGAGTGCAGATGACCCAGATTAAAGTGTAATTGGGAAATGTTTAATGAAATAAAAAACACAACAAAACAGATCATATTAATTTGTGGTTTTCTAAGTCATCATGTCCATTCCTTTTCCCCGCCTCTCTACCTCTGGGATCCTTTTCTATTAGAGTCTGGCACCACTGAGATAGGGAACACCCAGGTGAGCGACCTCCCTCAACTATTGCGATTTGCCACCTTCTGTACACCTTAGGATCTTTAAGAGATGCCTGGAGCACTGAGAAATTAGGTGTTTTGAACGAAGTTTTCCTAGTTTTTGAGGTCAACCACTATACCACATTGCGATTATTATAAAGAAATTTAAAACACCTAAACTCTCATCATGTAAAAAACAGCAATCTAAAGAAGTTGAAAAGGTATAGCAGCATGTACTAATTATCATTCCTAAAATCTGGAAAATTTCTGTAGTCGCAAACCATTCAAAGTATTTTAATGTAAATTAGTTGGTATGTGTCTTCCCTCTCATTAGCCAGTGACCCAAGTTTTCAACCTCAGTCATCCTTATCCTTACTCCTTGTTTCCAATCATTTTTTCACATTTGTCAATTCTGCCTTTACAGCATCTCTCTCATATATCCTCTTTTTATTCATACCACCTTAGCTGTGTTCACAATCACCTCTTGTTTAAATTATTGCATTAACCTCCTAATTAGTCTTTCGGCATCTGATCTCTCCTCTCTTCACTTCATCTCCCACGTTGCTGCCACATTGATATTCAAAGCACAGATCTGATTATATCACCACCTCCTTAGTAAACTCAAGTGACATCCTATTGCCTCTAGAGTACATAGCAAACTCCTCTAAAATAGGGTGTCCCCAAAGTCTTAGTACACTTAAACTGTAGCAGAGGTATCAAATTTGGCCTACAGCCAAAATTAAATTAAAATGAAATTTGGAAATGTTTAATAAAATAAATAAAAATACAATAAAACAAAGATAATGTTAATTTGTAGTTTTCTAAGTCAATATGCTGCCCATGTGAGATGACACTATTGCTGAAGAGGTATTTAAAACCTTCACAATTTTGCTTCAGCCTGTCTTTCCAAGATTTACTTAACATTACTCCCTCTCATCCCCTCTACATTCCAGTTAAACTGGGCTATTTGCTGGTCCCTGTACGTAATACTCCAGCTCCCATTTTCACACAGATTATTCCTCATGTTCTTCTTTCTCATCTCTACCTCTTAGAATCTTTAGTTCCACTTAAGGCTCAAGTCACCTCTTACATAATATCTTACTTGATCTCCCCATTTGTCAGGACTCTTTGGGATTACTTTGTATTTTGTATTTACTATTGTATATCTTTTGTTCCTCTAGGAGAAGGTAAGCTTCTTGAGAGCAGAGATTATTTTTGTTTTTGTCATGGTGTCTCTAGTGCATCATAGCACGCTTAATAAATGCTTGTTTAATTTAGCTAAATTGATAACAAAATAGCAGATCTGAAATAGAACCAAAGGTATATCTCATCCTTTCTCTAGCCCTTAGCTTCCTCATCTCCAAAATGAGGGGGTCAGACTAAATCATTAGGGTCCAGAAGGATTTTGGCAAGCCGAAGTGCTGGGCTGTATCTGTTTAGATAGATCAATCTCAGTAGGGATGAATGCAGAGTCTCAGCACTTGGTATAAAAATCTTCTTTACAAGTGAAAGGTGGAGAAAGCATAATTAGCAGTTCTGAAAAAAATATGGTTTTTTTTTGTAAGCTGCATGCTAAAAGGAACATCGATTTCAGGAAGAGGGAGGTGATATTCTCACTGTATTTTGCCCTCATCAGACCTCAACTAGATTATTTTGTTCAGTTCTGTGTGCCACAGTTCAAGAAGGATGTTTATAAGTTGTGTAGTATTCTGAAAAGGGGCAATGAAGGTGGTGAAGTGCCTTGAATTCCTAGCTTATTAGGATCATTTAAAGGAACTGGGCATGTCTGTCCTAGGCAAGAGAAGATTTAGAAGGAATTTGATAGATTTCTTTAAGTATTTGAATGTTGTCATAGGGAAAAAAAATAGGCATGAGGAGCTAGATAGTAGAAGGTAGAACTGATGAGACTTGAAAGTTGAAAAGAGACCTTTTTAAGTTTAATATTAGGAAAACTTCCCAACAGAGTTATCCAGAAGTGGAACTGGCTACCTCAAGGTAGTGGCGTGTCCTGCCTTTGAGTTCATCAACTTTTTGGTGTGTTTTCCTAGAGATTCCTTTCAAGTATGGTTTAGACCAAGTGTGAGGAACCTGCAACCTTGAGGCCACATGTGGCCCTCTAGATCCTCTAGGATGGCTCTTTGACTGAATCCAAACTTCACAGAACAAATTTTCATAATAAAATTTGTAAGATTTGTTCTGTAAAACTTGGCAGCATCCAAGGACCTAGGAAGCCACAGATTCCTTACCCCTGGTTTGGACCATACATTCATGTATGATTGATGAAATCCCTTCCAACTCTTAAATTCTGTGATCTCTAAGGTCCCTTCTAGCTGTAAATCCAAGTTTTTCATGTTTCCTTGATCAGTCAGTGTTTATTGAAAATTCATCATTTAAAGAACTAGATTATCAGCTTAATAGAATAACAAGTAAACTGTTTCCCATATCAACACAATGAATCTATTTGAATGTTTGATGACTTTTTCCTGTCTGAAATGAATAGATCATGTATTATATAATTCATTAGATTATATTAATCTAATTTTCAGGAAAAAAATTAGGCAGAATTTTACACAGCTAAATAGTAAAAAGTAAATCTATTGTGGAATTGGCCTAAGTGTTATGCCTTGTCTAATGCTTTCCAGAATCAGGAAATCCACTAAATAGAGTTTTATTCTATTGCTTCCACTATAGCTATTTGAAGAGGCAGCTAGATGACTCACTATATAGAGTGCTGGGCCTGGAATCAGGAAGACTTGAGTTCAAATGTAGACTCAGACAATTCCTAGCTGTATGACCCTGGGCAAGTCATTTAACCCCTATTTGCCTCAGTCCATTGGAGGAGGAAATGACAAAATACTCTAGTATCTTTGCCAAGAAAACCCCATGGACAAGGTTGACATGCTATGGTTCATGGGGTCATGAAGAGTCAGACATGACTGACCAGCATTAGTAATAGCTATTTGCTGTGGCTCCTTTTATATGGGAAAAAAAAAATCATGCCTCTTGATAATGCAGATCCCCTATTTTGTTAACCACATGAATATCTACTTGTAGCTCATTTCTAAGTAGTTTTAATAATAAAAATTTTATTATACTTACTATCACTGAAATATATTTTAAAGACATTTTTAAGAATTCATAAATTTGTCTAGCAGACTCAGAACATTTCACCATCATAATTGTAAAGCTAGCTAAAATATCTGTAATTGAGTGAAACGTTAACATGGATTAAAACAGTAAGACAGAGAGAGAATGTATTAAGTCTGCTGTTTCATCACGGTGTTTTGTTTTATTTTGTTTTGTTTTTTCCAACAGGCTCTGCTTTATGCAGCTACAACATAAAGCCATCCGAATACAGTACACATTCAAAAGCCTCTGTTCTCTGCCCCAAACTCCCAGTTCCTGAGAGGTAAATTTAATTGCAATGTTTAACTATTGTGAGCTTTTTCCTTTTTGGGAGGGGGTGGGGGACCAAGCAAAGGAAAGAAATATGTGATATTTTAAACTACACATTCTTAGGGAAAATAAGTTATGTGTTAAAATTTATGTTTGTGATAAAGTTGAAGTATACTCTGAAATCATATTTCTAAAAGATGATGGTATAAAAATTCCTACCTAGAATTGGTAGAATGATAATAGCTTACATAAAAATTCCTATCTAGAATTGGTAGAATGATAATAGCTTATGTTTCTGTAGTGTGCTAAGATTTACAAAATGCTTTCCTTACCGTAGTTCTGAAAGGTTCCTAATGCAAATATTTTTAACCCCATTTTAAGGATAAAAGTATTCTCAGAGAACTTAAGTCATTTGCCCAGGGTAACATTGCTATTATATTTGGAAGCCATTAGTCAGTTCAGGGTCTCTCTTGATTCCAAGTTCAGCCCTCTTTCTACTATGCTGCCCTGAAGAGAATATGATACAGCTCTCACTAGTGACATTGAGATTTTCCTATTTAGGTGATTTCCTTATAGTCAAGTTATTTATGGACCTAACCTGTGATTTCGCTGTTATCAAAAATTCCCAGTAAGCAAACTCACACTACTGACACAGATGGGAACTGCTCCAGGATAGACAGTCTGAAGAGTTGCTTGGGATACTGAAATATTAAGTGAATTCCCCAAGATCACCCTTGTGGTAATTGTCAGAGGTGAGATTTGAACCCACATATCCAGAATCAGTACTCTTTGTACTCTTGTACCAAACTACCTCCCATTCTCAGAAACAAAAACTCACAGATTCCCAAGTCTCTAAAAGGTTTATCTTACACAAACATATATATGTATTACACACATTATATGTGTAGGTATATATATATACATATATGTATGTATGTATGCATATATGCTTACATTGTTTGCATTTTTATTTACCTTTTTAAACTTTAAAGCATAGTAGATAATTATCTTCTCATAACACATACTGTATTTTAGCCCACACTTTTTAATGGTGAGATCTTTTCAATAGCAAATTGGTTTGGAGAGAGTGCTAGCTTTTGGAGAGCCCTGGGGTTGACTACTCTTCAGATGCTTCTGAGCAGTGTTGTCTCACACCCTAGGTTTCTTTGTTTGTAAAATGACACCAGTAATTGTACTACCTGCTTTATAGAATGTAGAAAACACATCATACACCTTAAAATGCCGTATTAGTGTGAAGAATTATTATTCATATTTCAAGGTGCCAATTTCTGTGATGAAGACTTCTTGCCTGATCGTAATGCTTGAGATTACCCAAGAGTTTATGTATTTGATTTACAGAGACAAAATCTTATTAAGGAATCAGAATGTTCTCAGGACATCATATGTTACTTCCACTGAATACCATAAAATTGGGAACATTAGGCGATTTTGAGAGTGAATTTGTAGAAGAGGTTGCCTTAGATTAATTGAAAAAAGATCACCAATAATTATAGGGCTCTCCTTTTACTCATACTTTTCCTTTGCTTAAAAACCAGTTATAAGCATTTAGCAGGAAATGACCTTTCATGACCACTGGCAGAAGTACTTCAAAAATAACGCATCATCTTCTGTTCAGCTGCACAGTCCCTAGTGAACCATACTGCTGCCCGTTTCCTACTCTACTACCATTCAGGACTTGAAAACATGATTTTGCACAGGAATACAGTGTTAATCTCACAAGAGTGATGTAAGCTTGTGTGATATATTCATGTGTAGGTGTCCTTGTATTCTAGATGAACATTTTGTAGAACATTTCTCAGAAGACACATTCTCCTCCTGCCTCTCTGCCTGCCCCTGCCCTCTCAGCCCACCGTTCCACCCTTGTGGGGCTAAAAAGTTTGAAAAGAATTCAAAAATGCATTTAATCCCTCCCTTAATAATTGTGTACTGCCATGCCCAATCTAGTCAAGAAAGTGTTTCTGCTAACCCTACAAACATCTGCAGTTTCCCATACTAGCCTATTCTAGTTGTTGACAGACTCAATATTGTCTCCTCTCAACTAATGTATTTGAACTGAAACTCTGTATTTGAAAACAAAAAAAAAGAGATAGTGGAGAACTCTCAGGAGAGGACATAACTAAGGCCACAGTTAATTTTGTTGTAGGGTGACCATTTGTGACAAAGACAAAAAGCAAAGTTTTCATCAAAAGGAAAGAGGTAGGTGAAACAGGACTTGGAGAAGACTCTATAATGTGATTTGGTCTTTGGAGAAACATGCAATATCTCAACTAAAACAGAGAATGGAGTAGAACTAGAGGAATTTGTTTAGGTAGAAATAGTTGTAGGTTAGTAAGGAAAATTAGAGAATTAGAACAAATTGAGAAAAGATGGATACTTTGGACTTTTTTCCTGTAATGGTCTTTTCTTCCTTACCTTCTTGGTGTCCTTTGCATGATTTCCAGCGTATCAACTTCTTTCTAATAATAAGACTAGCTCCCATTCAAACAGCACTTTGAAGTTGACAAAGGGCTTTTCTCACAACCACTCTATTAATAAGCAAGTTAATACAAGTGGCATTTGTCTATAAGTCAGAATTCGAATCTCAGAGAAATTAACTGACTGATCCAGTAATACACAGAGAGCGATTGTTAGAACTGACCATTGAACCCAGAGATAAGACAACGTGGAACAAGGCTCAGGAGATTCAGGAGCCCGCTCCGACACTTACTACCTTTGTGACTTCAAGCAAGTCTCTTAATGTTCCTGGGCCTTACTTTCCTCATCTATAAAATAAGGGTATTGGACTAGATGGCTTCTAAGTTCTCTTGCAGCTCTAGATCTTAAGATCTAGATCTAGTGCTGTGTTTCCTGAGAGGTGGCTTCCAGTGGCAAGGAGCCCCTTCTGCTGTAGAGGAGAGCAGTCTGATAAACTAATTTACAATAAAGTGTTAGTTACTGATAATAGTTTAATGTGTTACTCCTCTTGGGAGTATTTGTTTTTTCAAAGAGCACTCCTGGAAAGGGCAATGCTTGGCTCAATGAAATCAATCTCTAATGGTGACATTTTCAGCCCTGTGGCCCCAGGGGAAAAGAGATGTTCTGCCTCCTTATAAGGCCAGCTTTCCTGCACAGCCTGACAGAGCAATAATAGGGGAAATACATTAAAGACATGATAAATAACTACCAGCTAAGAGAAAATGTTAATTTGTTGGAATGAAATTAAAAATTGAAGCAAGAGGTACAGGAACAGAAGAGGGGAAAAGATTGATAATGGTGGGAATAAGACAGGAGAAATAAAAATAAATTTTCATTCTAATTAGATTTGCAACTGATGTGCTTTGTGACTTTTATAAGCTGGAAAGATGTTGCCAAAAATATTTATTGCTGCATTTTCTTAAACAATTAATTTTAGATGGAGATTTTCTGCAGTTATATATACAGAAATTTTAATAATTATGTAGGTTACAGATTCCTGCCTTCTAATATGATACTGCTCTCAAGTCACCACCCCTATGACCACCAACAATTTTCAGTTAAAAAATAATATTTTAAAATCAGGTGTGTTAAACATTTTCTGATGCTTCATCATATCTTGAGGTTGTTCATTCATTTGTATTATCACTTAATGAATTTAAAGGGTAATGGGCAAGGTGTTTGCTTAGCTAAAGTAGTACAGTACTTGTATTTTTTTTTGGTTACTCGAGCTTCCAACAAAGATGATAAAGCAGCAGATTTTTAGTGAAAATATGTATGCCTCTTTATCCTGTAGAACTGAGAGCTCAAAAGATAGTAGAAGTTTTCATTACTAGTTCCTTGTCTTTGTTTTCTTTTTGAGAGAGGAATATAGCATCTTTTAAAAAATCCTGGAGAAGAAACAGGTTCCATGACCTGTGTTCTCCAAATTATTGTTTGTTCAAGGAGGCTTGGAAAAATCACTTAAATTACATTATTTGAAACATATCATTTAATTTATAAACATAAAATATAAGTAATTCCAGGGGTCTGATGACTGAGATTTTTGTGTGCTCTATATATGATAAAACTATGTATTATATGTGAAGGGATGGGGGAAGAGTCTTTCTAGGCAATGTAAATTATCTTTTTAAATACGAAGTTTAATTTTTAACCTAAGTGTTTACTTTCATTTTTAGTAATTTGGTCCAAATATTGATATTCCCTCCACTTTCCTGCTTGTAATATATCCATTAGAACAGAGAGCAGGATATTGTTAAGGCCATGAGCCAACATTCAACCAGCATGGGTTGATTTCAGATTTTATAGTTTTGAACCATCTTATCAGTTTAACAACTGACATGGATCAGGTCACACGGTTGTAGAGTCATTATCATAGTGTTCTAATTTGGAGATGACTAATTGTGTGACTTCTGTTCTTCATGTGCTTTGTTTTTATGTTTTAGGGTTTTGTTCTTACATACATTCTGTTTTTATACCACCTTCATGCCTGTTATATCTGTGTTCCCATGCATACAGAAAACTACTGCCTATAATCAGAAACAAAGAAGAAAGAGGGAAAATAGTTTAGCAAAACTAACTCATACATCAAGTTTCATCATTTATTCTGTGTTCCAAAAGGGTGGGAGATGGTACATTTTCATATCCTTCTTCATAATCCTTTGTTGACCATGGAGCTCTTGGGCACAGTAACTCAATTTTGCATTACCACATTTTGCCCATTCCACCTCTGAGGTACAGGGATAGATAGTAAAGCTGAAAGGTTTAGTTCTATGTTTTAAAAAAAATTTATAAGGTTATATAAGAAAACAAAAATTACAAAAGGGGATACAAACATTTTTGTTGCAGGTTTTTCAAATTTAAAATATATAGAATGGTGTATGCATACATACTTTAAAATATATGACAAGTTCAGAGGATTTTTTTCTGAATTCTTAAAAATACTGAATATAATGGCCATTTTCATATACATTGTAGAATAGAAAAAGAGAATTGCACACAACATGATCTAACACTTTGTACAAATGTTAGAATGAATTGAATTAACAAGACCTAGATTACTTATCAGTAGCACTTGGAAAATGAGAAGTTAAACGTTGAGGACCTGTTTCTTTATATTTGGATCAAATGGCCTGGTTCCAGTGTTTTCAGATCTTTACTTATCTGTGCTGATGTTGCAATTTGATGATGATTTGTAATCATATCATAGTTAGAGGATTTTAGAGATAATCAAGTCTGGGGTTCCATACTCTTCCTCAATTTTAAAAGAAATAAATTTAAGAATTTACCATGCATTGGCACATAAGAAGTAAAGAATCAATTTTAGTAGGATAGTACAATTATATACTAAATATTCCTGAAACCCCTTGACAAGCTTCTTGTACCTCTTGGGGATATGTGCATCTTAGACTGAGAACTCTTTATCTAGTCTAGTTCTTGCATTTGAAAGACAAGGAAACTAAAGCCTTTGTGACTTTGCCTAAACCAGGGGCGGGAACCTGCAGCTTCTGGCCACATGTAGTCTTCTAGGTCTTCAAGTGCAACCCTTTGACTGAATCCAAACTTCTATTTATTCTATGAGGTTTGGATTCAGTCAAAGGGCCCACTTGAGGACCTAGAGGGCCACATGTAGCCTTGAGGCTGCAGGTTCCCTATCCCTGGCCCTACACTAATACTACGAATAAGGTGTGGAGTATGTACTAGAACATCAGATCTACGATTTAGGCTATTTTTTCATTGTATCCCACTTGCCACATTATATTGTCTTCCCATTGCCTAAATAGAAAAGTAAAATATGCATTATAGACACGCTTCATCCTCATGTTCTAGTAGAATTTTAGAGACCTCAATCATCCATTCTAACCCCTGCATTTTATAGGTGCAGTGGGATGGAGTAACTTCACAAAGTCAAGTTGTAGGTTAATGGAAGATCTAGCACCCAGAACCTGGGTCTCTTGAATCCCACTCAATGGTTTCTCCATTATACCTGAAAGAAATGCAGGGAGAATGATGCTAGGGTAAATTATCACCAATCAGATTGAAATGATTTGTGTTTTAGTGTTTAGTTGTAATTATGTATGTGTATATGTATGTATGTATATCATGGTTTATATGTACCCACATGAGGCCTTCTCTGAGTTCTGATACCTATCTCTTGTATTTAGTCATCAGATAGGTAAAAAAGAAAGTAGAAAGATTGAATCTAGAAATAGAATTGATTTTAGAAATAGGAAGAAGACCGTCAGAATCGTTAAGAATAGTGTAGTTACCATAATCCGGGACTGAGCAAAATTATCTTTACTGGGGTAAGAAAGGAAAGTGATGAAACTTAAAAGTCTGGATTGTAATAGCTAGGACAGTGAGTAGGATTGAGTAAGGGACATGATATGGACCAGAGAGGTTATTACTTCCTCAAAAATGGAGACCAAACTTCATCTAAACAACTGTCTGAAGAACACTTGGAATTAGATAGGGATATAAGCAGGGAGAAGGCAACAAGTTTCATTCAAAATTAGGAGATGGAAATAGTAAGAGGTCAGAATAGATATTTAATATGGTGTCAGCATTCAGATTTTAAAAGTTGAGTTGTTGTTGTTGTGTGTGTGTGTGTGTGTGTGTGTGTGTGTGTGTGTGTGTGTGAAATAGAGCAGGAGACAAGAGCTCAAATCCCCAAACCACATTTTAACAGGTCAGAATACCCGAGATAATAACATCCTATAGTAAGAAACTACACTGGACTCAGGTGTTTGAGATAATGAAAGCACAAAAGACTTGTGCTCTAGAATTAAGTGCTTCCTTTCAGTCCACCTCAGGGGATAGGAGAGGTTGGAAGGAGGAGGAGGAGGTGAAATGGGATGCTGCGAAAGCTAGATGGGTAAAGAAAATAAATTTGCTAATAAGATCTCTAGTTAGGAATGACAGCAAAAGGAGAGGACAGTTGTGCTTATGCCATCACTTAGTCACAAATGTGCATAAGCACACAGATGAATACAGTTACAGCCATCTTCACAGTGTGGTCCAACTACTGCATATCTGAAAAGGGAAGAACACAGATAAGGAGAGAAAACATCATGAGAACCAAACCTACCCTGTTTCAAATAGTGTTCACAATGCCGAAAAACTGCTTGAAATATGAAAAACATGCTAGTCCTTTAAAAAAGAAGAGGGGACAGTAATTAATTACTGCATTTACTGTTAAAGTTATAGAGGGTCATTTTAGATGCAGAATTTTTCTTTCATGATTGTTAAATGTAGTGTAATAAAAAAAATCAGTAATAGATTTGAAGCTAGAAAACCTGGATCCAAATTCCAGCTCTTCTGTCTGTGTTTATGACTTGGCGACAAGTCACTTAACTTCTGGGTTTCATTTTCCTTATCTACAAAATTAGAAGATTGGACTAAAAGCTCTGGGAGTCCCTGTGTAGACTGGAGTTGGGAGGGTAGGCTCAAAGTTCCCTCCTTCTTTAGCCTAAAAAGTACCCAGTTATTCTTCTTAAGGAATTGTGCCCTCTGAGGCCCTGGATATAGAAAATACACATGTAAAGTATATGTCATCTATATTGATCATTTTAGACATGTCTGAAGATAGTGATGATGACCTTTGAATGTGTGTGCACATGCACACCCCACTCACTTCCATAATGGTAGTGATGATAGCACCTACTATGTGCCAGTCATTGTGCTAAGCTTTTTACAAATATTATCTAATTGGATGCTTCAGTAACTCTGCAGGTAGGTGGTGGCATTATTATATTATTCCCATTTTACAAATGAGGAAACTGAAGCAAGCAAGGTTATTTGACTTGCCCAGGGTCACACAGCTAATAAGTCCCTAAAGCCATATTTAAACTCTGGTCTTCCTTATTCTGGGCTATGCTCCATCCACTACGCCACCTAACTGCCTGCACTGCTGCTTCTTCACAACAATGATTCCCTGGAGTGCGCATTTGGATACCAAGACATTTGCCCTGAGTTGCTGAAATAGTTGGTTGCTAATAAGTAACCAAATGTGTTCCTGTACAGGTTAGAATTTCTGTGCTTAGACTTTTCTGGTCAGTTACAAATGCCCTGAATTTCTGATAGCCTAGAAGAGTCTCCAGAGACTGGTCTGTGAACTCCCTTTTTAGCCTGCTGGTCTGAAAAAGCCCCTAGGGTGTTTAGCCCTTACTAAGCAGTTATTGGAATCCTCTGGTAGCTACAGATATAAGACACCCTGGAGAAAACCAGTAAGATTGGATAACGTATCGTTTATAGACCCTAAAAATCCCTTAAACGTTAAAATTCTTAGAGGTACAATTTGCCCTGAGAAGACCATAATGTATATATGCAGTGAAGTCCATTTAAACCATAAAGTATTTAAATGTTGCACGTATCTGAGATAAGAAATGTGCTACAAGGCAGGCTCATCTTTTTTTTTTTTCAAACTAGCTGGTTGTTCATTATTGTTAATATGTCTGTGTACGTCTGGGAAAAAAATATTGATCACCAATGAGTCTTAGGGTCCTGTCCTCAGTATCTGATCTGGACTTTGGGTCCTGAGATATCATCAAATAATGGATCCTCTTAAGCTAGAATCATACTGTCCCAGTTATGTTCAGCTAATTGAGGTTAAAGAGCAGTGTTAAAGCTAAGACTCTAATGCCCCTAACTCAATAGTAACTTTATATGGCAATTTGAAGTTTCCAATACACTTTACATTGTTTCATTTAAAGCCTCTTGATAACCTTGTCAGGGAGCTGGTTGAGGTTTTATTACCCCTGTTTTACAGATGTAGAAAACAGGCACAGATTTAGTGACCTCTCCATGGTCATGGAGCTAATGAATATCGGAGCCAAAACTTGAATAAAGTCTTTCTGATTGTTGAGTTAAAAGGCACAATCAAAAGAAGAATGGTAGGATCCTACAGAGACATTTTCTTAGTTCCAGTGACAGGACCCATGAAGAAGAAGAATATACATATACATACATACATGCACACACACACACACACACACACACACACACATACACACACACACATAGAGAGAGAGAGAGCGCATGGGGTGAATATTATCACCCCTTTACAAGTTCCAGATAAGGAGCCAAGATTCACTCCTCATTGACAACCTCTGGTTACTTCTGGGGAAATGCCTTGTTTTCTTATTTAGAAAGGTTAGCCTGAGGTAGTTTCACAAAGATCCTCTGACCTGTTAGATCATTAGAGAACATGTTCTTTGGTCAGAAAATGAAAACTGTCATCCCTGATCCATGTTCTCCCAAGAAATCTGAGGGTTCTAGCTTCCTGGAATTTCAGTTAAAATTTCAAATTTTGGCATTTACTTTCCAGTAGTAAGCTAAGACAAATTAGCCAAGTAATCAGCCTTTGGTTTATCATTGCATATCATTGCACACAGTGCTTTCTAAGTGATATTTCACTCCAAGAAAATGTTTTGTTTACCGGTAAATAAAAGTCAAGAGACTATTGCTGTTCAGAATGGTGGGCAGCTTTCCTGAGGTAATGCAACAACATTCAAAGCTGGAGGGTTTTATTTCCCTCCTGATAGGAAATTGCTTTTCTATAAAGCATAAAATTACCTCTTGTGATCACATGGATAGTTTTGTCTTAACAGCATGCTCTCTTTCTTGCACTTAAATACTAACAGAGAAGGCAAAATAAATACCCACTATGCTTAGAGGTCCCTTAATGAGTTCCTTAAGTATTCTTTAATTACTAGTGAAAGTAATTCTCCTTTATTTTTCAGATAAGGAACCTGAGACAGAGAGATAGTGTGAGTTTGAGTTATACTGCTAGTCAAGTAGACACCGCAATTCTAATGAACATTAGGAACTTGATTCCTGGCCCTGTCATCTTAGTGATAAGGATGGTTATGATAGCTGCCACTCATATAATTCTCTAAGATATAGAGAGCACTTTGTATGTTTTACCTCATTTGGTCTTCAAAATAATCGTCTACTGCAGGCACTACCTATTGTTCTCACCATTTGCCGCTGAGGAAACAGATTCAGATAGGTTCAACTGTTCGTGACTTGTCCCCAAACCCATGTGAGTGTTTGAGGCAGGATTTAAACCCAAGTCTTCTTGACTTCATGTCCATGCGGCCGTATCTTAACTATTAATTGGGTCACCAAAGGATGTGAACTTAGAAATAGAAATTAATAATTTAGTCATAGACAGATACATTAAAATTGTCCTAAGGTATCTTAAATACTTAACTCTTTTAAAATAAAAGCTCAGGTTCTTCCATAAGCATTTATTAAGCACTTGCTCAATACATATGTGATTGTGTGTGATGCACAAGTGTACAAATAGACTAGTAGTATAAAATTAAATTTACAGTTGGTGTGATCACCACTATATTCTTTACAGTACTTGGTTTGGATCAGCTGCGTGCCATTCTCTCAGAGCGTGCTACAGATACAACAGAACCCTTTCATCGCATGCATAGCTTGATCATACATAATCCAATGTCCCATTGGTTCACTTATGCCTTCCATACGGAACAGCCACAAACAGTATTAGCCCAGTAAGAGCATGATTAACGTAAACTGTGCCACACCAACTCCAGTGGATTAAAGGGGTTTTACCAGATTGTTTCCAAGAAAAGTTGTTAATGGGGTGGCATCTTTCAGGCAAAACTGTGCAATATTTTTATCACTTAAATAGGCCAGAAATTAATTCTCCATTTACTGAAATACATAGTTTTGAGTTGTTTTATCATCTGCCACTTGATTGACAAATATCTAAGCTTAGGAGCGTAAGTCTTTGATTTGACTTTTGGTTTGATTTTGTGTGTGTTGGGTTTTTTTTTGTTTGTTTGTTTGTTGGTGCATTTTCAGAAGGGGGAGGGTAATATTATCTGTGGGAATGTACACTCTACCCTCTGTGTAAGGTTTGTTGTAAGAACTGCATCATTCCCCATTGCAGCCATCCTCATCCAGAGCATCTGTGCATTAACTTCTGCACTGTTGGCTCCCTCCTTTGGTGCAGAGAGGGTGGAGTGTATTGCATCTATTCACCTTTCATTTGTGTGTTGGATGTGGCATTTATATTAAGTAGGAGTAATTTTTTTTCTGATTTTTTTTTCTTGTGTCACCAGTGCACCTATTCCATTCTTCCATCGCTGTGCTCCTGTGAACATTTCCTGCTATGCCAAGTTTGCAGAGGCCCTGATCACCTTTGTCAGTGACAATAGTGTCTTACACAGGCTGATTAGTGGAGTAATGACCAGCAAAGAAATTATATTGGGACTTTGCTTGTTATCACTAGGTAATTGTTTTTCTCATTCTTAGCTATTACGTAGAACTGCGGTAGGAGACTGTTGTGTTCTTTGGCCAGAGCATGAATAAAAATTGGTAACAAGTCCTCAGGAGATGTGTAAACTACTCAGAGTGACAAGGTCTGCTTCAGAGGGTATTTCCTTGCACCCTGAAATTCCTTCTCTCCTATTCTCTTTTTGTGGAGATACCTTTTTCAGAATCTGACCAGCTTTTGACTAACAGTGCCCCCTTGTTATATAGGGGTAACGCTTTCACAATACTGTGTCTTCAGCTTGCTTGCACAAAACCTATCTTTTCAAAGAAAATAGTAGACAGTCAGTTCCATGTGTCTGATAGTATGGATGGTGCCTTTGGAAGCATTTCTTTTTCTTGTGTTACATCAAAATACCATTGATAAATTTAGGAAAGCTCTACTCATTGACTATTGAGTTTCTTGGCCATGAAGTAGACTTTAAGATGATAAGTGTTCCCACTTTGTATTTTAACCTGCCGAGTTTTTATTTTGAAAACAATTCTATCTAACCACACCTAACATCAGCTTTTCCAGACTAGTAATGTCTTAGTTGGGAGCTGTAGGAACCAGAGTGTCCTTTATCACATATTATATCATACTGTGTGTACCACCAGTGCGTTACTATATTAAAGCTTTTGACTTCAGTTAAGAGAAAATCTATCCAAGCTTTTCTTGCATTTATGTAGTGTTTTTGCTTAGGTCCCACCGAATCAATTGAAATAATACTCTCTATGTGAAAAATCTGTATTATTTAAGGTTTCCTTCTGTGTTGGTTCCTCTCCATTTATTGCAAAATTGAAGACTATAATAATTCAGAATATTTATTTGGGTTTGCAGGTGACCCAGTGAAAACTAGACCCCTCTTCTAGTGCTATAATAATTATTGTTATACTGTTTTATACCAGGTTTCTTGTATATTTAAACAATGTAAAAAGAAAAGCTATAAAGGCTATAAAATCAGTGGTTTGTCATATTGTATTATTATTAGGCTTACAGAAATGCTTACTGTCACCGGTGGCCACTTTTATATCAGAATAGTTTTATTTTGTAACATACATGAGTTATATATACATTAATATATAATATGTACATTTAAAAATAGGAATATTTCAGTTATCTTGCTTGTGAAATGGGCCTTTAGTTGTTGTGGATGACATGACAAAATATGGTCAAGCTGTGTGTTTCTGAAATACAACTGGCCATGACCATGATTCCCCCGTGTCTCTTTGGCACACTGAACTCCAGACTGTGTCAGAATTTACTTAATAATTCTTTTGTGCTTTCTTTGAATGAAAAACTTTCACACATTAAATTCCTGACCTCACTCTGAAAGTGAAACCAGTTGAGAATGGTGGGGATGAGGAGACAGGGCATTGCCTTTATGAGTCCTTGTTCTCTAGTGCCGCCCCATGGTGAATATGCAGCTTTTTATATTCATTATAAATTTTAAAATAGCAGAAATGAGTGGAGAGTAAAGACAATATAGTGTGTTCCTTTCTGTCCCCAAGTAGAGGCTTCACTAAACTGCTTGATCTTAATCTGAATGCATATGCTACTTAATTGAATCAGTCTATCTAGATGGAAGTCATTTTTTTCTTGTCACCAACGTTATGTGTCTGTCTACATTTGTTTTGTTGGCATGTGTGTGTGCATGTGAGTTCTACCCTGCTGCCTTTTGAGAGAGATGACCTGCTTCCTTCCCTGTGGCAAATCCACACTAGTCATTGTGTGCTCATTAAGTCACCATGTGCATCTGCATGGATTTTTGTCTCCTGTTTACATATGCACAGTTTGTTCTTTTGTTTTAGGTGTTACTGTTTTTCAAATGGCAGAAGTAGCTAATTCAAAATTGATAAAAAGACTTTTCCTTCTTATCTGAGTAGAGGTTATACATTAGTCACTTCAGAGTATCTGTATTTTTTCTGAAAAGGAATTCTCCTTCAGCTACTATTGATTGAAATGTACTAATGCTAAGTATTTCTCTTAGTATTTTATTGTAATTTAGAGTAGTTGTCCTCTGTCTTCCTTGGAATAATTGCTCTCTGTCTTCCTTGCAGTTCTATCCATGATTTTGATGGTGATAATTAGGTACATATCCAGAGTACTTGTATGGATCTTAACAATTCTGATCATACTGGGTTCCCTTGGTAAGCTGTTAATTTCTTTGCTGTTGAAAAATTTGACTTGACTGTTAATATTTACACTTAATTCTGTATCATTGCTAATATGTGTAACATTCTTAATGAATTTCTTTTGAGCCTTTTGGACTCATTTCCATTGCCAGGTGTCTATTATAAACTGTTTAACATCTAGAAAATAAACTTGAAATTTAAGAATTTCTAGGTGGACCTTCCCAAATACAGTTCTGTCACTCTTACAGAGAATTAGAGATCACTAATTCAGATAAAATGGGTAGTTCTTTGGTATTTGAAATAAGAGAAAGAAGAAATACCCAAGAGGAGATGCTGTAATGAAAAGCAGCCCTTCCTTCTTCCCTTTTGTCTTTCCTTTCATTTTATGTCTTCCAGCATACTTCCCTTCTCAGGTGAGTTGGCTCTTCCTTCCCTTCACTTTTGCATTCCACAATGCCTCAAGCAGCCCCTCCTGAGATGTTATATCTCTCTCTCTAGTTGGCAAGGGTTGCTGGGGAGGGGAGGGGGGGGAAGAGAGAGAATGACAATAGCTCATTCTTCAGCTTTTTCTCCTCTGACTTTATTTTTTCTTGTTGCCTTATTCCTGGACTGTTCTTTTTCTTTCATTCCCTCATGTAATTTTTTAATCATTTTTCTTCAATTGTTGCCCTCTCAGCTCATTATCTGATTCTTATAATCCAGTCTCATCATCCCCTTGATCTACACATGCCTAGAACCTCTTTCTTGTCCCTCTTCATCCTTGCCAGGGGTGTAGAAGCTGTCTCTATTTTTCCCTGATTCTCCCTAAAGATATTCCTTAGTCCAGCTGGGAAAGGCTAGCCTGATGCACTCCAGAATTCATACATATCTGGTGTGGGAGAGGATGTAGTGAGGAGAGGTCCCATCATGCTAGTCAAGTGCTGCAGTATCATATGTCCTCTGCCACCTCTTCCTTTAAATGGTGCTGCCAGTGTACCATTGGGCATCGTATTCCTGTGGGGCACTGTTTAGGACTCAGCTAACTCAAAATTTGAGTCAACATATTCTCTTGTGCCTATCATTGCAAAAACATACTTTTTTGCCCTCAGGTGGCACAGGTGTACTGTGGTGGCTGTATGCTAAGCAGAGAAAATCTCCCAAAGAAACTGTTATTCCTGAACAGCTTCAAATAGCTGAAGACAATCTCCGGGCCCTCCTCATCTATGCCATTTCAGCTACAGTGTTCACAGTGAGTGTTTGCTCTTATTGTGGTGTGTGTTTGGGTGTGGCTTGTTTATTTGTTTTTCGTTTGGACCAGGTTCGTGATGGGAAAACTTCTTACAGTTTTTATTTTCTTCTTTTGGTCATTATAGACTATTCCTGTCATAGGGTAAATAAAGAAAAATCTGTCTCCCAATCCCAAGCTTTCATGGTTGTTCCTTAGTTGTTGAGCCAAATATCAAGAGCACCACTCACCCCCTGTTTTTTTAAGGAGTGAAGGATTTTCATTTTATAAGTTCTCATTTGTCCTACTGTCATTTTCCACTAAAAGTTAATTTCTGGAAATCAGGAAATATCACAGACACTCACTGTGTTTGACATTATTTAAAACAAAAAGTTGTAATGTTTTAAGAAAAAAGAGGCCTTTGTGTATTTGTGGCATTTTCATATTTCCTGGATATTTTTTCATTTTACTAGTTTTTTTCAAATTGAAAAATGAAGGGTAAACCTTTCCTGTAGTATTACAAATTATTTTTTAAAAAATAGGTAAAGTTTGCCTTTTAATGAAGGTATATGACTAAACAGCCAAGATTTATACTTCTTTCTCCCCCCTGATTTCTCCACTGTAAAGGATGAGCTGTGACAGTCCATAACCCATCATTTTCTGAAATGGTTATCTAGATTCTAGCTCTAGAACAGCACCTTAACCTAATGGACATTTACTAAATGTTTGAATCAGAGTGAGTCCTGACCATTATTCCCCCATTTGTCCCTTAAGCCCACTGCCATTATGAAAGTAAAGAAATCCTCTACCAGATGTTTCCAGACTACACATATGATGAAGTACTATGGAAGGTGTCATCATATCTGAAAACGGCATTGACCAATAAATGCTTGCCATATTGATACTTATAAGAATCTTTGACTCCAGGAACTCCCATGATACTCCTATAGACCTTCCTTTGAATTTGGAGGTTGGTGACAGCTGTGGTGCAAAGATATCTCTGCCATGCTGATTATCTCTGATTCTGAGGAACAGCCAGGAAGAAACAGATAGGGGTCCTCTTAAAGGACAGCGAGAAGCTGATTTTTATACATTCATCACACTAAAGTTTAACAGGGGCTTTATACTTATAACCTTAATTTATCCTCATGGCAAGCTTCTCAGGAACATAGTATAAGTAGCATTATTCCCATTTTCCAGATAATGAAACTGGGGGCCAAAGATATATGTAATTTGCTGACAGGGGCAAGTTGCAGAACCAGAAACTAAGACATAGATCCTCCAGTTTCAAGGCCAGCATTCTTTTCATAACATAAAGTTACCTCTTTAAAATGCCTTTCTTCTATTAAGTTATTATATTTCTTGAAAAAAAATACACATATATTTATGTATATATCTGTGTGTGTTTGTGTGTGTATTGTCTATCTCATTGCACGTGGTACCGTGCCTTCAGCCTTAATTCACATGTTAAATGAGGCTAATTGAGTAGTGGTGGATCCACTTGGTATTTCATGTCATTGGATTTTAATTACTTGTAGTTAAGACCTGGTTCTATTCTGGAATAATGCAAGAGTGCTCCTTGGTGCTCTTTGGTTCCTTGGACAACGGCTGTTGAATGATGGAAATACCAGCCTTCTCTAATGATTGTGTTCATCTATTTAAGCTAAGATGCTCTATCATTCTTGGTTTGATTTTTTTGCCACCTAAAATGATGACTAAAAACTATGTCTCTCTCTGCCCAGGTCATCTTGTTCTTGATCATGTTAGTAATGCGCAAGCGTGTCGCCCTCACCATTGCCTTGTTCCACGTGGCTGGCAAAGTCTTCATTCACTTACCACTCCTTGTCTTCCAACCATTTTGGACTTTTCTTGCCCTTCTCTTATTTTGGATGTACTGGATCATGACTCTGCTTTTTCTTGGCACTCTAGGTGAGAAAGCATGGTATTATGTGTTTTAAATGGTAAATTTGATTAGTTACATTTGTTTTAATAAGTTAAAAACACATGGAAAAAGCAGTCACCCTTTGAGCAGCTGCATCAGGCCAGCCAGACCTGTGACGGTGCCTCAAATTGCCAATATTGAAGCCTTTTAAAACAGTTCCTCTGGATATAAATACAGATCAGATAAGAAGTTAACCGTTGTGCTGATCTTGAAATTTGGATTCAGTCCAAGGTGGATCCAGGAATAAAATAGTCCAGACCTCAGAAATATCCTTCCAGATCAGACTAGAACCCTAAGACCTGCTCTTATCCAGATTTACAACTCAAAAGCTGGGCCTGAACTGAATTAACCAAATAGAGTAGAAGGAGGGGTAAAATAATTTGGGTAATAAATTTGGTGCATTTGCTTTGCTTCATAGCCTATTTTGAGGATTCCTTCTGTGTATGTATGTTATGTTAAAGTATTCTAACCTGGCAGAGGGATGGGTGTGGAGAATAACTGTTTCATTATAGTGAAAAGTTCTACATAATTATTCTTTAAAATACTGGGAGAATGCATTTATTCCAATTTAAAGGTTTCTTATGAATTGTGATGTGGAGAAAATTAATTGATGTGGTTTACAGTAGTGAACCTGGTAACTCTTAAGTTTTGAGCTCAGCCTATTAGCTCTATAGTAAAAGATTACCCAAATCTTGACTATTAATAATTTCTGTGGTGATTTTAAAGTTGACAAAGTGTTTTTCTTTACAACTACCCAATGAAGTAGGTAGTTTTATCATTCCCCCATTTAGGGAGGAGAAAACAGACTTAAAAGTTACGTGACCAGCTCCAGATCATATTATTAATGGGTTTCGGAAACAGGACTTGAACCCAGGACAAGACAGATACTTTTCTCTTTTGGGCTATTTGGCCTCATTTTACTAGTCAGGAATGCATGAGCAAACCACTGTCCTATGAGGAGAAATAGGTAGTGAGTGCGTGGTACATCAACATAAGGATTATTTTGATTTGTTGTTTTTCGATAACATATTGCCCTGCATGTCATAGGATAGTGTGATTTAAAACTAGATTATTTAATCCCCCTCATTTTATAGCAAAGGAAATTGAGACCAGAGATGTAAATGACTTGCCAAAAGAACTGGGTGTTCTGTCCTCGAATTCAGTGGTTTTTGTGCTGTATCACAACAGTTCTTCTCATTCATTCTCTTACAAAAAGAGTAGTAGCATAATGTGTACAGAAAAGGCTATCTGTCCCCAACTACTTTCTCCATACCTTCAGAATTTAACAGTGAAGTAGAAATAACATTTTCCTTAATCACTTCAGTTGTCCCCTATGTTGCATTCTACTTACGGCAAAGCCAAGGGATATCAATTTGGGGCCAGTTTTAGGTTGAAGAAAGGTAATCTCTAACCAGGGCACAAGCGGTGGGGTCCAAGGGATGGGTATAAATAAGAAAACTAGTTTTCTTAGCTCAGGATACAAGGTCCCAAATTCTGAAATCAACCGGAAGTCAAAATGTCAGTAGTGCCCAGGAACTACCATTTCTCTAACTTAACTTGATCCCCCAAAGTAGAGGTATTCTACAGCTACTTGCTTCCTCAGTTTAATATATTTTGGGCCATCTGTTCAGGTACCCCTATCCCTGATTTTTTCACTTGTTTCTTAAAACTCTTGGCTTCGTATTCTCCTTCCATCGTGTGTACATCCCAGCAGAACCTGGGCAGGCAGCATATGCAGGAGGGTGGTCTATTTCTTCCAATACTTTTGTGTTCTCAAGTCTTGTTGAAGTCTCCTAATCCTTTATCTTCTGGATCTGTCCATTGCCATTATATATATATATATATTTTTTTTAAACTTTAATTGATGCCACTATAATGTGGCTAAGAATAAAATATGAAAAAAGACCTATCACAGTTATGATTTCTTTGAGACTTGACCCTACTAGAATCTGACATTGTAACATGGGGATTTTTCTCAATCAGATCTTTTTGGCATGTTGGCTTAATTTTAGTCACTAAGTGAATAGCTAATAAACTTTGAGGAGTTTTTTTCTTACAGGTTTGTAATTCATCTCAGAATCAAGTAAGCACTTTAAAATGTTTGCAAGCTATAATTTTCATTTTACACAATAAGTCTAAAGATAACATGAAGTATTAACAAATATATAAATCATTTATTTTTCATGAGACTATCTTTAAAATGAGATTAGACTTGATGATCTCCAAAGTCCTCTTCACCTTTAAGTCTTATGATTCTGTGATGTTATTGGCCAAGCAGTTTGCACTGGATATTTTTCTAATCAGTTCAGCAGATATTTATTGATTATGCACCATGTTCAGAAAAAGAAGAGTTCTTTATTGACCAGAGGAATGTGAAGGAGTTGAAACTAAAGCTTGATCTTGAAGAATGCATGGAATTTAAAGAGGCAAACTAACCATGGAAAAGGCATTCCAAATGGGAGAAACAGGAATAAAAGAAGGCATTCAGACTGGAGTGATAAAAGAGATATGAATTAGGCCTGATTATTGAGGAATTTGAATGCCAGATAGGAATTTGAACAGTCAGTGTATGCAGTTCATTATAGGTTTTTAAGTGAGGGTATAATAGAAAACATGGTGTGATGGATAGAATTCTAGAGCTGGCATAAGGAAATCTCAGGTAGAATTCCACCTCCAACATTTCCTAGCTTCCTGACCACATGCTAGTTGCTTAATCTAAATTTTTTCATATAATGCCTATAGTACCTAATTCAGAGAGTTACTGAGAGACTCAGTTGAAATGGATGCAGAGGACTTTGAAGCTCTAAATAAACATGATGAGGAGGAGGATGAGGAAGAGGATGGGTTGATAGTGCAAACTACCAAAGAGGAGAATTAAACATAGTAAAGAGTCAGAGATGATTCAGTGTTTTCAGGCTTGGGTAAATGGTGTTATATATTACAGATAAAAATGAGAAAATTAAGAAGAGAGAATGATTTGATGTGTAAGTTATCTTTTGAACATTGAGCATCTTAGATTTGCACAAATGTTGTTTTTTCTTCAATGGTTTGATTTTTTTGTTATTTTTTAAATTTCCACCAATCACTTTCATTCATCATATACCATAACCTTATTTCCATTATCTCCTTAAGGTTGCTACTGTGAGACTGCCTTTCAACTGAGACCAATATATTATAAAAATCTTTGGGGTATTTGTATATTTAAAACCATTTTGGTGGTGAGGGTAGGAATGTCCCATGTGGATCTACCTAGTAAAATCCCTACTGTCACAGACCGTGCTGAAATGAGGTTCTAATGTAACTATTTCCTTGAATTACTATTTTTAGCATTGTAAATTTTTCTATTCAGATAATGTATTTCCTTCATTTTAATTAGTTTAGTTAATGCATAATAAAATTTAAATGATAATCTCCTATAAACTCCTTAGAGTAAATATTTTGTAAACATTATAATTTTATTTTAAATTTGAATGGCTTAAGAATTTTATATTAATCTTCCCTTTCTCATTGTGTGGGACCTTTTCATTCTTTTAGCCCTTTCATTGTTACCAAATACATATTCTTCTGGTATAACAATAGTGCTTTTGAGATACACAATTCTTTCCCTCTGGCTGCTACTTTCAAAACAGAGCTGTGTGTTTTAGTATTCTAAAGGTGTTTAACAAGTTTAATAAAGGCAACCTCCCATTTCATAAAATTATTGTGAAAGACCTATTGAAATAAATGGCTGAAAAGTTTGAATTCAGAACTCTAGCCTCAATGAAAAACTATCCTTTCTTCCCCACATCACTATACCTGTGTGTGTATATATACATATATATGTATGTATGTATATGTGTATATATTATGTCCTAGAGAGTTGCCTGTTTATTTTAATATCATGAGGTCTTAGGTTATTAGTATTCAAGAGTCTGCTTCCTTTCTCTTCCATTATAATACAGTTTCAGAAGGAGCCAGTGCTAGGGAAGGAAAGAGAGAGGGGGCTCTTGGGGAAGAAAAGAGTATGTTCCTGACATTCATAACCTCATAAATTTAGAGCTAGAAGGAACTTCTGGGACCATCTAGTCCAACCCTCTTATTTTACAGAGAGGAAATGGAGGCTGAAGGAAGTTACATGACTTCTCCAGGGTCACACAGTTTAAGATGAGATTTGAGTCCAAGTCCTCTGAGACCCTTGATAAAGGGAGTTCTTCCCTGGGAGCTCCTACATCAATGAAAATCAGAACTTTGGTTCTAAAAATTTATATGAAGAAAATGTAACACTGCTTTCTTCAGTAATCAAGACTGCAATTCTGGCAAGATTTACTTGACCCAGCCGGTAATATAAATAGAGTTGATAAGAGTTTTAAAGCAAGGAAGGGAGATAGGTCTACCAAGAGAATTGTTTTTAAATTTTTTGTCCAGAAGCTTTTCAACAACATAAGAACATTGGAAGGAAGATTAAAATCTCCAGGAAGAGTATGCAACTACTGTTGCCATCCCAGCTATCCTTAGTCCAACTCAGCCATTAATGGTGACAGTTCACACACCTAGTCTAGGTGATCCATTGCTACTGCTACTGCATACAGATTAGTTGTTCTTTTGCCACTATAGAATCAACTCTCAGCCTGGTTGCCCTGCTCTTCTAGAGCTACCCCATCCACGCTAGAGGCCTCTGGGTAAGAGCTCTAATGTCCACCATGAGCTACAAAGTTCCTGCTTCTATAACTGTCATTCAGGATGTAAGAAATCTTTCTATGATCATTTCTACCCCCGAATGGATGTAAATAAAGCAAGGTAATTGAATGAAAGTAAAATAAGTACGGTAGAGGGACAAGAATGAATAGGAATGAATTCTCCGAAGTCTGGAGGCCACAGTAACAATGCAGTAACAGTAACCTCCAATTCCATTATTATTTCCCTGGAAGGAAGAGGAGTAACAAGGAAAAAGGAGTGAGATATAGCAAAGGAGAGTTAATAAAAAACTCAGGACCAGAAGCCATAACGAACAGGTAATGTAAAATATGCCCTTTAGCAGTCACTGTAGTTTGAGCTTCATTTTTCACCAGAATAGGAGAAGGGATCCTTCCTGCTTTTGCAGTTATACACATTTTTAAATTGATCTTTTATTTTTTTCCAATTACATGAAAAATAATTTTTAACATTTTTTAATTATTCAGTTCCAAAATTCTCTCCCACCACTCATTAAGACAAAAAATTTAATATGGTTTATACATGTTCAGTCATGTAAAACATATTTCCATATTAGTCACAAAGAAAACATAGACCTCCCCCCTGATAAAAACACCAGAATAAAATAAAGTAAAAAACAATATGCTTCAGTCTCCATCCAGGCTCTGTCAGTTCTTTCTGTAGAGGTACACGGCATTCTTCATCTTGGGTCCCTCAGAAGGGTCTTAGATCATTACATAGCTGAGAAAGGCCAAGTCATCCACGTTGATCGTCCTACCATATTGTTGCTTCTGTGCCCAGTGTTCTCCTGGTTCTACTCCCTTCACTTTGCATCAGTTCACATAAGTCTTTCCAGGTTTATCTGAAAACATCCTGCTCCTTATTCCTTTAGCACAATAGTATTCCATCACAATCGTATATCACCACTTGTTCAGTCATTTCCCAACTAATGGGTATCCTTGCAATTCTTTGCCACCACCAGATATTTTTGGACATACAGGTCCTTGTGCCTTTTTTTTAATCTCTTTAGAAAACAGACCTAGTAGTGGTATTACCAGGTCAAAATGGATGCACAGTTTTATGACTTTGGGGGCCTAGTTCCAAATTGCTCTTCAGAATGGTTGGAGCAGTTCACAACTCCACCAACAATAAGCAAATGCTTTTAATTTTTCATGTCTCTTCATTTAAAACCCCTTTTAAAAAGTGTTGAAAAAGAGAAGCGTCTGGGTTGGAAAGAACAATATTTTTTATTTTCATAAAAATACTAATGTTTTAATTTCTAATCATAGATACAGTGCATGTAAATAAGCTCTTTGGAGGGTGGCCTTGATAATTTTTAAGAGTGTAAAAAGATTCTGAGACCAAAAGTTTTGAGAACTTTTTTTTTGTAATTTTAAGCTTTACTAGTTTTTTATTTTAATTTATTTATTTTTAGCTTTCAGCATTCACTTCCATAAGATATTGAGTTCCAAAATTTCTTCCCATCTCTCTCCTTCCCCCATCCCCAAGATGGCATGTAAATTGATATAGGCTCAACATGCACATTCATATTAAACGTGTTTTCACATTAGTCATATAGTACAAAAGAACTAGAACCAATGGGAGAAATGACGAGAAAGAGAAAACAAAAAAGAGTGAGAGCAAATAATAAGCTTCAATCTGCATTCAGATTCCTTTTTCAGGATGTGGACAGCATTGTCCATCATGAGTTTTTTGGAGGTCTCTTAGATCTTTCTATTGCTGAAAAGAGATGTCTATAAAAATCAGTCATCACTAACTGTGGCTATTATTGTATACAATGTTCTTTTGGTTCTGCTCATATCACTCAGCATCAGTTCATATAAATCTTTCCAGGTTTTTCTGAAGTTCACCTGCTCATTATTTCTTAGAGCACAATAGTATTCCATTACATTCCCGTACCACAACTTATCCAGCCATTCCCCAACTGATGGTCATCCCCTCAATTTCCAATTTTTTGCCATCACAAAAGGAGTTACTATAAATATTTTTATATAAATAGGACCTTACTGGGTTTTTTTAATAATCTCTTTTCTGGGTTAAAATTTATACACATTTTTATAGCCATTTAGGAATAGTTCCAAATTGCTCTCTGGAATGATTGAATCATTCACAACTCCACCAACAGTGCATCAGTGTCCCAATTTTCTCACATCCCCTCCAATATTTGTCATTTTCCTTTTCTGTCACATTAGCCAATCTGATAGGTGTGATGTGATACCTCAGAGTTGTTTTGATTTGCATTTCCCTAATCCATAGTGATTTAGAATATTTTTCTTATATGACTTTAGATAGTTTTAATTTCTTCCTCTGAAAACTGGTCATATCTTTTGACCATTTATCAGTGGGAGAATGATTTATATTCTTATAAATTTGATGCAGTTCTCTATATAGTTTAGAAATGAGGTCTTTATCAGAGAAACTGGTTATAAAAATTCTTTCCCAGTTTTCTCCTAATCTTGATTGCATTGGCTTTGTTTGTGCAAAATCTTTTCAATTTAATGTAATCAAAATTATCCATTTTGCATTTCATAATCTTTTATATCTCTTATTTGGTCATAAATTCTTCCATTCTCCATAAATCTGAACAGGTAAACTATTTCTTATTCTCCCAGTTTGCTAATAGTGTCAGTCTTTATATCTAAATCATGTACCTATTTGGACTTTATTTTGGTATATGGTATGTTGGTCTATGCCTAGTTCCTGCCATACTATTTTCCAGTTTTCCCAGCATTTTTTGTCAAATAATGAGTTCTTATCCCAGAAGCTGGAGTCTTTGGGTTTATCAAACAGGAGATGACTATAATTACTGAGTTCTATGTCTTGTGTACCCAACCTATTCCACTGATCCACCACTCAATTTCTTAGCGAGGACCAAGTAATTTTAATGATTGCTGCTTTATAATCCAATTTAAAATCTAATATGGCTAGGCCACCTTCCCTTGCATTTCTTTTCATTAATTCCCTTGATATTCTGGACCTTTTCAGAACAATGTATTTCATCTACCAGATAATGAACAAATCAAAGAAAACTTGACCTAGAAAATTCTTCACTGTAACTAAGAGATAAAACTTCTATAATACTGCATGGTGAAACATTACAAGAAACAATGTAAGAAATATATTGAGATATGTTAATATGGATTCTCCTTCCAGTACAGATCACAATTCCTCCTCACCTTCTTATCTTATCTAATATTTACTTCTCCATAACTTTCATAAATTTTCCATACAAAATATGCATCCAATGTGAGTACCAACATAACATTTAGATTGTTTGCTGTCTTTAATTCTTGCTACATGACTGTCCCACTCCTTTTCCAGTCCTGAGTTTCCTTTTTTATGCTACTTCTTGGGTGCAGATCATCATTGGTATTAAGCTGCAGTCTACTTATACATTCACCATTCATCATTCTTTTTCTTTTTAGCTCCATATAAAAATACTAATAGATAGAATAAGTAAGTAAGATTATAATCTAGTCTCCTAGTAAGATTATAATCTGGTCTCCTTCACCCCCCCCCAAAAAAAAAACCAAAGAAGCAAAGGAAGCAGTAAAAGAACAGTTCATAGGAATGAAAAATAACAGAGCAACTAAAACCAAATTTAGTCAACTGAAGATCAATGAAAAATAAAAATAAAACTGGATCCTTCTCCCCAAGATGGAACTGAAGGTGAAGAAGGAAGTCATTGTTATCCTCCCCAAGACAGAAGCCAAGTCCAAGGCATTGAAGGCCAAGAAGGTGGTGTTGAAGGGTGTCCATAACCATAAAAAAAGATCCCAGCATCCCCCACCTTCCAGTAACCCAAGACAATAAGATTTCAGAGGCAGCCTAAATACCCTCGGAAAAGTGCCCCTCAGAGAAACAGGCTTGCTCACTATGCCATCATGAAGTTCCCCTTGACCACTGAGTCTGCTATGAAGAAGACTGAGGACCACAACACCCTAGCCTTCATTGTGGACATCAAGGCTCACAAGCATCAGATCAAGCAGATAGTAAAGAAGCTGTATGATCGACGTGGCCAAGGTCAACACATGGATTCGGCCTGATGGAAAGAAGGCCTATGTCCAACTTGCTCCAGACTGTGATGCTTTAGATGTTGCCAACAAAATTGGAATCATCTAAATTGTGTTCAGCTATCCCACTTCACCTACAATAAAAAGTTTTCCAAGTTAAAAAAAAATAAAATTGAAGAATAAGCTCATAATGTAACAGAACTTTAAAAGCAACTAATGGAAATGCAATGCAGAGTAACAAACCTGGAAGAAAAAAGTTTGAGTCTTAGTATAATCAGGATTCCAGGGAATATCAAAAAAGGGGGTTGGACCCTAGATATTATACTTGAGAAATTAATTGGAGGCAATTTTCAGGGAAGGACCAGATCTACAATATACCTCAAGTGAAACAGATTCATAGAACTTCAGCATGGAAAGAGATAAAATTCAACTGTCCTACACATACAAAAAAGATACAATTCCAGAAGGAAAATATAGAAATTACCTGCCAAAAATATCTAATAAAATCTCCTTAGACTTCTCAAGAACAACACAAGAAAAACAATGAATCTAGAGTACTAGAATATCTGGACCTAAAAGACATGGAACTGAATTTAGAGATCACATATCTTGGAAAATTAAGCATACTATTTGAAGACAGAATATTGACATTCAGAATCCAACATGTTGGAGCTAGGGCCCTGGCTTCCTTCCACAGGTGGTTTTTCCCATTCCTGATTGTCCATGGGAGAGCAACTCTCACCGGACAGCACTGAGAAGGAGTTGGAAGAGATGACTCTGATGCGCTAGATAAGAAAGGAAATTGTAGGTCTTCACTGAGATATGTGTCTGACTAAAGTGTCTAATCCAGAGCTGGGGCTCACTGTGGTTCTCAAGGCAGAACTCTGCTCTGTGACCACTTCCTTTATACTCTTGATTCTTTCATTTGGCTTTGGAATGGAAAAGCAGGAAAGGGATCAATAATCAGCAGCCTTGGTAGCACCAGATAAGGTAGTTCTAGGTCCTGTCATGTATACAACTGAAGGGATGCTGGGGCCCCTTTCTAGGTCCTGTCATGTATACAACTGAAGGGATGCTGGGGCCCCTTTCTAGGTCCTGTCATGTATACAATTGAAGGGATGCTGGGGCCCCTTTCTAGGTCCTGTCATGTATACAACTGAAGGGATGCTGGGGCCCCTACCTCTGCTTCCTGAAAAGACTTAAAATATAGCATGTATATCTGACTTTCCTTGACAGGGGAATTTTCCATCTCAACTGTGTTTGAACATTTGAGGGTGGGGTTGGGGTTGGGGTTGGAGTTTTGGGGGTTTTTTTTGGTTGAGAAAGATGGCACATTAAGCCCTCTGAACCTGATACACAGAAGCCTTTCTGTCTCCTCTCTAGAGATGCACCTCTTTCTTCTTGGTCTTCTATTCATGAAATTAATTTACAAATTTAATGCAATCCTAATCAAAATACAAATGGGCTTCCTCATGGTCCTAGATAAAATCATAACAAAACTTAATGTAAAATAACACAGACAAAATAACATGAAGGGGCTCCTTAAGGAATAAAAGAATGATAAAGGTATGCTTGTGCTTTCATACTTTGAGGCATATTACAAAGTAGAACTTGTCTTGGACAAATTTTGTTAATGGTACAATGGAACAGAATGGTGATATAAGTAATAAAACAAAATGTATACTGAAAGGATTAATGTTTGAGGTGCCTTTAGAAAATAAAAACTGGGGAAGGATTCACTCTTAGAATGAATGAAATGAAAATAAATAAGTTATTCTGCAAGTTTTCTCAAAATTTCTATCTCTTACCTGCTTTACAAGTTCATAATTTCCTTCTCTTTATTCAATACAGATCTTTCCATTTCTCCCTCTGTTCTTGTCCCCAACCCTCCCAGAACCAGAAGGAGAAGAATTTCAATGTAAGAAAAAATATATAATCCAGGAAAAAACTAGTAAAGGAGGAGAGGGCAAATATAGTAAACAACATAACATAAAATTTCTAAAGAATTCATAAAAATATCTATTCCCAGATGAATAGTTTTGGAATTTTTTATCATGAAGTAGAAAGCCATCCTCAAATATTAATATTTCTATATATATAGAAAGGACAGAAAATGGGCAACATATAATAAAGCTGCAAGTCTATTACATACAGCTTGTTTTTTTCAATATATATTAAATTCAACAGAGTAGTAACGACATTACCCTGCTTGTCACTGTCCTCATCTTGCCTTCTATTCTGTTCTGTGTGTTTTGAAAGGGATACTTCATAATAAAATAGAACTATCACTTCTGGTGTCTTTTTTAAAAGTCAGTTTAGATTAGAAATGGAATTATTTTTTCTAATTTAACATATGTACTTTCTAAATTGATACTAAACATTCAATTTCCTTCTTTTTTCAACTTTTTTTAAAAATTAGGTAGTCCTGTTCCAAAGGGTGAATTTGTGGAATTTGAAGTTTCTGGCCCTCTGCAGTATATGTGGTGGTACCATGTGGTGGGGCTGGTCTGGATAAGTGAATTCATTCTAGCCTGTCAGCAGATGACTGTGGCAGGAGCAGTAGTAACATATTATTTTACAAGGTAAGTACTTAAAATTGTCTGAAATTTCTGAAGTTCTTTGGACATAACTAGGGACCTAGCTCTCTCAAAAGCATGTTTTAAATGCTTGTTCACTTTTCTTAATGTTTAACAAAATAATTCATCTTACTGTACCCTACATAGGACATATATAGGTATTTCTTTATAGAGATATATATATATATATAGATATATATATATGTATACCTTCTGCTTTGGAGAAAAGTCAACTAAAAGATTGGGAAGTTAAGATTTTTCTTTCTTGAAAATAGGATTTGTGAATTGTTGAAATGCTATAGAAGTATTGATTCAGAACTAGGAGTAAAAGTTTGTTTGATTCAGGGCTCAGGGTCAAATCCAAGATTATATAGCTTCCCATAATGATGATTTACCTTGACAGATTTTATGTTTTTATTTATGTATTCTGAGTGGTAAATCGTGACTAATAAATGCCTTCAAAGCACAATGTTGTTTAACATTCTTCTTCAATATTGGAACCAGTGAACTCCATGAAAGCTTTCAATAAAATTATCTCTTATCGAGTTATTGATGTTGTTGTAATAAATAAAACTTTAAAACTACCTCACCAACATTGATATTCTTTTAAAATGTATTTTGCTACCTTGTCATTTTATGGTGTTAGTAAGCTGGATAAAAATATCCTCTAAATTCTAGAATTTAAATAAATTTATTTCAGGGCCTTTTATGCCTTGATTTGATTATAACATCTAATATTTTTATTCTTTGAGATTGAGTTGTCCTTTACAGTGTTGGCTTTGTGGTATTTTTTCACAGGGATAAAAGGAATCTGCCATATACTCCTATTTTGGGGTCAGTGAACCGGCTTATCCGCTACCACCTTGGTACTGTGGCAAAGGGATCTTTCATTATTACTTTAGTGAAAATCCCACGAATGATCCTCATGTACATTCATAACCAGCTTAGAGGAAAGGTAAGAAGTGAATATTTCTTCTGCATTCCATGAGTACACTTGTCGAACTCTGAATTTTAATTTGTTGTTGTTCAGTCATTTAATTTATATCTGACTCTATCACCCCATTTGGAGTTTCCTTGGCAAAGATACTGAAGTGGTTTGTCACTTCCTTCTCCAGCTCATTTTACAAATAAAGAAACTGAAGCAAGCACAGTTAAGTGACTTGCGCAGGATCACACCATTAGTAAGTGTCTGAGGTCAGATTTGAATTTAGGAAGATGAATCTTCCTGACTTCAGGTCCCACTCTGTGCCGCCTAGCTGTCCCCCTGAATCTTTATTTAAGTAGATGTCATTACCTCATTGAGAGAACACTAGGAATAAAATACCAGGTTTGGAATTAGGAAGATCTGATTTCAGATCTTGGCTGCACTTAGCTTTATGATTGGGAACAACTCACGTAACCGCCAATATTGTTATATGCCTTAGGCAGCTTTGTGAGATTTTTCTACATTGTCACTGGTTATCGTTTGCTTTGGTAAAGAGAGTTCAATTCCAGAAGTTCTCTACACTGAAGAAATCAAACTTCTTTGTATATTCATGTAATTCCATCACTAGAGGGCAGCTAGGTGGTACAGTGGACAAAGCACTCGTGCAGGAGTGAAGAGGACCTGAGTTCAAATCTCACCTCAGACACTTGACACATTAGCTGTGGGACCTTGGGCAAGTCACTTAACCCCAACTGCCTCATCCTGGGTCATCTCCAGTCATCCTGATGAATATCTGGTCCCTGGATTCAGATGGCTCTGGAGGAAAAGTGAGGCTTGTGACCTGCACAGTCCTCCCTCACTCAAAACAAAGTCAAGTGCAAGTCATGTCATCATTTCTCTGATGGCAAGGTCTTTTTCAGCAACAAAGGACAAACACACACTATTCCATCACTGAGTTTTAGAAAACTGAACGTTGAAAAAGGATATAAGGAAGATCAATAACTATTAGACTTCTGTAAGCCAGAAATACCTAGCAAAGAACTCCCTATATGAAGAGAATTGTTCAGAAAACTAGAAAGCAGTTGGGCAGAAATTTTTTATGTCAACATCTCATAACCATGCACCCCATTGTCCTCTGAACTCAAGAGTGCCATCATTATCCTTCTAACCATCCATGCATGCAGCCCTTGGTGCTAGTTTACTTTTTATGTCCAGTTATTGATCAAATTTTGTCATTTCTATCTGCATGACATCTCTTCATTCCAACCCTTCTCTAAGTATACCCAGCCATCACTCCAAGTGAGGCCCTCACCATCTCTTCCATGAATTGTTACAGTAGCTTCCTGATTGATCTCCCTGCCTTAAGTATCTCTCCATTCCATCCCATTCTTCACAGAGTTGCTAAAGTGATTTTCCTGAAACACACATCTGACCATATCACTCCATCCCACTTCATCCATTCAATAAACTCTAGTTCATTAGTGTCTCCCTATTACTGCGAGTATCAAAATTAAACTGCTTTGTTTGATATTTAAAGCTCATCACAACCTAGAACCTTCCTATATTTCCTGGGGAATTTTGATTTTGATTTCCTCCATCTACTCTGCAATCCACATATACCGGCTACTTTCTGTTCCTCTCAAACAACACTCCATCTCTCATACCTATTTCTTTATGCCTTTCTGGAATTCTCTCTCTTTCCACCTCAATTTCTTAGAATCTCCGGCTTGCTTCAAATCTTAACTCAAGAGCTCCCACCTATCAAGAGGAGATCTTTTTCCTTCACCCTAGTAGCTAGTTCCATTTTTTTTATTCTTCCATTTACATTATTGCAGTCATTGTGTATGTTTTCTGTTTGTTCTATTTACTTTACTCTGAATCACTTTATATAAGTCTTCTTAGGATTCTCTGAATTCTTCATATTAATTGTTTCTTACAGCACACTAATAATCTGTTATATTCACATACCACTATTTATCCAGTCATTCCAAAGGATAAGTATCTAATTTATGTCTAGTTCTTTGCTACCAAAAGAATGTGCCATTACAAATGAATGTTGGCATGTGCATGACCTTTCTTTTTATACCTGAGAACACTTGGGGAAGAATTCTTAACTGAACAAGACAGAGGCTACCACTGATGGTAAAACAGAGAATCATGATTACATGAAACTGAAAAACTTTTGCGTGAACAGAATCAATACAAATAAAATAAGAAAGAAAAGTATTAATTGGGGAGAAATCTTTGTATAAAATATCTTTATCTTTTTTTGGATAAAAAGGTCTTTTATCCAAGATTTTTAGAGAATTAATACAAATATACAGATGAAGAGCTACTCCACAGATGGTCAAAGGAGTTCTCGAAAAGAAAGGCAGACTATTAACAACCATATAAAAGAATGCTCCAAATCACTACTAATTTGAGAAATGCAAATCAGAACAACTTTGAGGTTTGTTTGACCTTACACTCAGCAATTTGGCAGAATTGACAGAAGATTGAAGTTTGTGTTAGACATTATAAAGAAAAAGCCACTAAAAACATATTATTGGTGTAGTCATGAATTTCCCCAAACATTTTGGGGAAAAAAGCAATTTGTAATTATGCAATCAAGTGCCTAAACTATCCCTGTGTTTTGATTCAGTGATTCCACTACTAATAATATATCCCCAGGAGATCAAAGATGTAAAGGAAGGGCCTCTGTGCATGAAAGGCACTAAAATATTAATAGCAACACTTTTTGTGGTAGCAAAGAACTAGAAACAAAGTAGATGCTTATCGTTTGGAAATGGCTGAAAGCGTTGTAGTACTATACCATAAGAAATGAACATGAATTTGGAAAAGGCTGAGAAGATTTATGAACTGATACATTTACAGAATCAGGAAAACAGTATACATAGTGACCATCGTAATGTAAATAGGAAGAACAACAAAAATGAAACTGAACTAGACTTGGCCCAGGAAAGGATCTGAGGAAATAGACTTCCTTTGCCTTACCAAAGACTTAGGGTTGGAGGTGTGGAGTGGTATGCTATCATGGTCAATATGCTGGTTAATGCTTTTATCCTCTTTGGTTTTTAATCTTTCTTGCAAGGCATGAGAGGGAGAGGGGACGTTATATAAAAGCAAAATATAGCAATAAAATAAGATTTAAAAGGTAAAGAAATAAAGAATGATATATTTTTAAAAGACTGTTCCCCGATAGCTAGATAGTTATATATGAATAACCATAGCCATATATGAATAATCAATTTTCAGAAGAATTATAAACTTTGAACAACCACAGGAAAGCATTGCTCTTAATCACTAAGAAGAAAAGTACACATTAAAATGACTCAGGTCGCACCTTACACCCACCATGCAAATTGAAAAAGATGTTAGAGTCAGTGAGAACTGAGGCATAAGAACACACTGTTAGTAGAGCTATGGAAAAAAATCCAGCCATTCTGGAAAGCACTTAGAATTATGCAAGAACAGTGAGTAAAATGTTCACACATTTGACCCAATGATTCCTGTGTTGATCAATTACCCCCCAAGAAACTCAAAGACAGAAACAAAGATCCAACATAGAGTTCACTAGTCATAGCAGTATCATAATATTAAAGAACTACCAACAAAGATGTCCATCGATTGGAGAAATAGTCACTTCACTCAGCAGGAGTGCGTAATGTTAATAAATGATGGATATGGAAGGAAAGTGACTTAGCCATACCAGTTCTCAACCTGTATTACAAAGTGGGAATCATCAAAACAATCTGGTATTTGCTAAGAAATAGAGTGGTGTATCAGTAGAATAGATTAAGTACAAAATACACACTAATAAGTGACAATGGTAATCTAGTGCTTAATAAACTAAGAGATCCAAACTATGGGGAAAAACTCCTAGGAAACTAGGTATAGACCACTATCTCACAGTATACAGCAACGTAAGGTCAAAATCAGTACATGGTTTAGACATTTACTTGTCAGATCTATGGATAAGGTAACAATTTATGACCAAACCAGAGGTAAAGAGCATTATAGCATATAAAATGGATCATTTTGATCACCTGAAATTAAAAAGGTTTTGCACAAGCAAAACTAGCACAGCCAAGATTAGAAGGAAAGCTGAAAATTTTATCTCTGATAAAGGTCTCATTTCTCAAATCTATAGAGAACAGAATCAAATTAATAAGGATACAAATCATTCCCCTTGAGGAACAGTCAAAGTATATGAACAGGAAGTTTTCAGATGAAGAAATCAAAGCTCTCTATAATCATATGAAAAAATGCTATAAATCACTATGGATTAGAGAAATGCAAATTAAAGCAATTCTGAGATACCACTTCACACCTATCAGATTGGCTAATGTGAAAATGACAGATGTTGGAGGGGATGTGGGAAAATTGCTCTATTAATGCATTGTTGGTGGAGTTGTGAACTGATTCAATCATTCGGAACTATACTACGTGCATACCCTTTAGCCCAGGAAAGAGATTTTTTAAAAAGGGCAAGGACCTATTTGTACAAAAATATTTATAGCAGCTGTTTTGTGGTAGCCAAAAATTGGAAATTGAAGGGATGTCTCATTTGGGAGATGGTTGAAAATGTTGTGGTATATGCTTGTGATGGAATACTATTATGATATAAGAAATGATCACAGGATGCTTTCAGAAAAACCTGGGAAGACTTACATGAACTGATGCAAAATGAAGTTTGCAAAACTAAGGGAGGATTGTAGAGTAGCAGCAATATTGTGTGATGATTAACTATAAATGACTTAACTATGTTCAGCAGTAAAAAGATCCAAGACAGTTCTGAAGGACCTATGATGAAAAGTGCTATCCACCTACAGAGAAAGAACTGATAGAATGATGAGTGTAGATTGAAGCACACTTTTTTAAAACTTTATTTTCCTTGAGGTTTTTCTGTCTTTGTTTTCTTTCACAAGATGACTAATATGGAAATATGTTTTGCATGACTGCACTTGTGTAATTTATATCAGTTGCTCACCTCAATGAAAGAGAATGGAAGTGAGAGAGGGAGGGAATTTGGTACAGACAATTGTAAAAACTGAAAGTTAACAACTGTTTTTAACATGTAATTTTAAAAATAAAATTAAAAATTAAAAAAATAAATTTTGAATATTGAAAATTCAAAAAAGTGTAAAACTTTGCATGATCTGACATCTAAAAGATAGACAATCAAGAGAACAGTATGCACAATGACTGCAACAATATACATGAAAAGGTTGCTAAAAGGGAGTTGAATTTATGAGTACTTGAAAGACCATTGAAGTTCGGCAAAACACAGAGTAGAGCATTGTAGCAGAGAGGCAAAGGACTGACAGGACAGAATGTCATGTTCATTGTCAGATGCAGCTATTATATTAAATATATTGTTATATTAAATTATATTTGGGGGGAGGGGACACAAGACAGGTCACAGTAGAAGGTTAATTTGGCAGAGGTAGGGAGCAAATTGAATTGGCAGTAATAGTCAAGATAAAACATAAAGTGGAGCTTGCGTATTTTTCCCCCTTAAAACTCCTTATGTTTGAGTTTGGTTTTTCAGTTTTTTAATTATAGTTCCTTTTTTTCTCCTTTCCAGGAAAATGCCTGTGCTCGATGTGTGCTGAAATCTTGCATCTGTTGCCTCTGGTGTCTTGAAAAGTGCCTAAATTATTTAAATCAGGTAATAATATGTATACACATCCACTTTCACTGAAAAGAGACATCATTTTTCCTCCTCTGAGACAAAATAATTAGTTTTAATTCATTGAAAGGGTTTTTTTTCTTTATTGCATTATATTTGTTAACAAGCCTATATATTTCAGTCAAATCTTTATGCTAAAGTTAATGTATATTTTGTTCCTCCTGAGGTTTATTATTGTATTATTCTTCATGCATAATGCATGAATTAAAAATTATTAGGGTTCAACTTTCAGGAAAGTCATTTAGAAATGAGTGTAATCATGTCCTCATAATTGAAACAAACATGTCCAGTAATTAAGTACTGCTTAATAATTTGCCACCTACAACTCTCGAGTTTTGTTATATTTGTTTGAAATGATTTGTAGAAAATAAAACTTGTTTTTAAGGGGTACTTTTTAAATGTTGTAGAGTTTAGCCAAAATACCATCTTCAACGAGGGGAAGAAAGTCTCGTTTTAAGTGTAGCAAATATTTCCCCTCCTCAAAAAGAAAACTTGAATTTTTATTCTCTGTTTTTGAGGTGTCTCATTTTATCATCTGTGACAATGGCCATCTTCATGATATGATTTTCTCCTGTTTCTCCTAATTACAGTATGTTCCTCTTGGAATTTGAGAAAAATATTCATTGTTCTTCATTGTTCCGAATTCCACATACTTAACTGCTCCATGAACCCAACAGCTCTTGGTTTTCCAAGACTACTTCTTCTAGTCATATGTCTTCTAATGATATAGGTGATTTTTTTTTAAAGCTAACTGAAGCCTCATCCCTTATAATGTTGTTTGAGCTCGCCATTTTACCAAAAAAAAGTTTTGACTGTTCTCACTGCTTCTATACAATCATACGCCACTGTTCAAAAATTAAATTACTTTCTTTTTTTATACTGACTTTCTCTATCTGTATATTTCCCCCATCTTGAGCTCTTCAAGTCTTGTCTTGGGAAAAAAAATCAAAGATAAATTGTTTCTGTAGTTTTTGAAGTGGGTGGAAATGCCAAATGGTGTTTGAGAACTGGCATCCTCATTCTTTGAAGAGCTTTAATTTTGATTTCTCATTTCTGAACAGACAAACTGGAATACTCTCTCCTGCCTTCTGTTTTCAACAGGGTCTCATCTCTTTGCTGTATTTCCTCTTTTCACTCTAAAATCTCTCTTTCCCTTTTCTCCCTATCTTGAATGAGATATTTTTGCCAGTGCTATTCAACATCCTTTTTCTCTGCCATAAGATTTGTTTTAAAGAATTGCAGAATTAAGTAGTGAAAGTCTACTTTTACTGTAAGCCATTCAAAACTACTAACACCATCTCATATGAATTCCTTCACACATTCCTTTTTTTTCTCCTAGTCTGCATTGTTTGAATTAATGACTTAGAGTGCTATTGATTTTTTTTCAGAAGATCCTGAAACTATTCCATATCCATTTAGAGATTTGCCTAAAAGGACCAACCTATTCATAAACCATTGTTTTTCCTTTCCTCCTCTTCAACAAAAACAATGCACAACCCCCCCCCCTTATTTCCCTTTTTCCCTCCTTCACTTGAAATAGCATTCTTTTTTTTAAATTTACTTTAAACATCATCTTCTTATGTTGGTAACAGTGAATCGTTATGGCTGTTTAAGGTGATTCAGTTTAACCTGTAGACAAGAATATTGGTTGTATCTTTTCCTACCTAAACACAAATTTGTCATCCACTAAAGTAGTAGATACTTAGCAAATATTTCTCAAATTAATAATAATTATATTTATATAGTGCTTACTAAAAATAATTCTTTGAGATAGATATTACAGTTATTGTTCTCCACATTTTACAGATTTGGACTAACTTGCCCAGTCCAAGGATTCATACCCAGGTTATTTGACTCCAAAGGCACAACGTCAGACTTCTTATAAAGGTTTTTTAACTGAATGTTTTCATGAATTCCTTAAGCAGAAAGAAACATGTCTAACTGAGCTACAGCTCAATCAAATCCAAACTAACAAACATTTTTTTAAGCACCTACTAGGTGCAAATCAGTATTAAGCATATGGTTTCTGATTTTATGCCTTCCCTGGCCACAGGTATTTCAACTTAAAATAATGGTACTTCTTGGTTGCTTGACTTTTTTCCTTTATGTCTACAGAACTTACTTTTTTTTCATACCTATTCAAAAGAGAGATTCAACTCAGTTTTTCACACCAGGGAAACATTCCTCTTTGCAATTTTGGGTCATATTTACCTACATGTATATATGAAGTCATCACCAAGGTAGAAAATGGAAATTTGCTCTAGTGGAGCATAACAATATGTGGGTGCATCAGTGATGCCAAGGCATCACTTAAAGGGTCATTGTAACTTTAGAAGGAAGTAGAGAAGAGATGCTAGATTTTAATTTTATTGTCTCATCTGTCACTTAATAGTTGTGTGACCTTTGGCATATCTTTTCAATTTCAGCCTCAGCTTCTTCATCTGTAAAATTTAAGGAACTGGATGAAATGACCTCTAAAATCCCTTCTGGTTCCAACAATCGGTGTTTCTGCTAAGGAAAAAAAAAAGCCCTAATGCCCCCACTCTACAGCTTATCCTCATCCCTGTACTCAATGCCATAAGAAATCTTTATTGATGATTTGAGTAATATGCCAAAAAATTTAAGTTCTCTGGAGACATCAGATGAAGTACGATAACTAAGTTACACCTTATAGAATAAGATAGAGATTTTAAAAGACCTTGATGAGGTCAAATTAATGAGAATGATGTTTGGGATGGACAAGTACAAAATTGTACATTGAAGAAAGAAAGGGAAACAATATTGCCCTTGTGGACAGTGATAAACAAAACTGACACAAGTCTTTGTACTCAAAGCTGAACATCTCAGGGTTTTAGAACTTACTACAAAAGCGGGGTGGAGGAGGGGGCGTTGTTATTAACTAATGTTTTTAAGGTAAGTTACTTGACATTTACAAATTGCTTTGGAATGTGTAGCATGTTTGACCTATAAGATAGTCATTCACCTAAATTCTGAATAGGTTTATAGTTTAGTACTAAATCTGCTTTGAAGTTCATAGGATTATAGTATTTTGAGTGGAGAAAAACCTCAGAGATCCCTTAGTTCATCCCAGTCCTGTTATAGAGGAGGAAAGTAAGATCCTGAGGAGTGAAATTACTTACCCAAGACCATGTGGGCAATAAGTAGCAGCACTGGAACATGAACTCTTAGTCCTCGGAGTTTCAGTCCTGTGTTATTCCCAGCACACAATGATGCCTCCCTCACAGCTGGCACGTCAGGAGAGTACAAAGAAAAGTTTGAGTTGGGAAGTTGTAGGAGTGAAAGAAGACTGGATGAAATAGGATTATGTGACACAAAGAATGATCTAATGCAGTAATATAGCATAGAAAAAGAGTTAAAATATGGGCAGAAGAAGAGCTCCCTCCCTGTTGTTTACTGCAAACAAGAGGAGGGGCTTAACTAAACTCTGAATGCTTATTGTCAGGAGGACAGTCTTCTTCCTGGAGGTTTTTAGAGCAGAACGTAGAAGATTGTCTGTCTGAAATGTTTGAGACGATGATAAGTAATAGTGATAATCACAGAACTTTCTGGAAGCAGAAGGCTAGACTTACTGACCTCAAGACAGTTGTGAGAAATATGAAATGAAAGAATAAGAGAACCCTAGAGAGAGGCATCTTGTGGTGCCCTAATAGAGCGCTGGGCCTCACATCAGGACATCCTAAGTTCAGATGTGGCATCAGCTTATGAATATGGCTAGAGGTAGCAGTGATGTCCCAAGAGCAGCCAAACTAGATTAAAATGTAATTGGGAAATTATATTAAAATGTAATTTGGAAATATTAAACAAAGTAAATAAAATGCAGTAGAACATTGGTAATTTTAATATGTAGTTTTCTAATATGTAGTCCATTGGGATCCTTACATACAGCGTAGGGACCCCATTTTACTTTGAGTTTGACACCACAGGTGAAGTGGCTAAGGACTTGGCCTCAGAGCCAGGAAGCATGTGGTTTGAAGTTCTGCCTCTGATGCACACTGGCTTTGTCACTCTGGACATACTCTGTTAATATTCTAGGGTCCTCTCCAGAACTCTTACATTGCAGATAAAGTGCTGGCAGAATTTTCTCTTCTGGGAAGTTGTAGGTCTCATCCCTGCCTAGGACTCCGGCCATCACTGATAATGTTTAAATTTATATCATTTCAAAGAAATATGAATCCATTGATCATTCAGTGAACATTTATCACATGCCTACTATGTGCCAGATACTTTGGTTGTATTGAGGATACGATGACAAAATGAAACTATTGTGGCCCTTAAGAACCCCATGTCTCCAGAGAACCAACGAAACCGTTCAGCTTCCCGACGTTGGCTCAGAGCTCTTTTGCACCAACCACCTCTTCAGTTGTAAGAAATAGCATCATCTCCCAGACATGAAAAGAACAGTATGAATTGAGGTACATCGTAAGTTTTTAGTTCATACATTTTCCTATAGAAGGAGAGAGGTAAATTCAGTGTTTGGGGGCCCTTTTCTGCTGGGCCACAGGCTCTGTAGGGACTCGAAATGTTTAAGAGGGCACATTGATTCTCATCAGAGACCTTCACTACCAAATCTATTGAACCATGTTAGCAAAAAATTCAAAAAAAGATCTTTCTACCTGAATTTGCAATTACTCTCTTTTATTTAAGACTATGCTTTATCTTACATGTTAGGTTATTATAAGTTTTGGGTAAACAAAAATTGTCTTTAACTAAAAGTTTATTTTTGTTACAATTAGTCTTACATCTGTAATTTACTTTATTTTCATTCCTTGGAACCAAGTAAAGCCAAAGATCAAAAGAGTTCTTTTGATTGATGATATATAAATTTTTAAGAGAGAGTTATCGAGATTAGGAGGGTAGTAGAAGAGAAATCCTGTGACATCATAATTGATTTTCATAAACTATCAAACAAGATAGTATAGAAAATAATACCTGATTGTCTTTTTTTCATCCTTCTTGACTGCTCTGCTGCATCAGACCCTGTTGACCACCCTGGTGGCTTTTCCAAGCTTTTTCAATCATGCTCAAATCTCCCGTGTCTTCTCAGCCAAGGACTTTGTCTTGTTTCTTTAAAAGAAAAAAACAGAACTGAGGCCTTTTGTGAAAGCTCTGCCCCCCCCCCAAAAAAAATGTCTATTTCTTCTCTGTGAGCTCATAACTTCCCTTTTAGGAAATGTGTAGCATGCGTCATGGCAGTGATCAGAATTCTGAAGTCTTTCAGAGTTGTCTGATTTACAGTGTAATTTTTCTTGTATGTGTTGTTCTCTGAGTTTCACTTGCTTCATTCTGCATCAGTTCATCTTGCCCGGGATTCTCAGAAATTGTTTTGTCACATCTTACAGAACAATAATATCACAGTATATTCATATGTCACAATTTGTCTAGGCATTTCCCAATTGATAGACATACCTTGGTTTCTAGTTATTTTCTTTTTTTCCACTTAATTACCCTTCAGGATTAGGAAATTTGTTTTCTTTGTGGCTTTGCATCCTTATTTCTCTATTAGGTTTGACATATTTCTATACCAGGTCGTGTGTGTGTGTGTGTGTGTGTGTGTGTGTGTGTGTGTGTGTGTGTGTTCAACCTTCCCTTTAGAGTCCAGTTCAGGCAACGTCTAGATTACTCTTCTTTTCACCCACCTCAATTAAAGGAAATAGCCACTTGTACCCCCTTCCTCCTTTGTATATTAGTGTATTCTTCTTTCTCTCCCTTCTTTTTCTAGTCTTAAAATTCTCAAATAAAACCCATCTATTCCCAGGCCCTCTGCTTTTCTTATTTCATTCTCTCAATAACCCTTTAAGACCTGAAATTGCCGAAGGAACATTTGTTTCTTGCACTGTTAAAATGTTAGCACCACATTATCATACAGATTCTTCCAGTTCAAATAAATTTATCTTTCTCTTAATTCTTATGTTTGTATTTAAAAGTTCTTACTCAGGCACCTAGGGCCTAGAGTCAGGAAAACCTAAATCCAGACTCACCCTCAGACACTTACTAGCTTAGTGATGCTGGGCAAGTCACTTATCCTTTGCCTGTTTCCTCAGTTATAAGAGGGAGATAATAACAGTACCTCATTCCCAGGGATATTATGAGGATTGGATGAGATAATATTTCTAAAGTGCTTAATAGAGCAATTTACACATAGTGTGCATATAAAAAATGCTTCTTTCCTTCCTATGGTCTTTTAATCAGAAATGCTTCTAAGCTCACTATTCCATTCAAAGTTCAATTCAAGATTATTCTTAGCTTTTCAGGGTAAGCCATTGTTGATAATAAGTCTGGTTGACAATCCATGTTCTGTTTTCATTTGTCTCCTGGTTCTAATGGCTGTGGTAGGTTTTTTTTTAAATGATGTATTGTAATTGAATATTTGTTAGTAACCAGATTTTTAGAGAATCTAATGAGTCTTAGATTTTTTTTTGTCACCCTGTTTTCCAAGTCAATTGTTTCTAATAGTCGATCCCTCACATGTTCTGTATTTTTGGTCTTTTGACTGTTCATTGTATTTCTTGTATCATTGAGCGTGTGAGTTTTGTTTGCTTGGGGAACATTTTTCAGCATTTCTGTTACGCTGTTTATTCTCTGAGTTTTTCTTAAGAGCTCTAACTTCATCATCTCTTGCTTCAAACCTTCCTCCATTTATTTTAGCAAATTTTATACCCATATGGCAGTCCTTGTGGCTAGACTAACCTTTTTTCTCATGTTCTCCTTAATGTTGCAGAAAAAAAAGTCTTCTGAAATATTATCTTGGGATTTTCCTAAAAGAATTATTTTATGAAATGTAAAGTTTGCCAGCAAAATAGTTAAAATATTTAAATTTTTCAATTCTTGTAGGTTGTGTCAGTTAATGAGAAAAATACGTATAACAGTCCTTTTAATGTCAGATAAATAAAACATTGCTATACATCTTTTAAAATCACCTATTTCCTTTTATTTTTATTTCAGTCTTTTGTGTTGTGTAATTGTGAATAAATTTTTTAAAACACCATTTTCCTAAACACAAAGAGAAAAAACTGTTGATGAAAATATTGTATTTGCTTTTTTTTCAGAATGCATACACAGCCACAGCTATCAACAGTACCAACTTCTGCACCTCAGCAAAGGATGCCTTTGTAATTCTAGTGGAGAACGCTTTGAGAGTGGCCACCATCAACACAGTGGGAGATTTTATGCTTTTCCTCGGCAAGGTAGGGCCAGCGTACATCAGAAAGAGCTTACATCTTTTAAACATGTGTGTGCTTGGCTTGTATTTTAGAGAAATTTTTCTAAGAATAACTTCTGCATGTTTTCTCTCACATTTAAAAGTTATCTGGATGCACCCGGAGTAGGCTTTGTGTAATGTCACTGTTGCAAGACAGGACTGAAACCTGTCATTGTTTTGTTTATATCTTTGTTTCACTTTATATTTAGGGGACATGATTCAGCCTTCAGTTGAGTCTTCATCGTGAGAAGATTAATCATGATGAGATGATAGAAAAAAATTGACTGTAACAGCTCATGAAATAACTGGCATTTGTGTGACGCTTTAAGGTTTTTAAAGCTATTTACTTGGATCCTCACAGTAGCCTTGCAAACTCAATACTGCAGGCGTTATTATCTCCATATTTACAAGTGAGGAAATTGAGGCTTGCAGAGATCAAGTTAATTATAGCTAGTAAATATAGAGACAGGACTTAAAGGCCAGTCTTTCTGGCTTCATATCCACTACTCTATCCTCTATTCCATTCTGTGTCCCTGAAACTATCTACTGAAACATGTAGTGAGGAGTGGTCTGCATCAGGGGTGACAGTACAAACAAAAGTAATAGCACATACCTTTGGAAGTACTCAAGTTTATTAGAATCCATATTATTCCACTATGTTTTTAAAACACATTTTGGATAAGAACAGTCATTTGGTGTAAAAAACTGAAGTATAATGTATGTAGGTTGTGTATGATTAGAAGTAGAATGATACTTAAGAAATTGTTACTATTAAGTTAGAATAAAAATTATACACATAAAATGTCATTGTTGAAAAGATGTAGCTAATCTTACTTTCTACTAACCTGATTAGGTCCTGGCATATGTTTGCATATTAAGGAAGTCATTACCCTAAAGAACTAATTTAGATGGGGTTAAGAGTGATCTGTATGCCAGGATTTTGTATTCAGGCTTATAGTTTGCCAGTTGCCTTCCCCTTTTATTGTCAGTTTGTATTAAATCATAAGATAATGGGTTGAGCTTATAGTTCATTTTTTTAAGCTTCAGCAAATAAATAAATCAATAGACTATGAGGTGAGCGCATCATTAGATAATGGCATAAAGGGAAGGGGTGAACTAAAGGGCATTCTGGAGTTCCCAGGAACTGTTTGATATATGTCATAAAATGTTTTCCCTGAAAAGATATTTCTCATATCATTGGAAATAAACGTAATGGTGACAAGCTTACAAAGAACAGTACTGGATACAAAACAACTGTTAGTTAAATGCATAGAATTTTAGAGCTAGAAGAGCTATTAGATATCTAGGTCAACTCTACCAGGTGAACTCTGCTTTTATCCTATTTATATCTCAGAATATTATAATAAAAATTGACTTTGCTTTTTAAAAAATTGTGCTCTTCTACTGTTGTGCACCTAATAATTCAGGCTAGATGGTGCAATAGGTAGACCTGAAGTGATGAAGACTTGAATTCAAATGTGGCGTCAAATACTATGTGCTCCTGGGCAAACCGTTAAGCATTTCTGCCTAAATTTCCTCATCTGTAAAGTGGAGTAATAATAGCTTCTACCCCATGGGGTGAGGATAAAATGAGATGGTAGTTGTAAAGTCCTTTGCAAGTTTTACAGAGCTATATAAATGCTCGCTATTACGTGCAAAGAAAAAGAAACCGAAGCCCCCTTTTGGGTCATTTAGCTCAGATCCTTAGACATCTACACAGAGCTAAGGCAGTGGATCCAGTTGCGTTTTTGTTTGTTTGTTTCTGGCCCATACACCATAGCCCAGAACTTGCTATGTGTCTTGTGACTTAGAGAGGATTGGATGCATGTCTTAATGAGAGCCATCATTACCCTGTACTGCTAATGATTCATCTCCTAGTTTGTGCACATTACTGTACTAGTCTAGGCACTGTAATATGCAGTAGTCTCTACCCTCAAAAAGCAGTCACCTGTGGAATTAAGATGTTCTTTGAAAAGTTAAATAATTAACTTTAAGATGATATTTCAATGCTAGATACGTAGAAGTGCTATATACTGCTGTAGAAGACATGGTTGTGGGCTAGAGTGGTCTGGAAAACTTCACGGTAGAGACTTGATTTGGGCTTTGAGCAATGGATAGATTGGGGGTAGGAAAAAAGGAGTGAAGACTGGGTTTCAACAATGTAGTAAAAAGGTAAAAAGGAAAGATTATGCAGTGTTTCAAGGGGAAAGTAACTAGACTAGAGAGATAAGGTTTGAAGGTAGCTGGTGACCAGTTTTGGAAAACCAAGATTTGTGAGTTTAAATATCCATCTAAGTAATCTGGAGTTTTTTCCATGAGCAGTGGGTACTATGGTAGGTTTTTGAATTGGCAGTTAATGAGAAGTCTTAATTACTGAATAATTTTAAAGCAATGTAATTTTTAAACAAGTTTTCAGGCAAATTTTACTATGAATTTTCTTAGCAAATCTTTTCATATGTAACACAGGCAATATGGATAGCCTGACTTAGACTAAATTATTACAAATTAACATTTGATTTGATTGGTGACATTTAGCTACTTTCAGGGTTAATAAAATTCATTTAAATGAAGGTTTCTTTCTTCCAGGTCTCAAATCAACATTTTATATTATGAAAGCTATGTTTATTTACTTGTATTTGTGTCCTCTTGTTAGGAGAATTGCTCAGTGTCTATGAGGGAAGAAGTAGAATATGATAGATATCACTTCCTAGTTTGAGGTGAAATGGCCTTCTGATGAGCGTTGGCTACAAATGATTGCGGGAGTAATAAATGCAAAGAAAGAAAAATTGAAACTGTTTGCCATGCAATATTAAATACAGTCTTTGTTCTCTTACCTTTAGATCCTAATAGTCTGCTGCACAGCCTTAGCAGGGATTATGCTGCTAAACTACCAGCAGGATTACACAGTATGGGTACTGCCCTTGGTCATTGTTTGCCTTTTTGCTTTCCTGGTGGCTCACTGCTTCCTGTCCATTTATGAAATGGTTGTGGATGTATTATTCTTATGCTTTGCCATCGATACCAAGTACAATGATGGAAGTCCTGGCAGAGAGTTCTACATGGATAAAGTGCTGATGGTAAATATGTTGAATGCTTTATACTTTTTTAAGATAAAAATATTTTTCTAATTTCTAATTCCATATCCCTTCCTTACCTTTCCAAATAAAATACTGTATTGGTATAAATATAGAGTGTACCTTTTTCCTAAGCCTGACTTGTATAAAGTAAACCTAAGTGCTGCCTGCATTCAATATATGCCTATTTTTTTTTCCTTTCAGAGAGATCTCATCTTATTTATTTATTTATTTATTTTTAGATTATGACATTCATTTCCACAAAATTTTGAGTTCCATTTTTCTCCTCACCTCTCCCCTCCCCCACCCCATAACACCTTGCATTCTGATTACCCTTTCCCTCAATGTGTCACACCCTTCGATCACACCTCACCCTTCCCTTATCCCCATCTTCTCTCGTTTCTTGTAAGGCAAGATAGATTTCTATACCCTATTACCTGTATTTTTTATTTCCCAGTTATGTGCAATAACAATTTTCAACATTCATTTCTAATACTTTGAATTCCAACTTCTCTCCCTTCCTCCCTCCCCACCAATCCCCACTGAAGAAGGCAGGCAATTAAAGTCATTTTGCAAAAGACTTCCATAATAGTCATGTTTGTAAGACTGGCTATATTTCCCTCCATCCTATCCTGTCCCCCTTGTATTCTATTCTCTCATTTGACCTTGTCCCTTCCCAAAAGTGTATACTTCTAGTTACTCCCTTCTCCCATCTGCCCTCCCTTCTGTCATCACCCTCACACCATTTGTCACCTTCTCCCCTACTTTCCTGTAGTGTAAGATAAATTTTCATACCAAATTGAGTATGTTATTTCCTCCTTAAGCTATATGTGAAGAGAGTAAGCTTCACTTTTCTCCTCTACTGAAAAAGATTTTTCTTATCTCTTTTATGAGTGATAGTCTGCCCCATTGCATTTCTCCCTTTCTCCTCCCAATATATTCCTCTCTCACCCCTTAATTTTATTTTCTTATAGATATCCCTTCTGATTCAACTCAGCCTGTGCTCTGTGTGTGTGTGTGTATGTGTGTGTGATCCCTCCACCTACCCAAATACTGGTTTTAATCCCAGTTTCTTTGACTTCTGGAATATCCTGTTCCAAGCCCTCCAATCCCTTAATGTAGAAGCTGCCAGATCTTGTGTTAAACTGATTGTATTTCCACAATACTCGAATTGTTTCTTTCTAGCTGCTTGCAGTGTTTTCTCCTTGGCCTGGGAACTCTGACATTTGGCCAGAATATTCCTGGTAGTTGTTTCTCTTTTTGGGTCTCTTTCAGGAGGTAATCAGTGGATTCTTTCAATATTTATTTTGCCTTCTGGTTCTAGAATATCAGGGCAGTTTTCTTTGATAATTTCATGAAAGATGATGTCCAGGCCCTTTTTTTGATCATGGCTTTCAGGTAGTCCCATAAATTTTAAATTGCCTCTCTCCTGGATCTATTTTCCAGATCAATTGTTTTTCCAGTGAGATATTTCACATTGTCTTCTATTTTTTCATTCTTTTGGTTGTAATTTCTTGGTTTATCACGAAGTCATTACCTTCCCTCAGTTCTCTCATTTTTAAAGAACTATTTTGTTCAGTGAGCTTTTGAACCTCCTTTTCCATTTGGCTAATACTACTTTCTAAAGCCTTCTTCTCCTCATTTCCTCATTGACTTCTTGGACCTCTTTTTCCAATTGAGTTAGCCTCTTTTTAAAGGTGTTACTTTCTTCAGCATTTTTTTTTTTTGGTGATTTGCTTTTTAAGCCTTTCTGTGACCTGAGCCCTTTTCGTATTCATTTTGGGAGTATCGGAGGCAGAGGCCTTGACTTCTTTTGACAGTATGCGTTGTTCTTCCTCATCCGAAAGGATGGAAGAAGATACCTGTTCACCAAGGAAGAAACCTTCTATGGTCTTATTTTTCTTCCCTTTTTTGGACATTTTCTCAGCCAGTTACTTGACTTCTGAATCCTTTGTCAAGAAGAAGGTCCTAGTGCTTTTCCTCCTCACCCCAGGACTGTGCTCAGGGCTAAGATTCAGATCATCTGTTCAATTCCCCCAGGGGGGTTTAGGCAGGGGCTCAGCTGCCGCTCAGGGCTGAGGTTCAGATCAGCTGCTCAATTGCCCCAGGGGCTTTAGGTGGAGTGCTTCACAAATGAACACTGCAGATGCACCACCACTGCTATCACTGTTGCCGCTACCACTGCCACCACCTGGGGCCAGGGCTGGGGGGAACCTTGCTCCTCTTTCGCCCAGTTGGGAAAGCCCTCTCACTGATTTTTGAAGCTTTGTTTGACACTTGTGGGTTGAGGGATCTGAGACCTTCCCTGCTGGAAATTCTGCCTGGAGGCCTGTTCCAGTTCTGTTCCTCCTGGTGCCGCATGACCAGGACTGGACTCTTCTCTGCTCAGCGCCCCATGGAATAGACCTTTGCTATAGGCTTTCCAAGTTACATTTGGCCAGAAATCTCTTTCAGTCTGTTATTCTATGGCTTCTACTGTTCTAGAATTTGTTGAAAGTCATTTTTTACAGGTATTTTATGGGCTATGGGGGAAGAGCTAGAACATATGCATCTCTCTACTCTGCCATCTTGGCTCCACCCCCCGAGATCTCATTTTAGAGATATTGCCTATATTCAGGAGTGGTGGACCTAAAACATAGTTGTTTTAACTGAATAATGTTTGCATTTCATCTGTTTAGAATTCATTGTATGGATAAGATTGATCTTATACAATTTGGGGAAGTGAAATAGAACCTTAATCAGTCCAAATGAATAACTGAGCTGAAACTCTCCTATCCTTTTTTTATTTTCTTTTTTTATTATTTTATTTATCTTCAGTGTTCTACAATCACTTCCATATAACATAGATTTTTTTCCCTTCCTTTCTTCCCCTTCCTACGTCCTCTCTCCCTCCCTGAAATGGCATACAATTTCATATAGGTTCTACATATACATTCCTATTAAATACATTTTCACCTTAGTCATGTTGCATAAAAGAATTAAAATGAATGGGAGAAATCATAAAACAAACCAAAATGTAATACAAAAGAAAATTATCTGCCACATTCTGCAATTAAATTCCATAGTTCTTTCTCTGCATGTGGAAGCCATTTTGCCTTAAAAGACCATTAGGAATTGTTTAAGTCCTTGCATTGCAATGAAGTTCTAAGTCTACCAGAAAAATTCCTCACACACTGTGGTTGTTACTGTGCACAAAGTTCTCCTGGTTCTGCTCCTTTCACTTAGCATCAGATCATATAAGTCTTTCCAGGCCTCTCTGAAGTCTTCCTGTTCATCATTTCTTATAGCACAATAATATTCCATTACATTCATATACCACACTTTATGTAGCCATCCCCCAGTTGATGGGCATCCCCTTGATTTCTAGTTTTTGGTCACCACAAAGAGTGCTGCTATAAATATTTTTGTACATGTGGGACCCTTTCCCATTTTTATGATCTCTTGGGGATATAGTCCTAGAAGTGATATTGCTAGGTCAAAGGTTATGCACATTTTTTTTACCCTTTGAGCACAATTCCAAATTGCTCTCCAGAATGGTTGGATCAGCTCACAGCTCCACCAGCAATGAATTAGTGTTCCAACTGTCCCACATCTTATCCAACACTTATCATCTTACTGTTTTGTCATGTTAGCCAATCTGATAGGTGTGATGTGCTATCTCAGAGTTATTTTGATTTGCATCTCTCTAATCATTTTTTTATATGACTATAGATAGCTTTAATTTCTTCCTCTGAAAACTGCCTGTTCATATCCTTTGACCATTTATCCATTGGGGAATAACTTGTATAGTTGAACGTTTGAGTCAGTTCTCTATATATTCTAGAAATGAGGCCTTTATCACAGACACTAGTTGCAAAAATTCTTTCCCAGTTTTCTATTTCTCTCCTAATCTTGGTTGCATTGGGTTTGGTTGTGCAAAAATTTTTCAGTTGAATGTAATCAAAATTACACATTTTGTACTTCATAATGCTTTCTATCTCGAGTCAAAAATTCTTCCTTTCTCCATAAATCTGATAAATACACTATTCTTTGCTCCACTAATTTGTTTATAGTATCAATCCTTATACCTAGATCATATACCCATTTGGACTTTATTCTTGTGTACGATGTCAGGCATGGGTCTATGCCTAGTTTCTGCCCCAACATTACCCAGTGTTCCCAGCAATTTTTGTCGAACACTGAGTTCTTATCTCAGAAGCAGGGGTCCTTGGATTTATCAAACAGTAGATTGCTATATTCATTGACTACTGTGTCTTGAGTACCTAACCTATTCTACTGGTCTACCTTTCTGCTTCTTAGCCAGTATCAAGTGGTTTTGATAATTGCTGGCTTTATAATACAATTTGAGATCTGGTAGAGCTAGGCCACCTTCCCTAGCATTTCTTGTCATTAGTTCCCTTGATATTCTGAACCTTTTGTTCTTCCAGATGAATTTTGATATTATTTTTTCTAGCTCTAGAAAATAATTATCTGATAGTTTGATTTGTATGGCACTGAATAAGTAGATAAATTTAGGTAGAATTGACATTTTTATTATATTGGTTCAGCTTACCCACGAGAAATTGATGTTTTTCCACTTACTTAGATCTGACTCTGTTTGTGCGAAAAGTATCTTGTAATTGTGTTCATATAGTCCCTGGATTTGTTTTGGCAGGTAGACTCCCAAATATTTTATAGTGTCTACCCTAGCTTTAGATGGGATTTCTCTTTCTATCTCTTGCTGTTGAGCTTTGTTAGTAATATATAGAAATGCAGATGGTTTATGTGGGATTATTTTCTGACCTGTAACTTTGCCAAAGTTGTTTATTATTTCAAGTAGTTTTTTACATGAATCTCTGGGATTCTCTAAGTATATCATCATATCATCTGCAAAGAGTGATAACTTAGTTTCTTCTTTGCCTGTTCTAATTCCTTCAATTTCTTTTTCTTATTGCTACAGCTAGCATTTCTACTACCATATTGAATAACAGTGGTGATAGTGGACATCTTTGCTTCACCCCTGATCTTATTGGAAATGCATGTAGCTTATCCGCATTGCACATAATGCTTGCTGATGGTTTTAGGTAGATACTACTTATTATTTTATGGAAAGTTCCATTTATTCCTGTGCTTTTCAGTGTTTTCAATAGGAACGAGTGTTGTATTTTGTCAAAAGCCTTTTCTGCATCTATTGAGATAATCATGTGGTTTCTGTAAGTTTCTTTGTTGATATGATCAATAATGCTAATAGTTTTCCTAATATTGAACCAGCCCTGCATTCCTGGTATAAATCCTACCTGCTCATAATGTATTATTCTTGTGATAAGTTGCTGTATTCTTTTTGCTATAATCTTATTTAAAATTTTTGCATCTATATTCATTAGAGAAATTGGTCTATAATTTTCTTTCTCTGTTTTGGCTCTTCCTGGTTTAGGTATCAAAACCATATTTGTTTCATAAAAAGAATTTGGGAGGATTCCTTCTTCCCCAATTTTCCCAAATAGTCTATATAGTATTGGAATTAACTGTTCTTTAAATGTTTGATAGAATTCACTTGTAAATCCATCTGGTCCTGGAGATTTTTTTTCCTAGGGAGTTGGCTTGTTCAATTTCTTTTTCTGAGATGGGGTTATTTAAGTATTCAACTTCCACTTATGTTAGTCTAGGCAATTTATATCTTTTAAAATAATCATCCATTAATTTTGTTTACATTAAACTGAAAAGTTTTTGCACAACCAAACCCAATGCAACCAAAATTCAGAGGGATGTAGTAAATTGGGAAAGAATTCTTACCTAATCTCAGGGATAAAGACCTCATTTCTAGAATATATAGAGAATTGACTCAAACGTACAACTATACAAGTCATTCCTCACTTGATAAATGGTTAAAGGATATGAATAAGCAACTTTCAGAGGAAGAAATTAAAGATACCTATAATCATACAAAAAATGCGCTAAATCATCATTGATTAGAGAGATGCAAATCAAAACAACTCTGAGGTACCACATCACACCTATAAGATTGGCAAACATGACAGAACATAAACATGATAAATGTTGGAGAGGATGTGGGAGAGTTGGAACACTAATTCATTGTTGGTGGAGCTGTGAGCTGATCCAACCATTCTGGAGAGCAATTTGAAATTATGCTCAAAGGGCAAAAATAATATGCATACCCTTTGACCCAGTAATATCACTACTAGGACTGTATCCCCAAGAGATTATAAAAATGGGAAAGGGTCCCACATGTACAAAAATATTTATAGCAGCACTCTTTGTAGTTGCCAAAAACTGAAAATCAAGGGGATGCCCATCAATTGGGGAATGGCTCAATAAATTATGGTATATGAATGTAATGGAGTACTATTATGCAATAAGAAATGATGAACAAGAAGACTTCAGGGAGGCCTGGAAGGACTTATATGATCTGATGCTGAGTGAAAGGAGCAGAACCAGGAGAACTTTGTGCACAGCAATGACCGCAGTGTGCAAGAGTTTTTTCTGGTAGACTTGGAACTTCATAATAACACAAGAACTTAAAAAAAAAAAATTCCCAATTGTTTTCTAAGACAAAATGCCTTCCACATTCAGAGAAAGAACTATGGAATTAATTCACAGAATGTCACAAATCATGTTTGTGTGTGTGTGTGTGTGTGTATGTATTATGTTTTGATTTGTTATATGATTTCTTCCATTTATTTTAGTTCATCTACATAGAATGACTATAGTGAAAACATATTCAATAGGAAAGTATATGTAGATCCTATGTAGAATTGTATGCCATCTTGGGGAGGGAGGGAGTTGTAGGGGGTAGGTGTTGGGGGGTAAAAATCTAAGTTTTATGGTAGTGATTGTAGAACATTAAAAAAATAAGATAAAATAAAATAATCATCCATCTCATTTAGATTATTGATTTTATGGCCATAAAGTTGGGCAAAGTAATTTTAAATTATTGTTCTAATTTCTTCCTCATTGGAGGTGAGTTCACCCCTTTCATTTTTGGTATTGGTAATTTGGTTTTCCTCTTTCTTTTTTTTAATCAAATTGACCAAAGGTTTCTCAATTTTATTGGTTTTTTCATAAAACCAATTCTTAGTTTTATTTATTAAATCAATAGTTTTCTTAATTTCAATTTTATTAATCTCTTCTTTGGTTTTCACTATTTCTAATTTGGCATTTACTTGGGAATTTTCAATTTGTTCTTTTTCTAGCTTTTTCAGCTGCATGCTCAATTCATTGATCTCCTCTTTCTCTATTTTATTCATGTAGGCATTCAAAGATGTAAAACTTACCTTTAGAACTGCTTTTGCAGTATTCCATAAGATTTGGTGGGTTGTCTCATTATTGCCATTCTCTTGAATGAAGTTGTTGATTGTTTCTGTGATTTGTTGTTTAACCCTCTCATGCTTTAGGATTAGATTATTTAGTTTCCAATTAATTTTGGTCCATCTTTCCATGGCTTTTTATTATATATAATTTTTATTGCATTATGATCTGAGAAGGATGCATTGATTATCTCTGCCTTTCTGCACTGGGTTGTGAGGTTTTTATGCCTTAGTACATGGTCAGTTTTTGTATATGTGCTATGTACCACTGAGAAATAGGTGTATTCCTTTCTATCCCCATTCAGTTTTCTCCTGAGATCTATCATGTCTACCTTATCCAGAGTTTTCTTCACCTCCTTAACTTCTTTCTTGTTTATTTTAAGGTTAGATTTATCAAGTTCAGAGAGGGGGAAGTTGAGGTCCCCCACTAGTATAGTTTTGCTGTCTATTTCTTCCTATAACTCCCTTAACTTCTCCTCTCAGAATTTGGATGGTATAGCACTTCAAACATATATGTTTAATAATGATATTGCTTCATTGTTTATGGTGCCTTTTAACAGGATATAGTTTCCTTCCTTATCTCTTGATTAGATCTATTTCTACTTTTGTTTTGATTGCTACCCCCGCTTTTTTTACATCAGCTGAAGCACAACATATTCTGCTCCAACCTTTTACTTTACCCTGTGTGTATCCCCCCATTTCAAATGTGTTTCTTGTAAACAACATATTGTTGGATTATGTTTTTTAATCCATTCTGCTGTCTGTCTCCGTTTTATGGGAGAGTTCATTCCATTCACAGTTATGATTACAATCTGTCTCTCCCTCTATCCTCTTTCCCACCATTTGTGCTTTTAGTTCTCCTGTCTCTCTTTCCCTCCTCTATAGAGTTTTCACTTTTGACCACCACCTTCCACAGTCTTCCCTTCCTTCTTTCAGCCCCCCCATCCCTTTAACTCCTTTTTGCCTTTACTACTTCTTCCTTCCTTTTAACTTCCCCTCCCTTCTTCCCCCTTCCCCTCCTACTGCCTGTACAGCTAGTTAGATTTATGTTCTTAATTAAGTTTATTGTTCCCTCCTTGAACCAAATCAGATGAGAGTACCTCTCAAACAATGGTCATCTCCCTCCCCTCTTTCCCTCTACTATAATATAATTTTGTATGTCTTCCTGTGGTATAATTTACCATTTTCTGCTTCCTCCTTTTCACATCTCCTGTTACAATCCCTTCACATACTTAAATCACATTTTTATTATCACATCATTAATTTTATACCATTCCCTCTATCTGTGTATATCCCTTTTATGATAAATGTACAGTTCTCAAGATGAACACTTATCAACTTTCCTTGTAGGGAGGTAAACAGTTTGCTCAAATTGAGCAACAAGTTTTTCTTTTCCCTTGTTTACCTTTTTATGCCCCTCTTGAAACCTGTGTTTGAAGATCGAATTTTCTTTTGAGTTCTGGCCTTTTTGTCAGGAAAGTCTGGAAATCCCTTATTTTGTTGAATGTCCATCTCCTTGCCTGAAATGTTGTGCTGAACTTTGCTGGGTAATAGATTCTTGGTTGTGGTCCCAGTTCCTTCGCCTTATGGAATATCATATTCCAGTTCCTTCTGTCTTTTAGTGTAGAAACTGCAAGGTCCTGTGTGATCCTGACTATAGCTCCTCAATATTTGAATGTTTTCTTTCTGGCTGCCTGTAGTATTTTCTCCTTCACTTGATAGCTCTAGAATTTGGCAACTATATTCCTTGGTGTTTTTACTTTGGGATCCCTTTCAGGAGGTGAATAGTGGATTCTTTTGATGACCATATTGCCCTCTAGATCTAGGACTTTGGGGCAGTTTTTGTTGATGATTTCTTGGAAGATATTGTCCAGGTTCCTTTTTTCATCATGGCTTTCTATAGGCCAGTAATTCTTAGATTTTTACTCCTGGATCTATTTTCCAGTTCAGTTATTTTTCCAGTAGATATAGTACATTTTCTTATGTCTTTTCATTCTTTAGATTTGTTTAACTGATTTTTGATGTCTCATAGAATCATTAGCTTCTACTTGCCCAATTCTAATTTTCATCAAATTGTTTTCTTCAGCTAACTTTTGCATCTCCTTTTCCATCTGTCCAGTTATTCATTTTAAGGAATTATTTTCTCCAGTTAGATTTTGTGCTTCCTTTTCCATTTGTCCAATTTTCCTTTTTAAAAGAGCTGTTCTCATCAGTGAATTCTTTTTTTCATACTTTTAAAATCATTGGCCAGTTTTTCTTCTATTTCCTTCTTCAGCTCCTCCAGGAGTGCTCTTTGTACATGCGACCAGTTCAGAGACACTTCTGAAGTTTCAGATGGGAATACGGTCTCAATACTGATCTCTTTGGTATTCATGTTTTGGTCCTTGTTCCCACAGAAAGATTCTATGGTCTTTTCTTTCCTACTTTGCTTCTTACTTGTGAAGATGCTTTGTGTATTGTGGCCTCTGGTTCTTTCAGCTAGAAGCTAAAGAACCTGGTGCTGATCTGGCTGGTGTGAGAAAGCAGAGGCCAGGTGAATTCTTTCTTTTTGTATTTCCACGGATTAGCCTTGGAGCTAGCTTGTTAAGTGTGGGGGAGGGGTGATCTGGTCACGAGAGATCTCAGATGAGCTAGAGCATAGGCAAACTCAGTGGTTGGTGATCCCGATCTGCCCTAGTGTCTTCCTGTTTCCCTTGGAGTGCTGAGGCACACCTAGGGTCCTGGTGTTGGGGTTGCAAGGCTCCACCCCCCTGGGACTCTGAATCTCCTCCCAGTTCACTGAGGTGGGGCTGTCTAGGACAACTCTGGTCCTCCACCACAGCAAGAGGAATCCTCCTTAGCGATTTTCCTAATCTCAGGTGCTATGAGACTTGTTTGCCCTTTTTGCTGATCCCACTGTTGCAGGATTTTTCTGGGGAAATATTTTATGGTTCTTTCAAGGTCAACACGGGGAGGGGGAGAGAGCATTTTCCAATTACTCTGCCATTTTGGCTCCCAGAAGTTCAAGTAGGTAACTTACAAATATTTAATCTGCGGGCTGATAGTCTCAGGAGCAGCTGCTGCAGATGCCCAGGTCTCCATGGCTCTCACTAACTCGATTTTGCTGGACTTCTGTCCTGGGCTGATATGCCAGAGATCCCACAGTGTTGCCACTGCCTCAGATCACCTTTCCTGCTTGGCCCCGCTATGACAGGGACACACTGCACTGTGCGTTGTGTGCTCCTCCACCTCCACGGAACGGTTCCTTCCTGTTGACCTTCCAGTCTGTCCTGGGCTGTGAATCTGCCACAGTCTGTCTCCTGTTGAATTCTTCCCCTCCAAAATTTGGTCAGATTTTCTTTTTAGAGGTATCTGAAGGAGTTTGTCTAAGAGCTTAAGTGAGTAGTTGCTCTCCACCATTTTGACTCCACCCCTTCTACTGTCTCTCTTGAACTTATGTTCATTCAGATCATTCCTTAATTAATACAGTCTGTCCAGTTGGACCAGAGGTGTCCAAATTGTACATTCAGATTTCTCTTGTGACTAGAAAGAGGATACCAGCTATCATTACTTCACTATCTTTTCCTGAAATGGGTTTTGAACCAAAAAAAGGCAAGTTTTCCAAATTCTATTCTCCGTCAATGTTTTCCATCATGTATTGCTGTTATTCTTAAAAGAAGTTAATGTTCCTAAATATGCCAGAACTTAAGGACAAGTGGATTCATTTCATAATTTGCTATGAAGAGATTACTTTATTCCATAAACCAGAACCCGAATAACACATGATAAATTATATTTAAACTGTTAGTCACTTGATAGTCTTACTAGATTTTCTTAATAACTGAAATAATAGAACATCAGTAAGGATTCTTACACAAAGCTTTGCTCTTGAACTGTAAGATGCTTTTGATGTAGTATGTTCTATTGAAGATTGAAAGATTAGTATTAAATAATAAATCTGCAAGCATCAGAACAAATTACTTAATAGGTACATTGTCCTTCGTTTTCGAAGAAGACTATGCGTCAACATTAGGTTATGTTACACGAGTTATACTACCTAAGTTCTTTGGTTATACGGAAATTTAGTCACTTGAAGCAAGTGAATCATTAAACGAGTCTTGGAAACCTCTTTGATAAACACAAATTATCCTGGTAATGTTATTTGTCAGACCAAGACTTGGTAGTTTATCTCATTTGTAATTAAGCCCTTTTAAAAAGCAAAAGATTTTTTTTTTCCTGTTCACAAAAATCTAATCAAATTACTTTTCCTCCTGCAATATAGATTCTGTAGAACCAAATAGAATACTTAATGCAATAGTGTTTTATAGGATACATTCCTTAAGCTTTGAATTAGAAGTGTTTCCCTATAACACATTTCCTTTATCACTACCTCAGACCCCTGTTACTGACATCTGCAATTCATGAATTGCAGAGTACTGTCAAGGAGAGAATGAGATAGTTATTTGTTAGCACTTATTTTTGACCAGCTTAGTAAAGCTGTTATGAAATGTTTACTCCATCCTTCCTTTTCCTATACCCTATAAGATTGTTTTTTGGAGGGAAAGTTCATTCCATAAAATTTCTTTTGCTATTCCTTATATAACATTTTATATGAGAAAAAAATTAAGAAGAAAAGTCATAATCTTTTTGACATAGATTAGGAATTTATTCCTTGGAAAGACATTTCTTTAGGAAGGTGGTGTAGTGAAAAGAATATTTGACTTGGGGATCCAAGCCTTGACTGCCTTTGTGACCCTTATCAATTCAGGTAACCTTTCTGGGCCTCCATTCCTCATCTGTAAAACAAAGGGGTTGGACTAGATGACATTTGGTGTCACTTCAAGCTCTCTATATATTATCCAGTGATCCTTTTTTTAATATTTTATTTTTTCCAATTATATATAAACCTTTTTAACATTCTTTTTTAAAATTTTGAGTTCCAAATTCTCTCCATCTGTCCTTGCCTTACCCCCTCACTGAGAATGCATGCAGTTTAGTATACATTATACATGTGTGGTCATGCAAAACATATTTCCATATTAGTTATTTTGTGAAAACAGACCAAAAACAGTATAAAAGTATGCTTTGATCCAGATTTAGACTCCATCAGTTCTTTCTGTAGAGGTGGATAACATTTCTCCTCATGAGTCCTTCACAGTTGTCTTGGATCATTTGTAGTATTGCTGGGAATAGAGAAGTCATTCAGAGTTGATCATCATACAGTATTGCTGTTACTGTATGTACAGTGTTCTCCTGCCTCTGCTTACTTTACTTTGCATCAGTTCATGGAAGTCTCCCCAGATTTTTCTGAAAACATCCTGCTCATCATTTCTTGTGGCACAATAGTATTCTGTTATAATTATATGCCACAACTTGTTCAACCATCCCCCAATTGATAGACATCCCCTCAATTTCCAATTCTTTGCCATCATAAAAAGAACTACTATAAATATTTTTGTACATACAGATCCGTTTCCTTTAAAAAAAATCTCTTTGAGATACAAACCCAGTAATGGTATTACACAAAGGGTATGCACAGTTTTATAGTCCTTTAGGCATAGTTCCAAATTGTTTTCCAGAATAGTTGGATCAGTTCACTACTTCACCAACAATGCATTAGTATCCCAGTTTTACTACATCATCTCCAACATTTGTTATTGTCCTTTCCTGCCATATTAGCCGATCTGATAGGTGTGAAGTAGTACCTCAGAGTAGTTTTAATTTGTATTTCTCCCATTAGAACATTTTTTCGTATGACTAGATAACTTTGATTTCTTCATCTGAAACTATCTGTTCATATACTTTGACTATTCCTCAACTGGGGAATGATTTGTATTCCTAGAAATTTGACTCCATTCTCTCTCTCTCTCTCTCTCTCTCTCTCTCTCTCTCTCTGTCTCTCTCTTTCTCTCTCCCTCTCTCTCTCTCTCTGTATATATGTATACATATATATACACATATGTGTATATACATACATATGTGTATATACATACGTATATATATTTGAGAAATGAGGCCTTTATCAGAGAAATTTACTGTAAATTTCTCCCTCTCTCTCCCTTTCTAATCTTGGCTATATGAGTTTTATATATGCAAAAACTTATTAATTTCATGTAATCAAAATTATCTATTTTACATCCTATAATGCTCTGGTTTGGTCATAAATTGTTTTCTTACCCATAGATCTGACAAGTACACTATTCCATGCTTCCCTCTGTGGTATCACCCTTTATGTCTAAACCATGTATTGATTTTGACCTTACATTGCTATGCAGTGTGAGATGTTAATCTGTACCTAGTTTCTGCCGAACTCTTTTCCAGTTTTTCCAGTCAAATAGTGACTTCTTGTCCCAAAATCTTCAATCTTTAGATTTGTAAAACACTAAATTACTGTGGTCATTTAGTAGTATGTATTGTATACCTAATCTGTTCCACTGACACACCACTCTATTTCATATCCAGTATCAGATTGCTTTCATAATTATGACTTTGTAATACAATTTGAGCTCTATTTCAGCTAAGCCATCTTCCTTCACATTTTTTTCACTGATTCTCTTAAAATACATGATCTTTTGCTCTTTCAGGTGAATTTTGTTATTATTTTTCTAGCTCTATAAAATAATTTCTTGGTAGTTTGATTGTTATGGTAGTGAATAGGTAAATTAATTTAGGCAGAATTGTCATTTTTATTATATTGATTCAGTAAGTAATTAATATTTTTCCAATTGTAGTTGTGTCCATATATTTCCTGAGTTTGTCTTGATAGGTAGACTCCCAAATATTTTATATTGCCTGAAGTTACTTTAAATGGAATTTGTCTTTTTATCTCTTGCTGCTGGACTTTGTTGGTAATGTCATAGAAATGTTGATGATTTATCTGGGTTTATTTTATCTTCTGCAACTTTGCTAAAGTTGTTAATTATTTCAAGTAGTTTTTTAGTTGATTCTCTAGGATTCTCCAAGAGTCATATCATCTGCAAAGAGTGATAGTTTTGTTTCCTCATTGCCTAATTCCTTCAGTTTCTTTTTCTTCTCTTATAACATTTCTAGTATGGTATTGAATAATAGTGGTGATAATGGGTATCCTTGCTTCAACTCTGATCTTATTGGGAAGGCTTCTATCTAATCCTCATTACAGATGTTTGCTGATGTTTTCAGGTAGATAGTGCTTCTCATTTTAAGGAAAACTCCATTTATTCCTATGCTTTCTAGTGTTTTTAATAGGAATGAATTTGTATTTTGTCAAAAGCTTCTGCTTCTGTTGAGATAATTATATGATTTTTGTTGTTTTTGCTATTGACATGGGTCAGTAATGCTGATATTTTTCCTAATATTGAACCAGCCCTGAATTCTTGATATAAATCCCACCTGGTCATAGTATATGATCTTTGTGATTTATTGCTGTAATCTACTTGCTATTATTTAATTTAAAATTTTTGCATCAATAGTCAAGATATCATCCATACTTTTCTTTCTTTGTTTATTATTCACTGATTCTTGAACCATAATTAAATATTCAGTTTTACAGATTTGAGCACAGATCATAATCATATTGCACTCTAGTTGGGAAAATTTTGCAGCTTTTTTGTGTGTCATGCCCTTCCTTTGCAGCACTGGGAAAGCTGGCATATTGGAATTAGGAATTTAGATGCCCTTTATACTTAATCCACTTACTTACTAAAAGTAAATGAGATTATAAAATATGTTGCCTCTTATTTTTCAGGAATTTGTGGAGAACAGTAGAAAATCCATGAAAGAGGCTGGTAAGGGAGGGGCTGCCGATTCCAGAGAGCTAAAACCGATGGTAGGTGGAGATGAGGAGGTGACCACCCTCCACGAATTTCACTTTTGCTTCCTCCCCCTCTCTGTCTTCACTGACTGCACGTCTTCTGGAGATGCTTATGTTGTCTGCATTACTCAGGATGTTCTGCTTTTTCTCTTTGTGTGCTTACCCATCACTTGGATAGCTGAGTTTCTGTCACAAATGAGATCATCTTCTGTCAAAGTAAGCTGAAAGGAACTGCAATTTTTAATGCATTAAAAAACACCACTATCACAATATTTTAATTCTCATGGTTGGTTGGGTTGCCTCTTTTGAATAAGTACAACATAAGTACTGGAGCTGAAATTTTGGTTATATGTTTTCAAAAACAAGGGGAAGGTTATATGTATTTTAGCAAATCCTTTCTGACTTCAGACAATCTTGTGTTCTCATTGATATGATTATTGCCTTCACAAATACAGATCACAGTCACTCTGTGTGTCCTTGTAAACAATATTCATGAGGAACTCTGCCCATCCCCCCCAAATCCTGAGAGCCAACTTACCTAGACTGGTCCCCTGGAATCTAGTTTGGAAGGACTTCCAGACCTGGTATTCAGCTGGCAAAGGTTATGGAGAGCTAGGGTAACCTCCTTGTATGCGGTAGTGGAAGAGGGCATTAATGAAGGCAGTTCCTTTCAACATGCTAAAATGCACATTTCCCCATTTGTTTATATTGTACTCTTTATGTTGCAGTATTTTCTTCTGCTGACTTTTTGTTTCCTCAGCTATACTTTCTTTATATTTCATAGATTCCATTTTGCAGCAATGACTTTGGCAGGATAGTTGTAAAAACACATACATATATATATATACATATATATGTATATATATATATATGTGTGTGTGTGTGTGTATGTATATATTCAGACAAGAAAAAACTTTGTATTTCTGTTGTTCTTTTTAGTCATAGTAGGGATAAACTACCCCCAATTGAGATGACTTTATGTAATCAGACATTCCATTGTTTTTTAAAAAATGCCTTAACATTAAATAATCAGTGCAACAGGTTCTTGAGTTACTACACTGATTAGAATGTCAACCCTTTTAGAATGAAATGCCTCCGTAATAGCATATTTTGAGCCTCACCTAAGAGACTTATGGTTCTTAAAGTAGCATGTATAATTTCAGGTTATCCAACTATTTAGAATGTGAAGGTACTTTAAATTAAATCTAACATCTCTTTTTAGGACCCCAAATCTAAGAACTTTCATCTCTTCTTTTCCTACATTTTCATAAAATATTGGCTTTGTAGGTAGTTAGCCCAAAGAAATTTTTTTTTACTTTTTTTTGCACTAACTTAAGCATCAAGATTAAGAATACATTGGAAAGTCTAATAAAAATATCCACCTAAATTTCTAAAAAACACTTGGTTTAACCTATAAAATAATTCAATTCAACAAGCATTTATAGAGGACTTGTTAATAATCAAAGTACCATACCAGATCCTGGCAAAATAAAATGATTGGTAAAACACAGGCCCTTTCCCAGTGGAGCTCACACTCTAAGAGAGAAAAACAAACACAAATAATTAATGCATGGTAAGTAAGAAAGGTACAGAGGATGATGTGATGGGTGATTGGAACGAAGATCAATACTGAGTAGAAAGGGGCAGGTGGGGATGGAGGGAGGGTTTCATGGGGCAATTGGCTTCTGACCTAAGTTTAAATGGTTCCACAAGGTAGGGTCGCTCAGTCTTTCCAAATCCAAATTAATTGAAAGTCTTCAAAACCTTCAGATGTGAGCTCTTTGGGGATGGTGAATAATGTTATCTCTATACTCACTAAATCCCCAGGACCTATTACAGTAGTGTTTAAAATAAAGATATATTGAAGACAGTGATGCATCCCAAAATGTGGCAGAGGGACATAAATACAATGATATATTATCAGATTTTATTTAAGTATCTGCTGGATGCTTACGACCCAGTAAGACCTTATTTCCCTATATTATATCCCACCTCTCACATATATGCAGATATAGTCTTTGCTGTGAACATTCTGAATGTTTACAGTGTTTTCCTCATATAATTCTCCATGTCAGGATTCCTCAACTTTATCACCTCTCCCTTTATCTATTTGCTTCCTATTTTAATGTCATAATATATCCCACCTCTAACCCCTTATCCACAGTTACCACTATAATTTAGGTCCTACCAGCACTTTGTAATAGCCTTCTAATTCGTCTCCCTGCTTCCAGTGTGTCCCACTGTTCAATATATATCCTCCCTACAGCTGCCAAAATAGTACTAAGAAATGGACCAGGACATGTCCTTTCCCTGATCAGAAACCTTCATCGTCTCTCTTTTGCAAATAAAAAATACCAACTCATCAGCCTGACATTAGGGCTCTCTATATTCTGACTCCAAACAGCCTTGCCAGTCATCGAGAATGGTCTGCCTCCTATCCCTGTACACTTGCCCACATTGCCCTCTCTGGTCAGGATGTACACCCCCTTCCTGCCCAACTCGCCCAATTCTTATTTTCCTCCAAGATGGGGCAAATCTTGTGAAGTCTCCCCTGGTGGCCTCTCTGTTTGGCCCCTATGAATTGTCAGTATCCTTTCCCTCCTCCAGTTACCTTGTGTTTATGTTTTTGTGTATAGAAATGCTATGAGGACAAAGACTGTTTAGCTTTTGTCTTTGTGTTGCCAGCACCTAGCGTAGTACCATATACATATTAGACAATAAATGTTTGTTGTATTGAATTGGATTGGTACTTTTTTTACTTACTTTGAAACATCAGCTACTGCTGTTATTAAAAGCTTCTCCTAAACCAAGCTCCCATTGTCATTTCTAAGGCAGATAAGCAACATTCAGATGCTTTTCATTGGGCAAGATTAGGGGAAGGGAGAACAATTCACAACTCTCTTGGCAAGTTGCCATTCATTTCCCCCCCCCACTTTCTTTGTATGTTTCGAAGTGGACTCTGGGTACAGAGATGTTTTCCCTGAAAAAAAAGATCTCCTGAAGACAGAAAAGTAAGCTGGCTGCTTCAGCTAGCTGGTTCTCTTTGTTAAAGATCAAAAGTTCCAAAGTTCAAAATGTGAAACTTGAAACCCTAAATATTAATACCATTTTTCTTGCAAATCATTTCTTTATTCTTTGCATGCCGCCTCTCTCACTAACACTTTTATCTTAATTTGAAGTATTTTTTTAACCCTCTGCTTTGAGGAATTAAGAAAGGGAGATCTTAACCCTAAGAGATCTAAATTGCAGTTAGTTTTGCCACTGTTGGCTATATAATTCTGAAGTCACTTTTTTTTTTTTAGCATAAATGAGAATAGAAATCTCACAATTAAAGTAAAATTACTTAAGGTATTAAATTCAGACTTAGGTGTTGTGGCTCCATCTAGCCTCTTTCTGATACCATCAACCCCAGTCCAGCTTTGGAATTGTGTGAAATACTCAAGTGTGTAAGTCAGTGTTTATCGCTGTAAAATTATTTTTTTTTCTGTTAACTCAGCTGCCTCCTACCTTTGTCTCAATTGTAGCACAAATAAGATGGCTTTTTAAAATGTGAATACTTTTTTATTTTAGCATTGTCATCTCCTTCCCGTTTTCTTTCTGCCACGCCCAGCACCTCATCTTTTACATACCTAAATTCCCACTGTTTTTCTTTTTTTGTAACCAGCTAGCAGGAGTAGATCATTTTCAGTGTTCTCAGAAGTCACAGTTCTATAAAGATGGCCTTTAAGTGGTCAAAAAGGCAAAGTACATGTTATTGCTTGGCTTAGAAATGTTTTTAAGATATTAGAAATATTATGTATTATTCATATTTTCATAGTTAAGTTTATTCTGTGATCCCTTTGGAGATAATTCTATATGAAATTATCATTATTTTGTCACCTCTCTGGAAATACTGCTATTTCATGGGTACTGTATGCCATCCCATATTTTTTAGGAATTATTTTAACCCTAGAAAATAGTAAGGCTCTGAAATTTCCTTTAGAAAGGAGTTAACTGAAATAAATGTTAAACCTGCTCCTGTATGATAGTGGACAAAACCATACTATTGTTAAAATATTTTGAAAGTTTATGAAATCTCTGCATTCCCATGGAGAAGTTTTTCGTGAGACTGATTACATATGGAAAATAACCGATGTAACCAGCAGGTTTGGAAATAGATGTTTCTACCTCCTGTTTCCTATGGATTTTGGAGAGAAGAGAAGTAAAATGTTGTTGGAAAGAAGGAGTAGGGAGAGGCAGGATGTTCCTGCTAAATCAAGGATGCAACAGATATTTATTAAGCACTTACTTTAAGCAGACCTCTACATAGTTGTTAAGAATAAGGTCGTTCAGGGCAGGTTCAGGAAGAAGACCCTTTCCATCCATTCTGCTCTGTCGCTTTTTGTTCTCGTTTTTTGCATTTATGACATCACTTGTGGTGTTCCTTTAATGATGCCTGTCTAAGACTGTACTTTGTATGACTTTGTTTTCTAGGCTTCGGGAGCAAGTTCAGCTTGAATCTAGCCGACCATTACGGAACCCATTGACATTCCAAAACCATATATATACATATATATGTATTTGTGTATGTGTGTATATATATATATGTATATGTATACATAATCAGCCAAAATCAGAGAAAAGGAACAGGGATTTAATACTTTTTTTAAGATTATTTTTGTCAAACATGTACTCCTTTCATACGGGTGGCTTTTACAGGCAATTTTAGTCATTTAGTTTTTTCAATAGTAATTGTATTAATGGAAATGTTAAGATTCATATCTGATGAAGATTTTTAATAACTTAGAAGAGGATTTAGTTATAGTTATCTTAAGTAAAAATAGTCCAAAATATTAAAACTTGTTAATTGGGTCAAATTCCCCCAGGTATGCATTATATCCAGAGTGTGTTTTACTGATTCATAAGGCCAAATGAGTGGGACAGACTATTTTGACATATATATATATATGTATATACACACATACATATATATATATTTTCAGATAAATTAGACATTAATTTAAATCTTTGCCTTTAAAAAGCTTCTCTATACAAGGAAGTCATGAGATTGGATGGCATTTTACATACAAATGGGCCCAGAATGAATTTCCATTCAAATTCATGAATTTATTAGCTATCATTAAATAGTAACCAGATCCTCAGGTATTTTTAGATGGCCCTTAAAACATATATCAAAGGGAATAGCAAAAAGGAGTAGATATTTTCTGATGTAAACTTTTTTTCTTATTGTATCACTTTTTCCTTTTCTTTTTGATTTCAGTAGCTTCCTCTGTACTTCTGTACCCTGGCCTTGAAGGGCGTCCGTTCCCTAAACAAACAGCTGAACAAACTGCCAACTGTGAAAGTTGAGCATTTAAATTTCTGTATCTTGGTTTTGCTGACTTAATCATGCTGGTAGAAAGAAAACAGGGACAGAAAAGTATCACACAAAAATTACTTAAAGCTTTTGTGACTTTGAGTCAGTTCTAGGAACTATCCATTGACTTCAGGATAAATGGCCATTTTATTTCATTGCTTGTGATCAAGTGTATAAACCATGTCGCCCCAGCCTGGCAGGTGCTTCTCGCTATGAAAATCATGGAGTATCCAGTGACTTCAAAAGAACTGGTTCATGTTTTGTTTTTCAGAAGTTGGACATTTCTTTGGTTTTATTTCAACTCTCGAAGCTTACCAGATATGAATGGCTAATATTCCATTGTTCTGCCTGTTGTAATGGTGAATGCTTTAAAACAAAGTGTATTTGCTAAGAATAATTCATGATCTCTTTATGCGATAACTCCTTTTTGTTACAATTTTTTTAAAAAAGCTATTTTTGTTAATGTAAAGTAAATATTTCAGAGCAGAATTTTTAAACTTATTGCACTAAATACAGGCTCTGTAAGAAAAATAACGCCTCAGCATTTTATCATTCCATAGAAAGAGAATCTTTTGAAAGAAAGCATGCCTTCCTATCAAGCTTAGACAATGGATTAGAGTGGTGTGTACGAATGTATGTCCTGTTAATTGTCACCAGGACTTCATAAGTAGCTGTTTGCTAATGTGCTTCCTTTCAAAGGACTGGACCTTTAAATTGCTACAGAAGGTAAATTGTATTTTTTTTAATGAGTTTGTGCTCTTTACTCAAGGTAAACTAGCCAAATGCCTTGATGTGATTTTTAAGGCTCAAAGCAACATTTCTGATTTTTTCAGAATCTTAGGAATAAGAATCTGAATTATAAAAAAATACAGGTTAGGGCTCATGTCTTGAAGGGATCGGGGGAAGCTAACTGTGAGAATGATTGTTTGAAGTCAGAAATTCTCCAGAAGTTAACTTCCACGGTTTAAATAGTATCATTCTTTTCTATATGCAATATGGTATAGTGGAAAGAGCACTAGAATTAAAGTCAGAAGACCTGGGTTCAAGTCCCAGCTCAACTACAGATGACTTATGTGACTGTGGGCAAGTCACTGGCCTCCCTGGACCTCAGTTACCTCAGATTTAAAATGAGGATGTTGAACTAGATTATCTCGTAAGGTCCTTTCCTCCTTTAAGTCCTATAACTCAGTCATTTGGAATGGCCAGAATATATTCATGGAACTAGCCAAATTCTAGTTCAGATTGATGCAAAGAAAAAATCAGTGTTCCATTTGAATGCAGAAGGACACCCGCTCCATAACCATCTCCAATTTTTGACAATTTAAGAACATTGGCAACCAAATTAAGGATTGGGGTGAAAGTATGAAAGATTGAGCACCAGAACGGAAGGAATTACAAAGTATCAGCACCTCCGGAAGTGTCTCCCCTGTCCCATCCCCATCCCCCATTGCCTGATGGGAGCCCAGGACTGGGAGTCTTAGGTTCCGCTCACTTGGACGTCCTGACATCATGGATTCTCGCTGCTCCCTGTTCCATATGCTTGCAGCCTCTGCTGTTGGGAAGCCACCAGAAATGCTTTCTTAATATCATTTGCAACTAGAACTGTAATCAGAAAGAAATTTTGTATTTTTGTATAACTTGACTGTGTGCCATTTTATATGAGGCCCTGTTTTACAAATAAATTTTGTTTTACTAACACTGTGTTTAGAGATTATGGTCAACACTTTTCTATGGTTAAATGTAATGTTGAAGTCAGAAAATTAATGCCAAGGTAGTCACCCTTAATAAAGCAGTGTGTAAATTTGTGTGCATATATAGAATATATATGTATGTTTATATATATATATATATTTTTATATATAAGTTCAAATATATATGTATATAGCACACAGTCACATACAGATATATGGTTAAACTGCTAGTTTCTTTTCCACTTCCATCAGAACAAAGCCTCACACGACTCTTCCTAGCAATATATAAATGTTTTGATTTGATGCTTTGGATAAAATAACACTGCTGTCTTTCATTCATTGCACATCATCCCACAACTAGATAGAGGCTGCTTTCTTGCTCTCCACCTATGGCCTCCATGTCTTGACCAAGTGAGAAGACCAAGACAGGTTGAAAATTAAAATTGTCTTTAAAATATGATTTCCTGAGCAGTTTTCACTATCTTGTGCTTAGCACAATGACTTTCATCTGCCTGCAAAATGGAACTTCAGAGCTGCCTCCATGGTGGATCTTTTTGGAGGGAAATTCTCATAGCATTGCCAGTATTCTCAACTAATTCTGCCAGTGTTAGAGATTATTTCTGACAAGTGATCACCACGACTCCGGTGTGTGATGATGTTTCCAAATTCGTTGTTCTGCTCCTAGGAAGAGGAGATGCTACTGAAGTAATTTCGGGTAAAAGAAGCTGAAGGAAGCAAAGAGTTCTGTCATATCTGAGAGCCTTGGGCATTTTGGCCAGAGTATATAGAGAGTTCAGAGCAGATTGTTTTTTTAAAATAATTTAGTCCATTTTAAAGGGACGAAAATTAAGGTTTTAATCCTGCTCTCAGCTTCAAGAAGTTAGCATCTCTTGAGCTTCAAGAGACCTAAAGGGAGTTACTACTTAAAGTTTTTCCATTGTCTGAGCTGGATGAAACTTGTAGCAGCTCTCTACTACTCCCATTAAAGTTCTCTTTACAAGAAAAAAAAATGCTAGAAATAAATGGCTCATTTATGGAAAAGCTCTCACTATTATTTTTTTTTTTCAGCAAAGGGGCATCAAGCCTCTGAGTGTAAGCTCTCCTCTGCCCCTCTGATCGCAGCATCTGCCAAGGGCATCCTTGCTTTCCCAGGGCAGGGATTCAGGATCTCACCTGAACAGTGGGGTTGGTGAGGATTTAAACCCCTTCCTTTGTCCTGAGCTATTTTATCTCCAGAATGAAACCAGTCCCTCTTCCTCCAAGCAGCTGCCATCTCTGTACTAACCATATATATCCAAGGACATAGCACCACTTCCGAGACTTCAGCCTTTGTTCCACAACTAGGTTCATGATCAAAATAGCCCAAGATCCATCCCTGCTTGGAAAATATATTTCTGAGGTCAGTTCCAAACCTAGGGTTGCCAATTATAATGACTTTATTTTATTCTGTATGGGAGATTACTGTGGGGAAAGGTTGGCTCACTTTGGCATCTATGATGGACTTTTAATAAAAGTGCATCAGGAGGTTCTCCTTGACCGTTTTGACCAGAGTGATAACCAAAATGCTGAATACAAATGAACACACACATGCGCACATGCACACATGTACACACACACACACACACACACACACACACACACACACATAGAATCTTCTACAGTTGTTCCTCCATTCCCCTTACTCTTCATTTTTAGAGCCCTTTCTCTTGGGACAAAAACTAACAGTCTCAGAGAACAAGGCTCCTGATTGAAATAGTCTTTCTTCCAAAAGGGCTTGAGATTTACCCTTGAATAAGCCTCGACTCTCCAACTGCTGGTTTTCCCCTGCTAATCAGTGGTCCTTGTCCTTCCTCAGCCTGTTCCTAGTAGGTTCTATCAGGCAGAAAAGCCCTAGACTCCAATATCTTGTCAGTGTGCCTGCTTGCAGTTAATTTGTGGATTCTTTTTTTATGTTCACACTGAGAAACAACAGTTGCATTGTTATGACTCGCTTGGAGTTGTTCATATGTGTTCTGTGAATGTTTATTGGCATATTGTGGATCCATAATACTGAATGCGTATGGCAGAGGTTTGCGTGTTATGTTTTCACAGCATAAAGCACCTTTTGCATTGAATGCATATGAATGTATTTTTGTGTATTTAAAGAATGCATGTTAATCTTTTCAGAAGTACTTACTGTTCATATACAGTCACTGTTTTTTGAATCAACCAATTCTTGTTTAATGGGACCAAGCCCACATTTTGAAAAAGCAGCTTGGGTAGGGTTCATTTTACAAATGGGATCTTTACTGAGTGTGCCAAAAGAAACTGTAAAACTAGCAAACTTTGGGGATGGGGAGCAAAACATGTTGAATACTCTTATGACTTTAAAAAGTCAAAAATTTAGTAGGTTTCTGGGCCAAATTGTGATACTTCGGTGTTTCACCAAGAGGGAAATTTACATCTCAGATTTTAATCTTTGAAAATAGCCCATGTCCTATAGAAAATTTGAATGAAAGTTTTTAAAACTAAAAAATTTTCATGGGAAGCTGTTCTTTTCTAAGGAATCTTCTGCCTATACCACACCTGAGGTTTTTATATTCTAAAGAACAAAAAACTTTCCGGAGTTTTATGGCATGAACAATGGTCACTTTTTGTAAGCTACATGAAAAGGATCTCGGTTCAACATTTTCTATTTCATTAGTAAATATAGTAAAATTAGTAAATATTTCATTAGTAAATATAACAAACTTATTTTAAAAAATTAAAAAGGCACCCAGATGTTTGACTGACTTTCCCCTGCAGTTTTGATACATCGTTTTATCAAATGGTATTTCCTAAAGGGCAAACTACTCTGATCAGAGGACTTAACTAAACTTTTAAGAGAAAGTGTCCAAGTTCACAGATGACCTAACCAGGACCTGTATGTGGGTAAAGGCATTATAGTTTGCAAATGTTTCAGTTGTTTTCACCTTTACCTGACAAGACCCAAATTCAGTGTTTCATCTTCTGGCAAACTTTTTGGAAACTTTTCCTCAAAAATATACAAACAAGGCCACCACATACTACCCTGTTAGCCTCCACCCTAGTGGTGGCGCTGGTTGGAGACCACGGCTCTTGTTGTCTACAGTCACTCTCCTTCTCTGGTCATTATTTCTAGCTAACTTCCTGCCAGCCTAAAAAGTACAGGCATCATGAATTTAGACAGTAAATCTCTTCTGAGCTACAAAGGTCAGGTCTGATTTTTAGGAATATTTACATTTTCTTTGGTCAGTTCAGATGGTTGGTAGGAGAATAGGAATAGTGTATAATAGTGACTGCTGGCTTTAGAAAGAAAAATATCCAAGGAAAAGTATTCGTAATGCGTCTTACTAAAGTTCTTATTGCTGCTTAACCCACCAGCATACCTTCTCTGTCTGTATTCTAACTGATGTGGGAGAGGCTACTTAGAGAATCTTGTCCAAGCGCTCTCATTATATTAGTCTTTTCCCCCTTAAATTAAACTGGCATCCGATCAAGTTAGGATGAGGACCTAACTAGCAAACCAATTTAGTGAAGAAAAAAATTAAATGATCACATATGTTGGGGGAAGCAACTAAAGACAATGAGTTTTCCTGCTTCAGTTTTCCTGCTTTACTAAGCGTTTTAAGTATTTCTACTATTTCTACACCTACCTCAGCGGAACCTCTCTAAGCAAATGTGCTGTTGGGAGTGCCTGGGGATTTTTCCACATTAGCAACTTCTTACCAATAGCAATTCTGGGCTTTTAACACAGAGGATCATTTTGTCTGATAAAAGTGGGCAAAAATCCCAATAATTTGGTAGTTCTTTTCAAAGAGGATCACAGGATCATGATTTGAACTCTGATCTCAACCATAATAATCCAATACAGCATCTTAAGGAAGATCCAGGTAGTAAAAATCTGGGATTTTCTTATCTATCAATATTCTCTGGACAGGTGCTAATTAAAAAAAAAAATCAGGCTACCCCTAGGAACACTACCTATGAGACCTTTTCAAATTAGTCTGTACAGAAGCAGGTATGGTCATCCCCTGTACATTTTTAAACTTAAATACAATATTAAGAAGGGCCAGAGTCCAGCAGAGGGTTCCTGAATCTAAACATGGCTGTTATCATGAACATTTATGATATGCTAAGGCAGTGCTACTTACCCACTGTTAGGAAGAAGGAATCCATTTTGAGTTGGCTTTTTGGGGAGTGGGGATGAATTCGTGTTGATCTGTTCACATTCGTGTACCCAGTTGGACCCACTCATTCCTTTAATTTAACAGATGTGCATATGCTGTAATTCAAAGCATTAGCAAGAATGTGGTGGTAAAAATACTTCATTTTGGTAGTTTTTGAAAATCTAGATAATGGGAACCAAACCTCTGTTTACCCTCTTGTGCAGACACCTCAGTTATGCAAGCCGCTTTCCCCATTATGAGACAAGTAGGATGGGCACAAACACATTCCAGGTGCTGTTCTAGTGGACACTTTTATCATTTACTTCTAGGTACAGTGTAACTTTTTCCTGTTTGTGGGTCTTGGTGAACCAAGGGATGGTCCTCTGATTTTTTTTTTAAGATTCTATGAGACATATTCTACAGCAGTGTGATGATTATATATTTGAGACAACTTCTGAGGTTAATATTTTGAAATAAAAATATTAAATCCAACTCAGTTTCATGACTGTAATGACCTTCACACCAAATAATTTCTCTTCACTAAGTACAAGAGAAACCTCTGTACATCTGTCTTTCCCTTCCCTCCCCTTTGTGCTTAGAATATTCTTTAATACTTATTTCCTTATATCAAACCATTTGTTTAATATTCTACTGTCGAAAAAGAAGTCATTATGGGGAGGGGGAGGTAACTGCAAATCCGTTTCTCTTTTTTTATGTGACTGTTAAAAATCACAAAATCCAGACTCTCTTTCTTGTGGTTCTTTCCCTGCTGTATAAACTTTGTAAGAAAAAGTTTTCACACACTCATACTCACATTTTCTTGTCTTGTCAGATACAGGCCAATATACAACAATATACACCATTGGAGTGGCTTTAACATGGCTAAATTGATTGATGGGTGACAAGCCTTTGAGTAAAGAGCCTTTTTTCCTTCAAATTAAAAAAAAAAGATTATGAAAAGGAAAATCCCTGCAAGGGATTGCTCTGGAAAACCACCAAACAATCATATTCACTTCAACAGTAACAAAAAGGGAAAGTAGAAGGGAGTCACTGGAGTCTTTCAGAGCATCTTGAGTTTGGAAAAGGGCTTCCCAAAGAAGCAGTGGGTCTTTTAACCACTGTCAGGCATGATACTTCCAGACAAGAAAATCCCATGGTGACCTTGTTCCACCCAAGCACCCTATAATGTTTGCTATGATTTCTCATTTCAACATAGAAGTGTGTTTGCTGCCCTGTGATTCTGCTCAGTTTAAAAGAGTCAGCCTAACATAGGGGAAAGAGCACTATACTTCTAAGTCAGTGTTCAAAAATTATCTCTGATACTTGTGCTGAGTGATTGTGGGCAAGTCACACCACTTCTGAGCCTCTGTTTCCTCATCTGTAAAATGGGGATAAAGTCTTCAGTACCTACCTCACAGGGTTGTTGTGAGGATCAAGTGAGATAATGTATGTAAAGCGCTTGGCAAACCTTTAAGCGCTATATAAATAGCAGTTCTTATTAATACCTTGGGAAAAAAGTAGATGTGTCTTATGGACTCAAGTCTGGACCATTTCATATTCTAAAAATAATTTTGTGCATCAGGTCCTGTCTCTCTCTCTCATGGACTTGGAGAAGATGGTTTGAGCCCTATTCAAATACTATAGTTTGATATCTTTTTTAATTTAGTAGTTTGGGGGTTGTTACTGACCACAGCTTAACTGTATGGTATTGGCCCAGTGGGGAAGTCAGGCATACAATTGGAAATACCCCCACAGAAGGAGCTGTAGCTTGAGTATTTCTGGAGATTATTGTTATTGACTCAATGCATACTTTTCAAATGGGGCACCCATGCTTCCAAAGGACTTTCAAAATATGTTTATTAAGCAATTAACTTTGTGGAGTTATAGAATCTTGCTGGTAAACTTGCTGCCAAGAGCTCTGATTTGGATGGAATTCCATCTGGCTTGAGAGAGAAACACGATAACGTGATGGAGAATTTGAAATGTTTTGTTGTGCAAAACTATAAATGGGGGAAGGGGAAAATAATACCAGTGCTGATCTAATGATAGGTTGTCTATGTATACTGACTCAGTTTCCAGAATTCTAATGCAAACTGTATTTTAGTCTTAACAAATGTATAGAATTTTTTATGTAACAAATAAAATTTTATAGAAAAGTGTGCTCTTGTCTACCCAGTTCTTCTTTCTGTTCAGTTGATTAATGTTCAATCCGTAGCTTGTTCTAGTATCTGTTTTTTAGGTGACACTTAGCTAATGTACCAGAGTTCCCTGACTCTTCCCTCAGAGTATTTTCTTAGCTTTGGCCAGGAACTTTGAGGGACCAGATACAGTATGGTAGGAAGATTTCTAAAGAACAGAGGTCTCTACTGCATAGGCATCCTATCCTATACAGCCGGAATCAGTATATACATGGTAATATTATAACTGAAGTCTTACTCCAGGCATTGTGGAATAGTGGTCTTTTGACAACCCATTCGTTAACAGTTGGAAATACACATTGTTCAGAAGTGCTCTTCACGTGTAGTGGTCGATGGCATTTAATCCATCAACCTAGCAGCTGTCTTGCATGGCAGATAGGTAATTAGGACAGGTGGTGAATGGCTTATTCCAGTGGGAGTGCTAGCAGGCATGTCTTTTCCATTATCTGTGCTACCCAGAAACCTTTCTCATTTGTTGTTTATATTTCCTGTTTTAACCCATCTCAATCTCACCAAACTACTTCACTGGTTTTCTTTTGTAACATTGATAAGATACTGATCAGCCAGGGAAAAGTATAAAAGAAATAGTGGAAACTGGTAGGATCTGAGTTTGGTCTTTTCTGGAGGGGAGGGTAATTAAGCACTTATATAGCACCTTTTATGTGCCAGGCCCACACTGTGCTAAGCATTTTTTACAGATATTAACTCATTTGCTACGTAGAAATGGAGATGGAAAAGTAAATGTAGCTGAGAGAAAAGGAAAGCTCAAATGTCTCTTCTAGTTGGATGTATCCTAGGCGAATAACTCACTTTGAGACATTTGTAGGGACTCCCAAATTAGAGACGGTGTGATAAAGTAGAAAGGAAGAGCACTGAACTTAGAGCCCAAGTCTATCAGAGCACTTTAGGGGATCCATGCTAATTCTAGTAGATGCCCTAAACATTATGACTCCATAGACGAATTGTGGAATCTAAGGGCTAGAATCCCCAATTTGTACTATCCCTCCTGAAATAGGGTGATCAAAACAGTATAATATTCCATTTGTGGAATAACTAGGCATGAATTCCATAGAACTACCACCTCCCTCATTCTAAATATCAGTATCTCTTGATGCCACCTATGATCTCATATTCATATTTTTAATTGCCACATCAAATTGTTCACTCCTATGCAACTTGGGAGTCCATCAAACTGTAGATCCTTTTTTATATGAATTACTGCACAGCTATCTCTCCCTTGAATTTGTACCATTGCTTTTCTGAACCCGAGTATAAGACTTTACATTTATCCCCTCAATTTCAGTCTATTAGGTTTAGCCCATTTTTCTAGCCCCTGAAGGTGTGTTTTGACCCTGATTCTGTTATCCATTGTCAACTGAGGCACATATAAGCCACTCTGGCATTTTAAAATTTACAATCTGACCCCAACCTACCTTTTCAGCTGTTTCACATATTCTTTCATATCTTTGCATTGGCCATCCCCTATACCTAGAATTCACTTTCTCTTCTTCTCTCTTAGAATTCCTAATTTCCTTCAAGATTCAGTTGTGCTTCCCCACCTTCTAAATGAAGTTTTTACAAGTGCCCCTTCCAGTTACTGGTACCTTCCCCTTCAAAAATCTTGAATCTGTTTTATAATTACCTGTATATGTACATGTCTCCCAAAAGAATATAAATCTTTGATGGCAGAGATTGCATAATGTTTTTTGGTGTCATCACTGCCTAGCACAAAACATGTAGCAGATATTTAATAAATGTTTATTGATTAGTTGGTTTAAAAAACTGTCCCTCCTGGCAATATAGTTAGTCTTACACAGCATAACTATTATGGAAGTCTTTTGCAAAATGACACATATTTAGCCTATATTGAATTGCTTGCCTTCTCAGTGTGGATGGGTGGGGAGAGAGGGAGAGAAATTGGAATTCAAAGTATTAGAAACGAATGTTGAGAATTACTATTGCATATAACTGGGAAATAAGAAATACAGGTAATGGGGTGTAGAAATTTATCTTACCCGACAAGAAAAGAGAAATGGGGATAAGGGAAGAGTGGGGTATGATAGAAGGGAGGGCACATTGAGGGAAGGGGTAGTCAGAATTCAAGATGTTATGAGGTGGGGGCAGGGGAGAGATGGGGAGAAAAAATTGGAACTCAAAATTTTGTGGAAATGAATGTTGAAATCTAAAAATGAATAAAACTATCTTTAAAAGTGTAATTTAAAAACACCCTCCTATCCTAGTATTATCCACAAATTTAATAAGCATGCTAATTCTATTTTAATCCATGTTAATTGTTAAAAATGCCAACAAGATCAGGGCTAAGGAGAGAATCCCAGGTTACTCCATTAGAAAGCTTTGTTAACTTTCACCAGGTTCACATAAATCTGTTAATCTCTGATCTAGGACTCTGTCCTTCTGTTTGACATTTTTTAATAGATGACAATAGATGGCATAATGTGTGAATTAAGTACATATGTACATATATATGCCTATATCTACACAGAGGGAGAGGCAGGTATGTTATAGTGGACAGAGAGGACACCTCAAATCCAAGGAGATCTGGATTCATGTCCTACCTCTGATAACATACTTAACAGTGTGACCCTGGGCAAGTCATGTAACCTCCTATTCCTAACAACTTTGGACCTCTTTTAAAACTATAAGTTGCAGAAAAGTATTGCATTGGTAGTAGTTCCAAGTCCCTGTCCATATATCATAAATAGATAAATGATAAATGTGTATAAATATGTGTATGTATATTCAGCCCAGCCCAGTCTATTCTCTCCTTATAGCCCCATGTCATCAACTGCCTACTGGACATTTCCAGTTGGATTTCCTCTAGGAACATATTCAAAACGGAACTCACTGTCTTTTCCTTCTGCCTTTCAGTCTCCAAGTTTGCAACCCCAACCATGACTCTCGTTAACTTCCCATATCCAATTAGCTGTAAAGCTTCAGTTTTTCTTCACAGAATTTCACATCCATCCTGTTCCCTCCGGTTACACAGCCACCAACACCTCAACTGTTGCTATTGTCTCCTAATTGGTGTCCATACCTTAAATTTCTTTCCTTTCTCACATAGCTACTAAAGTGATATTCCTAAAACACAGGTCTGACCATGTCACAGTCCTTTTCTGAAGCCTCTAGTGGCTATTACCTTTGTGTTCAAAAACAAACTCCTCTATTTGGCATTTGAAACTTCCCAACCTCTCTCCAGACCACCTTTCCAGGCTTATTTTACTGTACTCTCCTTCAGTGCAACTAATCATCTTCTATCTCAGAACCTTTACACAAACTGCCCCTGTGCCTGGAATGCATTTCTTCCTCTCCTTTTTATAAAATTATATGGTCTTTTCAAAGTTCAGCCTTTCCTGATCCCCTCCCCCAAGGTGCTAGGGGTCCTCAGTTACTTTGTCTTTATTTGTATGAAGTATGTATTTACTAATATGTGCACATGCTTCCTCTATTGAAGTGTAAACTCCCTGAGGATTAGGAACTATTTCATTTTTGTCTTTTTATCTCTAGTATCTTGGACAGTACTTAGCACATAGGCGTCATTTATAAATACTTGTTAATTGAAGAATTACCATTGTTTGGGTCATTCAGCTATTTCCAAATCCCCCTACATCTCTCAGTCTTGTTGACAAGAATATTGTTAACAACTTTGTAAAATGCATTTCTGAAATCCTGTATACATTTATTTTCTGTTACATATAAAAAAAAGTTTAGTCTGAGATGACTTTATTACAATTCAATTTTGGTTCAACAAGCATTTATTAATTACAAGGCACTACACTCAACTTGGGATACAAAGAAAAAAAAGTTCCTCACCTCAAGGCAACCTGTGCTAAGTTGTAAAGATTGCCTCTTCCTTCCCATGTCAAATTATTTGCAAATCATCCCTTCTAAAAACTGAAATCAACTTCACTGAGTCATAATTTGAAGACTCTACCTTCTCCCCATTTTGGAAAAATAGCATAGTTGCCCATATCCTTTTTTCCCCAAGTTTTCACAGTCACAGATGGTGCCTCAGCAAACTTGGTTGTATATAGTTCACAGGGTCTTGATTACTTCAACTCATTGAAGGGAAATAAGTACTCCCTTCCCAACTCACTTGTTTTGAATTCCAGTTCTGTGTTCATGACTTTTATTCCATATTTTCCCAGGCTTATGATCATTTTTCTTTGGTAGAAAAAACAAAAGCAAAATAGGAATTATTCTTTGTCCATCATCTGTTGTCCAGTCCACCCACAAGCAGTAGTGTTTTCCTTTTGTTGATCTCTTGCTTCCAACGTAGTTCCCCACCAAAGCCCTCCAAGTATTCCTCACAAACCTCAGCTCACTCCAAGTTTTGGCACACTTTTAACCATTATTCTTACCGGGATGATGTTTCTCATATATCCCTGCTTTATTATTTACCTCCTATATCTCTCTTGTTTCAATCAGTCAGTAAGTATGCATTAAGCATCTTTTTCAGGCCTTTTCTACTACACAGCTTTTTGTTGCACCTGACACTTCTTGCTACGCAGAATTTTAGTCTATGGGAACCTTCCTGTGTCTTATTCTGGATTCTTTACCAGATATTCTCCCAAAGCGTAGTATATATTGATTGTACTTAACTTTTTTCTCCTTATTTATCATGAGCTCTAAGGTAGCATGGTCACTTCCTTCAAATTCACATAAAAGCTACCTCAGAAGCCAGTTCTTTCTTATTAAGTCCAGGATAGCAGTTCTCTGTGTCTCCTCCTATCTCTGGAAAGAAGAAAACTTTGGCTTAAAATGCCAACCTTAGGTGTTAGAAAATAAACCACTCTGGGGAAGCAGAGCCAAGATGAAACATCAGCAAACAGTATAGCAAGCTTTCCCCCATAAAATCCTTCCAAACAGATCTGGAAAATTCACCAGACAAAAAAATCCCAATAGGGAAGTGCAAAAAGTTTAAAAATAAGCCACAGTAAGTCATTTTCCCAGTCCAGGTTGGCATAGGAAATAGACAGGTCCATAGATACTTGGAAAGACGTCTTAGCTAAGAGAGGCAGTGGAATATTTCAGAGCAAGAAAGAGGCTGTGTGCTGGGGCAGAAGGAGGTCCCAGACTCAATATCCCAAGTCACATACTCCTTGCATTTATTCACTCTTCCTGTAATTCTGTTGTTGACTTGGGTCACCCAAATCTTGGTCAAAGAGACTTATCACTTTCCATAACAGCTGTCTGACAAAAGGGAGAATCAACACTTTCCCAGACCTGAGTAAACACAATGAGTACCTGTTTGCCTATATTTAGAATTTCTTTCACTGTCTGATTAGATCTTGGCCTGGGTACATCTTTAAGAGAGATTTGTCATGCTGGTTGAGTTCTGGATGAGGACATAGAAAAGGGGAAAAAAACTTGGTCCTAATACAATAATCAGTTATTAATACAAGAGAGAAATAATAACTTCTGACAAAGGTTTTGAAATATTATTTTATTGTAGAAAATAGTAAGAGAAATAATATTATGCTAGATGATGAAGAAGATGGTTTCAGAAAAACTTGGAAAGACATGAACGGAAAGCATAAAAATTCTTAAGAAGAAAACAAAAGGGTAAAGGCAAATAATTTTGAAAGAATTTGGTATTATCATTAGGAAGTGGTCAACTACAGTTCCAGAAAACTAAGGATAAAACATTCTATGCACCTTCTGTACAGTAGCAAAGGACCCGGGATACAGAATGAGACATAATTTTTTGAACACGGCCAATGTGGAATTTATTTTGCTTGATTTTACATCAAAGATTTTATTTTTCTTTCATCCTCAATTTGGGGAATCAGGAGGAGAATTAAGAGGAGAGGATAAGGTGGAGTTTTGCTGATTGAAAAAAATAAAATACAGTAATTCTTTTTAAAGTGAACCATTCTCAAGGCCACAGATAGCTTCTCTTCCACCTACCTTGCCTTCCATTCCTATAACAATATCCTGAAAGATGGAGTATGCACCTGTATTTCTTGTTTTCCTGGATTTATTTTTTTATTTTCACTAAATTCTCAACATGAATATACTGGAACCTACTACATTTTGAGATGCAATTAGCTGGTATCATTGATGTTTTATTTTTCATTGAAGTATTAAGTGGAATAATTAAAATGGGTAAGAGGAGGCTTGTAAAGAAAATGTCTGTTCCTTGTAGATATTAAAAAGTTATTTTAGGCAGTGTAGAATAAGAAACACTAAGATAATTGGTAGGCAGAAGATTTGGGTTCGAATTCTAGCTGTCACTGTTTGACCTTGGGCAAGTTATTTTCTTATCCTTCACGTTGAGGAATAGCCAATGTCTTCCACGCTTCTGAAGTCTCTTGTTACTAAAAGAATAGTTCCTCATTTTCCATACCCCTTCTTATATACCTTATTATATGGAAAACCTCTCTGATCACTACTTTTGTCTCCTCAACTGACTCTTCTTTCTCCTAAAAATCTTCTTGTCTCTACAACCTCTCCTTTGGTAAACTCACCCATTCCTGTTGTTTCAACCATCACTGCCATGCAAAGAGTTCCCACGTCTATACTTCCCCTGCACTCTCCAGATTTACATATCTAATTGCCTCTTGAACATCTTCACCTGTGTGGCCTGTTGGCCCTTTATGCTCAGCATGTCTAAAACTGAATTCATTCCTCTGAAATCTGTTCTTTCTGACTGCCCTGTTCTCATGAATGTCATAACATGTCTCCCAATCATCTAGCCTAAATTTTAAAAATTCTCCTTTTCCTCATCCCTGGATCCTAACAAATCAATCCCCAGGTACTCCAGATTCCAAATTTATAATCTCTCAGATCTGTGCCTTTCTTTCTATCTCCAAAGGTACCACTTTATCTCCGACTCTCAGTTCCACTCACCTGAATTAGTCCAAAAGCCCTACACACTGCAGATGTTTAATAAATATCAATGGGTTGAATGATTAAATTGCAGAATGCAATTAAGCAACAAGTTGAGGTCAAGCTTAGAAAAAAATAGTAGCTGAATATCACAGGAAATTTGTCTAGAGAGTCCATGTATTGCAGATGCAGAATGCTATATGTGGTGCCAGATACGATTAATATATTATTTTGTTGAATGAATAAGCATTTATTAGGTGTTTTTGATGTGCCAAACACTGTGCTAAGTGATAGGGAGACAAGTAGAGGAAAAAAGAAGACAGTCCCTACTGCCAAGGACTTCACACTCTAATTGTGAGAAACAACACATAATAGAGTATATCAGCAGGGTAGATGAAAAGGTCTAGGGGTCCCGAAGGCACACTGGCAGCTCAGGATAATGCCCACAGTTCTGAAAGGTGTGGTGTCAGAGAGAATGGTAAGACCCAGTGTATGTTAGTATGTAATGGCAGGGCAAATGGTTAGGCTTAGGGATCTTCCATTTCTTAAAAAAGGCTTGTAGTTGGTTACCATTTAAGTGGTGTGAACAGCCATGTATCTCTTGCTGCCCCCTCTTAGAGTTTCAATGCCCTTGGTTTGGGGAAGAAGCAAAAGGAAGATAAGGTGGAAAGATGTCGTTGCTGGTGGTTCTTCCAGTTCTAATGCCCTTATGGGATTTGCCCCTCTACCAAGGTGTTTGCGGGACAAGGAAGGGGTGTGGGAGTGGTACTTACTGGGAGCATTAATACATAAAAGCATCACTAAAACAATTTAGTTTTGTTTTGTTTTAAGAAATCAGGGCCTCTGTCCTCACAACTTTCAGATGAGTAAGTTCTATATTATTTCTAAATACAGTAATGGCTAAATATAGCTTATGCTAAGGCAGGACAGAAATATGAATAACTTCCTAAACCAGTGTAGACTCCCTTCTAGGCTATGCCCCTCCTAGCTAGCAGGGAGACTAAAACTCTCTACTTAAAAGAACTCTGTGCAGTCATATGACTAAAACTACATCTCACCAGACCCCAGTGGTGTGTTTACCTTGAATAGTTAGCCATTAAACATAGCCCAAAGCAAAGGCATTTGCTTAGGTGTCTTTGTAAGAAGGGTAGCTACAAAACTTTCCTCTTACCAATCCAAGTCTGGTGTACTCCCCCAGAGGTGGTGCATGCATGGTCTGCTGGTAGTGAGGGGCACAGATAGGGAACATATGTAACTAAGAGAACTCACCCCTCTGTCACTGCAGAACCCATGGTGTCCTCCACTGCTCCCACCTGGCCATAGTATCTCTGTTAGGCAAGTCAATCATCTGGATCTCTTTGGTCTGCTTCTCAGCAGCTCATTTTCAACCCAGAGGTTCCTGCATTAGCTGACTCACTTTTCTTCTTCCAAGGGTTGGTCTCCCCTTCTGCCTTGACTGGGGTTTTTTTCCTTCTTTCCCTTGTTTCTGCTCATTTAGCTCTTCAGTATTTCATGCAAGTCTGTCCATGTTTTTCTAAAAATCAACAAACTCATCATTTCTTATAGCATAGTAGTATTCCATCATGGTCATATAACACAATTTATTCAGTCATTCTCCAATTGATGGGCATCCCCTCAATTTCTAGTCCTTTACCCCCACAAAAAAGGCTGCTTTAAATATTTTAGAAAATATAGGTTCTTTTCCTTTTTCCCCTAATCATCTTTGGAAATAGACCTAATAGTGGTGTTGCTTGGGTATAGGCAGTTTAATAATTCTTTGGGCATAATTCCAGACTGCTCTCTAAAATGAATTGTTGCATCAGTTCACAATTCCACCAACAATTAGTGTTCCGAGTTTTCCACATGCCCTCCAACATTTGTCACTTTCCCTTTCAATTGTTTTTAGCCAATCTTATCGGTATAAAATATCTCAAAGTTGTTTTAATCTGCATTTCTCTAAATCAAATGACTTGAAGCATTTTTCATATGATATTAATTATTTTGATTTCTTCATCAGAAAACTGCGAGTTCATACCCTTTGGCCATTTATCAATTGGGGAATGACTTGTTTTCTTACAGACCTGGCAAAATTCTTTATATATTTGAGATATGAGACATTTGTCTGAGAAACTATCTGTAAAAATTTTTCCCCAGTCTTGTGCTTTCCTTCTGATCTTGGTTATATTTGTTTTATTTATACAAAAACTTTGAAATGTAATTAGAATTATCCATTTTATACTTCATTCTGCTTTCTATATCTCTATTTCTTGTTTATTCATAAATTCTTCTGTCTGGTAAGTAACATGTTACTTATGTTACAGATGTTACAGACTCCTTTAAGTCTGCTAAGTAATATGTTCCATATTCTTCATGTTTTCTTGAAATACCTCTCCTTAATATCTAGATCATGTATCCATTTTGACTTTATGTTGGTAAATGGTGTAAGGTACTGGTTTTTGTCCAATTTCCACCAGATTGCTTTCAAATTTTCCCAACAGTTTTTACCAAAATTGTTCATTTAGCACCAGTATATGATTGTCAAGTGAGTACATCTTTTGTGAGGTCTACAGTAGTGTGCTGATCGATTGACTAAATAACCAGGTGAGGTTCAAGTAAGTATGTAAGCAACCCTCCTTGTAGTGGCCTGGAGTCTCCCTCTGTATATTTTTTTCCAATCTGGTTTTGTTACCTCTACCTCTAGGGAAGACAGTCAGATGCTCATGTTGGAGTTTCCACTTGGCTCACAGTTCCTGAAAGTAATTCACTCTCAAACTCTCAGTCACTTTAAAGTCAGGATACAAAGTAGATGAAGGAAATGATTTGGGGTTCATTCAGCATAAATCCACTGTATTTTATCCTCATTGACTAAGTTTAATGACCTTTCACCTGGAAAAATACCCCAGAGGTGGGCATCTTCCATGATAAGTACACCACAACTTAACACAGAAGGAGGTAGTGCAGGTGGTAAACAGGTTGAAGTGCCATTTACAGAGTTTTCCCAGATTGCAGAGTTGAAAAGGACCTCAAAAGCTATCTAGTCTATGAACCAGAATCCATTGGACAGTACATTGCACAAGACTAGCTTCTGTTAAGAAACTTGGGAGAGTGAGGGAGCAGGTATGTCCTGTGAAAGAGAGATTAGAGTGCAGCATTTATGTTAGGTTTGAAGGAGGGTATTTATTGACTATATTAATATGTTTTAGTAGCTTGGAAAGAGACACTGTTAATTAAGGTTTTCAGGATGGAGGTTAAGTGGTAATCTCCAAGGATTGATTAGCAGCTCATCTGGAACCACATGATTTGTCAAGGTTTATAGGCTGGAAGATAGAGGTAAGTGAGAGTTGCAAAGAATGGAAGAGGGGATGAAGTTCTGTCAAAACAGAAATCAGGCAGAAAAGAGCAATAAAATCTGGAGCCAACACAATGAAGAGCCAGATGGAAGCCTCAGTCTCCTGAACTATAGGCACATGGAACATGGCACAGGTTTTGTCCCAGGTGTGCTACTGGGGGAGGAAGGAAAGAGTCATGGAAGAAGTAGGGCCAGATCTGAGCCCTGAAGGACAGCAGGAATCTGACAGAGGAGAATGAAATTGTCATCTCCTTATTCAGAACACTCCAGTCCTCCATGCAAGATGGAATAGTATTAGCTTTCACAGAATTCTGTTTGTTGACTCAAATCCATTAAAATCACCTAGATTTTTTGTTTCCAGAAGGCTCTTCTAGTCATTCATTCCTCAATGTGAGGTTGATCTTTTGAACTGAAATACAGAACTTTATATTTCTTAATTTCATATTACACCATGCAAATAGCATAAAGTTTCCCTTCAGTTGAGTACAAGGTCATTTCCAAAAACCTTGCTGTGTGGCATGGCAAAAGTCCTCCAATCTCACGTCTCTGCCTACTTGACCTCCACGCAGCTGCCAAAGTGTTCTTCCTAAAGGATTGACTTTGTCACATCCCATTCAGTAAACTCCAATGGCTTTCTGTTGACTCTAGGATCACATATAAAATACTCTGGCTTTTAAAACCCTTTATAACCTGACGCCTTACCATTCCAGTTTTCTTGCATTTTACACACACACACACACACACACACACACACACACACACACGCACACACGCACACACGCATACTTTGTGACCCAGTGGCACCAATCTTGCTGATCTCACACAAGGTAATCTATGTCCTGACTCCATGACCACTATGCATTTTCATTGGCTGCCTCCACACTGGAGATCCTTTCCTCATCTCTGCTTCTTGCCTGGATTCCTTCAAATCCTAGCTAAAACCCCACCTTCTCCAAGAATCCTTCCTCCTTAATGCTAGTACCTTCCCTCTGAGATTATATACTTTATATAATACATATGTATATATTCAGAGTTGTTCGTATGTTGTTTTCCCTCCCCTCCTCCCCCATTCACACTTAATAGGTGCTTAATAAATACTTCTTCATTTACCTTGAAAAGTAATTATAAATAGAACACCGGCCCTGGAGTCAGGGTGATCTGAGTTCAAATCTGGCCTCAGGCCCTTACTATCTGTGTGGCTCAGGGCAAGTCACTTAACCCTGACTGCCTCCAAAAAAAAAAAGTGATTACATATTTTGCATATTCTTACAGTATTATAAGCCAGTCATGTAGCCATGTTAGGGAATGATGACAAGGAAATCTTTTATTTGCGTTGGAGGAAGAGGGGAAGGGGGAATGGTTCAAAAGTACTACAAACCAACTAACCAGAAGCAAGTAGCAGTAATCTCTTTTGTTGGTGGTCCCTAGTTTAAGTTTTTCAGAGATTTCCTTGCCCTGGGCCCAGAGAGAAATAGGGACTGAAAATGGAGCAGGTTTCTGAAACAATTGAGTTGGAATCCTTGGTCATCTCTTTGTAGCATTGACCCACCTATGTCTAATGTGCTTGTTTCTGGTGACACCTTCTGGTGAAAGTGAACTCAAGCCACAAAATTCTATTTAAAGACAGTCAGAATTCCACCAGCGCTTATTCCCTGGGTTTGTAAAGTGCTCTAGGTCTCCTTTTTAGTATTTGACTAGGAAGAAGTTCCAGGAGATTTGTGAACTATTAACATATCAGTTCCTCCAATGAATCTGGGGAGACCAGGCTTGGTTCTTTTTCCTTGACATCTCCCTTATCTGTCTGGAATACAAAGTCCTCCACTCCAATGTCTTTGGGACATTTTTTCCAAATATATTTGATGATCCCCAAAGGAATATAGTGGGGTTTTTCTTTAATCTTTCTTTCTTTCATTGCTTTTTAAAGGATTTGCTAATTGTTTCTATTGGGGCTGCTAGGGGATATTGTAAATAGAATTCCCAACCTGGAGTCAAGAAGACCTGAATTCAAATGTGACCTCAGACACTAATTGACTGTGTGACCCTGGACAAGTCACCTACCCATTAACCTCAGTTTCCTCATTTGTAAAATGAGCTAGAGACAGAAATGGCAAAGCACTCCAGTATCTTTGCTAAGAAAACCACAAATGGGATCACAAAGGGTTGAACATGACAAACATGACTGAACACAACAAAATCATTTCTATCAGAAAAAGGAATTAAGTTGGGTAGTTATCAGGTTATAAACTGCTTGCGTTGCATAGGTTGGAGTCAGGCGGTCTGGATGCCCGTCAGTCTTGATTCTGATACTTGCTGTGATCTTGGGTGAATCAGCCTGAGTCTCTATAAAATGGAGATAATTAGTACTTTGTGTACTTTAATGTGCCTTCTGTGTTTCTGGAATTATTTTTATTTGGGAGGCATAGTGAGAAAAGTACTTGGAGTCAGAGGACCTGAATTCAAAGACCAGGTCACCTACTTAGTTCTGTGTCAACCTGGGCAAATCACTTAAATCTCTGGGCTTTATTTCTTTATCTATAAAATGAAAGAGTAGAATTAAGAGATTTTTGAGGGTTTTTTCAGCTTAAATCTCTAATTTTACATTTTCACTAAAGAACACAGTTCCTTATTCTTAATAAGTATCTTGCATTTAGTAAATATCTGTTGCTTTATCTCATGAACTATTTTCTTTTATAGTTCTTTTAGGAAATGGTAAGTCAAGTTTATTTCTTCTTTGTTGATTTCAGAAAAGAAGTCAAAAAGTATTCACAGATTACCAAAGGTAGAAGGTAATTTATTTAGTTCAATTACTCATTTCACAGATAAGGAAACTGAGGCCCACAAGGATGAAGTGACTTGCTAAATATTAGATAACTAGTTTTGAAATCAAAATTGTATCCGGGTCTCTTGGCTTCTAGTCTGGTGGTCTTTCAATTATACCATACTGCCTCTAATAGCTTTTAATTGAATCCTTTATTTTTATTTGCAATAATAACTGACATAGACACAAGTAACTGATTGCCAAATCCAGTGGCCTTTTCTCAGTCCTTATCCTTCTTGCCCTTTCTAGCATCTCATGCTATTCCTTTTAAAAAAAAAATTTTAATTTTGTGGCAATGGTTCTTTTCCTGTCTGGACATTTCTTTGCTAAATCATCTTCCATATCTCACCCCCTAACCTAGGGTGTGTCCTATGACTCTTTCCAGGGCCCCCTTTTTTCTCTATATATGCCCATTTCCAGAAGTAGTCTCATTAGCTTCTATTGATTTAATTATTAACCCCATGAAGAAAATTCCCAGAACCATATGTATCTTTCCTGAACTCCTGTCCTGCATCAATACCCACCTATTATATGCTGGATGTATTACAGGCATCTCAAACTCAAATTGTCCAAAACAGAATTATCTTTCTACCACTCCAGTCCATCATACACACTGCCACCAAAGTAATTTTCCTTAGAGATCTGTCCATAACTCTCCTATTCAGTCAACTCCATTACCTTCCTATTACCTCTAGGATAAAATAGGAACTCATATGTTTAATTTTTAAAACCTGGTACAATCTCAACTAACCTATCTTTCTAGCCTCAGTGAACACTATTACCCCAGCTAAACCAGCCTTCTCTCTGTCCCTCACATAGAACACTCCATCTCCTGTCTCCATGATTTTGCATTAGCCATTCCACATGCCAAAAATAACCTTCCTCCTTGCTTTGTAGAGTCCCTCTCTTCATTTTAGATGAAGCTTAAGCACTGTCTTTTGCATGTACCTCCATCCACGAATAGTGCCCACCCTCCAAAACTATGAATTCTATTTCAAAAACATTTCTTAAATCTATCTCTTCTTTTCTGTTTCCCATAACATCACCCTTGACCAGCCTAGCTGCCGTGGGCTACCGGGTCATCTTACCTATACCAGGTCTTTGGTGATCAGCCGGATGAACTTATGGGAGAAGAGACCACCAGAGTGAAGCAGAGGTGTAGGCTTTATTACTGATACAGGCTACATGTTGACATGCAGGACGAGTTCTCCCCGCGGGAGCCTCCTTCTCCCTCCTGAGGAGAAAGGAAAACCACCCTTCTCAGACTTTCCTGTCCCCAGTTAAGCTCTCCCAACTACATAGTTCACTCATGGACAGCATGCTCCCAGCCCCTTAGCCAATTAACAAAACCTGCTCAGACCACGGACCAACCTCAAGGGTGGGATGCTCTCCCCAGCAAGTTCCCACTGAGAAGAGGTGGAAAACAAGGTAACTCGTGTCTCACTCCTCCATTCCCAGCTGTTCTCTGGGGGGCCTCATGAGAGCTCAGTGGTTAAGCCCTCACCTTTACCTGACCCGAGACCGTTCACGTGAGAACTGAGCTTACACCCCAACACACCCTGGTTTAGGTTTGCATTAACTTTAACCTGTGCCATTGTAGTATTCTCCTAACTGGCCTTCTCCTCCTGCCAGATTAACCTTCCCAAATTACAAACTGGATCATGTTATTCCACAAAACTCAAACCCCTTAAGTGGCTCCCCACTACCTACCAAACAAAATAAAATTTCATTAACCTTGCTTGTAAAGCTCTCCACAGCTTGGCTTTAATTTGCTTAGCCTGATCTCATTGCCCTTTCAGGCAAATCTCACTTTCCTATTTTTAGCCATACTGATCCCCTGACAAGAAATGGCCCTGGTCCTGTCCATGTTGCCAACATCTAACCCATATTTCGAGGTCCTGTTAAAATAATATTCCCTTCCTGAAACTTTGACTAACACATATCTAAACAAAAGCAATCTCTTCCTCTGATGACCTCTCAGAGCACTAGATTAGCCTCTTATATGCTAATTTATATTTATTATTGGTCATGGAATAATCTCAAAGGGTAAGTCATTACCTCCCAATAAAGGCTTGTCCATTTGGGGACAGTTTCAATGTTTAGGAAGTTTTCCTTTACACCAACCCTAAATCTACCTCACTGCAACTTGCACCCATTTGCTTAAACCATTCTTTGCAAGCCCCACTTCATTCTGGGCTTTAGCATACCTGACATTCTTAGAGAGCTATGACGCTCCAGGCGATCCAATTCTCTTAGCATTGTTACATCTTGCCTCTATGCCCAGCTTGTAATCTCCTTCCACAATTCATGATCCATTTCCTCCTCCTGACTTGAGTGGTCTGTAATAGCCTCCTACTACATCACTTCCATTTTTTCTTCATTCATCCTCAGCTAAATGCTTTCTCCTTATCATTTGTGAATCTCCATATTAAAAACATGTCGTCTAATATATAGTAAGAACACTTACCAACATATCGTACTACTTCATTATCTTTTATTTAATTTCTTTTGATTTCCAGGTCACATGAACAACAAAATGGTGGAAAAGACATTTTCTGTGATCCCCATGACCTCTCAAGTCTCTCTAAAACAGACATTGTGCATGAAAGATGAAGCAACTTCAGCTGTTTCCATGATTTAGGACACCCAAAATGCAAAAGAAGGTTAAAAAAGAACCAAAACCCTGGAACTGACCCTCACTGACACTGAGATCAATCAATACCGCCCCCCCAACTTCCCTTGCTATATAGGCAATGAGGCTATATTAACAAACCCAAGGACAAAACATAGACTTACATCCCTTCACCCCATTTCCACCCCCCACTCCACCCCTCCCCTTTCTAGTATCATGGAGAGCCTGACTCCAGACAATGGAAATTTATTCAGACTATGACAGCCAGCTTGGCCACAGCCTTTAGAAGCAAAAGCTTCCAGGGGCTACAACACAGAAGCACTAGTGCTGCAAAGTTCTGAACTACCATTACCCAAAAAAACAGACTCTAAGCTGCTGGTACCAGGGAAAGCAGACTCTGGACTGCTGGTGCCCAACTAAAGAACTAAAGAACAGAGGGAGTGGGAACAGGTCACCAGGACAGAACACAAAGCATATGGGGAGATTTGTAGCAGTCCTCCAAGCCTGAGGGTAAGAACACAGCTGCCAGATAGAGCTAGTCCTGATAGAGCTAGTCCTGATCACCCCAAAGAGACTTAGGTTGGTGAAATATCAATTTCCCAATGTGGAAGGAGGCTGAGAGACCCCAAGGAAACCACAATCAGAGGGGAGACAGTCGAAAAATGAGTAGTAAGGAAATAAGGGGCAGGGGACTGAAAGTACCAAATATTTCAGAAAAAAAAGAAAACTCAAAGGTCTTTAACATAAACAGATAAATCAACAGAAAAGAGAAATAGAAGGAAATTTGACCTCTAGATCTAGTAAATAAGGTCAGCCATCTCTGCATAAATTCAAAATGAAGGAAAATTATCCAACACTTGCTAAGACAGAAGGCCCTATGAAATATGATGAGAATATGGAACCTCAACATGCTGTTTCTGGGTAGTTTAAAGAGAAATGAGGATTATGAGAGTAAAATTTATGTCTTGCATAGCAAAAATAATGAACAGAATAGAAAAACTTGAGTCTGTAGTTGCAAGTCTCATCAAAGAAATATAAGAGAAAACAATATATATACACAGAAGTGAAGTACAAACTAGAAGAAGAGAAGCAGAAAATAGTAACATCAAAAGAAAATATACACACTATACAGGCAAAGCACACAGATCTTGAAGACAGGATTTGTAGAGACTACTGAAGAATCATAGGTCTCCCAGAAAAATAAAATAGGACAAAAAAACCTAGAATTGTACAGAACTTCTGAAAATTGAAAATGAAATCCCAATTTAAAAATTTCCAGATTGCTTCTATTAAAAAATAACCCAAGACTGCAAATTCCAAGACACGTAGTAATCCAATTTAAGAACTCATTTCAGAAACAATAAGTTCTTTAAGCTATCAAGAGAAAGATCTTCAAATGCAGAGGAAAGGACATTTTAATAATGCAAGATTATTCTATACCCACTAGATAAAGGAGGAAGGAATGGAATGATGTGTTCTGGAGAGAAATGGAATGCAGGATCAGCCTAGGGGACCTATCCTACAGATCTGAGATTAACCATGAAAAGATGTACATTCAATAACAATACAGAGTTTGAAACACTTTTAAAAGACAGCTAGGACTAAAGAAATAATTTGCTTCTCGAACTTACAAACAGTAGAATTACAGGAGTAATGAATAAATGCAGACAGCAATGGAGTGACAACAGAAAGATCAGTAAGAGATTTCTTTCTAAATATACACAAGGAGATAGATAAAGGCAGAAATATGGTAGGGCAACCAGTGAAGAGGCAGACAAGGGGCATCATGGACAGAACCTGCCAGTACCCTGCCTACAGGTGGATACTCCTTTGTAGGACTACATTATAACATGGGAGGTTACACAAAAGGTGAGGAGGAGAGTCAGGGGATGGAGAGGAGTCAAACCAAAGGATTTTGCACTGAGGGAAAGGTGACTTCTGTGATCCTGGAAAGAGAAGGGGAAGAGATGGGAAAGAAGCAGAGAGGAAAGAAACCTTCCATTGGAGGCAGAAGGGGGTTCCATTGATGGATATCCCAATGGGTGAATGGAAATGAGGAGCTTACGCTAGAAGAGACCTGGGGGATTCAGTGCTTGAAGAGCCTACTGGCCCGGAAGGGGGTGAGTTGGAACCACAGAGGGCAACTGACACCTGCAAGAGTGGGAGAACATGGACTCAGGGAGATTTCTAGGCAAATGTAGCGGGGGAAATGTCAATAAGAGAGGGTATGGGGGGAGGGTGTTTCCAAAGAGTCGTATCCTCTGACTCCTGCAATAATCGGCATAGTTCTGAGAGTGAGACAGTGGAAAAGGGGAAACTGTGGGGTAATCCCTTCCATGGCAGTGGCAGAAAATGCCTAGAGGGCAGAACCTAGAATGAATATTTTGGAAGCTTTGATTGCATGGACAATCCAGGGGGAAAAAGAAATCAGATGATTGCAAGAGTCATGAATCAGAGAATGAGACTAGAGTAAACAGAAAGAGAAGACAGATAATGAAGAGAAAGGGGTGCTGAAATGAAATGGCAAAAGCTAATGAGCAGGTCTAGCTGAAGGGAAAGAGAGGAAAGGGGAATCTACATGACCAAGAAGAATAAAGAAGGGGAGAAATATATAACCAGGAGTGAAACAAATATCTAAGGTGTTCCTTTTTAATAAAATATTCTTCTATTGCCATATTCTGGTTATGAGTCATATCCCACCAGCACTTTATGATACCCAGGAGGTCAAATGTACCTCTTTGTGTTAAAGTTTCTTTATTTCTCACATTTTGCATGCTTCTTATAAATATCAGAGGTCACATGTGCTACTCATGTCACTCTTCTGAATATTTCCTCTAATGTATCATTGGACAGCCCCACTGCCTCCCTGTGTGGCACCTGCTATTCTCTGATATCTGGTTTAGCAGATATATGGCCACAGTTTTCTCCGTTCCCCTGCATTTTAAATTTAAAGCTCTCTAGACAGATCCACAGGTCTCCAGACAGATATATGTTTCCTGGCTTTCATAAAATAGGCTCCATCCCAGACCAATCTTTTCCTTTTTTTATTAAAATTTTAAAACAAAAATCCATCTTCTCTCCTTTCTGCCTTTTCCCTCTCCCCTCGCCCAACACCACAGAGAAATCAAGGAGTAGGTTGGGCAAAAACTTGTTACAAATATGTGTAGTCAAGCAAAAAAAAACTTCTCACATTTGGACAATCATATCTTCAGCACTGATTCAGAAATACAAATTCCCTTTTCTGACACTTTTCTTAACCACCTGCTCATTTTGCATTGCCTCTTTTCTTTTAAAGCCTCCATCTTCACTTTGCAACAGTGATGAAAACACCACCTGTGACCATGGGATATTGAGCTTCATGCCTAAAACTTTTTTAACTTGTAGAAATCTTCTTTCTTTAGCACAGTGCCCAGACACAATAAGCCCTTAATAAACACTTGTTGAGAGTTAATGAAATCACTCATCCCCATTAGAATGGTCCACAGCAGTCACAAGGTTGGACAGTCTCATGAGACTCCATTATGTTCAGGACCTATACTCCAGGAAGAGAGCACACCTGTCAATTACTTTTCAAGTCAACATATAGCTACTTTCATATCCCTCTAAAGGAGATTGCTGAACAGCTCTACTCATTCCTTCTTTCTGTCACAAGTATCAGATGGCCCCTTTCCTGACAACACCTTGGGATCGTCACCATCATTCCATGGAACGTGGAAATCCTCCAAGAAAACTCAAGAGATGCTTTTGGTTTAAAATGTTGTCTCCAGAAGGTCCCTGTTAAGATGTATTCATGTTAATTGGGAAAGCAACATTAATTCATTGATCAGTTTATCCGAATTAGCTAGTAAAGACCAAAAGTTAGAAAGGAAAATGTTGATGCAGAGTCAGAGAGAATGAGGGGCATTTATTGGAGTAGACAAGATAAAGCTTCACTATGGGGGGGGGGCACTGACCAGCTAATGAAAGGGAGTTAAGAGGAGGTGGTATACCCAAGATAGTTTCACAAATTTGTGTAAAGCCTAGCTAGTACAGTGCAATAAAAGGTAACATGATCCATCCTCCTGACCCTGGAAAGGACACACATTAGGCACACAGAACTGAATACAAAACTCCAAAATTACTTGGTAGGGCTAAGCATAAGAAGAGTATCGTTCCCTGTATAGATGCCTATAAAAAATCACATTAGATTTTTTGGCTACCCTACTATTCTGTTGATCCATATTGAGGTTGTAGTGCACTAAAATCTCAAGGCCTTCTCTCTGTGAACTGTCATCATATGGAGCCTCCTTCATTTTGTGCTTACATTATTGATTTTCTTACCTAAGTTGAAGATCTTATATTTATCCCTAGATAATTTAATCTAATTAGATTCAGTGTGTTTGGATCTTTTTTTTTTTTGGATCCCAGCTAAAATTCAGTTTCATGTCATCTGGAAATTATATAAACCTGATAACTATGCTTCAATCTCCTCAGCAAAGTAGATCATCCGCTATGAGGGAGGAAGTTTTGATGAATAGATTAAAGAGAGATGAACGGGTCTGGAACATTTACTGAGGATAGAGTAGACAGAGAGCCTATAACTTTAAATAGCATTGCCAACCAATGATAAAATCCCAAACTGAGGTTATGCATCTATAGCTGACTGATGAAATAGCACAGTTTTGTGCCTTCCTCCAGGATCTTCCAGAGCCTACAAACAGAAGCATCAGATGATGGGTATTACCCCAAATTGGGGGACAGCAGAGTGGAAATAGTAGAAGATCTAGACTAATCCTCTTGGTTATAAGGGTGGTAGCTTGAGAAGTTGCTTACAGGAGTCAAAACGAGACAGCAAAGGAGTTGAGTTGAAATAGCCTGGTACAATGGGAACAAGTTAATTTGGAGTTAGTTTGAGTCCAGGTCCCTGCTCTGTTAACTTAAGAAAGTCACTCCCTTCTATCTAGGGAAGTTTCCTTACAACAGACCTTGCTAATTTCTCCTATTAGCTATTAATTCATTGCTCTAGATCCCAGCTAAAATTCAATTTCTCATTCAAAATCTTAGAAAAAGCTTTGTCACTTTCTTTATTTTCTCCCTTCTCATTGAATTCTCAACACCTTGCTATCTGGCTTCTGACCTCATCACTCAACTGAAACAATTTTCTCTCCAGTGACAAATTCTGTTTTCTTAATCCTTCCTTTTTGACCTCCCAGCAACATTTGACATGGTGGACCCTCGCCTTCTGGATACTCTCCTTTCTGAGATTTTGTGACTGCTCTCTTTGTTACTTCTCCTAGCTATCTGTCCCCGCTCCAAGTTTCCTTGGCATCTATATCATGCCCCCAACTATGGCTTTCCTCCAAGGTTTGTTCCCTGGCCCCCCTTCTCTTCTCTTTCTTTGAATTCTCTCTGTTGGTGACCTCATTCTAATGATTTAATTGTCATCTCTATGCACATGACTCACAGATCTATATATCTAGACCTAGTCTCTTTCCTGAACACCAACTGCCTTAGTGAACATTTTGAATCATATGTTTTGCAGCATCTCAAACTCAGTGTGTCCAGAATAGGACTCATTATCCTCTCTTTTTTGAACTTCTTTATTTCCGTCAAGGGCACCACCATCCCTCCAGCCACCTGAATTTGGATCTTGAAAGATTTCTCTCCTTCAGTCCCCTATGAAAATGTGCTATGCAGCCTTGATGTCATCCTTGACTCCTATTTCTCACCCAACACACGTAGCTCTAGTCAGTTGTCAAATCTACCTTCTTCATATGGCGCAGACTCACCTCCACTGTCTCCACCCACACAGCCACCTCCCTATTTCAGGTCTTCCTTGCCTTTCACCTGGATTATTGCAATGCCTTTTTGATTGGCGTCTCTGCCTCAAGGCTGTCCAACCTACCCTCCCACCACAAAAAAAGTGATTGACTCCCAGCACATCTGACCATGTTATTCTCAATAAACTCTGTACATGAGCTAATGACCTCTAGGGTTGATAAACTCTTATGTCTGGCATTTAAAACTCTTCACAACCTGACTCCTACCTACCTTTGCTGACTTACATGACTTTTCACACAATTTATGGTCCAGGCAAACTGGTCTTTTTACTACTGCTCATATATGACATAACATGTTCTTCCTCCATGTCTTGGGACTGGCTATTCTTCAGTCCTAGAACACCCTCTTTCTTTGTTTTCATCTCTTGGAACCCCTGGTCTCTTTCTAGACTCTTGTAGATAAAATTGGTGGTTCCAGCACAAACCAGAACCAATATCAAATCCAAACTAGAAATTTAGGGAAACAATGAGGGTTTATGAAGTTCTCTAGCAAGGGTGTCCCACCTTCATGGGTGGAGACTCCCAGAAGGAACAAAAGGACAATGTTTAGATAGGTTTCAGTTTAGGCAGGAGGTGAATTGGGTATGGGCTACCTTTTGATTACATAAAGTCTATTAGTACTGGGGCTTTGCAGTGTGGGAATAGAGGATGTGGTATCCCATGCCTGGATAGGGCCTGTTGCAAGGGCTAGTAACAGAAAAGGCTCTTGTAATCCCATCCAAATAGATAGATAGGACTGTCTTTGCGGTAAAGAAGGTCACAGAAAAATTTGGAGTTGCAATACAAACAAGGTCAGGAGCAAAATAGAGGAAGTGCAGATAAAATGAAGCTGCTTTAGCTTTCTTAGCTCTCCACAATCCATTCATGAGTCACCTTCCACATGAAGCCTTTCTGATCCCCCAAGATGCTTGTGCCTCCCATCCCACCAAAAATCACTTTTTTCTATCATGTATACACCTATATATGTATGTGTTGTTCCCCTCGGTAGAATACAAACTCTTTGAGGGTAGAGACTGTTTCACTTTTTTCTTTGCATAGTATAAGCTTCATAATAGTGTGTTTATGTGTGTGTGTTCATGTATATTTTTTTGTGTTAACCCCTTACAGGTACATTTTTCTGGGGAACTCAGTCATAGAAGTCTTTCAATATCTAAAAGAATGCCTCTGCCATTGCAGAATTTCTAACAATTAAGGTAGTGGGGTTGGCAGGTTGTATTATATGTTTCGAGGCAGTGGGCCTTTCTTCGCAGCTTAAAATCATACCCAGAAGGCAGTCACCTATTTTCACTTCAACAAAATATTTATAACAAATGTTTAAGTGCATACTATGGGTAAGGCACTTAGTTACAAATAAATAAGATATAGTTGCGCTCAAGAAGCTTACCATCTGGTGGGAGAGGTAAGACCCATACACAGATAACTCAGGCAAGTTGGAATCGATTCAGTGCATAAGAGAGAGGAAGAAGGACTCAAAAATTTTAGAATGAGGGGGATTATTCCTAGCTGGGTGGCTCACTTGAGAAAACTCTGTTATAGATATCAACAAATATGCAGGGATGAGGAGGAAAAGTCATTCAGTAAAGTATTCAGCATGTGCAAAATCCAGGATATTAGAAGAGGGATGGATGAAAGCAGAGAAATAGCTTATATCCCAGTTTGCTTGAAGCATAAAATACATAAAGATAAGAGAATGAAGATTTATATTATGCCAACTATATGCCAGACACTGTGCTAAGAGCTTGTTACACTATTTCATCTGATCCTCACAATAGGCCCTTTAAGACAGATGCTCTTATTGTCCCTATTTTACAGTTGAGGAAACCGAGGCAAATGGAAGTGAAGTAACTTGCTCAGGATCACACAGCTAGTAAACAATGAACCTGATTTGAACTCAGATCTTCCTGACTTAAGACCTGTCTGACTTATGTGACTTAATTGATTCTATCTATTGCACCAGCCAACAACAGCCATAAAGGGGAGTGTGGTGAAATAAAGTTATATGGATAGGGTGGAATCAGATCATGGAGAATTCCAGGCTAAAAAGTTTGTATTTTATAATGTAAACAATTGAGAGCACTGAAAGTTTTTGAGTAAAGGATATCAGGGATCAGACCTGCACATTAGAAAATTTACAGGTGAGGGGAATGGCTAGAGTCCCAAAGGAGACCATTAGGTGAAGTCCAGGTGAAGAGGCACGGAGGAGAGGGGATGTGAGAGAAAAAATCTGCATGATGGTTGAGCTTCTGTCATTGACATTTTTTTGATCTGAGTACAAAACAAGTATCAGAATGAAGTAAGTAGTATAGCCAAAATCTTTGAAAGTAAAAGCAATAACCATAGACTGCATAAAATAACTGGGCATAGACCTGACAAGACAAACCCAAGAACTGCATGAATGTAATTATTAAACATTTTTCATACAAATAAAATTAGATTTAAATAATTAGAGAAATACTAATTATTCATGGGTGGACAGAACCAGAATAATAAAAATTATAATTCTATCTGAACTGATTTACTTATTTAATGCCATCCCAATTAAATTATCAAAAAGCTATTTTATTGAGCTAGAACAAAATTTCTAACAAAATTCATTTGGAAGAATAAAGAATAGCAAAGAAACTAATAACAAAAAAATGTAAAGGAAATCTTAAACTATATTATAAGGCAATAATTATCAAAACTCTCTGATACTGGCTAAGAAATAAAAAGGTGGCTCAGTGGAACAGAGTAGACATACCATATGTAAATAATGGTAGTAACCTTGTGTTTGACAAATGTAAAGATTTAAGTTTTTGGAATAAGAATTCACTTATTTGGTAAACAAAAAAAATGCAAAAAAAACCCTGGAAAGCAATCAGGCTTTAGGATGGAATTGGACATAGACCGATGTCTTAACCATTTACCAAGATAAGGTGAAAATAAATATATGACCTAGATATAAAGGGAGATATCATAAATAATTAGAAAAACATGGAACATATTGCCTATCAGACTTATGGATAGTAAAAGAATTTATGAACAAGAGATAGAGTATTATGAAATATAAAATAGATCATTTTGATTACATTAAATTTAAAAGGTTTTTATATAAATAAAATCAATGTAGTCAAGATGAGAGGGAAAGCAGAAAATGAGGGGCAGGATGAAAATTTTATAGCTAGTTTCTCAGATAAAAGTCTCATACCTCAACTCTATAAAAAACTTTGCCAAATTTATAAGAATATGAGCCATTCCCCAATTGATAAATGGTCAAAGGATATGAACTGACAGTTTTTGGTTTGTTTTTTTTAATATTTTATTTTTCCCCAATTACATGTAAAAACAATTTTTAACATTCATTTTTAAAAATTTTGAGTTCCAAGTTTTCTCCATCTCTCCCTCACATCTCCCTTCCCTAAGATGGTAAGCAATTTGATATAGATTATATATGTGCAATCCTGTGAAACATAATTCCATATTAGTCATATTGTAAAAGAAGAAACAGATCAAAAGAGAAGAAAAAAAAACACCAAAAAAAAGTGAAAAAAAATAGTACACTTAGATCTTCATTCAAAATCCATCAGTTCTTCTCTGGAATATGGATAGCATTTTTCAGAACATGAGTTCTTTGGAACTGTCTTGGATAACTGTATTGCTGAGAGTATTCATTCACAGTTGATCATCATACAACATTGCTGTTACTGTGTACAATGTTCTCCTAGTTCTACTCACTTCACTTTGCATCAGTTCCTATAAGTCTTTTCAGGTTTTTCTGAAATCTATCTGCTCATCATTTTTATAGCAAAATAGTATTTCGTTACAATCATATACCACAACTTGTTTAACCATTCTCCAAATTGACAGGCATCCTCTAAATTTCTCATTCTTTGCCACCACAAAAAGAGCTCTTATAAATATTTTTGTACATACAGGTCCTTTTCCCTTTTCTTGATCTCTTTGGGATATAGACCTAGTAGTGGTATTGCTGCGTTAAAGGGTATGCACAGTTTTATATCCTTTTTGGTATAGCTCCAAATTGCTCTCCAGAATGGTTGAATCAGTTCACAACTCCATCAACGTGCATTAATATCCCACTTTTCCCACATCCCCTCCAACATTTATTATTCTCCTTTTATCTCTTAGTGAATTCGATAGGTATAAGGTGGTACCTCAGAGTTGTTTTAATTTGCATTTATTTTATCCATAGTAATTTAGCACATTTTTTCATGTAACTATAGATAGCTTTGATTTCTTCAACTGAAAACTATCTGTTCATATCCTTTGACCATTTATGACTTGTATTCTTATAAATTTAACTCAGTTCTCCATACATTTAAGAAATGAATCCTTTTTCTGAGACACTTGTGAATAGGCAGTTTTCAGATGAAGAAATCAAAAGCTATCTATACGCATATGAAAAAATGCTCTAAATTACTATGGGTGAGAGAAATGCAAATTAAAGCAATTCTGTGTTACCACCACACACCTATCAGATTTACTTAAAATGATAGAAGGAGAAAATGACAAATGTTGGAAAGGATGTAGAAAAATTGGGATATTAATACATTTTGGTGGAACTGTGAACTGATCCAACTATTTTGGAGGGCAATCAAGAATTATGCCCAAGGAGTTATTCAATTGCCTATAGCCTTTGACCCACCTCTTTTAGGTCTATTTGCCAAGGTGATCAGGGAAAAAGGAAAGGAAGCTATATGTTCTAAAATATTTATAACCTCTCTTTTTGTGGCAGCAAAGAACTGGAAATTCAAGAAATGTCCATCAATTGAGGAATGGCTAAACCAGTTGTTGTGCATAATTGTGATGAAAGACTACTGTGCCATATGAAATGTTGGTTTTAGAAAAACATGGAAAGATTTGCATGAAATAATAAAGAGTGAAATGAGTAGAATCAAGTCTAACTGTGAATGACCAAGTTATCCTGAGTTTTCTGAACAATCAGATCAACTACAAAGGACCTATGTAGGAAGATGCTATCTACCTCCAGAGAAAGAGCTGATAAATAGAAGTATGCATAATATGGTTGTCATATGTGTGTATCTGTGTGTATGTGTGTTTGTGTTGAGTGGTGGCTTTCTCTAGTGCAGGGTGGGAAGGGAGGGAAGAAGATAGTTCAGAACTTAAAATAGAACAAAAAAATTAATTTTTTAAAAAAAGAAAGCAAAAGTGTAAAAGGAAAGACAAAAGCAGGATTTTCAGTTCTCCGAGTATTTCATTTTCCATTATCCACTTTATCATCTGCAAAGATCAATCATCGATTGTAAATATAGCTTCACAAGGCATTTCTGCTACCTCATCTGCTACTTTTCCTTTTACTTCTTTAGGAAATGTGACCTCATTGTAGTTTTCCTCTTTCAAATGAACGGCCCCAAGAACATACAGGTACCAGGTAGAAGGCATGGCTTACCCTGACAACAAATAGCTTTGAAAACACCTTCATATCCCCAGAAAACAAAGATGGAAACTGTTTATTTTACCAATATAAAATAAATCTTATCGTTCAATGGATTAAAAACACATACCCCCAGATACCCCATAAATAAAAACCTAATGAAATAACAAAAAATCCTGCCCCAAAGACTCTGAAGCAGTCCCTTTGGCTTAAACTTACCTTAATCACAGCCTCCTAAAGATTATGCTCCGATCTACTATACAATGAAAGGAGTAAAGGTCTAGGAATGTGGAGAGGTTGATTCAAGTCCCAGGTCTGTCACTTAGAGTTATGTGACTACAAGTAAGCCACTCTACTTGTTGGAGGCCCAGTTTCTCCATGTGTATAGGCAGCAGCTGAATAGAGGCCACATTGCCAGAATGAGATCTCTTTGAAAAAAATACACACATATACGTACACACGTAGGTATATGTGTGTGCATATGTATAAGTACATGCATGTATATATATATGTGTGTGTGTGTGTGTGTGTGTGTGTCTTTCAAACACAAATTCTTAATGGATTCTGTGGCAGCTGCCTGTGAAGTGGAGGCAGAAAGGGTCTAGCTTGGTGCCAGCTTCACTTGAGGACCTCCAATAGTTGACATGGTTATTTTTTGCAGCAGAAAAAAATTCACAACCTATTCACCCTTTCATATCTGTGTGATCTTATCCATGTCCTTCCATAAAGGATCTGCCTAATGCCATGGAGACATTTTTTTTTAACATTCTGCAGACACTGATGAGGTGCTCTGGATATTAACCAACCAGCAGGCATTTACTAAGCACCTACTATATGCCAGGTCCCATGCTAGGCCCTGTGAATATAAATTATCACAATCCCTGCTCTTCAAGTGTAAACTTTAGTAGAGGAAACAACAAATACTTGTATATACAAATATGTACAGAATAAATAAAAAGTAAATTCAAAGTGGTTAAATACAAAATTAGAGGAGAATGGCACTAGCAATTGGGATGAAAGGAAATGCTTTATGTAGGAGATGGTGCTTGAAGGTGCATCTTGAAAAAAGTGAAAGATTCTGTGAGGCAAAAGGAAGGAAGGTATGCATTCCAGGTCTGGTAGACGACCAATACCAAGGCACCGAAGATAGTAGAAGGAGCACCATGCTGACAGAACACTCAGAAAACCAATCTGCCTGATCGTGGGATATGGAAAGATAAATAATGTATAACAAAGCTGAAAAGATAGAAAATGCCAGGTTGTGAAAGGCATGAAAAGTCAAATTAGGGGGTTTATATTTAATCCTAGGGGCAATAGGGAAACACTGGAGTTTATTGAACAAGGGAGTGATGTGTTCAAACTTGCAATTAACAAAAATCATTTTGGCCACTATGTGGAGGATGCATTGCAGTGAGAGAGGACTGGAGCATAGAAGCCAAACAGGAGGCCATTCGAATATTCTCCAGGCAAGATATGAGGGTCTGATGTAAGGGAGAGGCTATGTGACTAGAGTGAAGGGGATGGATGAAAGATATTGTGAATGTAGAAAGAACAAGATTTGGCGACCAATCATGTGAACTGGAAAGAGGGAGATTGAAAAGTCAAGGATAATTCCAAAGCTGCAAAACTGGAAGATTGAAAGAATGATGTTTGGAAGAGGGATGGGTTTATTGGAAAAGATAATGAATTCTATTTTAGATATGTTGAATTTGAGATGTTTCCTGGACATTCAATTGAATTTCCAATAGGTATTTTGGTGATGTAGGTCTGGTTCTCAGTAAAGTGATGGAGACTAGAAATATAGATCTATGAGTCATCTGCATAGACAAGATAATTAAACCCATGGGAGCTAATGAGGTCATCTAGTGAGGGAGTACAAAGACACCAAGAAGACCTTGGATAGGGCCATGGGAAACACACAAAATTTAGGAAATGTGATATATATGATAAGCCAGTAAAGACTAAGAAAGAACAGGCAAGTGAAAAGCAAATGAGAAGACAGTATTGTCATGAAAACCCAGGGACAGATGTGAAATGCAGAAGAGGGGTTAAGAAAGATGAGGACTCACATAAGTTCATCAGATTTGGCAAGTAGAGGTCCTTGGTAACTTGGGGGTAACTGAGTCCAGTGAAGAAATCAGAAGCCAGACTACAGAGAACTGAGAAATAAGTCAAAGAAGTATAAATGTAGGTAATGAGATTGTGTAGTGTTTCTTAGGAATTTGGCTAAGAAAAAGAGGAAAAAATAGATGCCAATAGCTTGAGGGAATAGAGAGTCTAGTGAAGATTTATTTTAAGGGTAGGGTGCATGTTTGAAGGAAGCATGGAAAGAGCTGATATGTGGATATTGAAGATGAAAGAGAGAGGACTATAAAGGAACAAGCTGCTGGACAAGACTGAATGGGATGGGATCAAGGATACATTTCAGTCTCTACATGAGTAGTCTACCTCCTTTTCAGATGCCATAGTGGTTAGAGTGCTGGATTTGGAGTGAGGACCTGGCTTCAGATCCTACCTTAGACATTTACTAGTTGTGTGACCCTAGACAAGTTATTGAACATCTCTAGGCCTCAGTTTCCTCATTTGTAAACTGAGGAAATTAATAACCCTATTTGACAGGGTTATTATGAGACTTAAATGAGATGATGCACATAAAGTGCTTTGCAAATATTGAAATGTCACATTAATGCTTGTATTAGTATTCCTACATAGATGATATCTTTTGTATCACCTCTTGTACACAGGTCATCATTGGTGATATGTTTCAGCTACTTATGTCTCCACTAACTTTTGAGTCACACAATTTTTAATTCTTCAGAGCCTGCAGAATTCCATGTTTTGTAGCCATAAACACACCACAAACAAATAAGAAAAATCTGCCATTTTAAAATTTATGAAGGCTTTAATATGAAATATTAATCATTTATTTCAGTATACTTCTGGTTCATTGATATCAACTTGCTTTGATTTATTGCTACCATTCCGCTAAAGTTTCATATAATGTGTGTCTTATAAGTGACCTTGAATAAAATGAAGCAGGAACAGAATGAAGAGAAGTTTTTCAAGACACAAGGAAATCCCAAGACATGGATTTGATTGGATAAGGCAAACCCAACCTCAGAATGAGAATACAGACACTCCTCATAAACTACCAGAATTCAAGGGGTAAATATCAGCCATCTGCTCTAAGAAACCAGGAGGCACAGGAAACTTGATGGATACCCCAAGAGCTGGCTGTGTGTGGGACAGATAGAGTTCAGCATGTGACTAAACCCCACGTTCCCAGGGTCCTGACTCTGAGATAAGCCTAGATTCCCTCATAGCCATTCAAGTGACAGGACAAAAGAGCCAACAGATACTATTATTGAACTTGAAAGGAGGCTGAGTTCAGGGATATTTTAACCTGGTTCTGTATTTCAGATTTAATGACTTTGTAGAAGAAACATGAGACAGTACCCAGAAAAAAAAATAGAGCAAAGTAAGTATAGGCAGAATCTATATAGTTTGAAGCAAAACCAATTGTTGAATGAGGGCATGCATTGTTTAAGAGTACCATTCTGCTCTGGCCTTATCATGAGACAGATGTTTGAAAGCTACACCAGGAAAGCTCTACGATGATAGAAACCCTTCAAGTACAGACTCAAAGGCAAATGTCTGTGCCTGTTATCCAAGGCCCAGCTTTGGTGAATTCAGAGGCTCCTCACCAGGTGATGAACTTTGGCCACAGCAGCTCATGACTACAGTCAAATGTCCGTCTGCAAGAGATGGGTGCGGATGGATAGAGTACCCATGCTGATGATATGAGTTTCCAAATGATCAAAGTGTTTCTATGGGAATAGTGCTGTAATTGGAATGAAGAGATTTCAATGCCAGCTTGGTTAATTCATCTCTGTGTTTCTTCATCTATGAAATAGAGGGGTTGGGCAAGATGACCAAATATAGTATATATGTATATGTATAAATATGTGTGTATGTGTGTGTGTGTTTGAAAGATGAAGTAGAATAGTGGATTAAGGGCCAGATTTGGAATTAAGAAGACCTCTCTCTAACACATACTATATATGTGACTGTGGGCAAATCACACCACCACTCTACTGAGTGTTGCCCCCAGGCAACTTACAAAATTTGAATGGCTAACGTACTTTGGTAGAAGAGTTTTCATACTGAAAGTTCCTTATACCAATGAAATCATGGGACCAGACTTAAATGTGTGTGTGTGTGTGTATTTGTGTGCAGATGAGAGACGTCCTCTGCACATGTCATTTTTGAACAAACATCTGATTCTGTGTTCTACTGCTATCACTTGTCTTTTTAGCTAGGCTGGTGTGCTAGCAACTAGATATGTCACTAAAACATGGCAAAGATATTGCCACTCAAGATTCCCCTGTCCTTGCCGCTCCCAAAACCTGTCTCCATTTTCTTAAACAATAATTCAAACATAGTTCGCTATTCAAACAGACATCTGATATATTCTCCAACTTAAAGATGTCTCTTCTTGAATGAAGAATCTTCTCTTACGTGACCTATGCCTGGGAAAGAAGGTCTTTGTGCTTCCCAGGACAACCAAAGATCAAGTTAGTACCCTATTAATCTACAGAATTTCATGAGCAAATCATTTAATTTTTCTTAGTCTCAGTTTCCTCATTTACAAAATGAGATACAAAATAATAACTATAGTATCTACCTCACTGGGCAGCTGTGAGGATCCATTTAGATAATGTGTGTAAATACACTTTGTAAACCTTAAAGGACCTCTCTGTATATGTCAGTGATTATCCTAAGGAAGAGTCCATAAAGTTAAAAATGTATCCTTACAGGAAAGGTTAGCTTGGGTTCATTGCCTCCCTTCTGCCTGTTTACCTCTTATTTTCCTCCTTTTCACCATGGCCCAGGCCTCACCACAATTTTCCCAAGGAGGTATCATTAGAAAGTTTTCCTGTTTGCTTTTTCTTAGGCTTTTATAGGTAACTCTGCTCTGCTCCAAGGTCTTTCTGACGTGGCTGTTGGAGCTCTAGAACAACATGCATTCCTGTGGGGCTTTGTAGTGCACTTTATGGTGCACATTTTCCTCACAACCAGCCTATGAGCTATTGAGTATGAGCACTGTTATTCTTATAAGTATACAACATAAATATTCTTCCATTCACACATTCAGTATTAGAATTCTTGACAGCCTCACAGGTGGTCTGGGTCCAATTCCAGATACACGTATGTCACATTTGAGAAGCAGCTAGGCACTTGGAGGCAGGAAGACTCGAGTTCAAATCTTGTCTCAGATACTTACAAATTGTGATCCTGGGTCAGTCTCAGTATCTCCATGCCTAATATGAGAGGTATGAACTTACTGTCCTCTGAGGTCCTTTCCATCTCTAAACATGTGAGTCTGGGTTCATGTTTGACAGATGACAAAACTGAGGCTCCAAGAGGCATGAAATGACTTGCCAAGATACTAAGTTTTAGAATGAGGACTTAACCCCAAGTCTTCAGCCTACTAATTTAGTTCTCTTTTCACTGTATCATGCTGCTTATGCCACTACCTCTTTAGGCTGAGCTTGATTTTGTATCAGGAAATAAAGAACTCACCAAAGTATAATAATGTTGGAAACACTAAAAAGCACATTTATGTATATATGACTCATGGCATAACAAAAGGAGGAGGTCAGAATGAATCATGGTGAAAAACTTCAAAGTGTTCTGTTCTTCAAACCTTATATTTTCCCAATTATGCCAAATCATGGAACATCACAATCTTAGAAGAATCAAAGTTATAGGTAATTTTTGAAAAGATGCATGGGTATATATAAGTAGATATAGCATAACACCAATGTTTTACACAGCATAGCTTCTTGGAGGAGAAATAGCACTGGATTTTGAGTCCTATATAACCTGCAAATCGGCCTCTCTGGACCTCAATTTCTTTGAAGTGGTTGAAATGGGTGATTTCTAAGATCCCTTCTGACTCTAAATTCCATGATGCAATGATCCTAACTTGGGCAAGAGTATATATCAATGGAAAAAGGAGATAAGTTGGTCATTTATCAAGAATGAAATTCAATAGAAGTAGTAAATTAAAGGAGCACTGAAGAAATTACCTTTTACAGCTATGGTTAGGGGAAGACTTCATGACCAAAAATGAATAGAAAGGATCACAAAAGAGAAAGTACACAATTTTGATTACATAAAATTAAAGTTTTTTTTCACAAATACAACCAGTTCAATTGAAATTTTAAGGAAAACAGGTAACTAAAGAAAAAGATTTGCAGCAAGTTTCACTAATAAGGAACTGATTCAAATCTATAAGAATAAGAGCCAATTATAAATTATATTTATAAATATAATTATAAATGGTCAAAGAATACAAAGTCAGTTTTCTAAGGAAAAGTCAAGGTAATCAATAACCATATTAAAAAATATTCCAAATCATTAATAATTAGAGAAAGACAAATTAAGGTAAAACTCTGAAGTTCTACCTCATGTGCATCATATTGGCAAAATTAAAAAAAAAGGAAAATGACAAGTGGTGGAGCCATGGATTGGTAGGAAATTTGGAACTATGCCCACACAGTTATTCAACTGTGCATATCCTTTGGCCCATTGCTACCACTAGTGGATCTATAAACCACAAGACAAAAGGCCCTATTTCTACAAAAATATTCATAGGAGTTATTTTGTAGTAGCATTTAAATGGAAATTAAGAAGACAATCCATTAGGGAATAGTTGAACAAATTATTATATATGAATGCAATGGAATACTGTGGAACTAGAAGGTATGACGGGGAATAATTTCATAGAAACATGTAAAAACTGTATGTATGATACAGACTGAAGTGAGAGGAAGTAGGAGAACAAATTACGTAGTGACAAATTTTGTAGAAACAAACAACTCTGATAGAATTAAGATCTCTGATCAGTGCAATGACCGATCGTGATAATGAAGGACCAAGATGAAGCCAACTGGGCTCCTTGTTAAAGAGAGGGGATGGATTCCCCGTGTAGAATCAGATGTATGTTTTTTGTACATAGCTAATGAGAGAACTTGTGTGTTTGACTATTTGTAATTCATTGCAGGGGTTTGAGTTTTCTTTCTTTTTTTCCCTCAATGATGGTGGGGAAGGGAAGGAAAAAGTAGGAGGTAGAGAAAATTGATTTTTGTTCATGGAAAAAATAAAATTTAATTTAAAAAATGAAATCCAATAAATTGACAGCATGAATGCTACATTGATCCTCCCTAAATATGAAAAGAACCAGAGGAAGGCATTCTGGGTATTGAATTGATCCTCTGTGAAGGATTTATTGCCCAAAATAGTGGAGAACAGTGGAGTTATGGAAGGATTGCAAGCTTCATTCTTTCTGAATGAAAGTATCCACACCAAAGAAACCGTGGTTCCATCAAAACAAGTAACTCATGGCATGCATTGCATATATAATGCATTATATTTATATTGGATAATGTAATTTTGGCTAGTGATGAATGATAGATTTGCCTTACATTATGAACTAGATACATTCTTGTTAAATGAAATTATATTTATTAAATATCGCTTTCTTATTGACTTTTATTATAAATTTGGAGATGTACTCCTCTCCAGGACATTAGGGCACTTAATATAGTAAGATTTGTACATTGATATATTTAAAAGAAAAAGTAAAATTCTGATAAAATATGAAAATTATGAGTGGAAAGGAAGTTTATTTTTATGTTTGGGTCAACAGCTTAAAGACCCAAAGGAAACATATTGACAACTTATTGACTTAGAATTCCTTTAGTTTCTGTCAATCTGCTCTCTAGTATTTTCTTATAGGGTAACATCAAACTCTCTTTGTTTGCTCAGATCATATGTAAAGGAGAGATATTCCTCTTTATACATTTTATAAACAGCTACCACCTACCAAAAGGTCATTTGCTATGCCAGAAAATGAAGTCGAGTCTAACTCCCACCCCAGTGTACCTTAGGATATAATATCAAAGACCAAAATTTGATGGATGATTTAGCAAAAAAATTTTTATTTTCTTTTCCAAGTTAAAGATTTATTGGCCAAAAGAAAATGGGGATTGGCATGATTGGCATGATTCTGAAGCAAATATAAATTCTGCAAAGTATGACCCTACCCCCCCCATTCTAAGTCCATTGCCCCAGAAGTGGTATTTGTGAGACTGTTGAGATCTTTTCACCTTAGTTTAATAAATCTTTTACTTTCCTTATAAATCTAGATTCCATGCACTGCAAGTGCACTAATTTATTCGAGTGTTTGCAAGGGGATTATCAGGAGAAACTTCAGTCATTCTATCTTACTTGCCATGAAATCTCTCTGGGCCCATGGCTTCCCACCCTTCTCAATGTCCCTTGTCCCTAGGAACTCTGATTTTCCTTTCTACTGAAGTGGAATACTGTCCATGAAGGTACAACATCTGTCTGAGGATGAATCCCTGCCGATGATACCTACTGTAAAGTCCCTCTCTCTCATAATAGACTATATCTCCCTCTCCCACAGGAATGTCCTTCTCTAGGGTCCCCTTCCAATATTAAATCTACTTACCTTTATCTTTTCCCCTCTTCCAATCCCACCTTTTGCACCTCTCCCATTCTCCCATAACCTTTCTTCTTCTTGTGAAACTACAGGAAGAATTTTCCCTTCATTATTTACAATTGATTTGATTATGGAACATCACAAAGTCTTCTCTGTTTTCTTCCTCCCCTATCCTCTTTTATGTACCTTCCAATCCTTCAATTTTTGTCCCAAAGAAACCACTGATCACTTGCAGGGGGGGATGTTGTGAGGTTCTGTCCATGTCATTTCAGGCTTGTTCCTCCAACATGACATCCAGTTTTGTTTTCATCTTTATCTCCTTATGTACTTTTAAAAAGAAATGTCTTAATGGTCCCTCTGTTTTTATTTTGTTATTGTTTTCTAACTTCATAGGTGTCTTTCTCTTTCTAGGTTTTTTTCCACCCTTGGTGGGGGAGGGAGGAAGAAGAAAGAAAAAGGGTAATTAATTTCATCATTTCTGCCTTCCTTGATAACTTTATTTACCTTATGTTTATGGTTTCTGGGGGTATTTACAAAGCAAAGAAGCTTCTGGTTTGTTTTCGTAGGAATGCCGCAAGTGCTTCTCTTTTACTTAACATTCATCTTTTTTTCTTTTTTCACTGGCTTAGGGTGGCAGGATATGTTACCATGAGTTACATCCTCATCACCCTTCTTCTTTGAAACTCCATAATCCATGCCCACCTTTGTTTGTGTGGTCTTGTATTATTTGAAATTCCTTTCCTTTATATTTGAAGGTCTTTCTCCTTGCTGCTTGTAGAACTTGGTGTTTATAATTAGATTTGTTAAATTTAATCAGTATATGTCTTGGAGTTTGCAACACAGCTTCTCATTGTACATTGGTAGGTTGGTTTTTTCTGGATGCAATCTGTGAATTCGTTCTGTTAGCACTTTGTATTAAGAAGTTCTGGTCAGTTTTTTGTATTATTTTTTGCATTATGGTGTTCAGGCTTATTTTTTTTCTTATTCGTGTTTTTCTGGAAGACCTATGATCCTCAAGGTATCTACACATCATGTGTTTGAGGTCAGTGTTTTACTTATCTAGTAATCATGTGCTCTTTAAACATTATTGCTTTTGTAACTTCTCTTGTTCGAGATTGTCCTTTACTTCTGTCTATTTGTATCCCCAATCAGTCATTCTCTCCTTTGCTTCTGTAAAAAGACTTGCCACTACCACGAGTTCAAGTTTTTCTGCCATGCAAACAGTAAATTCTGCCCTTGCAACTCTTATTTCTCTCAAACCATGAGAAAACATCCTACTGTAGTTCCTTGCTCTTTGGGGAATCCATAGGGTTCTCTGACTGACAGTTTTGTTTCAATTTCCTTTGTCTTGCAGTATTTATTCCAGAGATGTTTGGACTTATTGAGCTGTCCTGGAGGCCATCTCCTCTTGTGTTTGAATCTTTCCTGTTGATTTATCCACTTGTGTACAAGGTTTTTGACTGTTTTTTTTCCTCCTGATATCTTGATCATTTCCATCTTTTATCCTTATATTCCCTATTGCTCCTTTTGATAGAAGGTAACCCAAGGGCTGGACTTTAAAGCTGTCTCAGCCTTCTCCTTCATTTTTTCAGTGACTTCAGTCCCTGATTACTGTAGGCACCATCCACAGGCACCCTGTCCCAGTTCCTTCAGTTCTTTAGTTCTCTAGCTGAGTGCTGCTATTGTAGTACATTAGACTCCCAGGCAGAACACACTTCTGTTTTTTCTGTACCTTCACTTCCTTAACATGGTGAGCGTGGGGTGAGTGGGCTGTTGGGGAGTTGAGTATTCTGCTCATTAGCACTGCGGAATGGAAGGGCTGGAGCAGAATGTGTTGGTAGAAGCTTTAGCAGAAGCAAGGAAATTTCAGATGAGATCCCAGAGCATAAGCTGAAGATCAGCTCGTGCTGCCTGCCAGAATCTGGGGGATGATGGGGAGGTGGTGCTGAATCAGCCTCATAAGGATTAGGGATTGGTTTTCGCTAGCATCTTACTGTTCCCTTGTTAAAAACTTTGTGGAGTCTTAAGCCCCAGAGACAGTTGTAATTACTTTATATCTTGTGCATAATTCTTATTTGAGGGAGTTTTGAGAATTCACAAGGATCAAAGAAAATGTCTAGTTTTTTTTTTCTGTTGGTCATGTAATCCAGCTTCAGTCATTCTATGTGTCTGTTGGAATCTCCATTCTAAAAGTGGTTTAGTGTTTGTTTTCTCTACATTAGATAAATAGAAAAAAAAACATTTGTTAAGTGCTTACTATGTGCCAGGCACTGTGCTAAATGCTGGAGATACAAGTGTAAGCAAGCAAGATAGTCCCTGCCTTGAAGGAGCTTGCATTCTCAGGGGCATGGCATGGAAATGACTGGAAAGCAGAGCAGAGACCTGGTTCTGGGCAAGATGAGGTGAAAGCCCACCTATCAGAGTCCAAGTGGGTGAGGGTGCGGGGGTGGCCAGTGCAGATGAGGATGGTGGACACATTCATGAAGAGAGGTAGAAGACACCATGTTTCCAAGAGACATTTTCTGCTGGAGAAGGATTGCTTCTCCAGAGAAGATAAGACTGGGGTAGAGAGCAAAAACCTATTTAAACTTGCATTCAGAAGATTATCTATTTCTTTTATAAAACTGTTTTCGTTGCCTCTTGATGCTATACCACCTTTATGCATTAAGATCGGAATACTAACAGGTCTCCAGTTCTTGGAAAAGCTTACTGGGACCTGCAGCGGAAGTGGATAATTTGATTCCCTACATTCACTAGGTTGAGCTGGGATGGGGAGAATGGGAGGGCATGTCTTTCCAAGAGATTTTTCAGTTTGCAAAGGTTTGTCTGTTAGGAGAGCCTTCTATATGTAAAATTGAATTAGAAATGGAAAGTCAGTTTGTTGGTAAATGACTTCAGCATTTTCATGGAATCTCACAGTTGGAAGGGACCTCAGACACCATCTTGCTCAACTCATCCAGAAACAAGACAAAAATCCCCTCAATAACACAACTTGACAAGCAGTCAGTATTTCCAGACTTCAAGTGAGGCAATTCATTCCACTTTTTTTTTGTTCTAATCGTCATAAACTATTTTTCCTGATCAAAGAATCATTTGCCTCTTTGCAATTTCTACCTGTTGTTCCTAAGTTCTGCCCTCTGATGTCATGTTACGGCTAATCTGTCCTCATGACAACCTTTCTGATACTTTAAGAAAGCCATCATGTTCACCCTACCCCATATCTTTCTTCTCCAGTCTAAATATCACCAGCCCTTTCCTGTGATCTCCATGTGGCATGGTCCTGAAGCCCTTGTGTCCTAATCCTCCTCTTCGAGAGGCTCTCCAGCATATCAATGTTCTTCCCAGAACACAATATACCAGACGTGTTCTCACCAGGGAAGAGCACAGCAAGGCTGTGTATCTTCTTCCTCCTGGCAGTTGTACCTCTCTTAATGCTGCCAAAGATTGCATTAGCATTTTAAACTAGAATGTCACATTGATTTATTTTGAGGCTGCAATCCACTAAAACACCTAGATCTCTTTCAGGCAAACTCCAACTTAGCAATGTTTCTCCATCTTTTATGTGAACATATTTTTTTGTACACAAATATAAGACTTTACACTTATCCCAATTAAGTTCCATTTTATGAGTCCAGTATTCTAGCTTGATCTTTTTCGATTATAACTGTCTTCCAGTGTATTATCTATCCTCTCAATTTTTTTGTCATTTGCAAATCGGATAAGTATGCTATCTCAATTATTGAATAAAAAATGTTGAAAAGCACAGAAGTCTGGGACAGTGCGCTGGAAATTCCTTTTCAAATCTCCCCAAAGCTATTAATTATTGCTTTTAGGGTCCAGCCATTCAGACAATACTGAATCCACTAATCATACTCATGTCTTGTCCTAAATTTACCTAATTGTCCTATTGTCTACATCTTTCCATTGTTTCCATAAGACTAGCTTGAGAAATTTTATCAAATGCTTTGCTCAAATCTAGGTAAACTATTTTTACAGCATTACACTGATCTTCTGATTTAGTAACTGTGTCAGTAATGGTAATAAATTTAGTCTGGCATGACTTGCTCTTGAAAAAGACCGACTATCCTTTTTCTAGATGTTCCTACATTATCACTTAAATAACAATTTCTGGATTTTTTTATTTCCAGAATCAAAGCCAAGTTTACTGACCAAATAAGCCCAACTCCATTCTCTTCTTTAAAAAAAAAAAATTAGTGCAGGGTGAAAAAAAATTGAAAGTGCACAGCAGAAAACAAAGAAAAACTCTAAAGAATGCACAGAAAAACTGGGTAGTTTTAAAAACCATGTATAGTATATATTATATAGTTTAAAAAAACCAAACCAATGTGACATGGAGATTCATGGTTTCATATTGAATCTTCTCCTTGAGTTGTGCTGTGTAAATGGAAATTGTTTGTCTTTTTTTATTGAAGTTCAAAATGAATAAAAAAATTAATAATATATAAATAAAAATTAATCCTGTCCATCCAAGTATATTATAGATCGATATGTTAACCAAAACATACGATTAACTGAACCATTCTAGATAAATTCTTGCTTATTCTCTCTCTCTCCCTCTCTTTCTCTCTCTCTCCCTCTCTTTCTTTCTCTCTCTGTCTCTTTTTCTCTCTCTCTCTCCCTCTCTCTCTCCTTCTCTCTCTCTTTCTTTCTCTCCCTCTCTATCTCTCTCTCCCTCTCTTTCTCTCTCTCTCCCTCTCTTTCTTTCTTTCTCTGTCTCTCTCCCTCTCTCTCTCTCTCTTTCTCTCTCCCTCTCTCTCTCCCTGTCTTCCTCTCTCTCTCTCTCTCTCTCTCTCTCTCTCTCTCCCTCCCTCCCTCCCTCTCTCTCTCTGTCTTCCTCTCTCTCTCTCTCTTTCTCCCTCCCTCCCTCTCTCTGTCTGTCTGTCTGTCTCTCTCTCCCTCCCTCCCTCCCTCTCTCTCTCCCTCTCTCTCTCTCTCTTTCTCTCCCTCTCTCTGTCTTCCTCTCTCTCTCTCCCTCCCTCCCTCTCTCTCTCTCTTTCTCTCTCTCTCTCTCTTTCTCTCTCCCCCATCTATCTATCTACACATATATATAAATATTTCTCTAATTCTTGAACTGTTAACTAAATTTTTCGTATATCGTTTTACCAAAGAGTTTTTGTCAGGAGACAAGTTTAGGGTTATTGAACCTGCTGTTTTCTCTTATTCTAAACAATCCCTAATTATCATGCATTCTAAAAAAAAATTAAAATCAATTTTCCATGTCTACAATGTATGTCACTTGATGAATATCAGCTGGTTACAGGGAAGAGATTCAGAGGGTGGGAGAAATGAAGGCTTGGGGCAGTAATTTCACTAGGTGGTAAGCCCAGATAGGTTTTAAGGTCTGGAATTACCTCTAGGAAGATATGCCAGCATAGCCCAGCAAAAGCAGGAGTTTGGTCTATGAGGCAAAATCACTCCTGAGCCTCCCAGGGGAGAAGGTAGGAGGATGATCCTGAACGACTTTGGCATCAAAAGGTGTGTGCCTGAAACTAGAAGGGGCCTATTTAGAAGCCTCAAGAAATAGCCCTCAGGCTCAGCTAGATTGTCGGTTAAGTGATTGAGGGAATACGTAAGATTAGCAACTGTGCTGACCATCTGATCTGGTCACATACTACCATGAGACTGGAGTATGAAAGAATAGGGTATGAGGTGATGACAGGCAACTGTGAAACATGAGAGCCCTCGCTACACATTGGCACTGCTCATAAGAGAGACTGTGCAGGGACTGGATGTGAACCCCCATCCAATGCCTTGTGTATCCTCCAAGTGTGAGAAAGGCAATAAGACTAGATTGTGCCCCGCAGGGTACACATCAGATTCATGGGCTTCTCGCTCAGATCTTCTTTGTTTTGTGGGTAGTGGGGGAAGAAATCAGGCAGGCTGAGGGAAAGATAGGACTGGAGGGGGTGGGGATGGCCAGGGAGGAAGAGTGCAGTGGGTCATGGCAAACTGGGCAACATATATTCTTTGTTTGATTATACTCACAGACTTGCCAACCCAGACACAGAAATCCACCTTCTCACGATCACTAATGCAGTTATTTCCATGTCTAAATAAACACATCCTTGTCTCACCAGTCAGTTCCACTATTTACTGAAGTTCCCCACAGCTCCCCTAATCCAATCATCCTTAACCAGGTGGTTAAGGTGGGGAGTGGCGTGGTAAGGAGGGGCACCAATAAGGAGCTTGTGAGAGGCTTCAGGGTCTGGGCACTGTCACTCTCACTGTCCCCAAGTTTCTTCTCCAAAGAGTTGATCCCTCTGAGGTGTCTGTCAGGTCCCTTAGGGATCACCTTGCCTATGACTTGTGCCCACACGCAATTTTCCTTTTATGCTAAGTGGTGAGGTAATGTTTTGGATAGAATGGCTTGGCAGAAATACGTGGGACCACTCTACGTCAAGCCTCTGTATCAGAACAACCATTCCTGCCTTTGGGGCAGAAAAGAGTCCAGAGGAAAAGGAAGGTGGAAGAGACCGGGTGTATGGACGATGACTGTTGTAAACATTCCGATTTTGCTACATCACGGTGGCCCAGTTGCATTGTATCAAGAAGTTATCCTGGCAAGACAAATGCTTTCCTCAACAAAGCAGAAACGAAGCAGGAATTTTCAGTTCTCTTAAAGCATTTCTCTATTTCAGTACTGATGTGTAGAAGCCAGGTCTGCCTGGGGACCCTTCTGATGCAGAAAAGCTCACACACACACACACACACACACACACACGTTTTCCACTTTTCTTAATGGGTGTACAGAAGGCACTTAGAAAATTGTTCCTTTGGGGTGGAGCCACAAGCAGAATTAGAATGGCAGGAAATCTTTCTGAAATGACAAGATGTTTCTTGTCAATCCTGATCTCATAGGCCTTTGTATTCCTTAGCCTGGCACAGTGCCTAGGGAAAAGCAAGGGCTTAATAAATGCTTACTAACTGATTGGTTATTACAATGGGCTGTTGCCACTGAGCTTCCTGGGGTCAGCAATAGCAGCTGTGGTTTATTCAGCTGAAGGAGCCTGGGAGCAGGTTGGGAAAGACAAAAGGGTCGATGACTGGTGCTACCGCTAGAGTTCATGCAGATCAACAGCTAAATTCAGTGACATAGAATAACTACAAGAACAGCAACTTCTATTTATTTGGGGAATTAAGATTTACAAAACATTTTTCTTACATCTCTTTGAGGTAAATAATTATTTAACCTCTCCAGCTCTCAGTTTCCTCCTGCAAAATGAAAGATCAGGCTGGTTGAGATCTACATCCCTTCTAGGACTAACATTATATGACCTCTGGAAGACTCTGCCACCAAGGGCAGCTCAATACCCTTCCCAAAATGTTCTAACCTCTGCCCTGACCTTACACAGAACCAGGAGATGTGGTACATTTTGATGGCAAGGTGAACGTTAAAGTGCTATATAAATTCTAACTATTTCCCTTTTATAAAGCCCAGTTTTGATTGATAAAACTTCTGGAGCAGAAAGGCTCCCAGAAGAATTGTCTAAAACCAATAGATAGACTTGACAAACCCCTCAGTCTGGATGGTGGCAAAGAGTTTGAATGGCTGGCATTTGTCCAGGGACAACCTAGTGAGTCCCATCGATAGCCTGATCTTACTGCAGCAAACTAGTACAATTGCATTGCATGAGTAAGCATTTTGAAAGTTTTCTGAACTCAGTTTCCAAGAAGCAAGAATTCCATATAGTCCTCTTCCCAAAAACTACTATCCATGTCAAAGTCAAAGAGGCAGTGTTGAATAGTGGATAGAATGCTGGACATGGAGACAAGAAGATCTGGGTTCAGATTCCTCTTCAGACACTTCTTAGATATATGACCTGGTAAGTCATTTAATCTCCATGACTCACTCTCCTCATCTTTAAAATGAAAGGGCTTGTAATCCACGACCTTCTGAGGTCGCTCATGACTATAAATCTATGATCTCATAAAGCAAAAGTCAGCTCTCACTATCAGAAAATCCTTCTACCTTTCTTCACCAATATAGAGAAGGGCCATGCTAAACTGTGCATTTTGCTAGGAGGAAAAGTAAAATGTTTGAATAATTAGAGACTTTGCAGTGATTTCGGTCAACAGTCAACTATCACTCAAGTCTAAAATGAGTTAGTGCAATTGCATTGCAGGGGGGAGAGAAAACTTCTCAGGTGAAGTGAATGATTTGCTGATCCTGGGTGAAAAGAACTGGGAATTCTACATAATTATCTCCCTCATTCTGGAGTGGAGGTGACCCTGGGGTTCTAAAAGGCAATGTCAATAAAGACAAGCTTTAGCAAGTTGTGCCAAACAGGAAAGGCTGCAGGTAATTTCTGAGAACTAGCCTAGCTGAATGTGGAAAAGTTTATTATCAGAAGGTTAGCCACCAGGTAATAATAGATAAACATACAAAATGGCCCTCCCTTTTGTGTTACTTCCTTCCATTTCAGCAGCTGCAGTGGTAAAATGGCAGAAAAGGGGGAAGAGAGTACTGAGTCCCATAATTTTTAGACGATCTGTGAAATGTCATTTAACTGTTGATACTCCTTGTGAAATTTTTGTCCAATGACCACACTGCTAAAGGAACTGAAGTATATACATATTGAAATTTTTATTATAAATGCAACCAAAGGATATAAAGAAGTGCTACTAAAGAAAAGGACAGTTCACAGGACCTCATTGGAGAAGCAATAAAGGAGATAATGTCATTAATTTTGTCCTATATCTAAAGACAAAAATAAACTTTACTTCATGGGATATGTAGTACCTTGTAATTTTCATAATAAGCATAAAGAAATGAATCATCATGACAATAACTGCAACTTGTAGCAATGAGAAATTCTATGACAAATTCAACAAGATCCTCTAACATGCCAATTTTCAGGAAAATGTTTAGGGGCTAAAGAATGAAAAAAGACCAAAGTATTATAAATTTCTCAAGCTTCATGATGCTCTACCATGAATATTTTCTACAAGAAGACTCTCAGAAGGGAACCATGTCCCCCTCCCCCCAAAAAAAGGAAGGACAGAAGAAAAAACAAATGAAAGAATAAACAAACGAAAGAAGCTAACATTAACCCATGAATAAAGAAGCTGCCTCTATCTTAATAGAAAAGTCTGGTTTTCCCCAGGAGAGCACTTTCAGAGTCAACTCTCTGTGTCAGATCATAGAACTTAGAAGTCAGACCTCGGAAGCAAAGGTCAAAATCAATATCAAATGAGAGCAAAGGATACAGATGAGAAGATGACGTTGCACGAAATCACAACAGCTCCAACCTGATCTATTTTAACAGACTTTTGACTCTGAAAAAATGGAAAATGGATAAAAGTGAAACAGTCAAGGGCAACACTGATCTTGAGTCCAAAGTTCATTTGCATAACATCCCAGAGAGAGATGACAGAAGATTCTGAGCAGTATTTGTTCACCAAACAAAAGCAAAAATCAGTGAAGGAGAAAATGAGTCTGTAGAAAGCTTGGCAGAAGATCTAACTAAGGCAGACAATACCAATAGCATTTATAGATGAAACTGGAAGAACAACAGAGAGATGTGAAATGGAACAGATTTTCCATCTTTTCTAAACTGATCTGTTCTTATCATCAGTGACAATGGAAAATGCCGTATTTGGATTGCTACCTCATTATCCAATGTGCTATGTGAGGAAACAGAAATGGAACTCCAGAAGACGAATTTAGGAAGAGCAGCTGGACCTGGCCAAGAATATGTGCTGGAGGCAACAACATTTTAAAGCTACCCAGGAATTGATTTTCAAGACATCTCAAAGAGGAGAAAATTACAAAGATCTTAGATTGAATTTCCTTTTA
>CM053769.1:47718146-47821576 GCA_028658325.1 Potorous gilbertii | reverse complement strand
GCACACTCATTTTGGTATGAAAACCTATCTTACAATACAGGAAAGTGGGGGAGAGGGGGGGATGATGGAAGGGAGGGCAATGGGAGGAGGGAACAATTGAAGTCAACACTCTTGGGGAGGGGCAGGATCAAAAGAGAGAATAGAAGCAATGGGGGGCAGGATAGGATGGAGAGAAATATAGTTAGTCTTACACAATATGACTATTATGGAAGTCATTTGCAAAACTACACAGATATGGCCAATATTGAATTGCCTGACTTCCCAAAAGGAATGATGGGTGAGGAGGGAGGGATGGGGAGAAGTTGGAACTCAAAGTTTTAGGAACAACTCTGTTGAATATTGTTCTTGCAACTAGGAAATAGAAATACAGATAATGGGGTATAGAAAGTTATCTTGCCCTACAGGACAAAAGAGAAGATGGGGATAAGGGAAGGGAGGGATGTTAGAAGAGAGGGCAGATTGGTGATAGGGGCAATTAGAATGCTCGTTGTTTTGGGGTGGGGGAGGGGAGAAATGGGGAGAAAATTTGGAACCCAAAATTTTGTGGAAATAAATGTTGAAAAGTTAAATAAATAAATTTAAATTAACATCAAAAAAAAAAGAACTTTGGATTTGACTGTGCAACATGGGAGATACAGGCACAGGGACACTCAGCATGGTATGCCCACATAAGAAAAGGTGCTGTGCTCTTTGAACAAAACAGAATTGAGACAGCACAAAGTAAACACAGGATGCGCAAATTTGGGATATTCACCCCAAAAATTCACACAGACTGTCTATGCCCAACCTGTGGTAAAGCATTCTGAGCTCATATTGGTCTGATCAACCACAGTCAGACACACTGAAATTTCACTTTACAATGGTGATGTCATTTTGGTCCTCTTTGAAGACAAAGGACAACCACCAACCAACCAACCAGCCTTCTAAGGTCCTTCCCCCTCCTGATTTCAGTCTTTTTCTGTGATTCCACCACTCATGATCTCCTGTATTCATACCTAAGGGTTATTGGTGACTGTCCCTTCTCCTTTCCAATGAAATCAGTTAACAGTCTTATCAACTCCAACTCTGCATCATCTTCCACTCTCAATACCACAGTATACCACTCATTTTCACCCATATGACTAAAAAGATAGCCATCTTATAGGTCATCTCTCTCCACTGCCTTCCTCACTCCAATCTGTCCTTTGTACAAATCAGCTGTGTCACTTCTGTATGCAAAAACTTCATTGATTTTCTATTAAGTGCTGAGTAAAGTATAAACTCTTCCACCTGACATTCAAGGCCCTCAAAAACCTCCTACCACTCTGACTCTCAACTTTACTTCACATTAATGTCTTTCCATGTAGTCTACCTTTCAAGCAAATCAACTGGCTTATGAAACCTGTATTTCCACATCTCTAGGCTCTTGCTCAGGCTGTTCCCTATGGTTGCAGTTCTTCTCCATTCTCCACTTTGAATTTCTACCCATCCTTTAAGTCATAATCTAAATGCCACTTCCTTCAGGGAGACTTCCGGATTTCTTCCAGTTGCTCTGATCTCATACAGAGACCTTTTTTTTTGTAATTGTCTTATGTATTTATTGTATAATGATATGTATCATAATTAGTAATGAATGTATTCCATTCCTCATTAGACTAAGCTTTCTGAGGCCAAAGATAAACTACAGATCTTTTCTAAATTTAGGAACTTCTCCAACAGCTTGCACAATGCTCTCCACAGGAAACACTTAACAAAATATTTTTCACATTGCATTATCTTCTCCAAGAAGGGAAAGCTAACTCTCTGGCCTTCAATAGGAACACTCTTGGGAAGGGGGCAAAGGGAAGGAGTGGTTCTATCTGTTGGTGGTTATCGATTGACCAAGGGGAATGAAAATGAAAATGAAATGCCCAAGGGTAGGCAATAAACCTGTTACAGCCAAAAGCAAAGTCTCAGAAGCAGAACCCATTCAGGTTGTCTTAATATCCAAATATCAATATGTCCATAGAGGCAATGTGACATGGTGGATGGAGAACCAGTCTTGGAGTCAGGAAGACATGGGTGTGAGTTTTCCTGACTTTATCGGTACTAATCACATAATTCTAGGCATGTCAGTGCTCCAAGAAATTCCCTAAGACTTTAAGTAACATTTGAATTGAATTCCTCAATGGAGGAAATTTACCTACTGGGAGTTCCCTATACAGACAAAAGCACAAGTTTGAAATATACATATTCGTAGATCAGTTTATGTATGCATACATGCATGTACCCATATGCATGCATGCATGAGTATGTCCTGTGAATTGAGTGTGTGGTGGCCAGCTATCATGTGTGAGAAGTCCCAATGAGAGATAAATATACTGCCAATCTATACATCCCTCATTCACCTTCAATCATTTTCAGCATCAGACATAATTGGCTATAAAAACTGACTTCTTCTTTTAATCTATCACTTCTCATCTCATTTCCAGCCATATGCTCTGTACATCGTTGGTAGTAAGGAAGCCTAATTTCAAAAATGTGAATGAGCACAAAAGTCCTCGTTACTCCCGACCAAATAAACAGGCAGCTCAGGGCAGTCCAGGAATATTAGTCATGTAGATGAATGATAGTCTTTTTATTAGCAATTTGTTACTACAGACAGTAAGAACTGCCCCCATGAGATCAGACGACGTTTTGTCTGGCTCAGAACTCTGTCTCTGATAGAGGCCACAAAGCATATATTGTGGAAGGATATGTTTGTCTTACTAAATGACAAACATGAGAGACTGTGGTCATAGAAATTTTTCTTTTTTTCTTTGGTGGCCATAGCAAGCAGTAAAGGAATCTGAGCACTTTAGTCTGAATCTCGGCTGTGCTCCAACCTCCTTCAGTGTAACCTTGGGAAAGATCAATTAACCTCAACGGGCCTCAATTTCTTTATCCATAAAATTAGGGGGTTGGGCTAGATGAGATCATCACCTCCAAGGAGCATTTCATCTCTAAATCTTTGATCCTATAATCTATTTCTCATTTATTTTGCAACTATTATTTATTATTGTGCTTTTCTGTTTTTCATTTTGCTAGCTGGATTTAGAATAAATAACCAGAAATGGCTTTGAACAAATATTTAAAAGATTTTTTATAGGTCACGTAAAAAGAGCAAAATAAGCTGAGTCAATAGCAAACCCTGCTAGAGGTGCTGATCAACAGCCAGATGGCCTGTTATAACGTTTTTAAAAGCCCACCTGTTCACATGTAGCCATACAAAGGAAGATAAGAAACGAAAGGCCAAGGAGAGAAGGTACAGAAAGTTCTAACATTTACCCGCATTTTTCTTTCATTTTTTAAAATAAATGATATTTTTCTTGCTAATTTTTATCCTTAAGAATCATGTCTGTGTTGCATGAATTGATCTGAGTGATGCAAGGAGAATGTTGTATACAGTGACAGCCACATTGTGCCAGGACTGACTCTGATAGACTTAGCTCTTCTCAGCAATGCAAGAATCTAAGACAACTCTAAAAGACTCATGATGGAAAATGCTATTCACATCCAGAGAAAGAACTTTGGAGTCCGAATGCAGATCAAATTCCACTATTTTCACTTTTTCTGTTTTTGTTTCTTCTTTCTCATGGTTTTTCCACTTGGCTCTAATTCTTCTTTACAACAGACTAATGTGGAAATGTTTAAAAAAAAATCAAGTCTGTGGAAGTTGAGGTGAAAATATACTTTTGTAAACATTGTACAAATTTTAATGACCAGAGCTAACCGGTTTAAGAGCTCCCATGAGTTGGATAAGGTACTTGCCCTCTGGTGGCAGGTGGTAATATTGCAAGTGGTAGTTGTTTTTTAAAAACCTAAAACTAAAGGAAGAATCATGTGATTGAAGCATACCCCTAAAAAGTCAAGTAAACAAGCATTTGTTAAGCACCTACTGTGGGATAAGTACTATGCTGTGAATAAAAAGAAAGACCAAAAAAATCTAGTATCTCCCATCAAACTCATAGTCTAATAGATGTCAATCAAAAAACCAAGTCCTAAAAAGATATCTATCTATATCCATCTATATCTCTATATAAATATATAATATGATAAATTGGAGATAATCTTAGAGGGAAGATGCTAGCATTAAGGGGGAAATTGGGGAAGGCTTCTTGTAAAAGGTGGGGTTTTATCTGGGAAGAGAGCCCAGGAAGCTAGAAGACAGAAGGAGAGAGAATTCCAGCCTTGCAGGACAGTCATTGAAAATGCATGAAGTCCAGAGATGGAGCATTCAGGGGGAGAAAGAGCAAGGTACTCAGTGTCACTGAATAGTGGAAAGTCTGTGGAAGAGAGCAAATTCCATGAAAACTGGAAAGGAAGGAGAAGGCTGGGAGCTTAGAAGGTGGGTATTTAGTAAATATTTGTTGAATTAGGGGGATAGGGAAGGTAGGGAGTAGAAATCCTTTACTTGATCCTTTTTTGCCTATTGGATAAAATTCAAACTCTTTAGCATAGCATTTAAGGCCTTCCTACACTTTCAGTTTTATATAAATAAATAATGAGATGGTCCCTTCCAAGGAGCTTGTATTCTTAGAGGAGTTGCAGACCTTAAGGGATTTTTACCCATAAGTAGAATTCAAGATAGCAGGGTGGCATAATGGATGAACTCAGTTGATCTGGGTTTGAATGTGACCTTCTCAGACACTTACTGTATGACTGTATAACCATTGGGAAGTGATTTAACCTCAATTTCCTCAACTGAAAAATAGGGATATTAAGGAGATACCATTTTTTAAGTATTTTGCAAACTTCAAAGCACCATATAAATGCTAGCTGTTATTATTCCAGTCATAGGGGACAACCAGCATAGTGACATTGATGTAGGAAGCAGGAGGTAGAGCGTTGTATGTAAGGAAGATAGGAGTTGCTTTAGCCAGCCCATACCGTGCATGAAGGGCAGGAATCAGTAAGAAGAATGGAAAGGTAAGTTAGGGCCAGCTTGTAGGTGGCTTTAAATGACAAATAAAGGAATTTCTATTTTATCCTAAAAATAAAAAGGAACCACTAGAGTTTATTAAACAGAGGAATAAGCAGATCTGTCCTTTAGGGAGATTTCTTTGGCAGCTTCATGGAAAAGAGATTGGAGAGGGAGAGACAATGTGGGGGAACCGTTTAGGAAGGTGTTGCAATAAGCTAGATGAGAATCAAACACACACATTACCCAGAGTTCTCTAGGTTCTAAGAGCTTTTGACCTTTAAAGAAACATTTGCATAGAAAAGCCATTTTGGGGCCCAGAAAAGAGGGAAGCATGGTTATGTTTAGTTTCATGCTTCTCCTGCCAAGCCCAGCAGAATTTGGAATGGGCATATTTCCCTCCTGCAGCTGAAAGCAGGGAGATATCAGAGATGAAAGCATTTGGGTGGGTGGCTGGGGATCAGCCAAAAGTTGGGGAGAGCAGATAAAATCAGAAGCTACAGAGGCCCATTAGGTCAGATTCATTGCTCCTTTCTTTCTCTCCTCCCCTAGAGCAATGGCTAGGATACTAAAAGATTACTGGTGTTCATTTTGAACAGGAAATCATGGCCTGGGGGTTCTCCCTTTAACCTGATGGATTTTAGATATAGGATTTAGAGAATGGTCCTTAGATATCAATCATTTCAGAGATTCTCAAAGTGTGGTCTGAGGATCCCCGGCAGGCCCCAAGATCTCCCATGGTCCTTACATTTAAAACTATTTTCATAATAATACTGATACATTCATTGCTTATTAAAAAGACTGGCCAAATTTTCTTCATATACTTCAACCAAAAGAACACATCACAACAGATTGAATGCAGGAGATTTGAGAATCCAGATGTTTTCTATTAAACCTAACATTAAAGAGATTTGCAAGATTGTATAGAACAATGCCACTCTTTTTACTAAATATTTTTTTTGTTTTGGAAAATATAGTTACTTTTCATTAAAACTATTATGTATGTGAGCACATAGGTTCATTATTTTTAATGAATTAACATATATGTTAACATAGTTTTAATCATAATACAATAAATATCAATACATAATTAGGAGTTCATTGGGGGCACTCCATTTTTAAGATAATAAAGGGAGCCTCAACAATTTTTTAGAGTTTAAAGGGCTCCTGAGTCCACAAAACTTGAAAACCACTCATCATTTGTAACCCTGTCACTGTGCAAAGGAGAAAGACCTTGGAACTTGGTCCCACTCACACAGCTGTGGTTGTTCAGCCTTCCTTCTCTAAGAGGACATATGACATCTTAGGGTGAAGTCTTGACCTGCTCGTGAATTGGATTTAAATGAGACAGAGTTGCACAAAGTCATCAGTCTCATTCTCTTCTCCAGAGTCATATCACACATCTGTTAGCCCCCAAATTGCAAGATCCCCTTATTCAAAACCCAGAACTTCTCCCACTAGAAAACAGGATTGGGTTAAATGATCCCTTCTGGCATTCAATTTTCTAAATTCAAATTCAACAAACACTTGAGTCCCAGGCACAGTGGTGCAGAAAACTGTGCAATAATAAATTGGTCAACCAGCAATCTACTTAGTAAATGCCAAGCACTGAGTGAGACTGTGGAGATACAAACACAAAAATGAGATGGTCCCTTTCTAAGAAGCTTACATTCTCCTGGGCGATGGGGAAACTTACGGGATTTTCATACATGAGTAAATGCAAGGCAGCTAGATGGTACAGTGCAGAGTGCTGGACTTGGAGTCAGAAGACCTGAATTCTTGTGTTCACCTTTCATTTGGAGGAGGACCAGTGATAATATCACAGTCTCGACTTGCTCATGAACTGGATTTAAGTGAGGCAGAGTTGCCCAAAGTCATCAGTCTCACTCTGTCTTCCTGAGTTATAGAAGTCCAGTAGCAAGATATTATGTTGACTGGCGATGGCCCAGGATGCAGTGGATGACCTTGACATCTTCAATGTCTGACCAAGCTCCAAGTGCTCCAAAGCGCCTGCTTCAGCTACTTTCATGGCCATTGGAACAAATTGTTCTCATGTGCCCATTCTACTGGAGGAAGTCTTCACATGCCTGGGGTGGACATCTCCTAACTCACTAGAGGTTTGAGGCCTGTCGGTAACCTACCTGGTTTAGCCCATCTGCTGAGATGGTTTTATTGGGGTATGTCCCATGTACATGCTACAGCTCCTTGGAGCCACAAGTAAGAGTTGGGTGAAAAGTGGACACCAAAGGGAAATGAACAGCCTTCCAAAGGGCTCAGCAGCACTCACACCAGAGGTGCCTGAATTCTAATCCTACCGCTGACACTGACTGGCTCCGTGATATCTGGGCAAGTCACCCAGGCTCCCGGCTTTTCTTTCCTCATCTGTAAAATGCAGACGATAACACATCCCTCCCAGGATTGTTGTGGGTGTATGTCTGTATATATCTATATAAGTATATAGATACAGATATGAGATGATGTGTGTACAGTGCTTTGCAAACTTGAAAACACTATATAAATGCTATTGTAGACACTGGGGGCATCCACAAAGATTCTAGAAGAAGGTGAAGGTTGAGCCCGTTCGAATGTACACCCTTGAGGCAGGACTGTTTGGGCCTTTCTCTATGTCCTCGGTGCCTCCAATGTAAAAAGTGATCATTTAATAATAATTAATAACTGACTGAGCCTTGAACATCCGAAGCAGGCTTGGAAGGTTCCAAAGGTCTATAGGGACAGACTATGCTTATAGGTAGATCGGTAGCTCCTGCTGGCTAAGAAGCTATCAATGGAATGACCATATAAACCAACATATAAAACCGCGTGATCACATCACGAGAGGTGCAAGGTTCTGCGTCAATTACACCATAGGAAAAGGTCATTTTAGATGGGTGAAATCGGGGAAGACTGGAGGAGGAGGAGGGTGAGAGGGGAAAAAACTCAATGCGGAGATGGGGGTCTGTCTGCAAGGCGTAACCAACACTCCGAGCAAAGGCCGGTCCCCCAGCCGGAGCCCTGAGCAGGTAGCTCCAGCACACACCGGCTGCTCCATCTACTCTACTAAGTCTGCGAGTTCAACCTCCATCCTCAGCACCTCGGAGAGCACAGCGCGGACACGCGGGCGTCCGAGGTAGGGACCGATCGGCAGCGAGGGGCGGGTTGCTGAGGCTGGGCGCTAAGCAACCATGTCAACTAAAAGCCAGGATCCTGACCGCAGGGCGCCGCGGCCAATCAGAGACGAGGAGGCGGTCCTGGGCCCCGCGGACGCCTTGGCTTTCCCCTTGGCCTCGGGAGCGCTGGAGCACCCGGGCCAGGGCGCCCAGCCGGGCTTCCCAGGACACTGCCTCTGGGCTGGCTGCGGGGCCCCAGCCACGTCTCCTCCTGTTGGCTCCTCCTCCCTCCGCCGCTTTCTTCCCTGCCCGCTCTGGCCCTGGGTCCAAGTGTGCGATTCTGAGCAAGTCATTTGAAGTTTCTGAGCGCGCTTCCTCCTCTGTAAAGTGGGCACGGTGCCAGGGGCACGGAGAGGCAGCGCGGTGTAAGGAATCAAGGACCTTCTTCGGAATTAGCATGACCTGGGGTCAAGTGCTGCCTCTGATGAGACTGGCTGTGTGGCCCTGGGCAAGCCCCTTAACTCCCCAGTGCACTGGACCACGCGTATGAGAGGCAGGCTAGCATCTCCTCCACACGGTGCCCCTCTCTAAGGACTTTCATCACCCTGGGGAAACAGGAGGTGGCAGACAGGAGGCTGGCCCCCTGCTCTCCTTGGAGGAATGGAAGACCAGGCACACACACACACACACACACACACACACACACACACACACACACACAGGGACGCACGCACGCACACGCACACACACACACGCACACACACACATTTAATTAGTGTAGGGCCGGGACGGGGATGTGATTTTATTTCTTCATTGCTATTTCTAAGTAGGGAAAGGGCCCTCCTCCACCCCCAAACCGATTCACAGTGAACACACATGGCAAATGGAAAAGACACTCGTCTATAAGACTATATACCAGGCAATACAGATTGAAGGAGCTCTCCCATGGGGAAAGAGAATTCAGCTCAATCAAGTGAGAGAGTCTCAGATCTCACCCCAAGGGAAACTCCCTGACGCCTCTAAGAGTAACTAGCCAAGAATAAGGACATAATCTAGTTTCTACATGTCAGCTTCTTCCCAGTCTTCCTTTTTTTTTTTTTTATAGAGAGACCCAAAGAGAGGTTGGCATTGTCCCTTTTCTCTCTTGAAGATGGAGGCCAGAAGAACCTATAGAGATTGAAGAGACCACATATCTCCTCTGACCTTGTCAGCTCCACGCCCCTGCTCATGGAGGCACAAGGCACTGGGGCAGTCAGATGGTGCAGTAGGTAGACTACGGGGCCTAGAGTCAGGAAGATCTGTGTTCAAATTCAGCCTCAGACACTAACTAGCTTGTGACCTTGGGCAAGTCACTTAACTTCTGTTTGCCTCAATTTCCTGAACTGTAAAATAGGAAGAATAATAGTACCTACTTCCCAGGCTTGTTACGAGGATCACATGATCAAATAAAACATTTAGTACGGTGCCTGGCACACAGTTGGTGATACATTTATAAATGCCAGCTATTACTATTAGTACTGTTATCAACTCACAATGAGAAGAGTGGGCTTTGGGACTTGGACTACTCATAAATTAAGAGTTTCAGATCTCTTTTGGCAGAGGGAACTTTCCCAGGAGCTCCACATGCTAACAAAATCACAGGTCCAGATCAAAGAACAACCAGTTTGTACTTCCTCCCTCACAGGACTACTGTGATCACGTTTTATAAATGTTAGTGTTATAGAAATGCGAGCTAGAAAGAAGACTGGATTTGGACTCATGATCTGAGTGGGACTCTAGGTCTTTACTGTTTACTGGTAATTTGGGTCACCTTGGCAAGTCAATCAATCACTTTGATTTTCTGAGTCTCTGTTTCCTCAATTCTAAAACAAGGAGGTTGGACTAGGTGACCTCCAAAATATGTTCCCCCTCTAAATCTACAACCTAATCTGTGGTACAATCTACAGTAGAGGCAGCCAAGTATAACATATTTCCAAAACTAGTTTAACCAAAAACATTTGGGCTTAAAAAACCTAGCACTTAGCACAGTGCCGGGCACATAGTAGGGGGTTAATAAATGTTTATTGATTAATAGATTGTTTCAAAATATAGATAGAAACCAAAAATGTGCCAGTTCTTTCAGTATCCTGGGAGGTAGTTTCTCTGAGTCTGGTGACCTGATCAAAAGCATTAGATGCTCTCTAATGATTCAGCTTTCTCAGAGCTGTTTTTGTTCTATCCTTTCCAACTCAAACATTATGGGATTTAGGGATCTTGTGAATCATCAAATCCAACTCCCTCATCTTGAAGTCTTAGGAAAGTGAGGTTGAGGAGCTTAAGTGACCTGCCCTGTGTCAGAGATCATTTGAACTGGTATAGAAAATAGAGTGAGTCAAAGAGAAAGTGGTTCTCCCTTTTCTCTATGTTAGAAGCATCTAGGTAATATAGAAGATAGAATGATGGACTTTCCTGAGCAGGAATCCTGCCTCAGACACATAGCAGCTCTGTGATCTCACAGGTATTCAATCTTAAATCTCTAAAATTACAAAAACAATAGTGCCTCTCTCACAGGGTGATGATAAGGATGAAATGAAATAATGCATCGTGTGAAATGCTTTGCAAAACTTGAGTGCCATATGTTAGCTATTTTTGTTATTACTTTCTTGTTGCATCTCCCCAGTTAAATGGAAGTGCATTGAGGGCAGCAGCTCTTAAATTTTAATCTTCCTGTTCCCTGCACCTGGTGTAAAGCCTTGCACATAGTAAGCATTTATAAGCATGTTTGTGGAAGTGAAACTATTCAATGTGGTAAAGACTGGAGGGCCTTCACCACAGAAAACTGCTATAGATAGTTGTCGAATCACATAAGGGGTCCAGTCTGCAGACCTCTATGTAAAGAGATTTTTACATAATGCAAATTTACCACAGACCTGGGAAAGGGAGGGAGGAAGAAGGCTGGCCCATGGTCCAAGGACATCTTGTGGCCAGGCACATGGTACCTGAGCACATGGTACCTGATGGAAGACAGACATATGGGGACTGGACAGCAGGCAGGTGGGCAAAGGTTTCTCTCTGTGCAGGAAGTCTCAAGTCAAGCCCCCAATCTGGCAATGGTGGTCTCATTTTTCTGCTGTCACTTGGAGGGTTTTTTTTGAGGGGAGAGGCAGAGGCTACAAAGCAATGAGTTGAGGGGTAGGGTGGAGAGCACTGTACAATAAAGTTAACAGAAGATTTTTTTGGGAATGTGGATTTCTTTCACAACTCTTTATGTGAAGTTGAATTTGCACAATGTGAATTTATAAAAATCGAGACTTGCTTGAGAAGTGTATTTGACACTTGGTTAACCTACTCTGGACAATGTCCTTCCTAAAATGTGGCCCCCAAAACACACTATTCCAGACATATATTCCAGAGTATAGCCACACCATCACAGCCCTGTTCTGGACACTTACACTTTTAAGGAAAGCTAACTTGGCATTAATTTTTATGGTTGCCACATAACATTATGGGACTCACTCAGCTTGGAGTTCACTAAAATTGCCAGTCCTTTCTATGTGAACTGTTGTTCAGCCACATACCAACTCCATGTTGTATACTTGTTAGGATAGTTTTTCAAAATTTAAGTCAGATATATTTATTTTTATTACATCTTATCTTCACAGGGTCAGTTTTAGAGCTGCAGGGACTTAAGAAACAACCAATCTAGTCCAAACCCCTCAATTTGCAGATGAGGAAACTGAGGCCCAGAGGTGAAAGGTCACATAAATAGTAAATGGCAAAGGTGGGAGTTGAACCAAGATCCTGTGGATTCTAGTCCATTACTATGCACACTAACCACACAATCTCAACTCAATATTCTGGACTTCAAGATCTTTTTTATTTAACACATTCCATCATCCAGTGTGTTAGCTGTCTTTCTGTTTTGTGTTACCCGCAAATTTGAAATATGACATTTATGCCTTCATCCAAGATAGTCTGCAGCACAGATCCCTGGGGCATTGATCTAGAGCTCTTCTGTCCCCAAGGTGGCATCAAACCCTTCAACTAGTTACAAAGCCACCTAATTTTATGATCATTCACCTTCACAATTTCCCATCTTTTCCTCTCTCTCTACGTCTCCTACCTTGATAATCTCATCCATTCCCACATTCCAAGTCCTGAAGCATAAGCCACCTCCCTGGTCCGGCAGCCTGGCTTCTCAAGGCACACTGCCAAACCAAAGGCTGAGTGGTAGGCCCCTTAATCGCACATAGGGTAGATTTCTTGGTCCATGGTGTCAATGATCACCTCTGATACAGAGGACTAAATCTATATGTCTAGGGCAGAATGTTCATGAGATTTGGGCCTATATTTCATAATTGCCTGCTGGATACCCTCCACCACTTCAAAGTTTTCCCCCACTCCACCCAATCCCTCCTCCTTTCCCCTTGTTCCACAACACTCCTGGGCACCTCTGGGTGAACCCTTTAAATCTTGACTTCCTTCATCTTCCACATGAACTCAGTTGTCAAGTTCTGGCAATTCTACGTCTGCAGTTCCTTCATTTGTCCCCCGTTCATTCTCAATGCAATCAGATGTTTAGGTGAAAGGCTGTTGCTATGGAATCTACAGATTTCAGAATTCAAGAACTTGGATAGATTTCAGGGGTTTACTCACTGGAAGTGTTTGGCCAGAGAAGACTGTAGGCGGCCATCAAGGAGTCGCACCCCACCCCCTTTGAAAACCTAGATGTTGGTGCCTCTCTCTGGTAACGATGAACATATGTAATGGTCAGACAGTTGGATCTATCTGCTGGTCTGTGACGTATGTATTGCTTATGATCAGACAACTGGAAGCTCTGTGTTGGTCTTTATTTTTGCTTGCATGTTTTCTGAATTTCAGGGTGTTTTTGCCCCTGAACTAAGAGAATGATATCCGTGCATGATTGTTCATCTTTGGTTTCCTTTATACTTCTACATTTAAGTTTAAAACCATTATTCTGAGAGGGGGTCCATGGGCTTTACCAGACTGCCAAAGGGATTTATGACAAAAAGGTTGAGAATCCCTGGTATATACACTCATTCTGTCTCACCCCATGTCCTGGTAATGACTCATTTATTTCCTTGCTTCCAATATAGCCTTAATATTGCTGCCAAAGTATTCTCATTACGTAAAACAAAGTAAAAACCCTTTACTCTGGCATTCAAAATCTGGCCCCCAAACTACCCATCCAGTTTTATTTCCTACTATCCCCCCTACCCTCTCACTCACTCTATTCTACCTCATCTTACCCTTTTTTATCTCCCAGCACTTGCAAACCAGTATGGAAAGGATGCATCCATGTCTCCACATCCTCACTTTTCAAAATTCTTATTTTCCTTCCTCCTTCAGACGCTACTTCCTCTATTATATTCTCCAATACTTTGGGCTACAAATAATCCCTCCCTGACCTTTCCGTCCTCTTCCATAAACCTCTCCCACATGTAAAATATTGTAACGTACAGCACAAATATGGTTGCGTACCTCCTCACCCTACTGAACTGGTAAGCTTGAAGGCAGCACCTACCAGTCACCTGCACGCTATTATATTGTTAATAATTTTTTCATGTGTATGCCTTTTCTAACTAGCTTTTTGCCCCTTGAGGATGTGGAATATATACATTTTATACTTTGCAAATACCTACATCTGAAACTCTTCTTTACATAAAGAATAAATGTTCAATTTTTTATGCCTGATTATGCTCCACTCAAGTGTGCAGCCTAACTTGACCATATTTTATGGAGGTAATTATTGGAGTAGTAAGCACTTAGCCCTCAAGTATCAGAATGTGAGAGTACTTACCAGGTAAGAGATTTAGGATGGAGACAGGATCACACAAACTCAAAGAAAAACTCAGTTGTGGAGGTGGTGAAATAAGAGAGTGTCCAATCTGTGGAATGGCTTAAAAATGCTTTTCTCTTTTTTGGGCTAGCTCTGCTGTAGGGGCTGCCACACCAGGGTGAGCAGAAATGGATCATGACACTGCTGACTTCCACTTGATTCTCTGCAAGTCCCTTCTTCCAGGACCTCCTCATTTTAACTAAGTATCATCCACGGGGCAGTCAAGCTCATACTGGCAAATAACCCAATTGCCTGTATTTTTTCTCTTTTCTTCCCCTTCCACAAACTTGTTGTCTAACTACTCTCCCACTTTTTTGCTGCCTCCCCAAAAGTTGCTCAATTCTCCAGCATGGTGTGGGCCTTTCTTTTCCCTTTTGCACACACTCAATATTTTAAGAGACCATACATAAACTGTGACACTTGTTTTTTACACAGACGTTTATAAAGGCAGAAACTTTAATGCAATCAGTAGTCAATGTTTGCACTTAACATCCAAAATACTGAATGAACTACTTGCCAATAGTTCTAACTTTTGACTGGAAATTCTTCAAATAATCATTTACTGTTGCCAATCAATCTAAATAACTTTGGATTAGCACTTGCATGATTTAGAAACTTCTCAAAGTCAAAAGTGCAAATTCTTGCATAAAGGAATATTATTTTCTCTTAATATTCACTCAACAATTCCTTACTGATATTCCCCCCAAAACACAACAGCCCTGAGTTTAACATAGAAAGGTCACTGACTTTGGAATAGTATATGACAGTCATCAAACTAAGTGAGTGATGTTATAACATGTTCCAACGGTGAAATTAAAATGTGTAACTCAAGACAAACTCTCAGCCTTTCATCACACTCTTAAGCACTCGTAATACTTGGTTTTAGTTTAGTCCCTTGATCTTATTATGCTCCTGTCCAATCGGAAGCTGAGTTCCTTGGTAGAAATGGTGTGGGTGCTAACCATGGTACACACCTAATTTGGTGGAAATAAGGGACATTTTAAGACCCTTACTTTTAAGGCTCTTAGTAACTAGGAAAGAAAAGAATCAGTACAGGAGAGTGGTCTTCAAATACTTCAAGGGTTATCACATACAAGGACTAAATTAGCTCTGGGAAACAGAAAGACCAAAAGGAAAACGTTGAAAAAAAAAAAGGTAACTTCTAATTCAAAATAAGAACTAACAATTATAGCTTTTTTAGAAATGCAGGGCTGACTTATGGGATAGCAAGCTCTTTATCACTCAGTATTAGAAGAAAGCTGAATGACTGACAAGGGGACCATAAAAGGGATTCCTCCAGAGGCTGCAGGTTGTACTAGATGACCTCTACGGTCCCTTCCAACTTTGGGTCTAGGATTTTGTGAATCTATGTTTTAAGAGGTACTATCCTAAGCCTACTTAGCTAATCCACTCCCCCTACACAACTAGAATCACCAGTCAATGAAAAGAAGTCACTGTATCCTTCATCTAAGTCCTAACCTAATGCCACCCATGATGATTCTTTAAAGTACCTGCTTTCAAAAATGCAGGTTCCTCAAGCTAAAAGAGCTTCTGAGTAACTATTACAGGTTCAGTAATGTCCCCATGTCACACCTTTGCACTGACAAATTACCACATTATTAAAGGTTTATGCAATTCATCACTACAAAGGCAGCACACAAAGGATCTGCTTCTTCTAACTACATTGTGCCCACATTTGACTGCCAAAGTGAAATATCATTTTCCATTCATTCCAGACAAATTTCCCCCCTGGCTCTTGCAAAGTACCAAGTAATATGGTCATTCATGCTGGATACTGGAGCAAGTAAAGACGAATGAGAGAAGAACTTAACAGCTTTTCAATGGTACTGTAAATGGCCAGGGAAGTGTCATATCTTACTTAGGAACAATTCCTTCTAAGCAAAAGTAGCATAATTTAGATGTCTCTTTTGGCGCTTTTCACAAGCAGCTGGCATTTCATGGAAAACATCATTCTGATCTTGTTCAGTTCTACATACATTCTGAAGCTCATTCAGCAAGTGATGGAGGCGTGCATACCTCTCCAAACCCTGAAAAAAACAGTACCCCATATAAATAAACAATTTATGACTCTGATTTAAAAAGGAATCAGATTCAATCAATAATCAGAATGAAATCAAACTCAAAAGGACAGTTATCTTCTTCAGGTACTAAAATGGGAAAACAGATTTCCCACACAATAAAATTACTGGAAAAAATAGAAAGATGATGGTTTTGCTGTTTTGAATGATAACAAAATACTTTCTAAAGTCACTGATATTGGAAAAATAGGTTCCAGAGATGATTCGAAGCTGAACTGCTGTAAGAAAAAAGTCACACAGCAAGGTTAGCACCACTTCTTTCCAAGTTTAAGGAATTATCTAAAAGAAGATCAACATTAATGAAACATGGCACTTGCTTTGCATTTTGAATAGCTTATATTTTACTCTTCTAGTACGCTTAGAATTTTGGTCTTTAGAATAAAAAATACACAGGAATGCATGAAGTAGTCTGGTCCTCTAGAAACTGGCTAACCTTCTTAGACTAGGAAACCCTAAGTAGCTAAGTCACAGAATTGAAGTTCAGCAATATGTCCCATAATTCCCATAGCATGAAACTGCAATCATCCATTGTTGCCTTCTCATTTCCTCTTGAATTTTGCTTACTTATGCTAAGATAACGTATTAACTGGCATATCCACATTTTCTTATTCCTCCTAAAACTAGCACTACCTAAGTTCTACTAATGTACGAGGAAAAACGTCACACTTCAATGGGCCATTTTTGTTAATGAAGGGTTATATTGGAAATACTGCACCTTAACAGCAAACCCAAAGCAGAACATCATCCTCTCACTGACAAACTAAGAGATTAGTGCGTTGTCAGTGAAGAATTAAAAGGTGTCTAGTTTCCTTACTATAATGACCAACCATGGAAGCAGAAATCTAATTTGGGACCAAATTAAATTGGCTTTTTACAGCGTACTAACCAAGTCTACAATGTTTCTTTTTTTAAAAAAATTTATTTGAACAGATAAAAGGAAATTTCAGAGACCTAGAAAAAACAAAAGGATGTGCCTTTCCTAGACTGTAGGGGCAATCTTTATCTTTACAGGTTTCCTTTAACAGTGCAAAGTGCCATGTGTGCCTTGAAACCACAACACATCAATCTCTGGATTCTATATAGTTGCAAAAATAGACACTGTATCTTGCAGGGCCTCATTACAAACGTTTACAAGGAAAGGGGAGCAGCTGGAGAAATGAAATTTCAAATCCTGCATCTTAGACTAGATTTCTTTTCTGGGCTTTTCATTTCTGAGAAGGCTCAATAAAGAAAAAACCAATCACTTTTCATTATAGACTCAGACAGCTGTGTGTCACTGAAATTACACACTGACAAGTGAATACAATGGTGCTGTTCGTGAAAAACAGGCTCATGGGACTTGTAAACTAAAAAAGAAAAGAGACAAAAACTGAAAAATCACACTGCAAAAGGGGCCATTATTTTTTCCTTCATCCATTCAGCCTGGACTTTAAAGAATGTGTCCAAGTTTAGGGCTAAGACCATCTGTTTCCTCCTAGTACCCATTCTACTGCTACCTTGGAAGCGTACCAAATCTTATAGCTCTGTATGGTGCTGTTGGAGATGAAGAGAATTTTTTTTTCTAAAAGGTCTTTTTTAAAAAATAGACTGAAGCAATAATCCTCTTCTGTGTAAGGCTTTCTCTCAAATCCACCAGGTAAAAGAAAATGGATTTGTGATTCATCTGAAGTTATGGGTGATTTAACGAATAGGCCTGTATGGAAAAGTCATGCCTGGTATAAACGTCTGTACAGGATGGGCTGGGAGTGCAGGGTGAGCTGGATGTGCAGGGATGGCGGGGTGTGCAGCATGTGCAGGATAACCCAGTGGAGGAGTATGAATATGAGGATAAAATCCCGGTGGCAGTGCAGTATGGGCTGACTGTTGCACTGGGCCTGAGATCACGAGCTGAAGCAGACTGAAAAGAAAAACAGAAATATTAATTTGCTAATTCTGTACTGTTTAAGAAAGGTGAAGTAAGAGACAGGGTGTAGTTGATAACATGTATTCCTTTAAAATCAAAGGGATATATATGCTTAGTTTACAAACTTTCACACTTCACAAACTTTTAGACGTTGCAAATACAGTAAGTCAACTGGGAACACGTGAGGACCAGAGAATACAACTTCATAATTACCCTAAGACTTATACTCACCTCACATCACTGTGAATGACACCTGTGAGAGTGCATAAGACTTTTTCCACTTTTCCAATCTTTCCTGGTGACATTCCTTCAGGGCCCACCTTAAGGCCACTTTCTCTGTGGAAACCCTGCCTAATCCTTCCCAACGATAAATCTCTCTTTTATTTCATAGCACTAATGTACTGATCTGTACAACATTTACCTGAGTATATGTGTTCTTATGCCTGGGAGATTCTAACTTCTTTGAGGACAGAGGTCATGTATCTATATATGTGTCTGAAGTTCACCCAGTGCACTCAAAAGCTTATTAAATGCTTCATAGATGAAGAATGAATGATATAGTTCTGGTCTGTCCTACACCTCCATGGTGACTCAAATACTAAATTGTTCTCATGTTCTCTGAGAACAACTAATGGCAAAACCATTCAATTCTAGGTTCAATAACACCTTAGCTACCTGGCATATTTGAAGTGGTCAAGAAAAGACCATTTTCTCGACAACTGAAGGTTAGACTTTTAGGCTGGTTTCATGAGCCATGCTATGCTTTTTAAGGTCACAAGCTTCTCCCTAAAAAAAAAAAACCAGAAACAAACCTCTCGTAAGATCAGCTATAAGCTCTAAGTTATAGAACACCAATCTCTGAAGAATTTAAACTGAAGGTCAACCAAAGTGCAGTAGAGGTGTATATAATGAGTATAAGCAGGCTGCAACATGTTGCCAAAGAAAGATATAAGAGAAGTGGTATGTAGAATATCATCAGGGGAAAAAAATGATTTGAAAAAAAAAAAAAAAAAAGATGGACAGGTCAGGTAATGAATGCATAGGAACTGATGGACTGACTACCAGCATGATTCATTAGCTTGATACACAAGATCAAGAGCTGAAAAAGATGGAGGGAAGAAGGGACTGCCTTAAGATTGGATAAGGCCCCAGTGAAGGATTTACAGAAGAAAGAGGTGAGACTTGGGAAGGATGGATAATGATCTGTATCACTAGAGGGAGTACTGTGGGTTATGATTTACACTCTTGAAGAAGCACCAACGTCTCCAAGATGAAAAGTCCACTAATTACCAAATACTCTTTTAAGTGCATTTTGGTTTGTTCCAACCCTTTTCTTTGCAGTTGTTTCTAAAAATGTACTATATATTTCCCTGTCTCTGTAAACAGAATATTAGCCATTCACAGATAACAACATAAAAAGAATTTAAAATTATCACGTCAAGATGATTATGTCAAAGCTATAAAGGAATACTGGACTATTCTGTAATGACCTAGAAAGGTCCTAGAATGGACCCTGTCCTAGAAAGGGGTTTCTTGATTTAAACAACTTTTCTATAGGGTGATTTATGTATTTACTAGAGATTGCATGAAGAATATAAAATCACATGGCTTCCTTGGTAGTGGTAATATGGCTGCTTTTCTGAAAAATTAATCAGTGATATAAAATTTCAAGCAATCTCCTAAGAAATTTTTATCAATCTTAATTATATAATAGTCTCAAAATTCTTCAGCAGGGCTACTAACTTTTAATCTTTAGCCTTGTTGTAAGCTTCAGTTCTAGTATTTGTCAAGTTTCACATCAAATTCTTTTACTATTATATTCATTTTCTCATATTTCATTATAATACTGAAAATCAGATTCCTTTAGATATGTTCTTTTCTGATTTAACATGCTAGTGCATATACTGAATCAGTGAGTTAAGAGCAGCAAAAAGACATTCACTGATGCCAATTCTGCTTCTTAGGATTAAACTCTCTAAGTGTCTTTCCTATCCTGACAAGCTTAAGCTCTGGACACAGTTCCTAAATTGTGCATAAAAAAAGGCAGGTTGACCACAAAATGCCACTGTGCAAAGCTTCTGTGCTAGCATACAGCCTGTCCCCGTTTGTTAAGTCACAGCGGAGCAACTCATCAGTGTGGGTGGACCGGCCTCGCTACTTCAGGAAGAACGAGGCAGCAAAAGAACACTGCCTGAGGAGTAAAAACAGCAGCACCCGGAGCCATCAGGAAGGGAAATCTTTTGGTGCCTTCCCACTGGCGCACCCTGGGTTCTTCCATGTCTTTTCAGGATCGTGTCTTCATGATTTACTTTTGACTATGGCGACTCATTCACATTTCTTTCCGCAAATATTCCCAGGTTCAAAAACTGTATCTATTAAAAAAGCAATTCGACTAAACCTACAGAAATCCTCAGAACTCCCTCTAATTATGATCCAGTTCTCTCTTCTCAAACACAAAGAGAATCACCCGATTTAAAGGTTTGTTAGGAACATCTAGTTCAGCTCCTTCACTGTAAGATGCAGGCCCAGAGGCCCATACAGGCCAGATGATCTTCCAGCTACTCTCTAATCAGTTTTATGATAGTGTTCTGTTACATGCACTAAAGTTTGGATACATTTACGCAGGGGACACCAAAACTCAACTATGTGGATGCAGTCCAGCTGCTGGGTTTCTTTGTCTAGAATCCTCATCCTCTTCTCAAGCATCCGGGTAGGACAGACTCTGAAAGCTGGGGCTGCTCCATCCTTGCAGGGGATTTGGGAACGGGGAGCAGCAGACAACAGCTGGTGATCGGGGGCCAGAAGCTGCCCTTTGCCTTCCTCCTTCTCAACTCAACACTTCCCTAACGATGACTCTAGAAATATTTAGTTCAGGTGTATGCAAGTAAAAATAAATGAGCAACATGACTAATGAGCACATAACCATAAAAAACAGTAAATGTGCCTCAGCTTGTTTTTCTAAGGTTAATTTGATTTCAATACTAACATTAATTTTCTGTAATCTCTTAAGTGCTGAATGTATTCAGACATTTCCTCTGCGCTTGTGGGAGTCTGAGAAAACGGGAAAATGTTCTGAGATTCTCTAAAGAGAATAGGCTTGTTCTTCACAATCATTTCCTTATGTAACATTAATTTCACGTACAAAAATAAAAGGGAATGAGATGAAAACATTTTCGTTTAATTCTCCAACATGAACAACGTAAGAAATATTAGCTAAAATCAGGAGTCCACCAACTATGTGACTTAGCCTCAGCTTTCCCTGAAAAGCACAGTGTAGGCAGGACCTTCACAGCACAGCCTGCAAACCCTTGCCTACTTCCCCTAATACCTTCTCATCTTCTGTGAGTCTCCTCCAAAGCTTTCCAAAAATTCCAAAGAGAATAGAATTAACATACTGAAGGCCTTCAGGCCCTTTTATCTATCTTGGGGATACTGAGGCAGCACTGGAATTGTTCATTTATTATCTCTCATGACGAAAATTGATCAACTCCTTTTCTCAGAGCCATAAGTCTCCTTGATGGTACCTTTTAGGCTACTTCCCACATGCATGACAATCACTAACAATATGCTTCACCCTATTTATAGTCATATTTGACTCTTTAAGTTGCCTATGAATGTAATTCTTCTGAAACCTACAATAACACAACACCTTAGGCAAATACTGGTTTTAAAAAGATGCTTTTCAAGAAAAGACATATAAATTGATGCTTAAGCAGGAAAGCAATGTACACAGTGATTAGAGTAATGTAAACAGAAGGAGCAATGAAATTAGCTATGATAACCAAGGCGAGTCTCGAAGAAGAGTTGAAGAAATGCACTTCTCTTTACCGCAGAGGCAAGGGCCCAGCAGGGTGGTTTTGTTGAATTTGTTTTCTCTTTCTTTTTTAACCTTTGTTATAAGGGATGCCTCATTCTACTGGGAGGAAGAACCTGAGGCCATTAAATGTGAGCTCATTCTGTTCTCTTCAGCTCCAAACCTCTTGACAGCATTTCCTTGCCCCCAGCCTCTGATAAAGGCCAACCCCTTCTGTGGGTGCATCTGATTCCATCCTTCTCATCTTCTACAAAAGACTGCATCCTGAGTTTCAATCTGGTTTCAGACACTAACTAGTTGTGTGACCCTGGGCAAGTGACTTAGCCTCTGTTTACCTCAATTTCCTCAACTGTAAAATAGAAATAATAGCACTTACTTCTCAAGGTTATTGTGAGGACCAGAAAGTGAGATAACAGTTCTAAGATGCTTAGCACAGTGCCTGTAGTACAGCAGGTGAGGAAGCAATGCTTGTTTCCTTCCTCTCTGCCTTAAAGCCCTACACAATTTGGCCTCCATCTATCTTTCCTCTGCTGTAATTTGTGATTCGGCCAAACTAGTTTTCTCTCTGTTCCCCCTGCAATGATCCCATCTGCCATCTCTCTGTTTTTGCACTGGCATTACCTCATCCCTACCATCCACTGCCTCCTTACCTCAGAGCTGCCCTCTAACTTTAAGCAGCTGTGACACCATTTTCTTCATAATGTCTTTCTGATCTCCCAACTATCTTATGGTTAACTATTTGGTATGTGGTTATATGTATTAACTATGTTAATGCTGCATTCTTGTATGTAATTATCTCCCCCAAAAGAATGTGAGCTCATTGCAAAAAGGAATTGTTTCATTCTTTGTACCTATTTCCCCAGTGCCTGGCACACCGAAGGAACTTGAGAAATGCTTTTTCTGGAAGGATACATTTGGAAATGAACATAATGTAAAAAAAAAAGTACTAATAATTGAACAGCTTGAGATTACTATAGGAACTCTACACACTCCATACTTCCTATATACCACTGACCTCTACCTCTCCTTACCTAACTTCAGTTTCAGTTCAGTCTCCATCCTTAGTTCAAGAACTGTGTGTGTGTGCATTGTCCACATTAGACAAACACAAATGTTCATATTATTTACTGAAGGTCATATGGCTAGAGCACCTAAATCATGTTTTCTCTGAATGTTTCTTGGTGAAAAGATCAGAGGGCACCCATTTTTCTAAGGACAGGGAAAGAAGGGGGAGAGGAAAAGGGAAAGGGATTTGTCAGATGGGAGTACTCTCCAATCTTGAAACACTTTAAGAAAACATGATCTAGGTAGGTGCTCTACTCAGAATGAAAACTGCAAATCATTTGCACATTTACATTGATGTCTACTATGAACAACCTACTGAAACAAAATTTTCCTTTTCTTCTATTTCTAAAATCACATAGAACTCAATTTTTTCTTTCAGCAATAGCCTTTCTTATGCTTCACCATGGTGTCTTTTACTATGTAAATTTTGTCATCTATCTCATAGTGCAGCAAATTCCATACATTCAGCTGTCATCTACTGTGTCAACTACACAATTCAGGCTGTAGGATGTGCCTGAGCTTCTAAGCAGGGTCTCTACTGCAGAAGATCTTAGCCTAGTACTAAAGCTACCTCCTCTACTCCTCCCTCATCAGGCCCTCTCTGATCCTTTCCTTGTGACTACTTCCACCACCTTCCAACCCTCCTCCACCTTTCTTCTTTCCCCTCAGCTCCCTTGCTGTTTGAAGTATACAAGCCCCTAAGGGCTTGGCTTCCATAACCTTCAATTAATGAGCCTTCTCCTTTCTTCCGGTCAGTGACCTGACTTATCATATCACATCTCTGTTATACTTTATGATTTAGGCTCTTTAGTGAGCCAACTCTCCTGGGCTTCTCTGTTGATAGCCAGATTATCAGGGATGCCAGGTGACAGACTGGTGCCAAATAAACGAGTTTACAGTGAACTATTTAAAATTCTAGCACCACATCAATAGGCTCAGAACATAAAAAATGTTTAATAATGTAAAACAGGACCACTAAACAGTACTTGCTAAAAATGAAAGGACTGAATTAGATCTCTAAGGTCCCTTCCTGCTCTAAACTCTTAGATCACGCAGCTCTCATTTTGCCAATCACTGTTATTTAACCATGTCCTTTCCATACAACTAAATGATAAACTCTCTGAAGGACTTTTCTTGAAGAGATTTTCAAAATCTATATGGTACTGATAGGGACAGACTAGATGCCACTAAAGTCCCTTCTAAATACTTGGCTGAATTGGTAAGCATGTTAAAGGCTAGATATATTGCACTCATTCAGATAATTTTAAAGTCCCTTTCCCAAAATAATTATATTGCCTTCATTTATAACTGGACAAGAAATGCAATCAAAAACAAATAGAGAAATCAAGTTATGAAGAGAAAATTGAGCTATGCCTGTAGTCTTTTGACTCAGAAGCTGCAAATACTGAAAATACAAATCCTAATAATATTAGAAATTAGAAGAATGTCCTCTATAAGACCTGGCCTCTAAATTCAAGAAGCTTAGCATCTAACTGGGAAGATAAATAATTATTCCACAACTATTTCATGTTAGTATAAAACTACATGGTCCCTAATAGAAATTTTTAAAAAATATTCTTTGCATGCAAAATTGGGTATCAGCGTACTTTGTCCTCTTCCTTCTCTAGCTGATGGCAAGAATTTACAACCTATATTCCTGAACAGGTAAGGTCCAAGGCTATTAACAGTTTTCAGAAGAAGAAATGCAACAACTGTATGAAAAAATTCTCCAAATGAGTAATACTGTAATTACAAACAACTCTGAGGGCTTTGCTCATGCCAATCAAATTGGCAAATGACAAAAGAAAACATAAACAGTCAATGTTGGAGGGGCTGTGGGAAGATACTAATAACCTATTGGTGAAGCTGTGAATTGGTGTGATCATTCTGAAAAACAATTTAAAACCATGCTACAAAAGTAATTAAGTTTTCATAACCTGTGACCATATGATCTCACTATTGGGTAAATTTTCCAAGGAAGTCAATGTCAGAAAGAAAGGTACTATATATGTAATGAAATAGTCATAGCAGTACCTCAGAGTAGACCCCCCTCCCCACCAAAAAGGAAAAAAGCAGATGTCCTCTAATTAAGAATACCTGATCAAATTGTGGTATCTGCATGTAATGGGTTATACACATTCCTTAAGAAATGATGAATATGAAACATGAGAAAGCATAAATAAATGATGATGAATGATGAAAATCATATAATATATAACAAAGAATAGACTCAGTAACTATAATAATGAAGGTGAAGGCAAATTAACTCAGATGAACTGCAGTGAGAAATGTTGGCTCTAGAGAAGAGATTCCTTCAACCTCTAGGTAGATAGGTAAGGCAGCTACAGCTGTGGAATGTAGCACACCCTATTAAACTTTGTCAAGATTGTTTTTTAATTACAGGTTTGAGTTTTTTTTAGTTACAAGACAAAAATGGGAAAATGTTGGGAAATGACTGATGTTAAAAAGCACAAAAGGAATAAAGTAAAAATTATGGCCTATAATTAAATGACCTGAAAATATCAGACAAAAGTTGTGAACATAAATGAAAAGCAACAGTGCTGCTGCACCGTGAAAAGAAAACACTGAGATCAAACATGCAACGGTGTAACCGAACAATGTGGGAGTTAGCAGAGAATCTAAAAAATCAATTTTTCAGGACCATCACCTGACCTTACTGACTGACATAGAGACAACCTACTTGACATGTAGGTCTTGACAGTGGGAAAAGGTGATTTTTTTCCTAGGTTCTAATTCAACCTTGTTAAAGTAACCTACATAACCATGTAGTTCCAAATTCTCCGACTTCACAATTGTCAAGGGATTGTTTGACCATAACTTGACCTACACACAAATACACTGGGTGGCATTATTTGGTCTTTGGCAACTCAAGGTTGCATTGTGACATTTTTTTGGTCTCTCTGACAGGTATCAGCTGGTCCAAAAAGGATTCAGAAATATATTCCCTCCAGCAACGATAGCTCTCACTGTAAATTAATAAATGATATTTTGTACCAATAATTAATCTCACATGAGTTTCATGCTGTTAAATGAATCTGCCAGGGCCTAATCTATCCTTTTAGCACTGGTGACCAAAGTTCTACTTCAGCAAATCTGAATGACGAGAAGTTGAATGGTGCACTGCGAGGTACTGTGGCTGAAAAGGTTCACAAGAATCTGTTTAACCAAACTGTTTACTCTCAAAAATGCTCGAGAATATGAAAAGGCTACTTAGAATTCAACATGAGAAGGGATCTAATTTAAAATCAACACCACATTCATAACAAAGGACAAGTCCCAACTGAGACAAAGAACATGCTGTTCAAAATGTTAAAATAGAAACTTACTTGTTATGTGGCAGTCTGGAACACAAGGTTCTTAAGTCATCTAAAATTAAGAAGAGAAATAATTAGGGAAAAGACACAGACAAAAAAGGGTTTGTATATTTTTCTATGATGTTTTGGATGACAGACTTTCTAAAAAAACACTAGTCAATGGAAGCAGCATATTATCAACATAATTACAGTGGCAGACTTCTATCTACTGTATTACCTGCAGAGGAAGGAATCTTTTATTTTGAGTAGAATTAAAAATCACAGAATGAAGAGCATTTTATTTTTGGTTAAAAAATTTGGTTAATTTAGTTAACGTCTTTTGAAATTAATACAAATAGGGGACGGAGCCAAGATGGCAGAGTAGAAAGACACGTATACTCTAGCGCTTCCCCCATAGCCCAAAAATACCTGTAAAAAATGACTCTCAACAAATTCTAGAGCAGCAAAAGCCACAGGACAATAGTGTGAGAGAGGTTTCCAGCCAAGGGTAACCTGGAAGGCCTATAGGAAAGGTCTACCTCATGGGATGTGGAGCAGAGCCCAGCCCTGGCTGCATAGGCACTGGGAGGAACAAGACCTGAATAGATTTCCGGGGCAGAGTTCCCAGCAGGGAGGGTTCCAGACCCCTCAATCCACAAGCGCCAAACGAAGCTCCAAAGGTCAGTGTGGGAGGGCTTTCCCAGCTGGGTGAGAGGGGAACAGGGTTCCCACAGCACTGGCTCCAGGTGGGAGGCAGGCAGTTACAGTGGCTGAGGAAGCAGCCTGGGTCCATTGTCCAGGCTGCTCAGCTTAAAACCTCTGGTAGAACTGAGCAGGTGATTAGAACCTCAGCCCTCAGTGGCAGCCCTGCACGCACCCAAAGCCCCTGAGGGAGCTGAGCAGCTAATCTGAATCTCAGTCTTGTACTGGGGAGAGAAGAAGCACTGGAACCCTTCTCTTGACAAAGAATTCAGAAGTCAAGTAACTTGTTGGGAAAATGACCAAAAAAGGGAAGAAAAATAAGACCATAGAAGGTTACTTTCTTAGTGAACAGGTGTCTTCTTCCATCCTTTTGAATGAGGAAGAACAAGGCATACTGTCAAAAGAAGTCAAGGCCTCTGCCTTCGATACTCCCAAAATGAATACGAAATGGACTCAGCCATAGAAGGGCTTGAAAAGCAAGTCACCAAAAAAAAAAAATGCTGAAGAAAATAACACCTTTAAAAAGAGGCTAACTCAACTGGAAAAAGAGGTCCAAGAAACCAATGAGGAAATGAGGAGAAGAAAGCTTTAGAAAGCAGTATTAGCCAAATGGAAAAGGAGGTTGAAAAGCTCATTGAACAAAACAGTTCTTTAAAAAAGAGAATCGAATTCAGGGAAGACAATGACTATGAGAGTTTAAACCAAGCAGTTAGAAAATGTTTGAAAAAATAGAAGATAATGTGAAATATTCTCACTGGAAAAACAACTAACCTGGAAAATAGATCCAGGAGAGACAATTTAAAAATTATTGGACTACCTGAAAGCCATGATCAAAAAAAGAGCCTAGACATTCTCTTCCAAGAAATTATCAAGGAAAACTGTCCTGACAGTCTAGAAACAGAGAGCAAAATAAATATTGGAAGAACCCACAGATCATCTCCTAAAAGAGACCCAAAATGAGAAACTCCTAGGAACATTGTGGCCAAATTTCAGAATTCCCAGGTCAAGGAGAAAATATTGTAAGCAGCTAGAAAGAAACAATTCGAGTACTGTGGAAATACAAACAGGATAACACAGGATCTGGCAAGCTTGTACATTAAAGGATCTAAAGGCTTGGAACAGGATATTCCAGAAGTCAAAGGAACTGGGATTAAAACGAAGAACCACTTACCCAGCAAAACTGAGTATAATACTTCAAATGATCATTCAATGATATAGAGGACTTGCAAGCATTCATGATGAAAAGACCAGAACCGAATAGAAAATTTGACTTTCAAACACAAGCATTAAGAGAAGCATGAAAAGGTAAAAAGGAAAGAGAAATCATAAAAGACTGTTTACATTCCTACAGGGAAAGATAATATTTGTAAGTCTTGTGACTTTTCTCAGTATTTGGGTGGGTGGAGGGATTACACACACACACACACACACACACACACACACACACACACACATACATACAGGTTGAGTTGAATCAGAAGAAATGATATCCATATAAAAAATAACAACATAAAAATTAAGGGGTGAGGGAGGAAAATACTGGGAGGAAAAAGGGAGAAATGGAATGGGGCAGGCTATAACTCATAAAAGAGATAAGAAAAATCCTGCTCAATGGAGGAGAAATGGGAGAAGATGAGAGGGGAAAAATGAAGCTTACTCTCTTCATGTATGGCTTCAGGAGGGAATAACATGCTCACTAAATTTGGTATGAAAATCTATCTTACACTACAAGAAATAGGGGAGGAGGGGACAAGTAGGGTGAGGGAGATGATAGAAGGGAGGGCAAATGGGAGAAGGTAGTATCTAGACGTAAACACCTTTGGGAAGGGATAAGATCAAATGAGAGAATAAAAAAAGCGGGGGACAGGGTAGGATAGAGGGCAATATAGTTAGTATTACACAACATGATTATCATGGAAGTCTTTTGCAAAACAACACATATACAGCCTGTATTGAATCGCTTGCCTTCTCAATGGTGATGGGTGGGGAGGGAGGGAAGGAGAGAAGCTGGAATTCAAAGTATTAGAAACAAATGTTGAAAATTATTATTGCATATAACAGGGAAAAAAGAAACACAGATAATGGGGTATAGAAATTTATCTTGCCCCACAAGAAAAGAGAAAAGATGGGGATAATGAAAGGGTGCATTGTGATAGCAGGGAGGGTACACTGAGGGAAGGGGTAATCAGAATGCAAGGTATTATGGTGAGGAGACAGGGGAGAGATTGGAAGAAAAATTGAAACTCAAAATTTTGTGGAAATGAATGTCGAAATCTAAAAGTAAATTTAAAAAAAGAAATTAATACAAATAACTTAGATTTACTAACATGGGCTTTAGAGTTTAGCTCGCTGGTCAGATTTATAGGCATGAATCTTGATAGTGCAAAGGCATTGTTTTCACACATATGGTCCTGGTAAATCTACACAGTAAATAAAGATTATCCTCTTCTTATACACATGGAGTCAATCCTTTCACATAATAAAAGAGAAGTCAATTGTTCCAAGTATGCATCCACAGAAGAATCCTAGGCACAGAAGAGAATGTCAAAAGTGCTACAAGACAGGGCCAGAAGATACTCATACATTCTCTAAAGAACACTTCTCAAGCTACCACATCTACTCTCAGAGCTTTAAATGTGGACAGTACTATGTGTTGTTAGACCTGTCAAGCGAGGAGCACTGCTAGAGAATCCATAGGGATTCTCTTTATCTGACTATGAAGTAAAGGAAGAAGCCAGGAGGGTTTTCAAAATTACTTGATGAGAATACGAAAAGTTATCCTTCTGAAGGCAGAGTGGAAAATCAGGCCATTTATTTATAACCACATTCTTCATTTATAAAATTTTAGATTATATGCAATAAAATATCTCAAGAAAGTTTAAAATCATATAATAGTATAATAATCAAAGCAAAAATCTAGAGCCAAAAATAGTATTTTTCATATTACTATCCTATCAGGCAAGCCAAAAAATAAAAGGTCGAGTTCTCTCTTTCCCTAAAAGTTAATAATCTGAAATTATAAGACTATGGCAGACAAGTTCTACTGATGTGGGTTGGCCAACCTGCCTTTGACTTCTTAAAGTACAACCTGGGAGCTTTTGGCAAGAACCAATCAGTTCATCTCAATTATTAGGGAGGCATATGGGGAAAGATTAAAACTGTAATGTAAGATCCTATATATATAATTCACAGGGTACAGAAGACTATAAGCTAAACCTTGCATCACACTCAGAAGAAATCAGAAAGCCACAACAGGACTTTATGTGATATTCACACTAACTGTAAGCTAGGTAACTTTACTCTAAAGATTATACATCTATGAAAAAAACATAACCCATTTTGTGAAAAAATGAACTTAGTCCAGTAGAATTTTGTGTAGTCATGAAATCACCACATTATTACAATAAAAGAGGTTATTTGCTCAAAAGGGGAGAAGTGCTATAAGAACCTCCTTGCTTAAGTTTCTTCCCTCTCCAATCCATTCTCCAGACACCTGCCAAAGTGATTTTCTGACCATGCTACTCCTCTTAATAAACTAATAAATTGCTGCAGATTGACTAGAATAAATTCCAGTGGCTTCCTATTACCTGCAAGATCAAATACAAACCAGTGTGGTGCTTGGAAGTCCTTTACAACCAGCTCCAAGCCACCTTTCCAGTCTTATTATATATATAGATTACTCCTCTCCACAGAACTGTTTATTAACTGACTGATGAACCAATATCCTTACTCTTTCATCATATAGAAAACACCATCTCCTATCTCCGAGTCTTTGCAGTCACCCATGCCTATAGGACACTTCCTTCTCATTTTTGCCTCTTAAAAATACTCCATTCCCTTCAAAATTCAAATCAAGTACCAGTTTCAACATGAAGTTTTTTCTGACACCCCAAATTTTTCTCTTGTTTTTATTTTGTATTTATTTACACATGTACTCCTAGTGCCTGGCAGGTAGTAAAAAAAAAGAATAAATGCTTATTGATTAAGCCCTTTGTAAAATAGTGCCTATGTATCAGGCAAGGCATGTATTTGCCTTTTCAATATAGGAGAAAAACACAAGTAAAATGGGCCATCATGTGATAATCCTGCAGCCCCAAACTACCTGAAGCTCATATAGATGCTAAGCAGAAGGGATAAGAAACAACCTTCTTGAAGGTTGTACCAAATCACATCCTCATTTTCCCTAATTAAGATTAAAGTTGCTTGATAGATTTAAGCATGACGTTTTGAGTATGATAAAATCTCGTAATATGCACGCAGAGGATTTGAAAAATATTGATTTAATTACAGAACTTACTTTATGTGTAAAGATTTAAGTGAGCAAAGGACAAAGTTTTTAAAAGGTTTGCCCACTATAATAACCACATTAAAGCATGCTCAAACTCAGTAATAGTAAAATAAATGCAAACTGAAACAACTGTTTCAATTAAGACCATGCAAACTTACCAAAATAAAAAAACATGGAAGTATAATCAGTGCTGGAGGGCTGTGTAAAGATAGGTACACTGATGCATTGCTAATGGAACTGAGAATTTATCCTAACATTTCTGGATTTCAGTTTGAAATAATGCAAGAAAAGTGCCTAGCAACTGCACGACCAATCAAACTAGGCACTGAACAATGAAATAGTTTATATCTTCATGAAGGGAATAGTCTATTGAGGGGGCACAACATGTACACATATAAGTTTATTTAAAAATATACAAATTAATTTCAGGGGAAAAACAACAATAGCCAAGGGGATCAGGAAAAGTCTCATGTAAGAGGTGGCATCTGACCTAAACTGTGAAGGAACCTAGGGATTCTAAGAGGCGAAGAGGAAGAGAAAGTTCACTCCAGGCAAAGCGGATAGCTTGTAAAGAGGCAGGAAGATAGCATGAATGGTATGTTCCATCTCAATAAAGTCAAAGACAGAAAAGTCTAACCACCATATACCAAAATTAATAAAAGCACTACTCCGTGAAGTAGCAAAGAATGACCAACAAAGCAGGTGGCCACAGACTAGAGAATGGGCAAAAAAAAACCAAGAAAACCCTTCAATGTTCTCTTTTTTCCCAAAAATATAACTAACATTAGTAGGAAGGTTTATACATAGCTCAGTGTGAAACTCAAATAGTTTCCACGCCATGCTCAGGCCTCAGATCCAAGGGGCTCTAGAAAGCTATCCTTCCAACAGCAGTGCCTATCCTCACAGCTTACAAAGCACTTTTCTCACGCTAGGAGGCTGGGAGTGCAAATATTACTACCTCCATTTGACAAATACACCAATATGCCAAAGTTCAAGTACTTCATCCATAATCCCAAAGCAAGTAACTGGCAGAATCAGGCCTTGACCTGTCTCTGGTCTTCTGATTCAAATCCAATGCTTGTTCTACTGTTCCAGACTGCTTCTTATCTAAACCTTTCATTACAAAAGGCCATTAAAGATGACACCTGCAATTGGGTGAGACAGTATTACCAAATAATGTGGTGATTTTACTCCAACACATGAAGGTGTCATGCAGGATGAGAACTGACAATGAGAAATCCAAAATTTTATGATAAAGGAAAAAGAAGATAAATTCAAAAACTTATTGGTTTGAACAAGTTCTTCCTCATGTTGAACTTACTTTACATTGTGCTTTTCAAAAAAAAAAGTTTTAAAGTAATGCAGTATGTAGGTAAAAATATGTTTATTTGCAGTAATTTTTTCAGGTGACAAAAATCCTCCTAACATTTTGGTGTAATTTAAAGTTTAACAGCTACTTAATGCTCTCCAGAAATACACCCAGATCTTGGATCCTTCTCCTCATAAACATAAACCAAAACACTTGGATTACAGTAATTTTGTCCTCTTATATCAAATAATTTTCTTTCCTATTAGAAGACTTGGCCATTAAGGGACTCAAGAGATAGTAAATATAAATATTTCAGTAATATACTTTGTAGCAAGGTTTATTTGGGTATTTGTCATGCCATGTTTTTTGTGTCAAAACAAAATGTTTTCTTTTAAAAAATCAAGAGAAGATAGAATTGGGTGGGAGGGAAAAAGAACTAAAAAAGAATTAAAAAGCTGTTGTATACAGGATAGTTCTTGGTCTAATTTGTGTAGGAGACACCTAAGAAGCTGGAGAAAAGGAGGAAACTGAAAAACTATATACCACTAGTATGACCCATCTGCACAAAGTGTCACTGAGTGAGATAATAACTTCTAGGAATGTAGAAAGACAGAATAGAAGCAGAGCTACCTAAACAAGAATTTCCCCTCTCACATGCCAAATTACAGTTGCCCAGGCCTTTGGTGAAGACCTCCAGCAAAGAGGATCTCCCTCCCTCTGGGGATAGACCACTGCAGTTTGGGAATCTTCAGCTATTCACAAGTCTTTACTTACCTCAAGCCTAAATGTGCCTCTTTGGGGACAAGCAAAGTAAACTTCTTTGAGCTTGCACCCCTCCAATTATTCCAAGTGCCTGATGCTAAGTCTCAAACATTTTTGCCACTTAATCATAATGTCTGCCACAGGAATTAACTACCTTGTAAAAGCTAGGTCATGGGGATCTGGAATGTGGACTTCTGAGTTACAAAGACCTGAGTTCAAATCCTACCTCAGGCACTTATTTAGATGTGTGACTGGGGCAAGTCACTTCACCTCTCTAAGTCTCAGTTTGGAACCAATGTGAAAGGGTTGGGGTAAGGAACAAATGAGATAATAGAAGAAAAGCACTTTGCAAACCTTGAAGTACAACATCAATGCTAGCTGTTACTAATGAAGAATGTGTGTGGGCGTTCCAAACCCTTTCTGGTGACAGGACCTCCTAACCGATGAGTCTTCTGTTGAGGATGTCAAAAGTATCCATCGCTCACTTGTGTGTCTTACACAAGGAAGATAGCAAGGAGTAGAATTTTTGTCCTTGCCATCTGGGGCATTTATATCTCGATCTTTAAACCCAATGTCCTAATTTTCTCCTTTCAACTAGAAAAATTTTACTTCAATTAAGGACACATCACAAACCTAATCATCTGCTGCCATAATATGTAACCCAAGCACCTGATCAGCTGAAATCACCTACCTCTGGTGCACAGCAGGGCTCCAGATGCCATGGCCACCTGCAAAGCCTGAGCCAGGCGGTCAAGAGAGAGCTCAATTTCTTTGGAGGCATTGAGTGGATTTAGTTCATCAGATAATCTGTTAATCTCTTCAACCAGAGGAACCATGTGTTCAAACAGGACCAGCCCCAGCCGTCCATATAAATTCTTCTCTGTTAAATGCACCTGAAGCATCATTAGAACCTGCAGAACACTTAGATGCAGCTTTGAGTATAAAAGGTGAAAGTCCCTGTCGACTCCTGCTACAGATTCCTTGGCAATTCTATTGTTCGTATGGCCATTTGGTAACGCGGTCTTCCTTTTTCTCTTGTAAGCAAGAGGTGCCTTGACACACCAGCGAATCAGTCCGGTGAGCGGGGTTAGCTCTAAAAATCCAATTGGGAGATTGGCTGCAATCGGCGTATTCAGAAAGGTAACAAGAATCAGACGGGGGTCCTCGAAGATCCAGTTGACAACAACCTCAAGCAAGTCCAAAGGCGGGATCAGGTCGTCTGAAAAGAAACACGGCCCTTTGAGACGCAGGAGGCGGCGTGAGCGCAGGGCGTTAGATCCAACTGTGATCACGGCTCGGGGTAAACTCAACTGGAGAGGCTAGGTTTAACACACCCCACCACCAACGAACTTCCAAAACACAACACCCCACCCACACGGATTCAAGTGGTCACAAGGATAATTACGCCTTCATTTTCGAGTGTCTCTGCGTGTCTACATCTAAGCATATTGTAACATCATGGCACCCAGAGGGCTCAGGCCACATGCCGCAAATCTTGGAGGCTAAGCAAGAAGCAAACCACCAAGGCTTGATCTCTAGGACCTATCATGAGCAGACTCATGACCACTACAGCTCCTCCACACTTGCCTGAACCATTCACATAGCACTAAGATGTCTGTCTACAGGTGTATGTACCAGAGGGCAGAGAATTCTTAGAATCTGATGTTACTCTGAATGCTATTCTGAACCCTGAACCACTACAAACTAAGAGACCACAGAGTGGGATATAGAAGATGCTCAACAGTCCAAGTTTTGGAGTATGTATACCCACAGGTATCTGCACACCTGTATAATTAATAGCACAAAAGTATCTGTGGATTTGTATACGCACACATGGGCCTGGGTATATAAATCTGTGGTTTGTTGACCTGAGTGACATTAAACATTTTTGTCCTATATGTGTTTATCATAAAACTCTGGTCAATTTCCTTCTAAAAGGCAGTCCAATATTTCTATAAAAAGTGTCTTTAATTTTGTTTCTAAAGGTCTGGCTGCTCATAAATGATAGTTATTGCAGCAAAATCCAAAAAAACAGTAATCACTAGTTTGAAAGCAACCTTTAAGCTAAAGAGCTTAACTATACATCAAATGTTTGATGAAATGTCAGAAAAATGAAAGGGTGGCACAAGACTGACAAAGTAACTTAAGAAAAAATGATGTACTATGTTTAACACCAATGACACGTAACACACTCCAATTTTAAGGTATAAATGAAGATTGTTTTGCACCTGTTTCTTCCTCATGAGTTATAATTGTGGTAGCAGCAGTTCTAAGTCTCCAAAGATTTAACAAGGATAAAGCAATTATGAACTGTACACTGAATTAAAACTACTTGCTAAAAGTAAATAAAAGAACCAATTGTTGATGTCTTTTACCTTAATGAAGTGGAAAGTTGGAGAAGGGAGTGTTTCATTATTATTTCTAACCTCTTGTGTTAGTAGAAAAGTAGTTGTGAGAAAGGCAGATTATGCAAAGATAGCATTTACTTATTTATTCAATTATTTTTACAAAAACTTAGAGAAAATTAAAGCATTTAATAAAAACAGCACAAGAAAAACCTGGATGAAACAAAAATATGTCTAAAGTGAAATTGGGTGATAGGATAATGCTACTCTATCTAGCTAATATTCATTCCCGCAGAATAAAGAGTTACATTTTTGTAGTTAGAATGAATTACTGTTAAGGTTAGAATTGACTAAGATGCTACTTGTTAGTCACTGTGATCTCTGTAGTCACAGGGTGTAATTTAAACATGGGGACATATGGTACTTTCCCAATGGAAAGTTTTGTGTTCTAAGCTTCATCCAAATGCTACACAAACGGATTTTTAAGAACCTCCTCTAAGGCTTATTAAGGAATTCTCATCTCTCAGGAAATAAGACAACAGAGAGAAACTATATTCTCAAGACAGGCATAGCCATGCTTCCTCCATTTTCCCAATGGCAGTCAGGTTTTAAAATTTATATCACATATAAAATTTACATAATTTGTAATACAATGAATGCCTGTTCAAGTTATCTCATACTTGAATCTGCCAGGAAGGGGTCAAATAAAGATAAGGACCAAGATCCATCAGATACAGGATTTAGGGCCCACTCTTACCAACTAAATCCAATTTGGATTATCTACCTTCAGTTTACTACCGAAAGGAAACATACACATATACTCGAGGTGGCAGGTGAAAGATGAGAGGAAATTCTACCCACCCAAGTCATTTCATGCTGGCTTTCAATAAAAAAGACAAGTATGTGAATTCTCTATTCAATACAAGATAATGTATGTAAATAAGACAAAACAAAAAAGAGGTGGAGGCAAAATATTGTGTATATACTAAGTAGAGATGTATATTTGGGCATTATCAAAGAATAAAAGAGAAGTTGGAAGACATAAGTAGTTAATTTTTTTTTCTACAGTTTATAATTAAAAAAAAACTGAAAGCTTCTTAAGAAAATTATTTTATATTTAATGAGTTACCTGAGGAAAGGTCATAGAGTGCAGTAACAGCTGTAATAAACTGGCAGCAGAAGCGAGGGCTGGCACTGAATATCTGTTTCAATGTCTGAATGGATCCTGGCACCAAACTACAGTAGTCATCAACCAAGGCCTTTGCTAATCTCACACAGTAACCTGCAGGTGTGCGCTGAAAAAAATTTATAATACAAGTAGTCATAAGCACTTTGCAACAACACATAATTAGTTTTTAACTATGCTCTCCCCACACAGTAAGAAAGAAAGGATTTGAAGCATTCTTGACATAGTTCTTTTCAAGGACTCCTTAGAAGAGATGGGTTGGCAGGGAACGATTTAAAATTTAAATAAGGAAAGGTCATAGAGGCATTTCAATATTTCGAAGAGCTGGGATTTTTAGGTAGGGTGAGGGCATTTTCTCTACCAACAGACCACAAACCTACTGCAGTTTAGTAGACAGCCTTTGATAACTGCTGTAGCAGAAAAATTCATTATCCTAAAAGCCAACTTGGTGATGGGTCCTTGACAAACTTAGGTAGGTTAGCTCTTGGACAAAAAGTATGTCCAACCAGCAAGATCCTGGCTCAGATTGTGATTCACTAGCACAGCTTTGGAGAATTCAGGGTAAGCTTCTTGACAAAATGAAGCGTCAGAGGTAGGTAGGGCTCTAGTGGTGGTCTAACCTGACAATATGAAAATATAAATCTTCCATTATTTTGTAGCCCTGCCAGGATCCCAAGTGCGAAAGACCTGATAGGATCTAACCTAGAGTTGCCAATCACAATACAGTAGTCAAACAAGAAATGGCATTTTATAGGAGTTGGAGGAATATCAGATATTTAAACTTTTTGTTTAAATCAGTGGTTCTCCAATTTTTTTCAATCTATAATTCCCCTTGAATCCTGTGAAGTTTCTGTAGTATCCCTAATGCCCTATACTTTTAAGTTAAAAAAAAAACCAAACCAAAAAAACCTCCACTTCAATCCTCTATAAACTAACACTAAAGAGCAAGTCAGAATCACATAACTTCAGCCTCCCATTTGGCACTGCAATAGACTTTAAAGGAGGTAGTACAGAAGGTACTAATTCATATTTATTACAGTATGCTTTACAATATGCTCCCGGCAACACCAAACAGTCATTTGGAACTGAAGCTTTGGTTCCACCCCTTGGGTTTTGAACCTCATCTTGAATAATTCTGGTCTAAACCAGTTATTTGGAATTACTTTCCTAAAGCTCTCCTGAACCTCAGGGTCAAAGATAGTCCCAAAATGAAGTACAACAAATTCATAGTGCAAGTCTCAGTGATCACACATGTACACAAAGATAAATTAACACATATAATATTTCATGTCAATATGTCATTGAAATTTTATCTCACTGAGGTGTAATAACAGAAACAAAAAATTTTCTATACTTAATGATATTTCAAAACTTAGATGGTTCAATAGATATGTGATCTTACTAGTACAAGTACTCTTTCCATTGATGCAGATCAAAACCCATCTATATTTTCTTTTCTTGTACAGTTTGTGTCCATGTTCCTGCATAAGTAATCTACAAAGTGCAATCTACCAAAGAGACATTCTTTAAAAAAAAAAATGCTATGGATACTAATACAACATCCTTATCTCTCATGCTAATGTATTAGCCCAATACCTCTTTCAAGCATATATTTTCCAGACGGTATCTCCTTTCCCAATTCTTTTGCAGCATGCCACACATCAAATTTAGTAACCATGTTAAAAGTTAAAAAGAGACTGCAAAGGACATGTTTAATAGACCAAATTATTTTTGTGAACTTCAGATTAAAGTTGTTCACTAAAGACAGTCTATTTTGCACTAGTTTACTGCCTACTTGAATTACTACCTATATTTAAAAGACATTCCAATTCACACTAACATGTCTTTCTCTCACCGTTCTATTTAATCCAAACTGTGAGCTTACCCTTTTGTATAGTTATAACTTGTCACCACGACTGAAAAATGAGATACTCTGATTAGTCAATTGTTTTGATTTACAGAGAGGTAGAGTGTGTGTGTGTGTGTGTGTGTGTGTGTGTGTGTGTGTGTGTGTGTGTGTGTGTATCACACATGGTTACTAATTTTTAAGAAATTACAATTTTTTTAAAAAAGTATCACACTGAAAGTATGCTGAACATTATTTAGTTTTTCTTTTGATTACTGATAAGTACTTTGAAAGGATTTCAGATATAACACAATAAATATATTATCACTGCTGGGTAAGGCAATTCAATGCAAGATAACACTTCCCATGCGTACTAGTATAGCTTTGTTTGGAGGTAAGTATAAAGATACTAAAATCTGTTCAAAACCTGCTAAAATTTAATATGACATATTTGTGTACTTAAACAGAGTTGCAAGGTGTTTTCAAATAATCTATAATATTCACCTGAAGATAAAAATTATCTTACTTTGTGGAATTTTATTTTAAATTTAACTATTTTTAACTTTCCAGTATCATGCATAACCACATAATGTAACAGAAAATAGGGAATGACTACTTAATTCTGTCAGACTTATTTCTGGTCCAGACCTATGATTTCATCCATAAAGGGACTTCCCTTTAATCACTTATTCTCTCAGTGCCCCAGGCAACTCTTTAAGATTAGGGGACTCTACAAAGATTAATATGCTATATTAAAATGTAGTAGATAATTAACACTCTAAGTGATCTCTAAGACTATCAGAATATATTATACCACAATTAATTCTCCACTTGAAGCACAGAAGAGATCCTAGGTTATTGAACCCTTTGCCAATGGACCATAAACTCTGGAAGGGCCTAAGAAACTTGAAAACTTTGAGTCTGGCTTTCCAGGAACCGGGAAATTGTTTATGTGTCTATCCTCAGAGGACTGTTTGAACCATGTCTGGATAAGCTTATTACCAGCAGCGTGGCCACCAGGTGGTGGTATTTTCTTTGGTCAAAGATGCTATCTGAAGAAAACGTCACCTGGATCAGTACAGGGAAGGTCCACATAAATGAAATCAGGGTATTAATGATTCAAATATACTAATTAATACAAATAGTAGAAAACAAAACTCGTTAAATTCCCTGTGATCTAGAGGGAAATTTCTTTATGATAATCATTTGAAGCATTCTTTTTTTTTTTTGTAAAAACAATTTTACCTGTAACCAGGATGCAGCACATTCTAACACGGGAACTCGACACACAGCCACTGCCATCGAGACCAACTTTCCCAGTAAGACCATCCGGCTATCGTCTGCTTTGTTCCCTTGAGGACTAAAAAGGGATGAGAAAATGATCTGACGCACAGAATCCTTGGCTTGTTCTTGGAAGTAATTGCACATGATTTCAAGAAGTTGAAGCTCCTGAAGCGAATTCAGCCTCTGGGAAAGAAAATGAAGGCAACAATAAAACTTGGTATTTCTGCATGAGTTAATGAGCACATTCTGCCCTTCCTTGTAGAATCCCACTCACAAATGCTGGCTACAGTTCCATTTCTGACTATGCTCAAACCTTCAATGCCGGGCCCCTTTAACAGAATTAAGCACAAGGGTCAAACTGCCCTGGTCTTTGTCCTGCAGATTCTCTCTATATACTTAAAAATAGGAGTCCCCACCCCCATCAAATGCAAGCTCCTTGAGGGGAGAAACACTTGGCAGGATGTCTGGCACACCCTAACGGATGTAATAAGCGTTGGTCACTGGCTGACGGATGGACTGAACGCTCTCACTATAGCCAAGACTATGGATCCTTTGTCTCTGTTATGTGAAGCAAGGTGACCGGTGTTCATGTTGCCTTCAGAGATACCAGAGCAAACCAAGCGCCCAGGGCTCCTCCCATGAGGCAGGGGGCCTCCGGCCTTCCTTTGTATAGGTGGGGTTACCTAAGAGGTGCTTAAGAAACGTTTACTGACCAATAAATGTTACAGGTATTGTACTAAACTGGTGAATAAGCAAATCCCTCAAAAGACCAGGGCTTTAAAGAGAAAAAGAAATTTCCTTTCCTAAAAAACTAAATGTTTTAATTTTCAGGCCCATCTTACGCCACTGTTGAATCAGCTGCCTTTTGTTCCATCAGACCCATGAGAAGGCATGTGGGCAGAGAAGCCCAGGGGCGGAGGGGGCGGAGGCTCCACGTCCCCGGCCCCCCCGGGCCCCCGGCCCCCCCGGGCCCCCGGCCCCCCCCCGGCCCCCGGCCCGACGCACCTTGGGCTGGGAGCCGCGCTCCTTGGGCACCTGGAAGACGAACTCCTCCAGCAGTTCGATGGGCCCCTTGTCCACGATGGGCAGCGGCGCGTTCTGGAGCTGGCTGCTGAAGTAAATGTCCAGGTGGTACAAGACCTCCTTGGCCGCGCTCAGCGCGTCCCGCCGGGCCAGCGAGTGCCGGATGTCGCTCATGGTGGTCCTGCGGGGGCACAAGGCGGTGAGCGCCCGCCCGCCGGCCTCTCATCGCTCACCCGGGGCCCCCCGCTGTGAAATCGCGCCCCCACCCCACACCAACAGCCTCTGGGGAGCCCGATGCCCGGTGGGCACCGCGGAGAGGCTACGCGGCCCGCCCCGCCTGCGCGGGCTGCAGTCCGGCTGCGGACCCCACCGCGCGACCCCGGGCCATGGCCCCAGCTCTCCAGCCCGCAGGGTCCGGCCCGAAGGCGTGCGCGGGAGGGGGCGGGGGGCCTAGGAGGGGCGTCCCACCTCACTCTACAAAGCGGATTCGGATCCGGCCACCCTCAGCTACGCTAGCAAACGGACCGCTGGGCGCCCCCTGCCCACCCAAGGACACAAACCAAGATGTCCCCCGGAAAGGCCTGGGGTTCGGCCCCCGGCGGAGGGCCCTTGGAAGCGGCCGGGCCGCCGGCCTGCTCGGAGGAGGCGCCCCGGGAACTTTGACCCAACCGGGACGGCTTATTCCGGGCCCAGCAGCGCCCGAAGGCCAGCCGCGGGGCACCAAGCGGGCGGCGGCCGAGCGAGCCCGGGGGCGCAGACGGTGCCCTGGGCCTCCTCTGCCCGCCGGGCGCCCCGCAGGGATCCCCGCCCCTCTCCCCGCGGCCCCGCCGTCATCTAGCGGGGGCGGGGACGCCAGCGTCCGGCCCGCCGGATTCCGCCCCGAGGGCCGCAAGGCGGGACCCGGGCTCCGCGCGTCTGAACGCAGGGAAGCTGCGCCCAGGCTGGGGCCGCGGACTCCCGTGCGCACCCGCGGCTCGGGCTCCAGGCGCCCGGGGGAGGCGTCACGTCCCTCTCCCCGCCGGGCCCGGCCAAGCCCCGGCTCCGGCCCCGCCGCAGGCCTACCTTCTCCCGGCCCGGCTCAGCGGCACATCGCCACCTGGGGCCGGGAAGCTGAGGCTCGGGGAGCAGGCGAACTGCGTGGCCAAGGAGCAGCCGGAGGGCCCCGACGCTGCGAGACGGGCGGCCGAGCACGGAGGCGCAGCGACGGTGGCCCTACGAGGCCAAAAGCAGCCCCGGGGGCGGCCATCGAGCTCCGGCGCCACCTAGCGGCGGTCCGAAATCGTCAGGGTCCGGAGGCCGAGGCGGGCCGCGGACCCGCCGCGGGGCTGGAAAGCCGCGATCGAGACCAAGCTTCCTCCGGCCCCACGGGGCTCCGACGCCCACCCGCCCGCTCCCTTAGGCACGGCCGCGCCCGACGCCGACTTCCGGTCCGGCTCGTCCAGGAGGCCCCCGAAAGGCCTGCGCCGGCACGTTGGGTCCGGGCAGCCCCGGGCCCTCCCGCCCCCCTGCCCGGGCCTCGGAGCCCTCAGCCCAGCCGCGTAGGCCCCGCCCCGCCCCCCTCCTCGGGCCGACCCTTCCCCCAAACGCCGGGCGCGCCCTCGGGCAGCCCCTTAAGCCTTCGGGCCCTCACTTTTTTATCTGTAAAATGGCTCCCACCCCCTCTGTGGGAGGCCTCTCCTACCCCCGCCCTCCACCTACTGCACCCATATATATATATATATATATATGTGTCTATTCCTGTGCACGCTGCCTTCCCCATCCGGATGTAGGTTCCTAGGGCCCAGGGCCTGCTTTTGGCTTTTTTTATTAATATCTCCAGAACTTGGCGAAGAGCCTGACCCAGGGCCGTAGCCATCATGGCTGCTGGGAGCCGGCGCTGCCCTCGGGTTTACTGGAGGAGGAGGGCCAGGCTTCCGTCGACAAAAGAAACACGAGCCCGTGCCGGAAGGCGCCGGAAGGTGCCGGAAGGCGGCGTGTTCCGCCCGCCATGACTCCGTTTGGGAGTGTCCTTGACAAAGATACCGGAGAGCTTTGCCATTTCCTTCTCCAGTTCATTTTAGAGATGAGGAAACTGAGGCAAACAAGGTGAAGTGACTCTCCCAAGGTCACACAGCTAAGGGTCTGAGGCCAGCTTTGAACTTGGGAAGCTGAGTCTTGCTGACTGCAGCTGGCGCCACCTAGCGGCCCTAGCGGAGAGTGCGTGGTGCCTTATTGTGGGTCGGGCGTGTTTGGACCCCCTGTGGGGTGTATGAAAGAGAGTTCATGTCTAAGCTAGGCTGAATTGGAAAGGTGGATTGGAGCCAGGCTGTGAACGACTATACATGGTCTGGATTAGATGCCCCTCTTAACTGTCAATCTAAGGACAAGTACACTCAGTGGAGACATTTTTTTTTCTGAAGAATCTTTTGTGTGCTGGGGACATCCAGCCATGTGCCCCCAAGGTGGACATAGAAGACAAGGTCCTATTCTAATTAGTTACTCAGATTTAGAGAGTTCTCTAAGAATTGTCGTCTTTCATGGGAAGTAGCTAATAATCATAGCTCACCTATATATATAGGATTTTTTTGTTTTATAAAGCACTTTTTCCTGCAACAATAGGGAGTGCAGGTATGTCCATTTTACAGATGATGAAACTGAGGGTCAGAGAAGAGGAAATAGTAGGATTTAGTAACTGGAAGAGCTAGGCCTGAAATCCAGCTTTTATGACACCCAAATCTAGTCTTTTTTTCATTGTACCATACCACTTCAAGAGTATAAATGCTCCAAAAATGTGCATTCCAATAGGGAGAAGTAAGACTTAGAAAAATAACAACATAAGATCTAAGGCTGGAAGAATTAGATTAGAATTGGAAATCATCTAATTCAGTCATCTCACTGCAGAAGAGAAAACTGAGGGCCATAGACATGCAGTGATTTGTCCAAGCCCATGATTACAGAGGTAATAAATAGCAAAGAAAACCTTTGTCTTCAGACTCCAGATACAGTTCTTTCTGTTCCAGCAGGTGGAATGAGAAAACAGTTAAAGAAATATCATGGCTCCCCAAGAATAAACTCACAACTTGAAAATCTCATCATCTTGGAGAGGGATTCAGTTTCCATATTTGACTTAGCACCCTCAGTTACTTCTCTCTGATTGAAGTTCTGGGTCAGTGAACTCCTCCCAAGACCTCCATTTATAGAGGGCTCAGACTTTTCCAGCAAGCTTCATTCCCCATCAGAGGTTCTGCTGGTTTCAACTCTATCCCTAGCCTGGCACTTTCTGCCAGTCCTGTGTATTTCCTTCCCCCACTAGATCATAAGCTCCTTGAGGGCAAAGACTTTCTTATTTGTATTGCCAGCTCCTCATACAGAGTAGAAACTTAATAATTGTTCATTGACTAGGACTATGAAATTATAAGAGCTGTGAATTCAAAAGCAGAAGGGGTTTTTACAAAAGGGAAAAGTTCATCTCGACTGACTTCCTCAGACTGGGAAGACTGAGGAACAGTAACATGGAGGAGATGACATTGCAACCAGAACTTTGAAGGCGGGATTTCAGCTGGTGAAGAAAAGGAGAAATGGACTGCGAGTAAAGGAACAGAGTTGGGAAAGTGTGTTTTGAGATTTTTGTCTTTTCCGTTTGGGCTACACAATATATTGAAAGGAAGTAGTATGATAGAAGGCTTGAGTATATGAAGTTGGAGCCAGATTGTACAACATTATTAATTTAAGGCTAAGGAGTTTGGACTTTATTCTGTTGGTAAATGGGCACCTTAAGCATTAGTTAATTAATTTGCCTTTAGTTCTTTCGCTCATACTAACCCACATCTGCTTCTCGTCTGTATGTCTGTTCTGCCTATCCATGATATGATATTCTGGCTATCCATCAATTTACATTCCCATTTATAGCTTCTAGATTCCAATACTACATCTGATATTTACTGCCTGTGTGATGTTAGGCAAATAATTCCACCTCTCTGGGCATGAGATTTCCTCAACTGTAAAATGATGGGGTTGGCCTACATAGTCTCAGAGGCCATTACTGGTCTCCAGTAGTAGAAATAAATGACAGGCAAGGATATTACAGAAAAGGGTAAGGTAAAAATGAATGATTGAGAGCCACTAGAAAATTTCTGTCAAGTGGTGAACTAAAAGATGTGATTACATGTCTGATGGGACTGGGTGAAATCAAATTTCCTAACCAACCCAGAGTTAAACCTACAGAAGACCCTCTCAAATGAAATGTTATTTATATCAGATCTGTTGATTCATTATTTAAGATTCAGTGCAGTAAAGCCAAAGTCAACTCCCACAGGAATCACATAGCATGCTTGGAGATAAAAATTCTCTAGAGCTACAAACTGGAAACCTTAAGTTCTCATAGCTCCTTAGGAACTAGCTAAACATTCTTAGAAATGTTTACCCTTCGTCAATTTGGAAATAGGGTAGATTGATCAATATCACCTGTGAAGAAAGTGGAATCCAGCTTTAGCCAAGAATTCTAACCTGGGAGTCTGTGAGTCTTTATTTTAGTAAAAAATTTTTGACTATTTCAGCATAATTGGTTTCTTTTGTAATTCTTTGTATTTTACTTTATGCATTTAAAACCTTCTCAGGATCTGTAGTCTTCACCAAGCTTCCAAAGGGGTCCATGACATTAAAAAGTTTGAGAACCCTTACTTTAGAATAACCTTCAATAGTCAGCTTTTCCTGGTACTAACTCTTCCACTTAGAGCTAGCCAATTCTGAGGACTCAGCACTGAGGGCATCCTGACCTTCTCCAGGCTTGAAGCACCCTACTTTCTTTATACCTATCCCATATCTCTACAATTGCTGTCGTTTTTACTACTCAATTCATTAAGTTCTTATTACCTTTTATCTGAAACACTGAAATAGATTTCTAACTTGACCTCTAAAAAAAATTCTGCATTCCAATAAGAGCTTCTCTCATATCAGTTTCAACTTGATGTCTTGAAAGCTTTATCTGGGTGATCTCCAAGCAAGCTACTGCTATTATACCTTAATAGCAGTCATAATCAGCTGGGTCTAAAAAACACAGAAGTGGGAAGGTTATGTACCCTTTTAACTGCCATGTCATTGTCTTCCATTATCAGCACATTCACACCCTTCCCCTACCAAATTTCTTAAGGTACTGTGTAAATCAAAAGTAATTCATCAGAATGAAGTTGGAAACACCTATCTAAAGAATCTCCAAGGTCCCTTCCCAAGATCTAATATTCTAACCTTAACATAATAATCAAGCCCCTCCAAAATCAGTTTCCAATCTACTTTTTCTCCTTCTTTTCCAACTATTTTTCTGTATGCATTATTCACTTTAGCTGGATTGACTCCTTGATAACATCTTGTACCTTCCCACCTCTGTGTTTTTTAGACCCAGTTGATTATAACTGTCCCACCGTACCAATCAGACTTCCAGAAACCATACTTAGAAGGATCCTAAATGTAGAGTTAGAAGGAAACTCAAAGGCTATTTATTATCTAGTCCAGTCAACTCAATTACAGGCAGATGAAGTGATTTGCCCTAGGTTACACAGGTATCAGGTGTCAGATGTGGAACTGGAATGGAAGTCCTCTGACTCCCTGACTCCAACACTTTCAGCTCTGACCTTAGCACAATGCTTCTTCGCCCCATTTTCTTTGCCCAGTTCTTTTATGCATACCATACCCTCCGCACCACATTCACCTTTTGCTCTCAGAATTTAATTCAATCAACACTACAATTTCCACCAGAAAGAATATTTCAAAATAGAGCCAAGATGATGGAGTAGCACGAAAGAATACAGCTTAGCTCCACAACACAATTCCTCCATAAAGGTCTAGAAGATGTACTATAGATTGGGAAATCTAAGGGAAAAATTCATAATGAATAATATTTCCAGTCCAACTGAGCATAAGAATACATATAGGTTTGTGGACACTGGAGATGAGATATGACCAAGGGTGTATGGAGCAGAGCATTCCAGAGTGTAGAAACTTTAAAAGGCTCTGCACCAGGGTAAAAAGAAGTCTGAGACATACAAGGGAACATCACATTTGTGCATAATGCAAAAACAAGTGTCAACTGATAGCTCTGTCATTTATGACCAGTCTCTGGCCATAGATCCAGGGCAGACTGAAGAGGTTCTACAGAGTGGTGAACATTCATGGGTCCTAGGCTGTGTATTAAGTGAGGAACAAGTTTAAAAACAAATAGGAGCTGTGAGGTTCTGACTACAGGAGCTAATCAGGGTCTCAGTTCCAGCCTCCAGCTAGTCTGAGAAATAAAGTAGAGTAATCAGATCAAAGGAGAAAGTGCAATTCAGTCACCAAGCCTGCAAAGCTTTCCAGCTGGCTAATAGCAAATGAATCCAGCAGTTGTCTACAGCAAAGGGCAAGCCCATAAGAGTGTATTCCAAACCCAACTCAGGACATTGTAGAGCTCAGACCGTGAGGGCAGCTATTAGACATTGCCCTGGATCAGACCACTATAAAAGCATCGAACACTTGCCTGAGCTGTTCCAGAGATCTTGGAACAATACAACAATACCACTTCCTACTATTTCAATACCACCCCACCCCAAAAAGCAGCAGAAAGACCCAAGAGGACAAAAGTCCAATTCAAACATTCTCTGCAGAAGTGATAGAGTCCAGTCCTATACAAAGTCTGATGTCAAAAAATAGGCAATAAAATGAGCCAACAAACAAAAAAAATCCCACCATAAAGAGCAACTATGTGATAAGGATACTCAAGACACAAACTATAAAGAAGAGAATCATGGAAACATAAAAACAAGGCTTCAAAGAAAAAGATAATTGGGTGCAAGTCCAACCAGAATTCCTGTAAAAGAAGAAGCAAGAGTTTAAAAAAGAAGTGAAAATTATTTTGGAATTATTAAAGTATTCTAGAGGAAAAAGATGAAAAAAGAGAGTTCTGGAATAAAGATTTAGAAAAAATTAACAGCTTGGCATAAGAGGAACAAAATCTTAACCAAGCGAAAAAACTCCCTAAAAGTTGGAATTGACCAAATAGGAGTTAATGATTCCATGAGACAACAAGAAATACCAAGAAAAGTTAAAGGGTGAAAAAACAGAGGAACAGGAGGAGGAAAGGGGGATTGGAGGCAGAAGGAAGGTATATGATAACAAAAACAACTGACTTAGAAAACAGATTGAGAAGAGATAATTTAAGAATCAATAGACTACCTGAAACCTTTGACCCCCCCCAAAAGCCTAAATATCATATTTCAAGAAATAATAAAACAGCCCAGAACTCTTACAACCAGAGGACAAAGTAAAATATAAAGAAACTACCAGTCATCTCCTGAAAGAAACACCAAAATGAAAATTTGCAGGAATATTATAGTCAAAATTGAGAGCTTCCAAGTTAAAAAACAAAAACAAAATAAGAACCCTGCAAGCAGCCAGAAAGAAAGTATTCAAGTAGTGAGGAACTACAGTCAGGAGCACTTATAATTGATTTTGAAATATGATTTCCCAGAAAGCAAAAGATAAAGGTTTTGTTGCTCAATCATTTATTCATGCCTAATTCTTCTTGATGCCATCTGGAGTTTTCTTGGCAAAGATATTAGAGTGGTTTGTCATCGTTCTCCAGCTCATTTTACAGATGAGGAAACTGAAGCAAACAGGCGACTTGCCCAAGGTCACACAAGGAATAAGTGTCTGAGGCCAGATTTGAACTCAGGAAGGTCTTTCTGACTCCATACCAGGAACTCTAGCCACCACACTAATTAGCTGCACTATATAGGTTTACAGAAAACAAAAAACGTATAAACATAAATAACTTACCCAGCAAAACTTAATATAATACAGTGGATAATATATGTAATATAACACAGTGGATTACAGTGAATCTTTAATGAAATAGAGGACGTCCAGGCCTTCCTGATGAAAAGACAGAGCTGCATAAGAACTTTGAAATACAAACATAGGAGTCTAGAGAAATCTTAAAAGGTAAATGTGAAACAACAGTTATAAGGGACTAACAAGGATAAATTTTATGCTCTAATACAGTGAGATGATATATCTATTCACTCAGACCTCTCTCATGATTAGGGATCATAAAATCAATCTAATTACACAAAGGACCTACATGTGATTGATTCTCTTTTATGTTTTAATGATCTTTTAAAAAAAAGAATGGGAAAGGAGAAAAAGAAAAATACAGCAGTGGAAAGGGAAAGGAGAGGAAGATTAAAGAAAATTATCTTACATAATTGGGGTACACAAGAAGTCTATGCAAAGTAGAAAGGGTGGAAGTGCATGACACTTGACCCTCACCATCATCTGAATTAGTCAAATGAAGGAAAAATGCACACATATGGCCCCTGCCACAACTGAATTCAAAAAAATTTCCTTTGACAGGGAAGCAGGAGGAAAAGGGGATAAGGAAAAGAGGGAAATAAAAAGGAGGACGGGTTAAGGAAGAGATTAATCTTAAACAAAACAAACTCTTAAAGAGGAAGCAGGAAACAAACAGAAGGAAAAGTATGTAAGAGAACAGGATGGAGGGATACATAGGTAGCAGTTGCAATGGTGAAGGTGAATGGAATGAAACCACCCATAAATCAACAGGAAAGCAGAATGGATTAGGAAAGCAGAATCCAAGAAGATATTGCTTACAAGAAACACAATTAAAACAGAAAAATGCATAGTCACTAAGGAGATGGAGAAAATCTATTGTGCTTCAGCTAAATTAAAAATAGCAGGGATAGCAATCATGATCTCAGGCATATGAATAGCAAAAATAGGCCCAATCAAAAGAGAAAAACAAGGAAACTACACTGTTAATATCAATGTGAAATATATGTGCAAAAAAGGGCAAAGCATCTAAATATGTGAAGAAAAAGTTAAATGGATTTTAGGAAGGAAATAATAAAATGTAATAATGAGGGACCTCAATTTACCCCCACCCCCACTAAGTAAATCTAACAAAAACAGTGAAGGATCCAAATAGAATTTAGAAAAGTTGGCTATAATAGGTCTCTAGAGAATATTGAATGAAAAAAGAAAGGTATGTACATATTTCTCAATTGTGCATAGCACTTTCACAAAAACTAATCTTTTTTTTTTTAAGGCATAAAACCCTCTCAAACATATGCAGGGAAGTATAAATACTAAGTCCATCTCTTACAGACTACAGTGTAATAAAAATTATATTCAAGGGCTACTGATGAAACATAAAAAATTAATTGGAAACCATATCAATAAATCCTAAAGAATGTGGGCCAAACAATAATTCTTAGAAATAATCAATCATCTTTTTAAAGCTAATAATGAAACAAGATGCCAACATTTTTGTACACTGTCAAATTAATCCTTAGAGGGAAATTTATATTTCTTTTTTTAAAAAATTATTTATTTTTAGTTTTCAACATTCATTTTCACATGATTTTGAGTTCCAAATTTCCTCCCCATCTCTCCCCTCCTCCCCCACCCCAGATGGCATGCATTCTGATTACTACTTCTCCTAGTCTACCCTCCCTTTTATCATCCCCCCTTCTATTCCTCTTCCCCTTTATTTTCTTGAAGAGCAAGATAGATTTCTATACCCCATTGCCTATATATCTTATTTCCCAGTTCCATGTACAAAGAGTTAACACTTGTTTTTAAAACTTTGAATTCCACATTCTCTTTCTTCTTCCCTCCCCACCCACCATTATTGAGAAAGTAAGCAATTCAATATAGGTTACACATGTGTAGTTAAGCAAAACACTTCCATAGTATGCATGTTGTGGAAGATTAACTGTATTTTCCTCCATTCTATCCTGCCCCCAAAATAAAATTATTTTCACCTTTGACCCTGTCTCTTTTCAAAAGTGTTTGCTTCTGATTATTCCCTCCCCTAATCTGCCCTCCCTTCTGTCATTTCCCCTTTATAGCCTTTCCCCCTACTTTCCCGTAGGGTAAGATACCCAATTGAGTGTGTATGTTATTCCCTCCTTAAGCCAAATCCGATGAGAGTAAGGTACACTCATTCCTTCTCATGTCCCCCCTCTTCCCCTCCATTGTGAAACCTTTTTCTTGCCTCTTTTATGTGAGATAATTTACCGTATTCTATTTCTCCCTTTCTCCTTCCAATATATTCCTTTCTCACCCCTTAATTTATTTTTTTAGGTATCATCACTTCATATTCAACTCACCCTGTGCCATCTATCTAGTTATCTATTTCCTCCAACTACCTGAATACTGAGAAAGTTCTCATGAGTTACAAATATCATCTTTCCATGTAGGAATGCAAACAGTTCGATTTTAATAAGTCTTTTATGATTTTTCTTTCCTGTTTACCTTTTCATGCTTCTCTTGATTCTTGTATTTGAAAGTCAAATTTTCTATTCAGTTCTGGTTTTTAAACAAGCATGCTTGAAAGTCCTCTATTTCATTGAATATCTATTTTTTACTCTGAAGCATTATACTCAGTTTTGCTAGGTAGGTGATTTTTGGTTTTAATCCTAGCTCCTCTGACCTCCAGAAAATCATATTCCAAGCCTTTTGATCTCTTAATGTAGAAGCTGCTATATCTTGTGCTATCCTGATTGTATTTCTACAATACACAAATTATTTCTTTATGGTTGCTTGCAATATTTTCTCCTTGACCTGGATATTGATATTGATTAGCTACAATATTCCTAGGAGTTTGACTCTCTGACTATAGAATATTAGGGTAATTTTCCTTGATAATTTCTTGAAAGATGATGTCTTTTTTTGATCATGGCTTTCAGGTAGTCCAATAATTTTTAAATTATCTCTCCTGCATCTATTTTCCAGGTCACTGGTTTTTCCAATGAGATATTTCACATTGCCTTCCATTTTCTTCATTCTTGTAATTTCTTGATTTTTCATAAAGTCATTAGCTTCCATTTCCTTCATTCTAATTTTGAAGGAATTATTTTATTCAGTGAGTTTTTGGACCTCCTTTTCCATTTGACCAATTCTGCTTTTTAAGGCATTCTTCCCTTCATTGGCTTTTTGGACCTCTCTCTTTTGCTGTTTGGGTTAGTCTATTTTTAAAGGTATTTTTGGGGGTCTCCTTTAGCAAGCTTTTGACTCGATTTTCATTATTTTCTTGCATCACCTTCCCAATTTTTCCTCTAATTCTCTTACTTACAAGAGCTCCAGAAGCAGCCTCTGCTGCTGCTGATACAATTGCTGCTGGCCATTGCCACCACCCCCACTGCCCTGGGGCTGAGGCCACACTTAGCCAGATTGCCTGCTCCTCTTTCACCCAGGTCCCACAAAGTTTTCTCACTGACCTTTTTGGTGTTTGTGGGTTGAGAAGCCTAGAAACTACCACAGCTGCCAATGATTCAATTCCCTGAGGCGTGCTCTGGTTGGTCTGGCTGGCTACCCATATAGCACTGTACTCCCACTCTACTCCCTGCCTGGTGTCATGGACCTTTCCTGTCAGCTTTCCAGGTTGTCTTAGGCTGGAAATTTGCTCCACTCTGTGGGTTTGGTAGCTCTAGAATTTGTTTAGAGTCATTTTTTACAGGTATTTGGAGGGCTTTGGGAGAGAACTCAGGAAAACCCTGCTTTTACTCTGCCATCTTGGCTCCGCTCCCAAAAATTTATATTTCTAAACACTTTATTAATGAAAGAGAGAAGGAGTAGATCAACAAACTAAGCACACAACTAAAAAAACCTAGAAATCTAACAAAAAAAAGTCTTATTAAACAACAAAATAGAAATTCTGAAAAACCAAAGATTGAACAAACAACAAAATTGAAATAAAAAACCAAAAAAATCCCATTAAATTAATAAACTAGGAACTGGGTTTTTTTTGGGTGGGGAGGGAAAGTGAAATCAAAAGCAAAAAGTGAATTGACAGTTTATAAAGAAATAAAAGAAATTATTAAGAATTATTTTGCCCAGTTGTGCCAAAAAAAATTGACTACTAAATTAAATAAATATTTATAAAAATATAAAATTCCTCATTATTATTAGAAGAAATAAAGGAGTAAAATAACCCAATCATAAAAAATAAATTGAATAAGACATAAATGAATTCCCAAAAGGAAAAAAAATAAATTAGAACCAGATAGATTTATAAGGTACTTCTATCAAACATTTATGACTAGGCTTCCTTTAAGTCTTCTCTACTCCAGGCTAAATATATCCAATTCCTCTGTCCTTGTATGATATGGCTTTCAGACTTCATGACATTTTAGCTGCCCTTCTGTGGCGACTATTTAATATCTCAGTCAAAAATGGACATGATACTTACAATGTGTTATAACCAATGCAAATAAAACAGACCTGTTAGTTGCCTTGTTTTGGTGACTATGTTTCTATTAATGTTTTAAACTAAATTAGCTTCCCAATTGATACATCACATAGTTTATATTAAGCCTTTTGTGGACAGATTTCATGTTAGGAAGATTTATCAGTGCCACATGAGGACACAAATAAATATAAAATGATACAGGAAAGTTGCAAAGTACATACCCAAGAAATATAACTGGAAACAACTCCATTAAAATGTGAGCATTGTTTGTGGGCATAGAGGACTTCAGAATCCAGGAAAGAGATCATCAACATCAGCTTTGTTAGAGAATTACTGACTGGATGCAGTGGCATTGGCCACTTTGCTGTTCCTTAAGCAGCACACCCCATCTTGAGATCCCATGCATATTCTTTTTCTTTTTTTGAGGAAATCAGGGTTAAGAGACTTGCCCAGGATCACACTGCTAGTATGTGTTTGAGGCTGAATTTGACTTCTGGTCCTTCTGACTCCAGGCTCAGTGCTCTATCTACTGTGTCATGCAGCTGCCCTGATTCCATGCATTTTCACTGACTGTCTCCCATTGCTGGAATGCCTTCCTTCCTTGCCTTCAAATCCTGGCTTCCTTGCCTTTCTTACTTCAAGTCTCAGCTAAAAACCCATCTTCTGTAAGACATTTTCCCTCCTCTCTCACAATGCTGGTGCCTTCCCTCTGGAATTATCTCCATGTTATCCTGCATATGTTACTTGTATATATTTGTCTGCATAATATCTCCCTCAATAAACTGTGAACTTCATGAGGGCAAAGACTGGTTTTGCCTTGCTTTATATCCCTAACATTTAGCAAAGTGTTTAAGATGTTGTGAATGTCCCATTAATTGACACAAAGATTGAAAGAAATGTAACATTTTATCTTTATCATGATAGCCAATAATGATGTCCACATAAAATGCAATACCCCACTGAGTGGTCCAGCATTCCCAATATGTAGATGACAGGATTTTTCAAGTGACTCCAGAATTATTTGCGTAAGGACCATGTATAATATTTGCAAATGGTGACAGTCCACTTCAGGAGTAGCCAGGCAAGACTATGTTTTGTGTTTTGCATGGCTTAGTATTCTTTCACCTAAGCATCTTGAACCTAGTCATAACTCATATGTCCTTATGAAAGCGTATGACAAGAGAGTTGGAATTGTAAGGAGTCTAGTCTAATCCCTTTACAACTGAGGAAAATGAGGCCATAGAGTTAAAATGCTTTAAGACTATACAGTTAGTGGCAGAATTGGGCCTAGAACCTAGTTCCATTTAGTTTTATGAGTACTTATTATTTTTCCCTTATACTATGTTTCTCCAAGTGAATTTTTTTTTTAAAAGAAAACCCTTAAGAGATATGCATAGTTTATGATGCTGAGTGAAAGGAGCAGAATCAGGAGAACTTTGTACACAGCAACAACCACAGTGTGTGAGGAATTTTTCTGGTAGACTTCACTGCAATAGAAGGCCTTAAAAATTCCCAGTGGACTCTTGAGGCAAAATACCTTCCAGATCCTGAGAAAGAACTATGGAATTCGATCGTAGAATGAAGCAGACCATTTTCTTTTGTATTATGTTTTGTTTTATGATTTCTCCCATTCATTTTAACTCTTCTATGCAACATGACTAAGGTGAAAATGTATTTAATAGGAATGTATGTGTGGAACCTATATAAAATTGTATGCCATCTCAGGGAGGGGTTGAAGGACGGGGAGGTAAGGGAAAAAATCTAAGATGTATAGACATGATTGTAGAACACTGAAAACAAATTTTAAAAAAGAGATATGCATAGTTCAGCAAAACAAAGTCACATATCAGTTATGTCTAAAGGTGTTCCTGCATTTTAAGGTCATCATCTCCCTGGCAAGAGATGGGTGGTTTATCATTGCACTGATCAGAGTTTTAAAGTCTTTAAAGTTGTTGTCCATCTGTTGGGTGTGAGGTGGAACCTTTAAGTTGATTTTTGATTTCTCTAATTCTAGTCATTGGAAACATTGTTAATAGCCTGGATTTCCTTTGAAAACTGCCTGTTCCTATCACTGATTACTATTTAACTATATTTCTACTGAAGAATATATCTTAGTCTTATAATTTCAAAGTTTCTTATCTATCTTGGAAATGAGACCTTTATCAGAGAAACTTGCTACAAAGACTTTCCCCCAACTATTTGTTTCATTTCTAGTTTTAATTGCATGAGATTTTTCTGCAAAAACTTTCAAATTTTATAATCAAAATACTCCATTTTATCTTTTCTGACTTCTATTGCCTGTCTAGTCACATACTCTTTCCCTAGCCATAGATTTGTTTCTTCCTTGCTCTTCCAATTTGCTGATACTACCTTGAATAAGTTATACTCATGTTTGGAGTTTATCTTGATATACAGTGTGAGATGTTAGTCCTTAGCTAATTTCTGCAAGAATGCTTTCTAGTTTTGGTCAAGTAGGGAGACCTTACTCCAGTAATTGGGGTCTTTGGGTTTACTGAACAGTATGCTACTATATTCATTTGCTTCTGTATGGTGTGTATGTATTCAACTGATCAAACTCTATATTTTTAATCACTATCAAATTGTTTGTGATTACTGCTTTGCAATGTATTTTGACATCTGATACTTACAGATTTTTATGCTCATTTTTTTCATTCATTTCCTTTGGCACTGTGATTGGTATGGTACTTAGTATGTACATTAACTTAGGTAGAATTCCAATTTTTGTTATAATGGCTTAATCTACCAATGACCAAATGATGTATTTAGTGTTTCTTCTTTCCTACAAATATTTGGTGCTCTAATACATGGTAAATTATTTTCTATTCCCATTCAGCAATTTCCAGAGATGTATCAGCTCATTTCTTTTTAAAATTCTACTAAGGTGCTTACTTCTTTCTGTGGTACGTTTAAGTACAATTTAATTTTCCTTATATTTTCATCATGTCAATATTTACTACAACTTTATCTGAAATCATAATTGCTAATCTTGCCTTTTTTAGTTCACTTGAAACATAACAGATTTTTATTCCAGCCCCTCACTTTAACTCTAGGTGGATCATCATAAGTATATTTCTTGTAAAAACTGTATCGTTGGATTCTGTATTCTAATCCATTTATCTATTCTTTTTCATTTTATGGATAAGCTTTCCCCTTATACAAATAAAGTTATGATTTTGAATTATTTCCCTCCATCCTTCCACTTGTTTTTCCTTTTTCCAAATATGAAGATGATAAAAGCAAGGGAGTTTGCCTTCTCTTTCCTTTGCCCTACCCTTGATCCTAGGGATCTCTTTCTTTTTTTACCCTTCTCTCACATTCTTTTCAACAACATTCATTTACTCATTCTGATATTTTACTGAAGGGATACAACATGCATTCATTTAAGGAGATATAAAATACATAAGAAGTAAATAAGTAAATATAATTCAAGAAGCAAGAGGTATCAAGAAAGGCTTCCTCTAGGAGGTGGTGCACCAGCTGGGCCCTGAAGGAATCCTAGGAGGTGGAAGTAAGGAGGTAGTCTACTCCAGGCAGTAGACTGGAGATGGTAGACTAGAGTAGATAGTATGGAGGAAGGAGACAGAATGTAAAGTTTAAGGAAAGGCAGGTGGGTCAGTCTGACTGGAATGTCAAATGCATGAAGGTAAATGATAAGAAATAAGACTGCAAAGATAGGCTAAAGTCGGATAGTGAAGGACAATACTAAGTGCAATGCTTCTCCACCCATTCATGGGCCTGCCCATTAATGGCAGTTTGATTAGGGGAAGGCCGTAGGAAGGCCCACCAGTTTTGTTAATGAGGTTCTCAATTCTCTGGCTCTGAAAAGTGTATAAATACTCTGTGAGGTTTTGCTTTGGGACTGACTCATTGCAAGTGTTTGCTTGGCCAGGTCAGACTCTGGGCAGCAGCTAAGGAGTCCTGTAGTTTGTGCTTCTCTCTGGTAATTGTGTATATGTGGTCAGAGAGTTGGATTCAACTGTGATGTATGTACTGTTTACGGGTCAGGCAGTTGGGAACCCTGTCTGTTGATTATTGTTTCTTTGTATTTCTCTAAAGTTCAGGGTGCTGACTTTTTCCCCTGAACTAAGTAAATGATATATGTGCTTGCTTAAAGTGATTGCTGACCCCCTCAAAAGTTACCTTTCCTTTTAAAAAAGCAGATCAAAGTACCTGTGAGAGCAGGTCATATTGGATGTGTCAGGGTGCTTGCTTTTACACCAAGCTGAAGAGTTTGTTTACTTTATCCCAGAGGTAATAAGGAGCCCCTTAAGGTCTCTGAACAGGAGAAACTGGTATGGCCAGGCTTGAGCCTTTTATTTTAGCTGCTCTGTGGAAGAAAAGGTTTCAGACTGGAGTCGGATATGAAGGGTGCTGTAATAGTCTAGGGAAGGAGAGATGGGACCCTGACGTAGAGTGGTAGGATTGTAAGCTGAAAGAAGGGGTACTTATGAAAGAAGAGGTGGAATACTCAAGACTTGGCAGCTAGCCAGGATTTAATAATATTGGAAGATGACCATAACGACTCACATTTCTATAGTACTTGAAGGTTTACAAAGTGCATTCCTCACAACAACCCTGTGAGGTAGGTACTGTATTATAACCTCCATTTTACAGAAAATGAGCGAGGTGACAAGATACATGTTTAGCAGATGAGATGCGTTCATAACCCCTGGGAACTTTTAAATAAACATAATGAAGAAATTAGGAAAGTTAAGTGCATGTGGGAAAGGAACTTGTACTTTTAAGTTTATTAATAAATTTATATTTTAAAATGTAGTAACACTTTCTCCACACTTATTTCTTTTTTTCACAATCTGTAATTGGCTTAAAAATTTCCTTTAAGTTGGTCCAAGCATCCTTGGCATAAATGTTCTTGTAGGCACTGTTCTTTTCTTGAGCAGGATTTGAATTATGGCAACGATGACACTTGGCTCTACTTGATTTATACCATTCATTGGCGGTCTGGTTGGTGACTGCCAGGTATAGAGCAAAGCATGCATAGCCCCCAAGTAAGAGACAAAGTACAATGACAAATCCGAGCATGAAGACAATTCTTGGAAAGGTCAAGAACAGATACTGCAAGGGAAAAAAAGGTGCAAATCTGTTATTTTGATGGAAACATCCACAACACAATTTAGTCTTGGTATTTTCCACGAACATCTATATTATCTACTTAATTATCTTCCTTATTAATGTGTAACACATAGATAGTACTTCCAAGTTTACAAAAGCATTTTTCTCATGATAATCCTGTGAGGTATTAGTGCAAGTCCTTTCTTTTAGGTAAGGAAAATGAAGTTTAAAGAAGTTAAATGCCCTGCCAAAGACACAAAGAAAACAGAATCAAAGATCAAGCTCAAGTCTCCTAATTCCAAGTCTGGGCTCTCTCCATTGTACCAAGTGGGGCTAAGCTCTACACATATTCTGCAGGGCTGTCTGTAAATTGTAAATGATGGAAAACAAGTGACAAAAAGAAATGCCTAAACTACACTGCAGAGTTTAACCTGTCTAGGCTAGTGAAGCAGAGAGAGAGTTGCACAACAAGACTTAAATAGAAAAATGAGGTGGGAACATGTAAAGATGGTTAAAGACTTTGGGCCAAGACAGACCCCTACACAGAGGCAGACTACCCATTTCCTATATACCTGTTTGAGCAAAAACTAAAAATTACCCTGGACCAAGACATCCAAGGAGAAACTAGAGTAAATAACTTCTTTCATCCCAGAACTGCACAAAAAAGTTGTCCAAAAGGCAAATGGGAAAGGGGGGTACCAGCAAAGGCAAACAAGCTGGTAGCCTTAAAGCTCATGGAGCCCCAGGTCAGAGAAGGAGTGAGTAAGAGCAGAACCCTGCGGTCAGAAAGCCCCAAAGTGGCCAAAAATCCTCATGGTTGTTGGAAACTCACAGCAGAAACCTTGAAAGCACCAGAGGCAATAATCAAAGCATAACAGCCATGCAAAGATAGACCAGGATACCCCTGGCATCAGGGGGTCTGAGGTGCCCTATCATTCTGTCTTGAAATGCCACAGAGGGGCCCTGAAGATCCAGTGCTGCTAACCCCAAAGACCCAAGGGGAATGCCTAACCCCAGGAAGTAAAAGTTCACTTAGGAATCCAGGTGACTCAAGAGCAAAATCAAAGAGGCCTGACCATCCCATTCAGAAGTGCAGGAGACAGCAGCTGACTCTGGCGTAAGGTCCCAGTTCAGGAAGTAAAACTGAGGGAGAGGACACTGACCATTGTAAAAAAAATCAGCAGGAAATGCTGTTAGATTTTTGCATTTTCCATAAGACCATATGAATAACCAAAAGAAATTAAGCAAGCTCATACAAGTAGAGTTTAGACACGATCATCACGGGAGGGGTTGAGAAAGGACAGGAATGCTGATGCTTTGCTGTGAAGTGTTTCAAACATTATGAAAAGAAATCTGGAATTATATCCTGTAAGTCACTCATCTACACAAACTGTTCTTAATCCAGTGATATCACTGATACAATCACAACTGGATATAACCAACCAATGGATAACAGAAAGAGATAAAACAAAGTGGAAACAAAGTAGGTGTCCATCAGTTGGAGAACAGCTGAACAAATTGTAGCGTAGTGACAGAACAGAATATAATGGAAAGGCAGGTAGGTGGCACAGTGAATAGAGTTCTAGATCTGAAATCAGAAAGACCTGGGTTCAAATCTGGCCTCAGCCACTGACTAGCTGTGTGACTCTGTGTGGGCAAATCATTTAACTCATTTTGCCTTAGTTTCCTCATCTGTAAAGTGAGCTGGAGGAAGAACTGGCAAACCACCCCAGTATCTTTGCCAAGAAAACCCCAGATGGGATCACGAAGAGTCAGACATGACTGACATGACTCAACAACAACAAAACTATAACAAATACAATGGAATATTATATAGTGTTGTAAGAAAAGGTGAAAGGGATGGATTTAGGAAAACCTAGAGACACTTGTATGAAATGAAGCAGCGGACAATGAGCAGAATCAGAACTATTTATTTATTAACCAAAACACTGTAAAACCAAACAACTCTGAAAGACTTCAGAATTTGACCAGTCAAGCCCAGCACACTATCCACCTCTTGGTAGAAAAGTGATGACGATGATGATGATAGCACTTCTACAGTACCTGCCACACGCCAGCCATGGTACAGTTATCTCATACGATTCTCACAATAACCCTGGGAAGTGGGTGCTATTATTTCTCCCCTTTTTACAGATAAGGAAACTGAGGCAAACTGAGATTAAGTGACTTGTCCAAGTTAAAAAGTGTCTGAGGCTGGGTTTGAATTCATGTCTTCTTGACTCCAGACCCAATCCTTTGTATCCACTGTATCACCAGCTGCCTCTAAGTGTGGAAAACTCTAGGTGAAGAATGAATTATGTGTTTTTGTCCTGACTAACACAAGACAAATTTGTGTTATAATATAGAAGGGCTTTATTGGAGGGAGGGTAAAACTTAAGTAGAGCTCAGGGTTAGTGATGATGATGAAGTAGACAATGAAATATTTAAAAATACACAGAAAAGAGCAGAAGGGAGTTTAGAAAGGTGACCAGGCAAGACACTGCAATGTTGAGATTAGGGAACTCCTTGAGAGGAAATATCTTCTCTCAGTGCAGGTCACAATTTCAAAGTTCCCTAGAAGACTGAGAGCGTTCAGTGACTGGCTCAGTCACATGCCTGATATATGTCAGAGGCAGGATTTGAACCAGGTACTCCTGGTTCTGAGGCTGGTTCTGTCTCCATTATCTCTCAATGACAGTACTGTTCTGTTCAAATGAACAGAGATAAGGATTGGATCTATGAATTCACTTTTATGAACCTTTTGGGTCAGGAAACACCCTCTATCTATACAATCACTGAGAGGTTAAGTAATTTGCCCAGGGTTACAGAGCCTGTATTTGTCAGAGATAGGACTTGAATTGAGATTTATTAAGTTTGATACTGACCAAGTACTGGGTCACCAAATATATGTAAAAAAGAAATACAAATACATCACATACTAACCACAATGCAATAAAAATTACATTCAACAAAAGGCCCTTGAAGAAAGAATGAGAAACTAATTGCAGATTAAACAACATAATTCTAAAGAACTGGTAGATCCAAGAATACATTATAGAAATAAGAATATTTCATCAAAAAATAATTATTATGAGTTTCACAGGATACAGCTAAAATAATTCTTAAGGAAAAATTTTTATCTCTTAAAATTTTCATCAACAAAACAGAAAAAGAGCAAGTTAATGAACTGGCCACACAAAACTCTTAACTAAACCTCAACTAATCCAGGTCCTCGTTACTTCTCCCTTGAAATAATCTAACAGTTTGTTCAGTGATTTCTTCACCTCCAATCTCTCCCTTCTCCAATGCACACAAAATTATTTTTCTAATAAAAACGTCTGATCTCCCATCCAAAAAAAATGTCAATGCCCTTACCCTTTCCTACTATATAAAACAGAAACTTCTTATTCCACTATTTAACTTTTCTGGCTTAATTTCATACTACTTCCTTTTATATACCCTAAGTACCAACCAAACTGAGCTACCAACAGGGCCTGGTCTTGTCATGTACTCTCTCACTTCTAGGCATTGGAAGCCTTTTTCTTTAAGGCCCAGGTTAGATGCTACCTAGTCCATGAAACCTCAATATCTCTCTCACTTCCCCCATGATCCTGACCCAGCTGAAAGTGATCTTTCCCAATTTTCTTACAGCACTTTGGGACTCACCTTTACTCTTATCACATGCTACCTTGTATAATACTTCTGTGCATGTTTCTGGTTCTCCTATTTGATTATAAAATACTCAGTAATAGGAACTGTGTCGTTTTCCATCTTTGTATTCCTGATCTAGCATAGTGCTTTGTATATATAGTAGGTCCTTAACAAATGCTTGTCAAATAATTTGTTGAATTTAAAGGTGACAGAATAGAATTTTATGTTTAATGGAGAGAAAAACTGTCTCTTTTAAACAGTATATCCAAATGAAAAATTGATAAACTGAAGTGTGCTTACCTGTACAAGAAAGGCAATATCAACAGGTTGTTTCTGTCCATGGTCATCCAGGTATGTTCCCAATGTGATACCTGAGACGAGCGCCAAATGGATTAGAAATGCTATAGTTATGATGGCAATGTTTGCAGCCATCGCAGTCAATGTAAAGAGGTAGATTAAAAAGTATCTTGCATTTAAGGCACCAATGCAGTTGTTTACCCAAATGCAGTGATGATCAAAGCGATGCACACATCTGTTACATATACCTATATGCACACACAGAAAAACCAGGAATGAGCAACAGCATTACATGCAGCTTTAAATTTTTCAACTGTAATTGTACGTAATTTTTTTTTCAAAATTAATTTTGAAGGTGCAACTGGACTGTGATGTCATATTATGCAAATTATTGCTATGGTTTCAGAACAATGTCCCTGCTTGGAAAAAACGAGGCCTCCACTGATGCTTACAGACAATACAGTACAGCGGTAAGGAAAAAAGACTTGGAGACAGAAGGGGACAGGGCTCACATTCTGGCTCTGATTTGCTGTGTGACTTTGGACTCAAATTCCTCAGAATAATGGGGCAAGGCAAGACTGTCTAACATCCTTTTTGGCTCTAAATCTATCATGCTAAGAGTACTCTGAGGTCTGACTCATCTGAGGACCAACACAAACTTTCCATTCCCAAGGCACTGGTTCTAAAAACTGGAATGTGAGCTACAAGGTTTCTTAAAGATCAACCAAACCAATCATCTCATTTTTATAGATAAGGAAAGTAAGGCCCAGAAAGAAGTGACTTGTCCAAGTCGGCATGAAAATTAGCAATGGCAAAACCATGGACAGATCTTAGCTCTCCTGAATCCCAATGACGGTCTTTTTTATTTTTATTTTTTAAACTGGATCTATGATTTCCTCCACACAGGGAGTTCCTGAAGGGAACCTTCCTTTACCACTGCAGATCTGAACCCTCTCTACAGTTCTGATCTCAGAGAGTTCTGTGGAGGGCATTGAAATTAAGTGACCCTCCTCTCCCTACCCTCTGTTCAGGGAGGAAGGTCAAACAGCTCCAGGATTGCCTGAAGGATACCTCTCTTTGGCACTCGGAAGTCTTCATCCCCTGGCCCTGGTCCCTTACTACCTTCCCAGCTTTCTTATACCTTGCTCCACCCAGCACACAGGAAGTGCTGAGTAAACACTTGCTGACATCTAGACTCTGATCTAACTACACTAGCCTCTCTACCATTCCTCAAACATAAGTCTCCCAACTTCCTGGGATGATATTCTGCTTCCTAATCAAACCAGGTTCCCTGGCTTTCTTCAATACTGCTCAAATCTCACCTTCTGTAAGAGACCTTTCCTGGTCCCTCTCAATTCCCCTACCTATTAATTAATGCTTTCCACTTTCAAATTACCTTCACATATTCTGTAAATAACTTGTATGCAGCTAAATATTTACCTTTTGATTCCTCAATCATAATGTATATTCTTTGACAATAGGGACACTAGGGGTTTTTGTTTGGTTATGTTTGGGGGCAGGAATTATAGGGCTTTATTTCTGTCCCCAGTGATCAGTGCAGTGCCTAATACACTGCATATGCTTAATAAATGCTTGTTGATTGACTGACTGATTTACCCAGGATCACATAGCCAATACATGTCAAAAGCAGAATCTGAACCCAGGTCTTCCTGATTCTTAACAAGTCTTTCTATGCACTATACTATGTTGCCGCTTCCAATGCTCTTTACAGATGCTTAAAAATGAGGGCATAAAGTCCTTGCTTAGGCTCTGTGGACTTACATGACTATACAGGGTTATGAGAAACTATTCTTGATATCCCTTCTTGACTGTTCTCATTGCCAAGGGCAAGGTTCCTAGGAATTTGGATTGTTCGTTGGCCTGAGTCCGCTAGCTGGGTATGAAACTCTGGATATTGATCCCCAGGATTGCCTATTCAAGACTCCAAATCTAGATAGCTCCTTATACTCTTGGCTACTGCCTTTGCACTGTCCTATCAATTTATAGTACCCAAATTTTTCCTCTCTTTCTATGTTTACCTAACATATAAAAATCCTTCCAAGATTCTTCAGCACTTTGTCCTTCAGTTAGAGAACCCATACCTTTTTGCTACAGTAGAATCACAAAGCTTTGAAGCCAGCAAATTTGCCCAACATGTGAAATACCCACTCTGTCTACATATATAGACAACTGCAAAAATGCAACATAAATATGTTGTTTGTACTTTAAAAATTATAATTTGGTCCTAGTGAGGCTAAAAGTACACAATCTTATCAGAAATAAATTGTTGTCTTGCATAAACTCTTAGAGGCTCTGTCAATATCCACCCCCATTGAGAAGATATTATTCTCTGAGTTATATGTAGCAGTAGTGGTTAAAGTAATACTGCCTTGCAATCCAGATGAAAGCTTTCTCAGCCCTGCTTCAATATTTCCCAGGGCCCACACTTTTCCCTTTTGAACAAAAACAGCCATAACAGTGATTACTATGAAAACAATGTTTTTTTTCCCCTGGGGTAGGTTCGATGATGCTAAGAGGCACTTACTACAGTGCTTTGACCTGGCTGGTTTCCTTAAGTCACAGGTGGGGCATTTCAGGTTTTTCAAGAAGATCACCTCATCATATTCGTAAACTTGAAGAAATGATTCTTCATTTGATTTTGTTACTATCCCTATAAAAGAAAAGAAGTAATTTTCATTACAAAATAATATTCTTTATATACGATCAGCAAAGCTACATGAATGATGCTTTTGGGAGGCAGGGGCTTATGGGAACAACTGAAATGGGGAGTCAGATCATTAATTCGAGGATTGATTGGCTCAACTGGGTGCCAGATGTTATACAAAATTTAAATTATGTATGAAACCTAACCACTGCTTTCAAAGAGCTTGGCATGATGTGAAACAAAAATAGAAGAGTACAAAGCAGCCAAAGAACTAGTGAAACTCAGTGAGGCTTTGAAGGGTCTTCAGGTGTTACTTGGCAGAAATGAACTCTCCAACAACATCCCTAGCAAGTTACTGAGCTGCTGCTTCAAGACCTTCAAAGACAGGGACCCATTACCTCCAGAGCAGTTGCAGAAGGATTTGCAAGTCAAGGAAAGGTAGCAGCAACAAGCCCTTACCAAAGTAGCTGACAAGGTTCCAAGGGAGCAAAACAGGATGTAAGCAACAGAAATTCAAGTACAGAAGAAAAGAAAAATGAACATTGGAAAATAACTAACCAGACAGATGAGACATCCTCTAACATGCACGGAACATGAAGAAACAGTTAACAAAAATGAAATGCTGTTTAGACATTATAGGATATACTTTTGTTGTATGGAACTCTCTCTCTGAGGCCCTAGGGAACCACAAAAAAAAGAATAATGGTAACATTGTTAGGGGTTAAACCCCTAACCAACACACCATAGCTATGCAAGGAAGATGCAGCATTTGCAATTATTAATTACTCCTTTCTGAGAGAAAAATGTGTCTCTTGATAACTGTTACTTGCCACAGTAATCTGAGATCTGACCCCCAAATATTGATGACTTGCAAGTGAGAGAGAGAAGGAAGTAGGCAGTAGCTTTTGAAAGCATTTGCACAGATGTAGAATAGAAAGGAGTGAGTATGAAAGTGGAAGGATGTCCAGCGGTAGAGTCTTAAGGTAGATTTTGTGTTCAGCCTGAATGAATAAGTATTAATTTTAGGGAGTTTGAGAAGAGTGGTTTCTAGGGCCAGAAAGAGGCAGGCTTTCCCTGTCTGTGTTAAGTCTTCATTCCAATGTCCCATGGTCCCAGCGTTGGGGAAGTTGTGGTAATAATGCCCTGACAGATATGAGACACTGCCAGGTATATGCACTTAGGTAAAACAAAAGAAAGCAACCCAGAAAACAATCAATAAGTCAAAGCTTAGGAGTGAACATAATTAGTGACAAGTAGTATAAAGCACTGTTCAAATGAGTAAATAGCTTTACACCACTTACAATGTCCAAATGACAGATCACATTTACCATTTGCACATAGATAGTTCCCTCAGGAATTCAGTATTTCTTACCATATGAATTTAGTTTGTGGAGGTAAGAATTCTTTCAAGATTTACCAGAGTACTAGAAATGGAAAATTAGAGTACAAAAATGTCAACAGTACACTGAGTTAAGTTTTAGGGAAATACCAAGTAAGTATATACTTTTAAGATAGAGAAATGAATATCAAAAACATAGGAATCTGGTAATATCTGAAAAAGAGATGAATTGTATGAGGATGCCATAACTTTTACACAATTGTGCTAGAGAAAATATGGAAAGGCTTGTAAGGTTTTGCAAAAGCACAGTTACTGCTGATTTCAGTTTATTCCTACCAAACCCTTGTATATTCTCTGAGCTCAAGACCTTGGGCAGCTTTTGCAGAACAGACTGCAGAAGTATACCTACAAAGAAGGAACAGAGTCAGAAGAAAAGCCATCTAAGAACAAAGGCTACCACAGTCATCCAGAGTCCCTGGAGGAGGGCTAGGCTATTTCACTTTATTCCCCTAGTTCTGAAATGGCAGGAGGATAGACCATGTGAACAAACAGCATCTCAGAAGTTCTGCTCCTCCAAGACTTCCATCTGTTTAACATGGGTGAGAAACTGGTGAAACATACAACCCCACTGCCCTGGTTTCTGAACTATAAGCTGTAGGCTACACAGAAAAGGCCCTGCTTAATCAGGGATAAATAAGATTAAGGTTCTATGACCTCTAAGGTTCTTTCTACTTCTAAATCTATGATCCTTTTATGTTCTATTTCTCCACTTGGGGAGAAAGCCTGAAATGGTCTATGTAATTGGCTATATGATTTGTATGTAAATGGGCTATGTAATTGGGCTCTCCTATGTCAGCAAAGTTGCATAGTTTTGGTTTGACAACACCACTGTGTGTTCAGAATCTAAGAAGTCAATCACAGATCTCCTATCTGCCTACAAGATTGTATAATGAAACACTTAAGGCAATCAAAGAATATTTCTCAATGTTAAGCTATTATTGTTGATAGACAAGCTTTATGGGTGGTCCAAGCAAATGCGCACTATGATTAGTTTGAATAGGCAACCTTTATTGATTTTCAACCGTTTGCATACACATATTCACATACATACTTTGTGAGAAAAGTATGCTTTCAGAAAAGAGCTGATTACTCAGTTCTTTGATTTATTATCTGGATTCTTTGTCTTATTTACTAACTGATCAAAATCAAGTTCAACTTACCAGGGTTGGTTGTACAACTCAAAAAGAAAAAAAAAAGGTTTATAATCAACAGCAGATATGGCAGGAGAAGAGGATATGGTGAGAACTCCAGTTCTTGACAGTAGTAAAATATCTCCCAAGTGTATTCACTGTAAACAGCCCCTTCTAAGGCCAAGTGCAGGATGATGAATATGCAGTTTCTGAAAAGAAAATAAGTACAAGTCTTGTCCTCTCTCAAAGTTTTCCAAATGTTAACTCACACTATGTTGAAGACATTCTATTATTTAAAGAAGAATACAACTGCTATCTTTTAACTCAGCTGTAAAATCATGGTACGGCACTACATGATCTCTTAGGACTTCAGAGTGGGGAACCTGCAGCCTCCAGGCCACCGAGGTCGCAGGTTCCCCACCGCTGTTAGACTTAGGTTTTTTCTAACTCTTCTGTGTACCTTTATGATCATTAAAGTTCCTTGAATTACTCTATTTTTAAAAATAGAAGTGAACATTTCCACTAACACAGAAACTGCCCCTAATTCTCAGAATTCGAATCAAAACTAGAAATGTCAAAACAACAGATTTATTATACTGCTATGACACCCATGACTGAATTTTCACATTTAAAAAGATTCTTCATGTATGAGGCAGGAATCTTCAGGTATTTCTGGCATACAACAATTCAGATGGACAGGAAAGAGTCAATAAGACATGGAATCACAGAATTTAAAAATGGAAAGGGCCCTTGTGGATACTACAGGCCACAGTCAGATTCCTTTTGTGTATCAAGTTCCACCAATATGTCTGGGTAGAGGCAGAGTGTGCTGAATTTGGAGTCGGACAGCCTGTGTTTGAACTTCAATTTTGTTCGCTCCCTATGGAGCCATAGGCAAGGTATTTCTCCCTTTAATCTCAGTTCCTGAGGGGGTTGAGTGAAATGACTTCTGAGTTCTTTCTAAGTTTAAATCTGGATTTTATATATGTGACACAATTTTAGAACTAAAAGCTAAGAGGTATCTACTCTAGCTCCTTCATTTTATATATTAGCAAACTCAAAACTGGAGAGGGTAAATGATTTGATAAAACTGATCATACAATAAGTGGCACAACTGCTACTAGAAGAATTATCTCTACTCACAAATTTCATTTATAGCCAGTTTTTCAGAAATCTGTTTCATAAACTTTTTCATTTCTCAGTTTGAACACAGAAAGCATATACACTAGAAATATAATAGAGTAAACATGAATGGAGCTGATCAGACTCTAGTTCGAGTAGCAGTGAATTATTCTGTCTAGTTTCTAAAATGATAGTGTTTATTTTTCACAATTTATAGCTCTATCCTGTATATTCCTTTCTTAAATTTAAACAGAATTCTTCAAAATTTACAGATTCAGTGATGTTAGTAAATATCCACATTGTTGGGTATTGAAAAACTACCCTGAAGGAGAAGGTTCCTATACAACCCCTGTACAACTTCCTCAAAGATAAAGTTTCTTAAAGTGATCTCACAACAGTAGTCCCTCTACAAAAGAGATTCTTAACCTTTTGGAGTATCATGGATCCCTCTGGCGATATGGTAAAGCCTATGGATCTCTTCTCAAAATGCTTTTAAATGCATAAAATAAAGTACATGGGGTTACAAAAGAAGCCATTTACATTGAAACATAATCAAAACACTTGTGGAAAACTGCTTAAGAATGTCTGTTACTAAGATTTTAGTAAGCATAACACATTCAAAGAATACACACATTCAAAGAATAAGGAAACACTGAGCAGGAAACTATAATTAACCTATCTTTGACAAAACTGGGTTGGTCTGGAATAAACAAGGTCCACAATATCCATTTTAACCAGTGCTCTGAACAATGTATTTTTTAAAATATTAAAATAATGAATTGAGTCACTGGGTAAAGGAACTCACAGATGACTTTTTCAGTACATAGCCACTGTAAGGTAATGTGGTGAACACCACAGCATTATACATACTTATTATAATCAGACCTTAACTCAGTGGTCTTTCTATAAGCTTTGTTAGTCATTCAAATGTAGTACTGGCTTTTGCCAACTAAAGGTTTCTTCTATTGCAACAGATACTACTGAGAAAACAAAAGTAATCTGTAGCTTATAATGGGAATGCATTTATCAGCATAATCAAATATATGTTATTTATATTATCAAGTTACTGCAGATTAAGCCTGCTTTTGTCAGACCTAAATTAAATGCTGATGAAGTTAATTATTATAAGCTATATGAAGCATTGTGAAAATCATAGTAATGTGAAAGTTGGTCAAAACTCTGGTGCTGGGGACCTGGAGAGAGTTGGTTCTTCAACTAAGGGGAAGCTGGGCATGTGGCCTTGCCCTCAGAAGAAAAAATCAAATATCAAGATCATGAAGAAACCCTGGCTAAGCTCTAGCTGAGATCAGAGATCATAGCATTATCACGGGTAAAAGACACAAAGACTTCACGGGAAGAAAAAAAAAGACAACAGCCATCAGGGGAGAGCAGGATCCATCCTGACATCCCAGTGTTTTAATAGAGATGGTCAACCCAGGGGCTAAGCCGCTGAGAGAAGCCTCAACAACTACTGTAAAAGACCACACCTGGTAATGAATGGGCCTACCTCAGCAGAGAGCCTCTGTGGGAGTTCTTCCAAGTATTCTCTTGGAACCCAGTTTCAACCTTTCCCTCATTCTCCCAATTCTCTATCATTCATGCTCCACTTTATTTCACTCTCCTTACTGGCTCAGTTGCCTTCAGTAGTGACCTTCCTCCTGCTCCCCCTCTACATAATCGTTTTTCAAAAGCTAAATGTTACAATTCAAAGTAAATCTATATTTTATGCTTGCTGTAAAATGACACTACTCTCTATTTTCCCTTTTCCAACTCCCTTCTTCCTTTTAAAATAATCTCTTTTCTTCCTCTTTCCCCTTCCATCTCTTACTCTTTTTTGCCTGACTCTTGAAAGCACCAGCAGATGAAAAGAGAGGTAAGAATGTCCTCCAATTTTGTCATGGGAGAGTCTAAGAGCCATTCCTGGCACCATTGTTTTTATGAGTAGAACTGGAAAGACTAGGAGCACAGGTAAACACCCGGTACAACACTTGTGACACCTTGCACCTGGGTCTTTAGAGGTCACATCAGGACCTTAGACTCTCATAGAAAGGTCCTGATGGTCTCAGATGCCAGAATAAAAGTCAGAAGGACTAGGGCCTCAGATGCTGGACCTAATAGGATCCGAGTGCATGATCCATGTGTGAGAGCTTGTGCATATTAACCATCACCTACAATCTTGGGACAAGTGTGAGATCAGTTGCATCCTTGGCAACCCAGACCTCCATCCTGAATTCTCTGCCACCACTCCCCACTCAATCTCAGTTTCTTGGTATTTGGAAATGGAACACTACACCAATGACACTGTCTACCATTACAGGACCCTGAAAGGTAGAGTCTCCATCAAACTGATACATAAGGTGAATGAATTTGTACTTCCTGATTCCCAAGTCCCGGTGATTCAAAGTCAACATATCTCAGGGCAAAAGCTCCCTCTACGGTGCTGCCTCTCTCCATGCTCTCATGCTTAGCTCAATCCTTTTTCTCTGTTTCCATTATGTTGTCTATAATCCTTTCTTGATTGCCCTAGCTGTAGTACCTTCCGGCTACCTTCCATCTCCAGTCATCCTGATCTGTATCTTGCCTCTGGACCCAGATGGCTCTGGAGGAGTGAGGCTGATGAATCTGTACAGTCCTCCCTCACTTAAATCCAATTCACTCGCATGTGATGGCATCACCACCCTGATGTCAGGCTCCTCTTTAAGGAAAAAGAGCAAACAACTCCAACTTTCATCTACTCTTTATTTACACAGATCTTTATCTCACTCATTAAAATGTGAGCTCCTAGGGAGCAGGGGCTTTTAGCTTTTTTTGTTATCTCTTTGCTTAATTAGATACCTGACATATTGAACAAGGTATTGTTGGTTGACTATTAGCAAAGCTCCTCTCTTCCTACGTCACTTTTCCCAAACTCCTTGATTCTGGAGTATTCCTTCCCACTCAAACTACTGCCTGTAGACATGCTGGTGTTCCCTCCAATACCTGGCCTCCTAATTTCTACAAGTCTTTCAAATTCACCATTAATAATTCTGAAATTCCATTATCTGACCATAACCTCTTGCGACTCCACGTCTCCCTGTGCTTTACTCCTCCTAACCCTACTCTACCCTCACTATGGCTTCAGGACTTCTCCCCTAAAGTACTCTCCCATGATACAACCCCTACTCTTCCCTCACTATGGCTTCAGGACTTCTTCCCTAAAGTACTCTCCCATGATACAACCCCTACTCCAACCTCACTTTCCTCCCTCCCCAAGCTGGACCCACCCTTCTCTGAAGAGAGCTAAAGGAGTCACAAAACTGTGCTGCCTTGGCCCATCACAAATCTGTAATTTACATCACAACACTTACAACTCACAAAGTTATCTAATCTCAACAGGACCCTCACTACAGTAAGGCAATCTTTTCACTCTTCCCTAAATTATTCTCTATCACATTCCCAGAGGCAGCTCTTCTAACCAGTCTTCTCTCTCCTCAAACCTACAGCACCTCCTCCACTCACCCATTTAGCTAAGGACCTGGGCCTCCCCACCTCAAAGCCAATTAACGCCATCCCCCATTCTCTTTTCCTTTACTATGGTAAAGGCCATTCTCCTCACCAAGACTGACCATATACCTGATCATAATCCCACCCTTTTCCCTATTCAGCAGGTTTGCCCCACAATTATTCCCCTCCCCCTCCAACCCTATCTCCATCTACTTCTAGTAACCTTCAATCTCTATCTACCACTAGTTCCTTTCCTAGTATCTACAAAAATGTCCAAGCCTTCCCTATCCTTAAAAAGTCCTTACTTCTTCCCATCTCCTTGAATTAGCACTCTCCATTACTCTCCCTGTCACAGCCAAACTCCTAGGAAATGTTGTCAAGGCAACCACTTGGTGATTCAGTGGATATAGTCTTGGACTTGGAGTCAGGAAGATCTGAGTGAATCCTGCCTCAAACAGTTAGTAGCTGTGTGCGCTCCTGGGTTAAGTCTCTTAACCTCACTCTGCCTCAGTCTCCTCACCTGCAAAATGGGAATAATAGGAGTACTCATCTCATGGGATTATTGTGAGGGTCAAATACGATAACATGTCAAGTGCTTTACAAACCTCAAAGGGCTATCCTGATGCTAGCTATTGGCAATACACTATTAGGCGACACCCTGCTTTCCAGAGCTAAGGCCCAGCAAACAATCCGTGCCCTAAGCTTGGCATAACAACAATCCTTTGCACTCACCTTCCAGAACTGATGGTCTCTGAGCTTGGGCAAACACCAACAGGCCCAAACATAAAGCCTTACTTTTTTATCACTAGACAACCTTGCTTCACTGTTGCTATACTATACTGTTTGACTCTCTAGCCACAAATACATAAATCAAGGTTCAGTCACACCAAACCATGTCCCTCTACTAGAGGTAGGACGCTAGCACATGGGTTCTTGCTGGTGGGTCATTTCCCTCACTTTGAAATTAAACTTCTGTTTTATTCCTGACTTTCAGTTCCTGCTACCCATAGCTTGGAGGCCAGTTCAGCCTGGTTGACATTAACTGGTGCAAGGGAGAGGTTAGACATGGAACCAGGTTACTGTACTTTCTGGTACCAGTGGGAATGGACAACCACTGGACATTTATTTCTCCAGAGTTTGACCCCGCTTCCCCCCAAAACCTCATCTGGTGAGTCCTCTGTTCTTATCCCTTCTCCAATCTTCCAAGCTCCCACCTTTTTGTGAAGAAAACTCCAGGTCCCCTCCAGTGACCCAGTTTGTCTCAGATCACTCTGGTAAGGATACCCTTTCTTAAACTACATGCCTCTGTAGTTATAACTGCACACTTTTGGTAACCTATGTACCTCTGTATGGACTATTACTGAGTGCTTTGTTAAAATTATCTGCCTGTTTGTATCTGTCTTGTCATTTTGTCTGTGTCTTTGTAAAATGTAAAATGTGTTGTGTTTGTGTAGTGAGCTAGATTCTGTTATCTTGAAAGATTTATAATGCAGCCAATCATAAAAACTTTTAAGGGCTATAACCAAAGCGCTGAGAACACTGGTAAAGATTAACGAACTTTCATACTTGAAGAAAAAGTCTCAATAAGCAGGACTAACTCCCACTTTAGGCTTTCCTCAGAAGATTAGGTTATAAGAAAAGAGAAAAAGAAAAAATCTGCAAGACACTTTTATTCTGTCATGTCAGCTTTGTCTATGTTGGAACTACAGAAATAAAATCAGATAATAAAATTCTGTAAAACTGCTAAAAACATTTCAGTAGATTAAGGAATGTTAAGATTAAGCATTTTAAGATGAGAGAGCAGAATTTCCAAGAATTTAGATAACAAGGAACTCTTCTGAAGTATCTGAGTAAGTTCTGGGTTACCATTCTGTAGAATTTGTTTTAAGGAAAAATAAGGATTAGATTTTTAAAAAGTTGTAAAAATAAATGGCAGGATTAATAGTTTCATTGTTCTAGGGCAATGAAGGAAGGAAGCTACTTTAAAAGTAATCCCAGAATGTAGAAAAAAAAAATAAACAGTTTGCACTTCATGGAAACCTCTTGTTAACTCTTCCTTAAAGGATTGTTTAAACCAGAAATCCCCTGTAACTCCCCCAGTTCAAAGACTATCTCCCACTCCCTGTTAATCCCTCCCATCTCAAATCAGATTTCCAAGTAAAGGTAGTGGGGGAAAAATGCTGGAAAAATGTAGGGAGGCTTGAATTATGTTCTAGTTGCAGAAATTTATTAGTTGTGTAATCTTAGGCAAGTTATCTCTGTTTAACCCAATTTTCTGATCTATAAAGAGAAAAATAATAAGAGTACTCAGTTATTGTGAGATCAAAACAATATAATGATTGTAAAGTGCTTAACACAATGACTGGAATATGCTAAGCACTACATTATTTCTTTAATTGAATATAATTGTTCCATACCTGATAACTCTAAAGTGATTTTAAAATGCTAAAGGTAATAATATCGATGATTTTTATATGTGATAATTATGAAAGCAGTTGATGTCATCTGGTTTTATTTCACGTTTTAAATACATGATATTATTTGTTATTATAGTTCTAAATTTACTTATATTATGAAATCTGAGAAACCATTCTAACAGAAACGTATTAGACAAAACAATCTTTTAATCTGGATGCTGTTAAACATGAATCAGACTTTTAAAAGGATGTGATAAAAAATAGATATTTGAAGACTATTAAATATTTGAGTTCTTTTTAATAAAACAGATATTCAAGCCCTAAATTGTGATTAGTGAAATTTTGCTATTTGAGGTAAAAATCCTTGGGACTGTAATTTACTATTATTTTGAGCTTTGATTAAAGGGATAGTTGTCTGAATTGTCATAAAACCAAAAGTAGAAAATGGTATGTGCTGCAGTCTGGAAATTGCTTAAGGTGGATGTCAGTACCTCAGAAAAGTTTTAGGGACAACTTTGGCATGGCCTAGGTAGGATTCTCATGACTCTATTTCCCCACCATGTTGTTTCCTTTCTGAAAAAGTAATTTCCCCAGCTGGTTAATCCTGAGCCTTGCTTTTAACATTCTATGACTACATGATTAGCTGTCAGATATGACTGATGCCTGGAATCAAACACAGCTAAGAGAGTTTCAACTCCTCCTCCTCAACCCCCATTATGATACATGATATTGTTAGAACTATGTCCCTCTTTTTCATTTTATAACAAATTTCTATAATCAAGAAGTCTTGTAAGAATAATATTAAATCCATTAAATAACAGATTGATACTGGAATATTTCTGAGTTAGTATAATAACATGCAAGCATGAACTTATAATTCTAACCTGCATTCGTGGTTATAATATAGGAATGATATCTTTCTAATGATTAGACATGATTAGACAAAGTAATAAGAAAAAGATGTAATGTAAAAGTTTTCTCAATAGATGAAACAGTAAATTTTGAGAAAGCAACAGGACTGGACTATTTTCTCTAAAAACTATATACAGATACATGTGACTGGCTTCCAAATTTTTCATGAAAATTCAGGCTTTGAGTATGTTTTAGTAATAAGTTCTAAAAACGAGATTAAGGATTTTACACATAAATTATGTTGATGATTGGAAAGAGTGAAATTATTTCCCCATGTTTAAGGTATCTGTCAGATAATCTCAAAGAGAAGAAGAGTTAATTTTGCATCTGGACACATACTATATTTTAAAAATATTCTTATATCAGGTACAGGATTTAAGTAAGGATAGAAATAGCAAACATTATATAAACTGAAATTCTCTGAAGTTTCAAGATTAAAGAAGCAAATTTAAGTGACTTTACTAAATTATATTATTTAGAAACCTCTAGATTTGGAACCAGAGAAGCAGAACCCCTTTTAGAACTGTCCTAAGAATAAAGCCTATTGTTCAAAAAAAGATATCTAAGGACCACATAACTACATAAGACATCCAGGACTCAAAATATGCTGGTTAAATGAGCATGGAGAATGGGTTACTAGGATGCAAGGAGACATAATGTCAGTTAACACTGGTGATAATGATTATATTGCTTTGCATGTTTTAAGTTTTCTTCATTACCTTGGTGACATGTAAATCTCCCTTCTCAGAAGTAGTCCATTGTAGCCCTCTAAGTAGTTTCATCTATAGCTGACCATGTAATTATGCAATTATGGGAATTGTGAGAAAGCTTTATTGCATTGTTTGAACCTACCCCAGTGTGGAAACTGACATCTCCATGTGCCATTTAGAGACCTTTAACCAAGGATGCCAACCAGAAACTCAGATCCAAAAGATGGATGCAAATTTTCTCACAATTCTACATCTCAAGCTAAGGGCCCCTATCAAAGCTGTCAAACTTGTGGGTGTGTACTCTTGGATCATCTGAAGAAAGCCCCTTATCCTGAGTAGATGGCAGAACCCTCCAGGGACTTCAAGGTTCATCTACTATGTACCCCAGGTACATGAATATCTGGTCACTGGATCCAGAAGGTTCAGGAGGGCAAAGTGAGGCTGGTGACCCTGCACAGCCTTCCCTCACTAAAAACAAAGTCAAATGCAAATCATGTCATCATTTCTCTGCTGTCATGGTCTTCTTTGAAAACAAAAGACGAACACAAAACAGCCCACCCAGACAAGACAGCTGTCCCAAGACTACCAAGGGCTAAGTATACTCTCCTAGTTTTTTCTCCTCTTCTCTTTTGTTATGTGCCCAACCACCAAAGCTCTAATTCAAGCATGTATTGGCATTTTCTCCCTCTCTATTCTTGGTACCACCCCCCCCCCCACCCTTTTTTGCTTGTAAGCAAATAATGGCTAGTAATGCTACCTGGGACACACTTCCCAGATACATCCTTTCAAGGTATTAACTCTCTGGGCAACATCTCATCCTGGCCCAAGTGTTCTCTTGTGGCATCTTGGCTTATATCTGCCTCTCCTTTCCTGGCCAAAAGGGTAGGGGTTTCTTCAGAACTCTTCCCTTTGGCCAAAAGGGGCAAATGTCAAGATACTGTTAGCAGACACCCTGTTTTCCAGAGCTAAGGCCCAGCAAGTAGGCTGTGCCCTGAGTTTGGCATAACAACAAACTTTTGCCTTCATCTTCTAGAACGGATGGTCCCTGAGCTTGGACAAGAACCAACGGCCCAGACATGAAGCCCTGCTATTAATGGACTCTTTCTCACTAAACAACCTTGCCTCACAGCTGCTGCTGTGCTGTTGCTATACTACAGTATTTGGATATTTGTCTATCCACAAATACATAAATCAAGGTTCAGTCACACTGAAGTAGGTTACCCCAATAGGGGTGGGGCCCCGGCACGTATGTCCTTGCTCGCAAGCTGTTTTCCTCCCTTTGAAATTAAACTTCTGTTTGATTCCTGACTTTCCTGTCTCTAGCCTGCTCTGACTATCTATGCACAGGTTAGAGGATGGTTTGGCTCAATTGACGCTACTGTTGTATACTACTACTTCCATTTCCCCTGTTCTCACTAATTACTTATTTACTAATCCTTCTAATCTTTACTCATTTCTCAGACTTTTGTAATCAGGTTTCTATCTCACTTAACTGAATCTGCTCTTTTCTAACTCCAGTCCCCTATCATATTCCCCCTGTTCAGTATCTTCTCCTGGATTTATTGGGGAAAGGGATTAGGCCTGTGATTTCAAGCCACAGTGAACTCTTACAGGACAAAACTCACTCTGTGAATGCATGCTGGCAAACTTTTCTGTAACTTGTTTTGGAGAGTTGCCTTGGGCACTAAGAGTTAATCCACTTGCCCAAGGTAACATAGTAGTGTGTGTCTAAGGCTGACCCTGAGCACTTTCTGGCTCCAAGGCTCAATTCTCTATTTACTATGCTAGGTATCTCAGACTCCACACATGTAAAATATAATTCATCTTTTTACCTAAACCTATCCCTATGCTAGCTGAGGGCACCACTATTCTCCAGATAACCCAAGTATGTAAACTCAGACTCACCAGTGGCTCTTCCCTCACCCTCTATGTCTATTCAATTCTACTTCTATAACATATCTCACACTTTCCCCCTTCTCTCCATTCATATTGCCATCACCCTAGCTAAGGCTTCATAATCTCTCAACTGAACTATTCTAATAACCTTCTAACTAGCTTGTCTCTTTCAAGCCTCTCCACTTAAATATATATGTATAAATACACGTTTATACATATATAACTTTGAATTTAAACATCAAAAAATAAGCATTTCTGTCCACATCAAACACAAAAGGAGATTTCTATATAACACCATGAATTTCTATTTCAAACTGTTTACTTTTTAAATATATAAACACTTGTACTGCTTGCTCGAGCATCATTCTGAATCTTCTTCCACTCTCTTCTGTGCACTTTAAAAGCTGCTTCAACGGTCTTCTATTTAGGATGTCACTATTACTAACCTCCTCAACTCAAAAACAAAAGCAAGAAAAGAAAAAATCCTCGTAACAAATAAGCACATTTAAGCAAAAGGAATCAACTTTACCACAGCCACATCCAAAAATTACACCATCTCTCTGCCAGGATTTAACATATTTTGTCATGTTTGGTTGTTGCACTGACGAGCTAAGTGTTTTAAAGCTGTTTTTCTTTACAATGTTTATAGCACTGTATGAAATTTTCTAGTTCTGTTCACTTCACTCTTTTCAGTTCATACTACCTAGTATTTTCAGAAATCATCTCTTTTTATCATTTCTCATGGTACAACAATATTCTTTTATGTTCACACACAACATATCCTGACATTGCTTGACTGCCTAAAAGACAATCTAATGCATCCCCTTAAATTCCAGTTCTTTTCTTATTTTTTCCCTTCTAAATTCCCTCATTCAGACTATTCCTTCCCCAGTATTTTCTACCTTTTAGTTACCCCTCTCAATCCCAGCAGGTTTTCCCTTTGAATCTGATGAATTTCTTTACCTGTCTGTGCATTTGTTCAACCCTCTTTTGTTCATTTCACGTAAGACCCGTCACCTGATGCCAATCCCCTACTCCACCCCTTCTCCACTGAAGGAATACTTTTTTCATAATTACTAAATAATAACGGCTTCTCTTTTACCCAAGAACCCTGAGGGTCTTCCCCCCCCAATTTGATTTTAATTGTTGTTTTTTCTTTTCTTAAAAGGGGCCATCCCTAGGGAAACTCCTTAAGGAGGTGTATTCAGAATGGGTGTATCCTTAGCCTAAAATGGCCAGGGTCCCACATTGCATCCTGGGCCATCTCCAGTCATCTTGATGAATATCGGATCACTGGACCCAGATGGTTCTGGAGGAGAAAGTGAGGCTGGTGACCTTACACAGCCCTCCCTCACTCAAAACAAAGTCAAGTACAAGTCATGTCATCATTTCTCTGATGGCATGGTCCTCTCTGAGAACAAAGGACAAACACACAACTCTTTTCACAGATTCCAATTGATGAGAACTAGTAAGTGCTACCCCTTTATTCCTCCTTTCCACACTAATGCATCTTCTACCCTTCCTTCTTAAAGTCCTCAGAATAGAACCAGTCCCTATTTTTTCCTTCCCCTCCACCCCCAGCTCACTCAACACTCTCATTAAGGTTTTGAAGGGACACTTGTTTCTTCTCCCTCTATTAAAATATTAGTATTGCATCATCACACAGCCACTTCCAATTGCTCAAATTAATTTACTGCTCTAGGATTCTCTTGACTTCAGTTTTGGTCTTTTAAACAGATATGCTTGAAAGTTATCTTCTTTCATAGCTCAACTTAGGCGACATCTGTTTGGTGAAAAATACTCCCAAAGAGAAAATGACCTATTTGTACAAAAATATTTATAGCACTTTTTTGGTTTGTTTTTTTTTGTGGTGGCTAAGAATTAGAAATCAAAGGGATGCCCATCAGCTGGGGAATAGCTAAACAAGTTCTGTTATATGATTGCAATGGAATATTACTGTGCTATAAGAAATGACAAGTACAATGATTTCAGAAAAACCTGGACTTACACGAAGTGACATAAAGTGAAGTACACAGACCAAGGAGAATGCTGTACGCAGTAAGAGCAATATCCTGATCCGAGACAATTCCAAAGGACTAATGATGACTCGTACTATCCACCTCCAAAGAAAGAACTGATTTTGTCTGAATATACACCGAAGTGTGTACGTTGTTTGGCACTTTCTTTAATTTTTGTCTTTCATTCAGGTCTTCTTGTACAAAATGACTATTATGGAAATGTTTTACATAGTTGCAAATGTATAAGTTACATCTGATTGTTTACGTCTCAGGAAGGGGAGAAGGGAAGGAGGGAAGAAGATATAAAATTCAAAACTCAAAATTTTAAATAAAAATGTTAAAAATTTGAAGAAAAAAAATATTTCCTGATCTGTCCCAGTGGTTAATCCTCTTCCACACTTCAGTTTTCCTTATGTGATACTTATTTGTTTGCATGTTGTATCCCCTCAATAAAATGTAAGCTTCTTGAGGACAGGAACTGTTTCATTTTTGTCTCTGTATCCCTACCTCCTATCAGGGTGCCTAGCACATTGTAGACATTTAATAAATTTGTTGAATTGTATCGAATTGTTCATAAGCTATTAGCTCAGCAGAAAACATAACATAAATTGGTTGGCAACTTTTGAAAGTGCCAGCATCTAAGAGAAGACCTTGATAAAAAAGTCACAAATCTTTAAGTAACAAAGTAAATGGAAAACAATAACTGATAAATAAAGCCAGGAAAACTACAAGTAAAAATTTCATTTAGTAAGTACCGTGTATGGAAGAGGTGATGAAATGCCTTTTGTGTAGCTCTTTGCAGCCACCTTGGTATAAAACGTGAAAATACCTGGAACACAAAGAAAATAAAAATAATAATGTTCAAATAGCACCAAGTTTGTAAAGTATTTTACATGTTATCTCATTTAATCTTTGTACCAACCCAGTCTATACTCATTTCACAGATAACCTCTCTATGCCTCAGTTTCCTTAAGTAACTTGCCCAGTCATATAGCTCTGTCTGTTCGTCCTTCATTGCCAAAGAAGACCATGCCATTAGAAATAATGACATGACTTGCACTTGACTTTTTTTTGAGTGAGGGAGGGCTGTACAGGTCACCAGCATCACTTCTCCTCCAGAGCCATCTGAATCCAGTGACCAGATATACATCAGGATGACTTGAGACAACCCAGGATGAGGCAGCTGGGGTTAAGTGACTTGCCCAAGATCACACAGCTAGTGAGTGTCAAGTGTCTAGTATATTTGGGAAGTGGGATTTGAAACCAGATCTTTTTGGTAGATTCTCTTATTTATAGCCCAGAATAAAGTATTCCACTTTCGTTTTCTTTATAAGTATGAATTTTTGTTTGTATAATATTTTGGAGAAACAAATCCACTTACAAAGGTGAAGAATGGGTGTGCTGCATGCTACAAAATTATGCTGATGACATTCAACAAACATTTACCAAGAATCTCTGTGGGCCAACTGTTTTTCTTTCGTTTTGTTGAGGAAGTAGTATTTGACTGGGCAGTCCCAGCACTTGGACAGTAATGGACAGGACAGACACACTAACTGGAGTCTCCCTTTAGTCTGCTTCACCACACAGCACTCAGGCAGCAGGGCCACCACCACCTGTAGCCCTGCCCTGCTTCACCTTTTCTCAGGACTTCCTCCCCAGCCCCAGCTTCTGGGAAGGCTCAGTGGCAGACCCAGGCCTCCCCAAAATAATTTAACATCAATTAAAAACCACTACAGAGGCACGAGAAGGGAAGAAATCAGAAGCAAGAGAAAGCCTCTGAAAGAAACACATGTAGAAAATTTCTAGTCTTCTAAATGGTCACAAGAAGACCAACACAATGAAAATTCAAGTTTAGTGAAACAAACAAAAAAAAAAGCTCATACACAATTAATATAATGAACTTCAGAATAATTATTAAAGTTCTCTGATTCAGTGTTTGGGATCCTGAAAACATCTGGACCCTTCCAGTTTTCTTTCATATCACCATTATGAGTTGGTCATAGACACTGGAAGAGTTTATGGTACAATTAGGGAATGTGGTAAGGCTTCCTGGAGGAAGCAGTATCTGAACTGAGCCTTGAAGAAAGCTAGGGATCCTAGGAAGCAAAGGTGGGAAACTAGTGAGTTTTGGGCAAGTAGAATGGTTTGTGCAAAGACAGAGACAGGAAACAAAAAATTAAGTTAAATGAACAGCAGGTAGATTAGTTTGGTGGAAAACTGGAGTGTATAAAAGGGAGAAAGGTGAACTATGTCTAGATTACCTTTCCAGACCGGCTAGAGACAAATTGTGAAGTTTTAAAAACTTCAAAATGAAGAGCTTGCATTTTGTCCTAGAGGCATTAGGAAGTCACAGAAGATTTTTGAGTGGGAGAGCAAAATGGACAGATCCATGCTATATATAGGAAGGTGTGCTTGGCTGCTGAGCACAGGGTGCTTGGAGAGAAGGGAGGCTTGAGGAAGAGAGAGCAGTTAGGAAGCTATTGTAGGTGAGAGGTGATTGAGAGTCTGAAGAAGGGTGTTGGCTGTTTGAAAGAAGAGAAGATAATGTATATGAGAAATGTTGGGGAAATAGGAAAAGTGAGGCCCACAGAGGTCAAGTGACTTTCCAGGGTAATACAGTTAGTAAGTTTGCAGAAGAATATTTCAAACCCAGCTTTCTCTGTCTGAATTCAAAATAATTTCCATTATACCATGTCACCTCTGCTTAGTTCCCTTTCACAAATTTAAGACTCAACTCTGCATCATCTGCTCTCCTCTCCATCTATTGAAAATGGAGGTATATCAAGGTTCTTTTCATTCATCAGTGACAGCTGATGGCCTCTTTAGCTCTGCTTATCTTTTAAAACCCACATATTGTTTCTGTTCATCTTCTTCTAGGAAATGCTTCCTTGCTGTCTTCTATTTTAAGCTGTATCTCCTTTTGTCTTTCGAAAGGCCTCTCTACTTTTACCTGACTTTCTAAGAGCAGCTTCACTGAAATTCTTCTACATGTGTCACCACTTTGGGACATGCCTTTCCCTACTTCTTTTCCATTTTCAATTTACTGGTTCCTGTCAGTTGATTCTTCCAGAATTTGATGCTATTACTGTAGACCCATCCAAGCAACAACTTCTTACAGAAGAGAACACAAAACAAACAAGAAAACTAGTAAAGCAAAATAAAAACAGATAAAAGAAATTAAGTCCTCATTAAAGTCTTTTAAGCTGTGAGTCATTCGGGAGCTGGGGTACTGTGAGTAGGTACATATACTCTCAACAGTTCTTCAAGTACTTAACTATTTGTCAAGTGAATGATAGGAGTACATTTCTTAATTTAGCTGAGTAGAAATCAAACAGTCTGCCTGGAATTTATATTGCAGTAGGTTTTACTGCTGGTTTCCTATGGCTTCCTACTGGGGGAAAAGCACAGCCAGAAATCCTTTCTTCCTGTGTACCGGTGGAAGATAAAACTTCTACTACTGAATTATCCATAACTTCTCCCATCTAGTGATGCCTGATACTGCCATCTTTTTGGTGTGTTGTATGTTATGAAGGCAGCTAGGTGGCTCAGTGGATAGAGAGCACCATGCTTGAAGTCAGTGAATTCAACTCTGGCCTCAGACACTCACTAGCTGTAAGCTGTAACCTTGGGCAAGTCACTTAACCTCTTCTGTCTCAGTTTCCCCAACTGTAAAATGGGAATAATAGAATACTAACAACAATATTTATCTCCTGGCCTTGTTGCAAAGATCAGTAAGATAGCTGTAAAGCACTGAGCACAAATGGGAGGGTAGTTAATAAATGCTTGTTCCCTTCCCCTTACAGAGGATCATAAACCCCATAGCCTAGCTAGTTCCTTTAATTAAGAGTATGATGCTGATGACTTACGGATTTAATCCTTAGTTTCAGTTTCACATGAATAAAAACTATTTTGGTTGCAAACTATATCCTTATTGCAGGCACTGTTTTAATGGTCAATGGATCCTAACTTTGCAGTGAGGACTAAATATAAACCTAGCATCACAAGTGAAATTAAATAAGAAACCTGAACTGTGTGTAAGAGATGTGTTTGGTAAAACTATGGAAGAATATTGTTTTTTTTGCACAGATACTGTGAAGTGAAATGTATCATGGTATTAAAAAAAAGCACAAGCCTAAAAAGTCTTCATTTTGCTAGTGTAGAGGTGGGAAGATGTGACATTACATGTAAACAACTCACAATGTATGTCCTATTAATGTCTGGTTGACATTACCTCTGATAAAGGGTATAACACTTATTCCAAAACTGCCTGGTCCCTGTTTTAACATTAATTAATTAAATTAATATCCTTTCTCTTCTGCAGGTCTTAGTAAACACTAAGGCCAAAACAGACATGCCCAAGTCTACTTTTTTTTTTTTTAGGTTTGGTTCAAGGGCATGGAATGAAATAGAGCATAGAGATCTGGGTTTTATTTTTCAATTAAACAATGATATACTATATGATTACTTACAAGTTACTTAATCAATTAAATCAGGAATTATAAACATGTCCTTTCCCTAACATAGGAAGTTTTATAGAATGGGATTTTCTCCATGATCTAAAAGTGCAATATTCATAAATTTATAATCTAGCCTGGCTATCAGCTTGTCAAGCTTAGGCTTGACAAGTCACAGGTAACAGAAACCAGGGTGAGCTTGTTTGTGTTGGCAGCAAGTTTAATTTTTTTTCCCACTGCTTGAGAAGATGGAGAGAACCTCTTGGTGTCCACTCTTTGTCCTACCCACTCTTGTACTGTTCATGCGTTTAACACACACACACACACACACAAATACATAATTTGACTGTTGAAAAGACTTATTCTGAGGTGTAATGTTAGGGGACATCTGGGAAAACTGATTGAAGACAGAGTCAGTGGAGTCATTGTCTATTTCCTTAAGTTTATGAGACTGATTTTTTTTTAAGAGGAAGATATTCAATTATATTAATGAAAAAATAAACGTTGCTATGTGGTATTTAAATCCATAATTAACTTTATAGAATACATATTCCATATATTGAAATATATGAAATAGTAAAAATAGAATCTCTTTAGCCTTATGGAAAAACCGGTGAGGATCAGGAACTATTTAATAAATTCATTAGAAAATACACTTCTCCCCATAATGTCTATGTTTGATCCATTACCTGTGGTCCATCTGTCAGGATTTCTCCTGCCAAGGTGTGGGTCCTTTTGGAATATATGCAGAGCAGTAAAACACTAGTCAGAACACATACCAAGTAAACCAGGAAAAGAACTAAAAAATCCATCTTGAGTGCTACAATAAAATAAAGACAAGTATGTCAGTATATCTTATTGATGTATTTACCAACTTTCTGCATGCTGAGACATAAGCAATTCAAATTATTTCTCATGACTATATTTCTTCAGTCTTTAGGATGGATCTTTTTGTTTTTGTGGACACAGTTTTCCCATTACTGAGCACATGAATTCTCTTCCTAGTCACCCCAAAGAAACTTTGAAATCTATGTGAAGCATATATAACCTATATCAAATTGCTCATGGCATTTTTGTGGAAAAGATGGAGAGATGCATACTAGCCAATATAATCAGGTGTATTCTAAATTGGTTGAATGTCAAGACTCAAAGAGTAGCCATTAATGGATAAATGTCCACTTTTAAGATCTCTAGTAGAACGCCCCAGGGATTTGGGTTAGCCTGGTGCTAATTAACATTTTTACCAATGACTTAAAAGCACAGATAGAATGGTTACTGAACTTAAAAATAATTTCCTTAGTTATCAGAACTCCTATTTCAAATAACTTTATTTTGTATATATTACATTTATCTGTGTCTATGTTGTACCTCTTCAGTAGAATGTAAGCTCCTTGAAGGTTGCCACTGTCTCACTTTTCAATTTCCACCTCCACAATCTAGCACAGTGACTGGCACAAACATTTAATTCATGTTGCTGAGGATTATCTAACATGTTGGATGACAAAGTAAAGATTCAAAAATATTGTGACAAGTTTAGAACATGAGACCAAATCTGGTAAGATGAAATTGAATAAGGAAAATAAAGTCTTACACTTGGAATTAAAAAAAAATCAATTTAACAAATCTGAAGTATAAGATGTATGACTAGACAGAAGTTTGTTTTAAAAAGAACTGGAGGTGACTAGTGTTATATGGCAGCCAGGAAAGTAAATGTCATCTCAGACTAAAATAAATCAGGTATGGAATCAATCAACAAGCATTTATTAAGTACCTAACAGAGGAGTTTACATTCAAATAAGGAGATACATCACAATTAGGGGAATAGTACACAGAGAAACAAGTTTTAGTCTAGGTAGTTATAGGATTGTGTGTGAAGCCACAGGGCAGTAGATTGTTAGGATCATCCTAGCAATGATCTGATTTTTTTCAGATAGTTAGAAAACAGGGGTTTAGAAGGGTGGGGGATTGCACACAATGAAGCAAGGAAAGTGGCAAAATATTCTCCCTAAGTAGGCCCTGGTTTTCTTGTGGATGGCAGGCAGGGACGTGCCAGATAGCTACAGTGGGCTGAGGTCAATTTTCACTCACCCAGCAATCATCACGGCACAGCTTTCAACCAAAGTTCCAAAACTAAGCTGACTCCTTCTCCCTAGTTAAAGGGAGGAGGGGGGAGCGGCAAGTCTCTGGCAGTCTTAGTTTGATAGAAGAGAGCATAAGTCAAGATGCCTAGCTGGGTAGACCCTGGTAGATGGCTAGATGAAATGTGAAAGTAATAGACTCACTGGATTCTGCCCAGGGAAGATGACATTTGGAGTATCATAATTAGGTGTAGGTGCTACACTTTATGGACATTGTTAAGCTGGAAAATATTCCAAGGAGGGTAACCAAAATGACAAGGAGCTTCGAGCTCATGCCGCTAGGACTGGTTGAAGGTACTGAGAATGCTGAACATGGAGAAGACTTTGGACAGCCATGTTAGTAATCTTCAATACTGTAAGGGCTGTCACATGGAAAAGGGCAGAAGGGTGGAAGTTCCAGACACAAATTGACACTTTTACATCATCTGAAGAAAAATTTCTACTAATTATAGCTATCCTAAAATGGTCTGATTCAGGAAAAGAAGGCTCCCCGCTACTGATGATCTTCAAAGACTGGACAACCATTCCTCAGATATGTTGTAGAGGGAATTCTTTTTCAGGTGATATTCATTAGATTGTGAACTCTTTGGAGGTAGAGACTGTCTTTTGCTTTTCTGTATCCCCAGTGCTTTAGCACAGTGCCTGGCACATACTAGGCATAATAAAGTTTACTGAATTAATAGTATAAGTTAAGACCAGGAGTCACTGAGGCCCCTTCCTACTCTGAAATTCTTTAATTCAAAAACAAAGGGGATCTCCCAGGAAAAGATCAACAGTGTCAATGTAATAAGATAGAACTACTAGATTCCAAGAGCACCTAGAATCTTTCCCCTTTGCTAAGCCCCACCCAGTGTAGTATTGTAAGTCCCATGTATAATAATATAGGACCCTGAGGGAAATGGTGGCACCCATGAAGGAAAAGTGAACTCCTCTGATTCTATGAGTTTGGTGAAAATGCTTTCCTTATTCTAAGCACCCACCCAAGGTAGTATGGTAAGTCACAAAAATTGTATAAATCCCTGAGTAAGGGTAAATCTAGTAGTAGAAGGGTCTCTATGTAGCCCTCTACCCTGTCAAAATAGACTACAAGCTAAAAATGGCCTATTTTGTTCTAATGACACACTCACAGAGTACAGATCTCTAAATAATTATAGCATCTTCCAAAGATAGGCAAAGATCTTACTACTAAATTCTGAACGTTTATTTACTTCAACTTAATCCGCAACCCAAGCTGTGTTTGAATTACCTACTTTTTTGGGGGTGGGGGTTCATACCTTTGATTTCATTCTTGTGGAGAAATTCCTTCCATTGATTAAGGTCAGCTATGACTTTCAGTCTTATAAAGGTGTCAGGAGCATTAAGAAGCAAAGGCAAAGTAACTTGCTTGTGGTCACACAGCTAGTATGTATCAGAAACAGAACCTGAACTCTGACTCCAAAGTCATTTATCTATCCACTATGTAACCCTGCTTCTCACACAAATGCTTACAAATGGTTACAAATAGTTAAGTGCTGTGAAACAGTGTCTCCTGTTCCCCCTAGAAGTTAATGGCTAGTGTGGGATTACTAAATAGGTACTTACACGAAAAAAGACTAGGTAATGTAAGAGAAAAACAACAAAACAAATAACATGGGGAATGAAAAGGACAACATGAGGAAGAAGAGTATATAATAAGGAATGGGAAATCTGCCATAATCACCCAGAACCCATATAAGGAGGTATGGTGGGTGGTCAACTGCATATGAATTCAGGGAAATAGAAAAAATTTGTCATATATTAGAATAGTACCATGATAAAGCAGAAAAGGTGCTATGCTGGAGAAATCTATCTTCAAATTCCATTTAGTGGTTGTTGCATGACCATGGGCAAGTCACTTTAACTCTGAGATTCAAGTTTCTTCAAATATAAAATGGACCTAAGAAACATATATTATACCAATATTGGATAATATTGGTATAAGGATCAAATACAATAAAGTGCTTAGTAAACATGAAAGAACTATATACATATCAATACTGAGGCAGTCTGGTACAGTGGAAAGAGCACTCAACTATGAACCATAAGAAACCTATACTTAAATCCTATCTGACACTAACTAGCTGATCTCTCTGAATCTCAAGTCCCTCAATAGGAAAATTAGAATAATACTGTGGAGCTTACTCCCAGATAGCTGGTGAATCAAGTGAGGCAAGTCAAGTAAAAAACTTTTAAAACCTTAAACTGGTTTCATAAAATATCATAATTTCTCTTAACATAGGCAAAACCTCAATCCCACAACCTTGTCTTAAGAAAAGATCTTTGTAAGCTTTAAAGTACTGAAGGTATTTTTAATATTACTTAGACACAAATTCTCTTTAAATGAGTCATGAGAAATCTTACCAACAGGCTATTGCTTCATTCTCTACCTGCTGCCAGAAATGCCTTTCCTCTGCACTCCTAACCATTAGCCAAGAACCAGGTCAAACCACATCTTTCTAACTTTTTCCTGGACCAACTCAGAAACCTCTCCCTTCTCTGACCAATTTCTGGTCATGTTTGATTTCCTTAACTGGCAAGTTCCTTGGGGGTGGGTATATATTATATCTTAAACCTCCTTGTATTCTAAATAGCACCTAGCATGGTGCTCCATTTTTAAGTAGGAGCCCAATAAATCCCAATTGATTGTAATTAAACATTCACAAGGAATACGTGACCAAAGCAAATTAAAACAATGGGCAGAATACTGTACTTGAAGCCAAGTATAACATATAAATATCTATACGTAGATATAGAGATATAATAATCTTAACCTTGGTTAAGATCCCAGTTTTCATACTTATTAGGTATATGACCTGGGCAAGTTGCTTTCTATCTCTAAAGTTTTATCTATAAAAAAGAAATAATATATATTCTTATCAACCTTATCAATGGTCATATGAGGAAAATGTTTTGTAAAATATAAAACATTGCAGATATGAGCTGCTAATTTATCAGATATTCTTTCAAAAGTAAGTTTTGGCATGGTGAAAAAAATATAAAGGAATGCCTGAAAGCAGAGAGAGTGGGCAAACGTAAAAGTAAATCTAGGAGGTTATAAAACAAATCTTACTTGAAAATTCTGCTTGGGGACAACTCTGTAACTTTCAACTTGCAAAAGTATAATCAAAATGTGTTCTTAAGTTGGAACTGGATAGTAAGCAAAATTGGCACTAAATAAAATTAAATAAGCATGCTCATTAGGTAGACCCACGATTGGTAGAAATGCTTAGAAGATTCTCTCTATAATAGAGTACCTAAATATTCTATTTATAAAGTGAATATTTGGAAGTGGGAAAAATTACAAGATCATTTAAAATGTCCATCAATCGGTAAGCATTTATTAAGTGCTTACTATGTGTCAGATAGAGCCAAGAGTTGCACTAAGGTCCTCTGACTCCAGATTCAGTGTTCTTTCCAATGAATCATGCTTGCCTCTCATATGTTCAAATGCTTTGGTTCAGAGAGAATCTAAGATTTGGAAGGGACCCTGGAAGCCATACAGTACAACTCATAAGAATATCCTCTACAATAATCTCTTGTAATTGTAATCTCTGCTGACTGACTCAATAAGGCAGATGTTTTGTTTTCCATTATGTCACAAAGATTTGTGCTGATCCACATTCTCTTCTGACAAACTGGCTCACAATTTCAAGACACCTGGATAGGGCTCTAAATTTTACTGTGTTGACTGGGAAGCAGATCAAAAGCAGCAGGTTAACATGGGGATACAACCTGTGAAATTAAGCTCAGTAACTCAGTCCTCTGAGTTGTATTTTGGTGATTAGAACTGACCATTTTCAATGCTGTGGCCCAAGTTTCTGTCATAAGCAGAAAAGAGAAAAAAAAAGTAGGCTCAGATTGGATGTGGCTAGGGAGCTAAGATTTATTTTGCTTTATGGATGAAAATATCCTATCCTTTAGTTAGGGTATCAAATATAGAAATGGTACAGCCTAAGACAGGTAGACTATTTCATATGTGGGAGACAACATGGGCAAAGTATAGCCTCATAAGCAGGCTAGCCTTAAATAAAACAGAAAGCAAGAAGGTAAAAGAGGGGAGGTCAAATGTTAAGAGGCTAATAAAGTACAGTCATCCCTCAACATTTCAGGATTTCACATTTGCAGTTTTGGTTATTCATAGGTTGGTAATCAATAATTAAATGGGAATTTTTGAAGATTTGCCACATACTTCAGAAAACTGCAGATGATGTGCATATATAAAGAATACTTTAGAAAAATTTTGTAAGTTCTAAGTGCATAAATACTATAAATTACTAATCTATTTTATCATTTACTACTTAAAGTACATATACATAAATTTATTAAAAAGTTAAATTCTGTTTAAAGTTTCAGTGTGCTGAAAAAATATGGGATACACACTCTTTTGGGAACACCTCCTTTTTGTCTATCGGCCATCCAGACTCAGTCACATGATTTTCTCCTGATGTGTCTTGTACTTTTCATAGAAGGAAACACATGAAGCAGTTAGTGCAGCTAACTGTGGCTGTGAAGGTTTTGCAGTGTGCAAGATACTCATTTCTTGCGTGTAGAAAACTGCAACTTTTTTAAAGTATTCAATGTGTTGTTTTACTTGTATGCTAAATATGATCAGAATTATTAAACAATAAAGGTTTGGGATGGGGCCTAGAAGTTTTTCACATTTCCAGGGTCCTATACTTCTAACCCTCTCAAATGTCAAGGGACGACTGTAATCTGTAGTTGGGTTAGCAGTACAAACTGGAAGAAATATTAAGGACATGTAGACAGAACATGGTAAGCATATATACATATCAAAGAGTAAAAGAGGCAGACCTAAGGAAGGAGCTTTGCACTGGTCAGACCATAAATATAGCTAGGTGCCACATTTTGGGAAGGACACTAGAGAGCTTTCAAAAGAAGACAACCCAAACTGTGAGATGCCTAGAGATTGTGCTATATGAGTCTTGTGACTAAAACCCCTTTTCCCAACTTTTCTATCTTTTACTACTCTTAGCTCAGTTAAATCTACTTCAGATAATTGCCTACTACATATGCAGTACTATGTTAGGCATCTGAAATAGAAAGAGGTATAAAACATTTGTTTCTCATCCAGGAGAGACTTCTTAAAAGAGCTGTGAAAATGAAAAAGATATAAAAATATAAATAATACAAGTACAAGTATGCAAGATAACATCTAAAACAACTTTATTAAATTTTGTTATTTCCCTACTTTTTCTTTATTTTCTAACAGGTTTTTGTAAGTTAGTCTGGGGCCCGAGACACTATTTACAACGTTTCAATCCAGTTACATATGAAGCCACTATATGTTAGAGGTTTCCTCTGTTATCTAATATTCAGCATTTTAAGGGATTTACTGATGTTATAAATTATTCTTTAAAAGAAAGTCTTCATTTCATTATAAGAATAAAAGGCAGAAGATAGTGTAGGCTATGTTTTAACATTTATGAATGATTTCTGTACAGCAATATTTATAAATAATTTGTCTAAAAAGAGCTTTTACTGTCACAGGTACTCTATCATAACCATATTCAGCTATAGAAATTTGCTGTTTTACATCAATAAACATGAAAATATTGAATCTGGTTTGAGATGCTGAAATATGTAAGTATATAGGAAGATATTGTCTGCAAGAATTTCTGTCCTGGGCTCTCTTTTCTCTCCATACTTCAGTTGGTGATCTTATTAGTTCCCATGGACATGATTCTCAAATCTTCTATCCTGTCCCAACCTCTGCTAATCTCCAGTCTTGAATCTTACAACTGCCTTTCAGACATCTTGAATTGGATGTCTTATACACATCTTATACTCAACAAGTCCAAAACAAAATTCATTATATTTCCCCCTAAATCTTCCATCCCCACACTCCCATCTTCCATACTATAGTAAAGCACAATACAATTCTCCCAGTTCCTCAATAACCTAGAAGTTATCATGGAAATCATGAAGTTCAAGGGCCTCCCAGCAAGGCCCAATTAACAACTTGAGCAAGCCCTTTTTCATCTGTATCTGCAAAAAAAACAAAACTAAACCACCATTACCAGCCCCCCAGGTACATAAGGTAGTATTTAGAGCTGCATTTGTTTTCCAAAGCCTTTTGCAAAGCAAAACTCACACTGATAATTTGCCCTTAAGGAGATGAATAACTGAGTTTTATCTGGGAAAATAGCTCATTCAAGGAAAACCTGAGGATTTTGTTGAAATGAGGCACTTCAAAGGGTCTCTAATAACATTCAGCAAATATTCGTTTTCAATTAGCAGACTACAAAAAATGGTACCACTGGTATTCTCATGTTATTTCTAACTTACTTTCTAGAGTACTTCACTAGCCTCAAGTGCTCCAAACCTACAGAGGCTACTTTTGGATAGTTCAATTTGAAAGTTCATAGAAAAAGGTAAGTGACCAAGTCTTAGGAACCATCAAGAAAGCAAGAATAGTAATGTTTTCCATAAGGGGTGTCTTAGGTGTCATTTCTAGGCCCTCTATGGGTATAAAATCAAACTACCTTTAGGGTAATTTGGAAGGCTCTGTCAGTATATGCCCTCCTAAGAGCAGGATGGGGCAGCTAAATGTTCTCTGAGGGAAGAGTTGGGACCACTTAGCCTAAAGGGGCTTCTTCTACAATTCTGGCACCAACCCTTATCTATTTTTACCTGGATTATTGAAATAGTCTCCTAACTCTAATTTCTGTGTTCACTCTATGCCCCCTCCGATGTATCCTTGACACTGATATCTGTTTAAAATGCTTTTCTGACAAACCTACACTGTCCACATACTGTCCTGGTATAGTCACCCTCTAGTCAAAAGCTTCAGAGCTTTCCACTGCTTGCAAAGAAACCGAACAGCTTAATTCCAACTTAACTTTCTGGTCTTATCCATCATACTCTTTTTCCTTTAATTATGTTTCAGCCAAACAAGCCTATTCTCCTATCCTGTTCTCATTGCACTGCTTCTGCTTTTGTTTCTGCTGTTACAAGTTTTGTCAAAAGAATTTCTATTCTGAACTGAAAAATCAAATAAAAAGGGCATTTCTGTATACATAACATAAACAGACAATGGGCTGCGTATAAAACTGCAGATCTCTATTATACATACAGCTTGTTTTAATTAAAAAACATTTCTTTTCAACTATCAAGCATTTATTTTCTGTCCCACCCAACTCCTCTCCCCAACCACGCCCCGCCCCCCCCTCGGGGAACAGAAAAAGAAAAAACCCTTTTAACCACTACATCATGGTGAAACCAGTCTCTATGTTGGCTCGTTCTGCTAATACATCACCTCTCTGTCTCAAGGAGGCACTCGCTTTTCCTTTTAATACACTCCCCCCTGCCGCTTTCAGAGCTGTCCTGGGCTTCTTCCTGAGGTGGCAGCCCTAGGAGGCCCGGCAGGGGCAGCTTTCCCCTCACCCCTCAACCCTCCCTCGAGCATCAGCTGCGGTGCGACCTCTTCCAGGCGGCTGCAGCCCCGACCCCGGCCTGGCCCCCTCTCCTTCCCTCCACGCTCGGGGCCCCTCGGAAGGGGGCCCTTCTGCACTGGACTCCAAGGCCTGGGCCGGCTGTCTCCGCCTCCGACGCCCTCTCGGCACCCCCGGGCCCGGGCTAGCGCACGCAGTACCTGGCTCGGCGGAGGCGCTCGAGAAAAAACTAGCGGAACTGAATTACGTCAGAAAACAAGCAGTTTCAGTGACGGCTCCGTCAGGGTCTGGGGGTAGGACTTGGGTGGGATAAATGAGGACGGTGACGGGGCCGCCGGAGGGGCAGAGGTGTCGGGTGACTTTGAGGGACCCGGGCCCAGCCGTCATCCCTCTAGCGAGGTCAGCAGACATCAAGCGCGCGGGCGGCTCTGGGGGCGGGGTGGGAGAGGAAAGAGCAACGTTCGGTCACGGAGCATGCGCCAACGGCTCGCCGACCAATACGCGGCCAGTCCGGGACTCCCGCGAGAGCTAGGAGTCCTACGGAAGAAGGGCGTGACCTCGGTTCGCTCACTGCACATGCGTGAGTAGGTTAGCGTCTCCTTTCTGGAGAGCGACCGGAATGTAGAGGGGAAGGAGGGATAGATGGGAAGCCTGCCCGGGCAAGCAGAGACGGACACGAGGCGCAGCCAGCGGAGGAGGGAGTCAGGCAGGGACGGGTATTACGTGGAGCGCGCGCGGACTCGAGGAACGGCTCCCCTTAGCTAGGCCTTCACAGGTACTTCCGGGTCGGCCCGACGTCCTCCCCCTGAAAACAGTGCCACCGTTTCAGGGGAAGCCAATCGATGGTCGAAAGGATTCGTTGTTGAGCATCCTGAGGCTTATCTGGAGATCGCCGAGAGCAGGATCCCCAGGATCCACCTGATTTTCCCTTCTGCATCTCACGCCTCTTTCTTTTAGAAATCTGGAGGATGAGTTACTTTTATGGATCCACGGCTTCCTCATCTAAAAAATGGAGCTTCTAATGTATGCGACGCATGTAGCACTTTGTAAAGTCTTAAAGATGTGCCTACATGCGAACGTGTATTGTCACCTTAGTAACAGCACTTCGTATTCAAACTAAAAGGAAAATCCAATTAACCTGAAGCTTCTGGTGTTGCCTGTCTCAGCCTGGGATGGTCCAGTAGTCCTGAAAAGCCTAGCATCAGGTTATCCGTGCTGGGAGAAGTCGTAGGGATCGTTTGGTTCAACTCTCCTTTTCTACAGGTGAGGAAATCGAGGCCTGAGGGACGTGCATCGTCATAGAATTAGGGGTAGGGCTGGAATTAGAACCCTGGTCGTTTTCAGTCGCATCCTCCTCTTTCTTGACAAAGAGACTGGAGTGGTTTGCCATTTCCTAAACCGAGGCAAATAAGATTAAGAGACATGCCCAGGGTAACACAGCTAAGTGTCTGAGGCCAGATTTGAACTCAGCAAGGTGAGATCCAGCACTCTTCATTGTGTCGCTTAGATGTCCCTAAATTAAGTGCTGTTTCTAGGTCCCAAGTCTTAGGGTTTGATTCTATCTTGACTGTAACTGTAACACCAGGGATGAAATGGTATCACTAATCAGCCTTGACCTTTAGGTCACATCATTTAAGCATTTGTTAAGTGCCAACTCTGTGCAAATACTAGTGTTGCAAAGAAAATGAAACAGCTCCTGCCCTTAAAGAGCTTATATTCTCCCAACAAACAACCCAGACCAGGGTTTGGCCTCGAGGCCACATGTGCCCATCTAGGTTCTCAAGAGCAGCTCTTATACTCAGTCAAAAGACCACACCCACATGTGACCTTGAGGTGGCAAGTTCTCTACCCCTGAACCAGACATCAAGTAAATACAAAATGTCAGGACAGAGAGGACATCTGTGATTTCATTGCTATAGAGAACTCCTTCCACCAGTGTTAAGCCAGTGCCTTCTCTGTAATTTACAGTCTTGGAGAGTTGCCTAGAACATGGAGAGGTTCACTGATTTGCTTGGGGTTCTACAAGCAGTAGGCATGAGAAGCAGAATGGCTGCATCCCAAGCCAGTTGTCTTTCTGGTGTTAGATGCTTCCTCTCATGAAATAGAAAACGTTTATAAATTAAATTCAAAATAATTTGGGGATATAATGCAAATGCAGTACCCACAGCAGCCCCTATGCATCCACTTGTATTTCCAGGGTAAACTCTCTTTCTCAAAGAGGAAACCAAGTTATTTATTCAAACACAAAAAAGCCAAATCCATCATAGTAACAAAGAAATCTATACATATTATCAGTGCAGGGAGTACGGCCATCCCCAAACCTTCCCTCTGTTAGGGCTCCCCACAAACAAGGTCCCTTAGACAAAATCACTCCCTCTCTCACTCATGCTAGCTGCTCCACTCTCTCAGCTCCACCTCATTCTCTGTTTCTGCTGCACCCTTCCTGCTCCACTCATTCAGCAAGTTCCTCCCATCATCAGCTCCATGTGACTCAAGCTGTGGGCTTAAAGCAGGTTACATAGGCCTATTAAGGGGTAGGGAAGATCTTCAAATTCCCTTACCATTACAGTGGTTGGGGGAAAAGTACACTTACAATCAGGAATCAGGAAAGACCTTTAAGAAGTGATACTTGGAAGGATTCTATGGATTCTAAAAATCAGAAATGAGAAAGGAAAATATGGGTAACAGCCTCTCTGCAAAGGCACAGAGAAGAGAGATGTTTGGAGGAACTGAAGGTAGGCTAATTTGGCTAGAACCTAAAGGTTTGCAAAGTACTTTACGTGTAACTCACAACTCTGTAAAGTAGATACTATTATAATGTCAAATTTACAGATTAGGAATTTGAGGCTGAGCGAGATTAAATCATGCCCAGAGTCACACGGCTATTATGTATCCAAGCTGAATTTGAACTTGTGTCTTTCTGACTCTTAAGTTCAACACCCAGCCTCAAAGTGGTGAGAAATGTAAAGGGACTAACCCTCACCTTTCCCCTGCCAGTTAGAGGCAGACTTGCCTGTTGGATTAGGTTTAATGGTGAAATGAAGTACTCACAACTCAGCAGTTAAGAGATGAGGTTTATTCCGCCCTACTCAGCAATGATACTTACATTACATTTCCTCTGATCTCTATACAAAAACTCATCTGGTCAGCAAGGCAGGATATATAGCCTCTCTTGTGGTCTTCAGACATAGACCAAGTCAAAACGATGCCCAGCTTCACATGAGTGGGACTTTTATGCCCTTAGGGGACTCGAAAACCATGTCAGATGAGGCAGGGCCCGATTAATTTCTAGGCACAGCTTTGTCACCTTGCAGGGAAAATTAATCCCTGTTGTTTGGAAATGGAGGGAATGCTGTTCCTATCACAGCCCTCGCTGGAGTGATGCAGTGAGTCACAGAGACTGTGCAGGCTTCTGGGGATCCTGGAAGGCGACCCACTAAAAGGAAGAGGGGAAACCATTTGACAATCCTTAGACTTATGTTTCTGGGTCCTGTACTTTAAATAAAATTCATTCTGGTTTGATATTTTATGAGCCTGCATGCTCACAAGTGGTCACTAAGATGGTTGGTGCTATCATTAGAGAATTATCAAAGATTGGAAGTTTCATCTGGGTGGGGCCCATGAACCAGAGAAGTGAGGAGTCCCTAAAGCATAAGCAGGCCCTTCACATCAAAAGGGAGCCTCTGACACCAGATTATATTTTGAACTAAATAGATTTTTTCAAAGTTTTCATGCATGTTATTTCTTTGATCCTCACAGCATCCTAGTGAAGCCAACAAGACAAGCATTATTATCTGTCTTAGGTAGTAGATAACAAACCTAGGGAACTTAAATGACCTGCCCATGGACCACTCGGTAGCCAGTGACACAGGACTCAATCCTAGGTCATTACTAATGCCATACTTTTTCCATCTCTGCTCCACCTTCAATGTCAAATGATTCACCTATTCAGAGGGTTTCCTTACTGTTGAGCTTTGGTGTTTTCACCTTCCAAAATTTTTACTATTTAAATTGAGAAACCGAAAGAACAGGCCTGTATTACTTATGTCCCAGGCCTACAAGAATAAAAATCAAGCCTTACCTTGTGTGACATGGGTAATGAGCTGTGATGAATTGTTATTTAATGCAAAATTTACTTGTATTTTATGGCATCTTTGCTAACTATTTACTTTCTCTTTTATCAATTTGTAGTGTTACAGTAACAGCTGGCTGTTAGTGCTTTGTCCCCAGTTACTTCCCATAGGCTTTGTGTTGTGAGTCTTATCTGAGGATCCTAACGTAGCACCTCCCAGTAGCCTACTAGTAGCAGCTTGCCACTTTAGCAATGTAACCTTCAGCTTGTGAGGAAGAATGGTAACTTCACCATGTTGTTATTCAGTCATATCTGATTCTTGGTGACTCTGTCATGCATGCCAACCCCTTCTATCCTCTACCATCTCTCCAAGAGTATGTTCATTGTCTCCATTTATTTCGTTATAGGCAATGAGATAAGATAGACTAGGCCAGTTTTTACAGCACTTGTAGAAACCAGCTCAGAGTGCCATAGTTGAAAAAGGTGAATCTTATGAATCCTTTCACCTTCATTTTATAAGGGAGAAAAATGAAACCCACAAATAAGTAAACTAAGTAACTTGCCTAAAGTCATACAAAACTAGAACTAGTTCTTTCAAGGACACCATGCTGCTTTTCTGTCCATTTCAGCTCTGTGGGCATCTTTTAACCGATTTTTCCCTTATAGATACATCTATCCAACTTAGCAAGTCAGTTTATTCTTGGTCCATGACTCTTTTGTTGTGTTTTTGATGACTTCTCAGAGTTTCTTTTTTTTCTTCTTTCTACCTAATCTGAACTTATCCCCTCTCCTTGTTGGAAAATTCGATCTACAGATATTCTTCTGAACTAAATGTTTTTCTCTTTTTGTAACCTCTCTCTTTTCTCCCTCCATTGTGGACCTTTTGCCTCTCTTTGCTCTTTCAGCCATTAAAGTGTCTCTTCATGAAGAAAAGGAGGTATTTGATCCCATATATATCCAAGTTGCTACTAATTAAATTCTCCCTACTTCCTAAGGTTGCCTCTAAGCAGCAGCTCACCTTTTCATACCAAGTTCCTTTGCACATGGAATCATGGATTCATAGAACCATAGTTTTAGAAATGGAAGGGATTTTTAGTGGTGACCTCTTTTTTACAGCTGAAGAAACTGAGGCCCAGAGGGATTAACATGTAGGTAGTAAATGGCAAAACTAAGATTTGCACTGAACCCCTCTAACTCCAGATCCATTGCTTTTCCCACTGCATCACGCTTGTCTCACATGTTCAAGTGCTTGGTTTACACAGAATCACAGATTTGGAAGCCATATAGTCTAATCCATAATAAGAATCCTCTCCACAAGGTCACCTGACAGATGATCTTATGGAGGGGATTGACACTGACAAACAGCCATACAACCTCTTCTTAAAGATCTCCCGTAGTGAGGATCCCTCCTTCTCTTGAACCAACAGATTTCATTTTTAAACAACTCTTTGTCATGAGGACGTTTTTTCTTTAGTTGAAGCTAATTGCCTCTCAGCAATTCTCATCTATTGTTCCTAGTATTTGGGATGTAACTGATAAGGTAGATGTTTTTGGAGGGCTGGGCTTTTTCCCCCATTTTAGTCATGTGGATTTATACTGATCCATGTTCTCCTTGTGACAAATGGCTCACATTTTTAAGACACCTGGTTGGGGTTTTAAAGGTTACTCTGTGTGTTGTCAGGAAATAGATCAAAAGTAGCAGGCCAATATGGGGATTCAGTCCATGAAGTTAGGTTCAGTAAATCAGATGTTCTGAGATCTGTTCCAGTGATTAGGACTAACCACTTTTCATGCTGTGTCCTAGGCTTCTGTCATGGGTAGAGAAGAAAGGAACAGAAATGTAGTAGTACCCATGTTTGGTTTGGCTAGGGAACTAAGATTTGCTTTTGTCTAAAGATATGTCTTTTGACTTTTGAAAGGAAACGTGGCATAGTAGATGAAAAACAGGCTTCAGAACCAGAAATACCTGAGTCCAAATAATACTGGTTCTGTGACCTTAGTCACTGTGACCATAGTCTCTCTCAGAGCTCCAGGAAGCTCCCTAAGACAAGCAGGATAGCTTTGAAATTTACACATTCAATTTGTTACATGCTTTAAAATAATATAATAGATTCACAGTATATAGAAATCTTTATTTTATTTGGTGTTGGTTAAGATCAAGATTAGAACCTTAAAAAAAAATTAGAAGAAAACCAGATTTCTCTGTATTTTCTAAAATACTGAATACAAAGTAGTGGCAATTCACTGTCGTAGCATTAGGATGATGTTATCTTGATAAGAAGGCTTTATCAGGCCAGATGTTTCTTTTAAAAATTTACCCCTTTTAAGAAATGCATATATTAATTTGAGAAAAAAATAGCCATGTTTGTATTTCTCTTGTTCTTATTGTCTATATATTTTTGTATGTATTTTTTTTGCTGCTATTAATAGTAGGTATTAAAAAAAAACTCCAGAATTGGAGTTCTTAAGTACAGGAACTTGTTTTTTTGTTTTTTTATTTTTTTGGAGGCAATCAGACTGAAATTGCTTGCCCAGGGTCACACAGCTAGTAAGTGTCTGAGGTCATATTTGAATCAGGTACTCCTGGGCTGCAAGAACTTGTTTTTAAAAAATATTTTAATAATTGTTTTCTTTTGCAATTCTATGATTTTTATTTTACGTACTTAAAAACATTAATCTGAAAAAGTGTCCATCATTTTTATCAGAATGCAAAGAAGTCCATGAAAAAAAAAGTTGAGGATGCTTCTTCTAAGGATGGGTGTATCCTACAACAAAGAAGCCAACCCAAATTAGTAGAGGGAGTTCTTTCATATATGAGTTCCGTATACCAGTAGAATCACAAGTCCAGTCTCTATGCCTAGTTAAGGAAAGTGACCTGTTCTTCATTTGGTGTTTCAAAGTAAAAATACTAATGATGTAGGAGATAAGTAGGCAGTCTCATAGTGTGGGCAGAATGTGGGCTCTTAAACAGGTTAGCCTTTACCAGAAAAAAAAAAAATCCATATATCAGAAGAGTAGAGAAATTGAATGGAATATGAATAAGTAATTTTCAGAAAAGAAAATTAAAATTGTCAATAATTACTTGTAAAAATGCCTGACCACCTCTAAGTAACCAAAGAGATGCAAATTTGAACAACTTTAAAGTGGCACTTCATATTCATCACACTAACTAAACAAAAAAAATTAAAAGAAATGGACCTCAGTGCTGTTGGGGTTGTGAAGAAGTAGTTTTATCATTGTTGTAGAATTGCAAGTTTATACGATATTTTTGGAGCACAATCTGGCAGATCTGGGTAAGTTATAAAAATAAGCATACCCTTTGGCCCAAAAGTGCCACCTAGGGAATAATCCCTAAAGGTATTACTTAAAGAAAAAGAGAAAGAGTGAAAGAGAACTATCTAGTAGTTTCCTTTTATAGCAACCTTCTCTGTTATAAAAAACTGGAAATAAATTGTGATACACTAATATAATGTAATATAATGCAATTAAGATGGACATGTTTGAAGAATACAAAGGAATTTAGAAAGATATTTATAAAATAATGTGAGTTGAAAAAAAACACAACCTGAAAAAGGTAGTACATACTATGACCACTGATTAAGATAAGAGGAAAAGTAAATGAGAATGAATGGACAAAGATCCTCATGGATCTTTTGAGGAATGACTAAAAAACTATTGTACCCGGAAGACTTATATGAAATGATGCAAAGTGAAATGAGCAGAACTAGGAGAATGTTGTATACAGTAACAGTAGTATTATAAAAATGATCAGTTAGTTGTGAAAGACTTGGCTACTGTGATCAAGACAATAATCTGAGACAGTTTCAAAGGACCTATGATGAAAAATGCTATCCATCTTCAGAGGAGAACTGTTCAACTCTGGATGCAGATTAAAAATTCCTTTTGTACTTTCTTTTTCTTTTTTTTTTTTCTCATGTGTTTTCTTTTGTAACCTGGCTATATGGAAAGATGTTTTGCATGACTTCACATGTATAATCTTTATCAAATTGCTTGCTTTCTTAAGAGGTGGGAGGGACAGAAGGGAAGGAATTTGGAACTCGAAATTTTTAAAAATGAATGTTAAAGATTTTTTACATGTAATTGAGAATTATTTAGTGAAATGAATAAAAATCTATTTAAAAATAAAAACTGTTGTAATGCATATATTCTGGCACTGTCTCCCAGAGCTAGATATCTCTCTACTCTGTGCTCTAGAGGACTCTGAGGGGTTGGATTGTTTCTCTTCTTTAGTGCCATTGGTGCACACCCCCAGTGGCTATGTTCCTCCTCATAGGGAGGGACGTATGACTAGTACTATAGTTCCATTTAGCTACTTAACATCAAGTAACTTTTACAAAGGGAAATATATTTCAAAGACAGGACAAACGTACTATTTCCACCCCCTACATATAGGAACATATTCTTCCCTATACTGCCTCACTCTAGGGAAACAGGCTCACAATTCAGCTTAGTTCCTATATAACATCACTTCTAAAAAGTTCATGTCTAAAATAGGCATCTCTGCTGAGAAGCATCTTTGTCTTAGCTATTGCTGTGCCAGGATCTAAAGGTCAATACCAACGTTTGCTCCTTGGGGACATGATGTTGCATGGCTGCAAAAACTAGCCTGGATTATGAGTCCCATTTTCCTGTGATTTGATCTCTTGATCTTTTGAAACTCTTGAGGTCAGAGATTCCACTCTCTTTACCTAAAGTGGACAATGACAAACAAAAAGGCTAAAGACTCAGGCTGATTTCTTTGGGCCTATTTGGTTACTTACCAGACACAGTGGGTGAAAGAGTCTCCTAAGAATGACAGGCAGAAGTGGAGTTGTGTGATTCTGAAAGGCCTTTTTAATGCCACTAAAGTCAATGAAAGAATCTTCCCTTCCACCATGTGGCTTAGTTGACTGCAATATCTATGCAGGCTCCATATTTAGCCAAAGTACTTCATTACATCACAATTCTCCCAGAAGTAAAAGGCTGCATTAGCCAAACAACAGATGTGATCTGTACAGGTGCCAGATCCCCCATTATACTGCTATGATACCTTACACATTTAAACTGACTTGTTAGTTGCAAAGCAAGTTTGCTTGGTTATAGTATTTGTCATTAAGTTTTTAACAAAACATTTTAAAGATGAAAAAAGTGGAACAAGCAAGACTTCATGGCTGCAAATCTAGAGTTTGTACTTAATGAAGAATATAAGATCCAATAAAGAAAGGAAGACATAATACATAGATGAAGAATCAAACTCAAAAAATTAATTTCCTGGCAACTTTCTGTTCTAAAATGAGTTGAGATAATTCATAACAGGAAATCTGTTAACAGGATTTTAACCCTTGTGGTATCATATGCCCTTTTGTCATGGAAATCTATGGACCCCTTCTTTGAATAATATTTTTTTATTTATTTTATTTTATTTATTTATAAATGTTCTACTATCACTTCCTTAAAATTAAGATTTTATACCCCCACACCTTCCCCCCCTACCCCCCTCCCTCCCCATGACAGCATA
>CM053769.1:47679839-47717646 GCA_028658325.1 Potorous gilbertii | reverse complement strand
ACAGCAACGACCACAGTGTGCGAGAGTTTTTTCTGGTAGACTTGGAACTTTGTAATAACACAAGAACTTACTGAAAAAAAAAATCCCAATGTCAATTTTCTAAGGCAAAATGCCTTCCACACTCAGAGAAAGAAATATGAATAATATTTTTAAGTGCATGAGTTTTTAGTAGATATGACTAGAACCCAAATACTAACATTGAAGCCTAGAAGGAATAGTATATGTAGATTCTTTTTTTTCTCTTTAATAGCCCCCAAACATCCATTCAGACACCTCAATTTTTAAACAATTTTGAGAAGAAAAGTTTTTGATCCAAAAATAAAGTCTAGTTAAAGTATTATGAGGAAGGATTGTATCACATATGAAACCTCTAACAGTACATAATCTTTCCTCATAGTAGTCTTCCTAAACAAATACTTGTGTAGACACATTGAAACCATACCTGTGGTGTCAGTTTCTTAGCTGCTGTAAGATCAGTTGACAGGATCAACCACTATTTATACCATACTCTCTTGGCCCCAAGGAAAGGAACTGGAGTTGCCTCTCTTTGGAAACGGGATATGATCCCTTGTTACCATTCCCAGGAGGCAAAACAAAGCATCATGAAAAGAATTTGCATGAAGAAATAAGAACAAAACAAAATGAAATGTAGCAAATGCCCTTTTTATTGGAGAAGAAACAACAGATGTACATGGATAGTACAGAAACTTTTCACTCCAGTAGGTGGGGCTGTGACCTCTCACTATTAGATGGAAAGAGCATTCTAGATTGATGCTCAACTGATTTTCCTCAGGACCGTGATTTGTTCCTTTCTACTTTTCTCCTCTCTTTCTCATGATGCTTTGTAGTTTCATATTGTACTATTTTACTGAATACTGCTGTGTCAATGTGTTGTCAGTGATCTCCACTAATGGATGATGGAAAATAGAAGAAAATGATTAATAGGAAGCTTAAAGGGGAAGGTTGTACAACCTGCGGACAAAGGTGCATCAGGAAAGGCTAATTAAAATGGGAGGATAGCAAGTCATTTAATTATTAAATCTGTAGTAGTGAAGTTGAACAATGGGATTTACCCAGTGTTGAAATTGAACTAGAGATCTTGCTGTCATCCAAGGTGATATTCAATGGAATGGTATATGGCAAGAGGGATCAATAAACAAGTTAGCATATTGGAATTGCAACACCAGAAAAGCAGAAGCAATTTCAAGCCTCCTCATGAAGGGCAATCAACTCATCTATTTAAACTATATCTGTATTAGATAATTTAGGAAAAGCATGAAAACTCAAATATAAATATCAGGTTATATCTTTTTCATAGACTGTAGAAGGTTAAGACCAAAAGTGGCACAGGAGGTGTATGACCATGTGAGCATTGTGCAGTCTCTTCTACCTCTAGGACAATTTAATTCTGTGGTACTCACCAAAGAACCATTTATTTGAACAAAAGCCTATACTCCAGAAACCAAGGTAACGGAGGTAATGTCAGAAAAATATATGATTTTATCAATGGAAATGACACTAAAGAAATGGCATCTGCTTTTTTCCTGTACCCCGTGGAATACTGGACCTTTATATCTGATTTGCAACTGAAATTTCCTGTATATGCTGTCTTAGCCTATTAGAATGGAAATTCATTGAGAGCAGAGACTCATGCTTTTTTATTTCTATCTCCACTATATCCACCTACTCAGTACTTAAAAATGCTTTTTTCATTCATTCTCATACATTGTAACATGTCAGTTATATAATTATTTGTATAATGGAGTTGAACTAGTGCATCTTGGTTGTTTCCAGTCTATACTAGTCAGTTCAGTGCAGAAAATTGAAAATGTATTCTTATTTTAAGACTCCCTCCAATGAAGACTTTCCTTAAAGATCAGGCAAATCACCGGAAATCAAATAGTAAACTATACATAACTTAGGAAATAAAATAATTTTTAACCTTCATAAACCAATGTAAAACACATCCCCTCACCAATTCATGTGCCAATGGGGGGAAAAGAGTGGGTCAGGATATGAGTGGCCATGGGGAAGAAGAAGGTGGAGAAAGTCACACTCTAAAATCTCAAGGTAGAGCTGCCTTGTGTTACTGCTAGAAAACTGGTCTCAGCAGTTCTTTGCCTCCTTCACTGTCACCCCCACCTTCTACCTCACAGCAAGCTACCTACTCTTTACCTCCACTATAGTCAATCCTAGCCAACTGCTTCTCTAACTGTGGTCCCCAAAGCACTTCTCTGCCCTCTTGACCTCCACAGTTATATAATCCCCAAACTGCTCTGCCTCATTACCTCTGACACTGGTACTTTCCTCAGTCTTTACTGCCGCTTAGTGAAGCTAGGCTACACTTCTTTCCCCTGCTTCAAGTTACCTTTCAGATTTGGACTTCTCAGGGCAAATGACTGAGGACTATAGATTGTTACGGCTTTTTTTGAAATTGCCTTTTTCAGAGATGATACTTCAGACTTCTTTGAACTATATAGCAAAGCTCCATTCTACTTTCCAAGGGTTTTGCTTTAGGTATTCTCATTTAATTTTCATGAACAACTCTGCAAGGTAAGTGCTGTTATTATCCCTTTTTACAGTTGTGGAAACTGAGGCAAATAGAGATTAAGTGACTTGCCCAGGATTACATAGCTAAGTATCTGAGGCAGGATTTGAATTTTGGCCTTCCTGAATTATGCCACCTAGAAGTTTCCACAGCATTTCTCATATATGTCCTTTTCTCTCCATTCACAGTCACAATCCTAGTTCAGGCCCTTGTCACCTATAGCTTGGACTATTACAATATTCTTCTAATTATTCTTCCTCCTTTAAATCTCTCCACAATATAGTCCATCCTCCACTCTGCTGCCAAGATGATTTTTCTAAACCAAAGATTTGACCATGTCACCTAATAGGCTTCCCTAATAGCTCCAAGATCAAATATAAACCCTTTTTTTGTCACTTGTGTTGTTGTTCAGTTATTCTGTCATGCTCAACTCTCTGTGACTCATGAATCACAGCACATGAGCCCTTATCCTTCACTAATCTCTCAAGGTCTGTCCTTATACTCTTTGTTTCCGTGACACTATCTCTCTCTCTCATCCTCTGCCATACCCTTTTCCTTTTGCCTTTGATTTTTCCCAACATCAGAGTCCTTTCCAATGAATCTTGTTTTCTTATTATGTGGCCAAAGTATTTAAGCTTCAATTTCAGTATTTGACTTTTTAGTGAATAACCTGAATTAATTTCTTTAAGTATTGGCTGATTTGATCTCCTTGCTGTCCAAGGGACTCTCAGAAGTCTTCTCCAGACCCACAAATAAAAAATGTTGATTCTGTGGCTCTCAGTTTTTCTTACAGTCCAACTCACAGCCATACATCGTTACCAGAAAAACTATAGCTTTGACTATACCTACCTTTGTTGGCAAGGTGATGTCTATGCTTTTTAGTATGTGTCCAGATTTGCCATAGCTTTCTTTCTGAGGAACAAATGTCTTTAAATTTCATGGCTGCAGTCGCTGTCTGCAGTGATCCTTGAGCCCAAGAATATAAAATCTGACAGTTTCCATTTCTTCTCCCTCTATTTGCCAGGAAGTGATGGAAAAAGTTGCCAAGCTCTTGGTTTTTTTTGATGTTAAGCTTCAAGCCAGTTTATATACTTCCTTCCTTTCTCTCATTAAGAAGCTTCCTAATTCTTCACTTTTTGCCATCAGAGTAATATCATCTGCTTATCTGAGATCTGAGATTGATATTTCTCCCAGCAACATTATTTCTTGCTTTTGATTTATCTAGCCTGACATTTCTTTTGATGTACTCTGCATATAGGTTAAATAAATAAGGTGATAATATACAGACTTGTCGTAGTTCTTTTCCAATATTAAATGATTTGTTCCGTGTTCAGTTCTAACTTGCTTCTTGATCCACATAGAAGATAATAAGATGATCTGGTACTCCAGTCTCTTTAAAAACTTTCCACATTTTGTTGTGATCCACATAGTCAAAGGCCTTAGTGTAGTCAATAAAGTAGAAGTAAATGTTTCTCCAGAACTCCCTTGCTTTCTCCATAATCCAGCAAATGCTGGCAATTTGGTCTCTAGTTCCTCTACTTCTTTGAAAATCAGCCTGATCTTATGATAATTCTCAGGTCATAATATTGCTGAAGCTTAACTTGCAGGATCTTAAGTGTAACTTTGCTGGTGTATGAAATGAGTGCAATTGTTCAGTGATTTGAACATTCTTTGCCATTGCACTTCTTTAGGATTGAAACATAAACTGATCTTTTCCAATCCAGTGATCACTGTTGAGTTTCCAAATTTGCTGGCATGTTGAATACAGCGTTTTAACAGTACATCTTTTAGGATTTTAAATAGCACACCTGGAATTTTATCATTACCTCTAACCTTACTGATACCAAGGCTTCCTAAGGCCCATTTAATTTTATTCTCCAGGATGTCTGACTGTGGATCAGTACTCCATCCATTGTGGTTATTGGTTGATGTTAAGATCTTCCTTGTATAGTTCTTGTGTGTAACCAACTTCTTAACCTCTTCTGCTTCTGTTTGACATTTAAAATTCTTTATAACCTCACACCTTCCTACATTTCCAGGCTTCTTACACTTTTTTCTATGTTCTTTACATTCCAGAAGAAGTAGTCCCTGTCCTCATAGAGCTTACAGTTGAGTAAAGGGATGTGACACACAAATAACTGATCTATAATAATACATGACAAGTATGTGAAAGAGATGCAAGGGATGTTGCAAGAAGAAAGGGATCAGGAAAGACTTCATCATGAAGATGGCATTTTGGTGGGCAGGAATTCAGTAGTAGGCAAAGAAAGGAGATACTAGCATCAGAAGAAGTTTGAAGGCAGAAGAGTTCAGCTTTTCTCTACATTGCTATTGCCTTCACTGAAACTTCTCTTTTTCTAAATCAGAGGAAAGGATGTTTCCATATTTGACCAAATATCTATGCCTGTCACTTCCATGTTTGCTAGTAGATGGAGGTTTACAGGTGTCATATTTCTTTATCCTAGTCCATACTAATTAGTCTTGTGTGCCTGGAGCCATATGTGAACCCAGAAAACAGTGGATATCAGAAGACAGATATGTTTGGCTTTCTACATTATCACCCAAACCCAAAACAAACTTGAGGCAAAAATATTAGGCTCCCTTCTTATTGTTATTGCATGGAGGTGATGCCATGACTCGCGAGGGAATTAGATTTAAGTTGAGGGAGGGCTATGCTATGTCATCAGCCTCACTTCTCCAGAGCCATTTGATATACATCTTGATATACATCAAGAAGACTGGAGATGACCCCAGCTGCAGTGGTAGACCTTGGGCTCTTAAAACTAAGGTCTTTAGCAGGCCTCAGTTTGACTAAGGCACCTGAGCCACATGAGTTGATAAAAATCAATCCCAAACATTTATTGAGTGTTTTCTATATTCAAGGAACACAAGCTTAGCAGGGCAGGAATCTTGAATTAATTAGACCCCAGAAATAGACTGGAAGTCTGGGAAAGCTTACTTAGTAACATAGAGGTTAAACTGGTATGGATAATGATTACTTTGCCCCCTGAGCTTAGTTTTGTTACAGCGCCTTTCCCCTTCTATTCCTATGTATGAATAACAGTATTTTAGAACTGAAAAGGGGAGGTAGCTTTGAGGGAGGTCCCGAACCGTAGACCCCTTGGCAGTCTGCTGGGAAAGCCACATCTATGTAGGAATTCTTAACCTTTTTTGTGTCATGGACCCCTTTTACTGTTGTAGTTTGTTGCCTATGTTCATAATCGAAGGAAAGGCTAAAATTCAGTTACAGGCTGGTGAAAATTTGTTGTTTAGTCATGACCCAATATGGGGTTTTCTTGGCAAAGATACTGGAGTGGTTTGCCATTTCCTTTTCCAGTGGAATAAGCAGAGGATAAGTGATTTGTCCAGGGTCACCTAGCTGGTGAGTCTGAGACCAGATTGGCACTCAGGTCTTCCTGACACCAGACCCATTACTCTATCCACTGAACCGTCTAGCTGCCTGGTTAAAATAAAGGTTGTTCTGGTTTGGCTTTTTTTCCCCTCTCATCCAGTTCATAGACCCCCTGAAATCTATCTATGGACCTCACTATGGGCCTCATGTTAAGAATTCCTGTTCTATATGGATGATTGACTATGACTAGGTAGGGTTTAGATGCCAGAAATTAAATGGGGGTACATGGAGATTTGTTAGCTCTAATCCAGGATGAGTTCAGAGATCCAAAACCCAGTAAACAGAAAGTGGAATGGTTGAAGTTGCTGTCTGTGACCCAAAGAGCATAGCACTTGGGGCAAGTACTCTCCTTTTGGAGAATGGACCTCTTCTAGCCAAAGATGAAAGAAAGAGACCAGTCTTCATGAGGGTTTTTTTTTTTAAAGGGGAGACTTTTTTCACTTAGAAAGGTTTTGTTTTGATCAATACAGTGGCTGGATGTTTTAAGGCCTATTTCCCAAAAGAACTGAGCATCTGACCTTTAAAAATAAGAGCATGGCAGAACCCACTCTTCCAGTTAGTAAGAGATAGTAACCTCTCCTCCCTCCCCCCTCAGGGACACTGAATCTGGAAGAAAAGGGAAGCTCCACAGCTTTGGGCATGGCAGAGCTATGTCTGGGAGCAAGCAGCAGTGATACTGGAGTAGTGGAGCAAAGCTGAGAAGCAGCAATGCAAGACAAGACCAGCAGAGAATAAAAACTGGTAGAGATGATATGTATCCAGTGAAGACTATGCATCTGGTGGGAACTATATGTAACACAAGACTAACAGGGAACAGGCCTGGAAGGAGCTACATGATGACACTACCAGGAGACATCAGTCATGTACTCCTATATGCATCAACCTTGGCCACAGATGTTTCCTATATGTGAGACTCTTCTTGAATGTGATCTAAGCCACATTTGTATTCACTTTTCCCATTGATGTTGCCTATATTTGTGGAAGAATGTGATTTAGGCTCATGGAAGAAATACTTTATTGCTATTTTCTTTCCTATGCTATTTTTATTAAATGCCTTGTTTTATACTATTTGTATCCTCTGGTTAATTGCTAAGGTAAATACATTGGTTGAGGCTGATGGTTTTGAGTGGATGTGTGCTCACAAAATACCGGGCCAGTTGAAGGTTGTTGAGTAGCTAGGAATGGGGGATGAACATAGGGAGAAAAGAGACCCAGAAAGAATCTTAAATATGATTATAGTCTAAAGTTGGGAAAACAAAGTAAGCCACAATTCCTTCTACCAAAGAGCTTTTTAGGTGTAGGAACATGTCATATGTACATACACACACACATACACACACACATATATGCATGTATACATACATATATATATATATATATATATATATATATATATATATATATGTAATACCTTCATAGCATCTCTCATATTTCTTCCCCCTCCCCTCCCTCCTCTTCCCCTCTTTTCCCCTCTGCCTCACCCCCACCACAATCACTCTAATGCAGGCCCTTACCATGTCATGCCTGACCTATCTGCTACTTGGTCCCTGCCTCAAATCTCCCCCTCTCCAATCCATCTACCACTCAGATCTTCTAAAAATTTATGCCTGATCCAAAAGTTCCCAAAATTATTTGGCCTACCACTTCCATTAAAAAAAAGTACTTAGCACTAAAAATCTTCCTTTAACATTTAGCCCTTTAAAATTTTATTTGAAATTTGCATCATTTCAAAAAATAAAATTTTTTACAATCGTGCATCTTAAATTTAACAATTTATTGTAAACTTGTGGGTTTTTTTCTGCATTGAAATTTTGGTAACACAATATTGTGTCATGTAACTGTATAGTATCATATTGTAAACAAGTCTTTACAGGCACATATTCCTGCCAATGCATGCTGGACTTCCTGACAATGTGTGACACACTCACCTGCCAACACTTGCTTTTTAAGACCTGTAGTTGGACTTGACCACTGATCAGTCATAACTTGTATGTTGTGTGTTTATTTGGAAAATAATGTAATCACTGTGACTTTAACTCTGTTATACCACAGATGAAACATATACATGTTTTTTCAAAATTTTCTTATGTTCTCTTTCCTTATACTTCCACTGCCCCCTTATTTTTATTCAGTTTCTCCCCCTCCCCCAGCAGTTGCACCTGAGGCTACTAACAACCCCCCTAGATCATTCCAGCATCTCGTAGGGGCAGTATCACCCACTTTGGGAACCTGCCATATCACTGCCACCACTCTTACTCCTCTTTCCCCCCTCAAATCAATAAACTCCAGTGATTCCCTTTTACCTCCAAGATCAAATATGAAATTTACTGTTTGGTTTTCAAAGTCATTCATAACCCAGACCCTTCCTACCTTTCTAGTCTTCTTACGCCTTACATCCCTCCACATACTTGGCAATCCAGCAACCCTGGTCTCCTTGCTATTTGTCACACTGGACACTCCATCCCCTGACTTCATGTCTTTTCACAAGCTGACTCCAATCCTGGAATAGCTCTCTCATCTCTGTCTCCTAGTTTCCTGGACTTCCTTCCTGTATTAGCTAAAGTTTCATCTTCTACAAGAAGCTTTTCCTAAGGAATATGTATGGACAGAGGGCACTGGTATGAGTTGAATATGAAGAGATTTATCTAAAAAAAAATAAAATTGAGGGGTGGAAGAGGAATATACAGGGAGAAAGGAAAAGGGAGAGATAGAATGGGGTAAATTATCTCACCTAAAAGAGGCAAGAAAAAGTTTTCACAGTGAAGGGAAGAAGGGGGGGGGGGAGATAAAGAGGAATGAGTGAATCTTTCATCAGAATTGACTGAAAGAGGGAATAACATACACACTCAATTGGGTATAAAAAGCTATCTTACCCCACAGGAAAGTTGGAGGGAAAGGGGATAAGATAAGGTGGGTGAGGGGTGATAGAAGCAGGGCAGATTGGGGGAAGGGGTACTCAGAAGCAAAACTGTTTTGAGGAGGAACCGGGTGAAAGGAGAAAGAGAATAGAATAAATGGTGGGGGGAATGGGATGGCAGGAAATACAGTTAGCAGTAGTAACTATGAAAAGAAATTTGAAGCCAAGTTTCTCTGATAAAGGCCTCATTTCTCAAACATATAGAAAATTGAGTTAAATTTATTTTTAAAAGAGCCATTCCCCAATTGATGAATGATCAAAAGATAAGAATTGTTTTTCAGATGAAGTAATCAAAGCTATCTATGTCCATATGGAAAAAATGCTCTCACTATTGGTTGGAGAAATGCAAATTAAAACAATTCTGAGGTGCTACCTATTAGAGTGGATAATAGGATAGAAAAGGAAAAATGACAAATGTTAGAGGGGATGTGGGGAAAATGATATATTAATGCATTGTTGGTAGAATTGTAAACTGAGTCAACCATTCTTTAGAGCAATTTGGAACTATGCCCAAAGGGCTCTAAAACCAAACATATCCTTTGACCTAGCAATGCCACTACTAGGTCTGTATCCCCAAAGAGATAAAAAGCAAAGGAAAAGGATCTATATGTACAAAAATATTTACAACAGTTCTTTTCTGGTGACAAAGAATTGGAAACTGAGGGGATGCCCATCAACAGGGGAAAGTTGAACAAATTGTGGCATGTGAAGTATTGCGCTATAAGAAATGAAGAGCAGGATGTCTCAGAAAAATCTGGAAAGACTTACATGAGCTGAGGCAAAGTAGAATATACTTTGTACAAAGTAATGGTAATATTATAAAGTGATCAGCTGTGAATGATTTAGCTATTCTCAGCTGTACAATGATCAAAGATAATTCTGAAGGACTCATGATGAAAAATTATATCTATCCCCAGAGAAAGAACTGATAGTGTTTGAATATAAATTGAAGCATACTTTCCTTTGCTTTATTTTTCTTGAGGATTTTTTTTGGTCTATGTTTTCTTTCACAACATGACTGTTACGGGAATATTTTGCATGATTACACATGTATGACCAATGTAAAATTGCTTGCCTTCTTATGGTGAAGGGAAGAAGGGAGAGAATTTGGATCTCAAAATTTTAAAAACGAATGTTAAAAATTGTTTTTACATGTTAACTAGGGAAAAATAAAATAATAAATAATGCTACAAAAAAGTCAATCTTAATTTAATGCTTTCTTTTTTAGACTACCCTCAATTTATCTTGCATGTCTTATTTATACAAAGTTGTTTATGTATTATTTCCTTGAGAGAAAGAGCTCTTTTTTGCCTTGTTTTTTTATCTCTAGCTCTTGGTACAGTGTTCAATACTGTGTAGTAGATATTTGATTAGATGCTAGTTGACTGAGTGAATGACATTTTATCATCAGGCATTTGTACCTGATCTGTTTCTATCTGCTCAAATTAGTGTTTCAAGTTCTTATTTTCCTTCTCTGAATCTTCTTGTTAAGATCTACCAGTAGTAATCACATGACATACAGCAATCCTGGTAGGGCAAAAATGGACAATTTACTTAAAATAGAGATATAGGATAAATATCAGAAAAGTTCATTAAATAACACTCTCAACATTCCTTTGTATAAACCAAGCCAGCTCCCAAACCAGTGTCCAAAGTCTGACACAAGTAGAAGGGGAAGGAACCTTAGAGGTTCAATACCCAGAAAGGTGCAACTACGGCCATTCCCTTCCCCAATTCTCCTTTTTCCTTCAACCTTTATACTTTTCATTCCTTTTTCTTCTCATGTAAGGTCACACTAAAAGTGCACCTACACAGCCAAAATCTGTCTAAATGACACACTACAGAGCCTATAACAATACTTGCATGAAAAGTGGTTCAGAGGCCTGCCTTCTCCCCGTGAACAAAGTTCTCTCCTCCCAGGCCTAGTGGGTTATGTAAGCTAGAGAAAACATAGTCTGTGCCTATCTAGAGATAGGCCTATTTTATGTAAAAGTATGATTAACAATACAAGATGCTGTGAGTCAGAAGAAAGAGAGATAGCTGAATACTATGTTGGACAACAAAGGTTTCACTGAGGAGGTGATTTGAGCTGGGCTTCAGAGAATGAGTAAAATTTAGGTAAGCAGAGATCAGGAAGGGCATACCAGGAGGAAGGGCCTGGCCAATAAAACTAACACTGGAGTATGAATAGTCTGCTCAGTCTACTGGTAACCCCAGGGAAGGAATAGGAACACCTTCTGGAAAGGCATGGAGAGGTTCCTATGCACCAATCTGGAGCATGTACATTCTATAATTGAATTATGTAGTGAAGAGATGAATTGCTGATTGGCTGCTGAACCAGAACTGAGGTCATTCACAAAGCACTCACCAACTGAAGCAAATCTCTTTATCTTCCTCATTCCTGCTTGGCTGCTGACTGGGTGAGAAAGACATGCTTTTAAATGGGAAGACGCCTCAGATCCTCCCAATGCAGAGCTGATATGTATATGATATATGTGTGTGTGTGTGTGTGTATATATATATGTATATAGGCCTCTATTCTTTGCCTCTTTGCATTTGTTCTTTCCTGATTTAGCTGAAAGAGTATTGGAAATGGCTATGAACTTGTGAATTTTGAAAGGTCAGATAACAAAGACCAGGAATCCATAAATTACAATCCAAGCCAGGATTTGTCAAAAGCCAAATGGTGGGAGTAAAGTATGGAAGAAACTGCTTGACCTAACTTGGATCAAAGGTAACTAAGAGAAAGCTCCACTGATTCATTCAACAGAAACATTGTATTCATAAGTGAACTGGGTGGGGTAAATAGTGTGTACCCACTGTCAGTAGGGATAAAATACTTTGTAATTTCTCTTCTTATTATATCTTCTCAGTAAATATCCCTTTGTAAAAGTTAAATTTTGTTAATTGGTTAAATGAAACTGGAGTACTAATTGCTGATGATCACTACTGGGGAGAACCCATCAGAATGCAGATGAGTTAAAGCACTAAAACACCAGAGAAAAACACCCCTAACCCCTTAGGGGTACCCCTAAAACTCTCCCAAAGTGGGCGATATAGCCAGCCTAGCTCTGGAAACCCAACCTGCTTGTATGCATGTGGGTTGGGAGAGTAAGCTGAGTCACATTACACTAACAAAGGTGTGGAAGACACATGCGTATGTTAAAGACACAAAAGGTGTACTGCACAGCCCTCCCTCACTCAAATCAAAGTCAACTGCAAGTCATGTCATCATCTTGATGTCATTGTCTTCTTTGAGAATGAAGGACAAACACAAACAGGAAAGGATTCATGTAAGGTTTTTTTGTCTGACTGATTGGTCTAGACTTGTGATTCCAAGAGTTTGACAATCTCACAGCCAATATGTGTGTCAGTCTGGAGCTGGACCAAAGACCTACCGACCCTAAGCATAGCTCTCTATCCATCATGCCTTATTATCCCTCTGAATACATGCCAGAAAAAGTAATTGACCTGGGAGGCTAGATTGCATGAAGGCCAGAGCTTTCTTCTGTAGTCAGTAGGAAATTGCTGAAGATTTTCCACTGATGTGAACTAACCTTTCCTCACGAGGAAGTGCAAAAAAGATAAAGAAAAATAGGTAAAATGATAAGTGGATCCATGAATCAAGTTCCTGTGGATACCAAAAGAATTTTATCAATTCTTTTTTATTTCTGAATCTATCTTACTAATGATTCTTGTAGTTAGTGATGGTTTGGGTTCAAATCCCAGTTTCACCACTTACTATTTGTGTGACCTTACACAAGTCATATTCTCTCTGGGCCTTAGTTTCCCCATTTCTCAGAGGAGAGGACTAGACTAGATGATGTCTACTTGTAGACCTCCCTCATTTGACTAAAAGCTTCATAAGAGCAGGCACCCATATCCTCTCTAAACTTTGTGATTTTTCTAGTTCCTAGCATACACAGTAAACAGTAAATGTTTCTTAAATTCAATCTCTTTGCTATCTTCTTGCTCTAAAATTCTATTAATCCTAATCAGATTCATAGAAGCAACTGCAGGGGACATTTCTTCCCCTTCCTGCAATATCCGCCCAGAATAAACACATGCACTGCTCATATATATGAGAATATGAGTGTAGGTGTGGGTGTGATGAGGTGACAATGTCATATTGAGGTCATTGAATATATTGGTGGATGTTCTGAGCTATCCCTGACTTGGACCAATCCCTTGTAAAACTACCAAAATATTCAATATTGGGATTGAAGGAACATCAGTCATTCAAAAGTTAACCAAAGATTTACTTAGCAGGAAAAAAGGTAATAAGTATAGGCATTGAGGACATCCTGAGTTGATTCTATGGAGTGAAGCTTTTTTGAAGTGGATGTATAACCTAGGGTTTAAATGTCACTCTTTTATTATCTCTTAGAAACACTTTTCTGCTTTCTTTTCCCCTAAAATGACTTGTACCTCCAGATTGCTAAAATTGTATATATACTGCTACTTTTGTGCCTGATAACTGTTTTTCTATCCACCTTTCTGACTCACTGTCTGTCCAACTCCAAGATTTCAACTTTAAGTTGACAAAGATAGGTTTTCCATTTTTCTTCCCAGCAAATGGATGTTCACTAAACTTATTTTCAGAAAGACCAGTGCAAATATCTCTCTGCTTCCAGTTCCTTCCAAGGGCCTCCAAATCCACAGGCTGGTTTGCTTGGCTGGGATAATGCCAAGCTGTCCTGTGGGCAATTCCACTAGTCTACCTGATAATGAGTGGCCTATTAGGTTACCTTGATGGGATAGAATTTGCTATAGAAACTCCAGCTGTTACCACTGGTATGTAACTGATCCAGAAACTCCAAGCTGCTGTCATGTTTGTGGCAGCCAAGCAGACTCAGTCCTTCTACTGTCGGCTGCTACAAGTCAGCACAGGAGAGGTGAGCAGGATCCTTGGGGTCCAGAAAGATGGACAGGCACTGGGTGGTTTCTTGGGCTTTGTCAGTGCTAATGGTCACAGGGTCACCTTCTCTAATGGGATCTCCAAGAAGCAGCATTCCCAGGGATTTGTTGACAAATCCATAATTTCACCCATTTTTCTTAGTTGGGAAAGAAAAAGAGGAAAACAGCTAGATTTGAGGAGCAAGCATCCCATTTTGGATCTAGAGGACTTCTTCCCACTGGGAAATGAGCCATCTTAAAGTTTCTTGCATCAAACCCTGATTGGGGTGTGTGTGTGGTGGGGGAATATATTTCTTAGAGATTCTATAGAGCTAGGGGTTGGGCACTGAGGCAGGGTAAATTCTTCCTTTATGCTCAACTTTGACAGTGTTATTCCAATAACCCTATTAAATATATTACTTTTGATTGTTGGCAGGCACTGTGACAAGAAAGATAATTGTGCTACTCTCATTTTATGAGTTGAATTCATAATCTCTTTGGAAGGTTAGCAACAATCAGTGGAACTCAGGGTCCTGCTAGCCTCCTCCCAGTCTGAGTCCAATGGAGGGGAAGCTGAAATGAACATTTTATAGAGTCATATATTCCAATTTTTTTCCTGGGATGGTTTTAATATTGAAGTGATCTCCAGAAGACTGATTTAGAAATCAATCTAGTTGATAACCTTGAACAATTCACCTTTTCTGTCCGCTTCACATTTATAAAATAATGAATTTAGACTAAGTGATCTCTAAGGTCCCTTCCAGCAGACATTTTTACCCCATTTGAAGGTTCCTTCCAGCTCCTTCGTTCTTTGTCCTATATGTTAATATTTTATAGTTTCATTTCTTACAATCTTAGCATTCTGTGTGGTTCTATAATCATAAGATCAATCATTTCTGACCCTCTCCCCCCTCCTACTATTAGGAATCTTCTTAGATAGTCAGTACTGGTCAGTACACTAAACAGAAACAAACAGAGGAAAGGGCTGCAAGCAGTCTGTGAGTGATGACTGTGTGGGGGATATACTGAGAAGGTGATGTTTTTTTAACTAGAATTTCCTTTAACAAATATTTCTGTCTTTGTTCTCTGCTCTGTTGTATGCTAGCACCCCTGGGTGCTTTATGAAGACTTTATGGGGCCTACACATAGGTGCATTCCATCCTAGGGGACCCCAAAATGGATGAATACTGCTCAAAGGACTTGTCACTTAAGAGGGAATGGGACTGCTCTAGATGCTCAACAACTGGTCCTGGGAAGCATTCTATCCTATATTTCTCCATTCTCTTTGGTGTAAATTATTCCCTCACCCCTAAAATGTCTCAATCTCAGATTTGGGGAAGAGTTTATAAAAATAATAAAAAATTTTGCTCCAGACTTGCAATTACATCGTTCCCAGGTAAGGAAACTTCCTCTTCCAATACAGACCTGCAACTCTTCTACCGCTTATTGTCTTAACAGGGTTAGGATCATACAGCCAGTATGTCGGAGGCAGGACTGAAGCCCAGGTCATCCTGACTGGGGCTGACTTTCCGTCCCTTACACCACACTGCTTCTCACTAATAATCATAGTAACTGATAGTTATAGAGCACTTTAAGGTTCCCAGAACGACTTCATCCCTGAGCTCATCTGATCCTGTAAAGTAGATGCTATTGGCCCATTTTACAGATGAGGAAGTTGATACTCAGGGCAACGGGGCTAGGTTAGGTGGTAGAGTTGAAGGAATATGAGAAGAGGACAGCACCTCCACATGGGGAATTTGGGGATTTGAGCATGGATGGGATTTTTACTGGAATATTTTTTTCTTCCTCATACTTATGTCTTTTTGGAATCTGTATTTCTTAGCATGCAACAGAAACAGCTTTTCCTTGGGAACTTGTTTATATTTTGGTTATACCAGAGAGAAAAAGACAAATGACTTTTAGTAAAAGATAGGGCTGAACTGCTAAACAGATCTCTCTAAAATCATACAGGGAGGGAGGGCCCTAGCAAAATAACATGGAGAGGCTTGATCACTGAAGTTCTTTAATCAATTTAGAGAGGTTGCAGATAAATACATGTCACCACAGGGGATGTGGGCATGCTCATTGAATTCTCTTTGAGAGGATTAAGTACATCTCCTTATGTCTCAGCAGTTAGAGATGAACTGATTGACTGGGATATTGTAGTCCAGAGCAATCCCTTTGTGCTGGGCCTATAAAGGGTGTGGGATTGGGGGTGGGGAGTGTCGGTCACAGGATTAACCCTGAAGGAGAGAGCCATAAAAAAAGCTAGACATAGACCAGAAACCAGAGATTTAAGAACTACCCTATGGCCCCAGGCCCCCTTCCTGTCCTAGCTCCTTCTATGCTTACATGTTAGGAGCTGACTGAAAGAACCAGCATTTTCTTTGGCTTATTGTATCTCCACCCAAAGACTACTCTTGAAAACATAAAAATATGCTCGTGCCTAAGTTTCACAAATGTGGCAACAAGATCCTGTGCTCTTATACAAGCACTCCAGGTAACAAAGGCATCACCCCACAGAAATTCAGAAGGTGCAAAAGACTCCTAAAAGCCCAGAAGCTCCTAATGTGCCTACAGCATAATAGGCACTTAATAAATGCCTATTGAATAAATGAAAGAATGAATAAAGGGAAGGGAATTGAATTAGAGGTCATCATTAGAGTCATACATAGATATTTCAGGGCAATACTTTTTCACAAGATCTTAACCGTTCTTCGAAAACTTGCAGTGAGTGTCATCCTGTGGCTCAGACTCTCCCTTCATGGTCAATGCTCATGGTTTTTTTTTCCCTAAGCATTTGGTACCCTCTCCTCTTCCAGATACTTTGAAAATAACTCAGTACCCTTGAAGTTGTTTCTCCTCTAACACAGACCTCCTCTTGTTCTAATCTAGCTGTTCTTCCTAACATTATTTTATTTAGTACCATTTTCATTAGCATATTGGAATGATATATTGTAAATTTTGTTATTTATTGTCATTGATGGAGAAAAGGGTTTGCTGTGGATATTTTGATAGATCTTTTCCATTTTCATTTTTTTGTTTCTTTCCAGTTTTATCCTCAGATGCTCTTGGAATGAACTAGTTTAGTTGGATCTCTTGACATGCTTTTCTATAAGCTTTATTTAGATAGATTTGAATATAAGTGGGAAATATTTATATAGTCCCTGTCTCCTACAGCTATCTGTGTCTCTGTCCCATAATGATCACTTTGGAAGAACTGGTGAAAATTATTTTTTGAGTTATCTGTAATACTGGTTCTTGTGGAAAACTATATGCTAAATCCATACTGTTTATTCTAGAGCTTGGGATGCCTGATGAAAATTTCCATTTTTTTTTTATTAGTAGATTCAGGACAATTCCCAAAGGTAAATAAATAGTTTGGGTTAATGTCAAATGCCCAAGAAAGTCCATTGTCTATGTTCCATTTTTGCCATAGACTTACTGAGTGACCTGAAGTGAAAATCACTTTTCCTAATATCCCTTAGCTTCTCCTTCTGTAAACTTAGAGTGTTCCTTGGCACCTCTGATCAGCAAGTGGTGAGGATTAGTTATAGGGTTATGCAAGAGCATGGAATTAGGACTGAAGAGACCTGACTTCTAGTTGCAGTTCTGCTACCGACAGTTTTCATCTTTTTGGGAAAATCACTTTGTAACAGCCCTGAAAAGCCTCTAATGAATCTCTGATGAATGCAGTGACTCATTATGACTTAGAGAATGCTTACCTCATGGTATGGTGGCAGAGATGGGCTGGTAAATGTTTAAAAACCAACTCTCTGAAAACCTTAATGGGTTTTAGGTTTAACCAGGATCGATGACATTTTCTCCATCATTTTCTCAAGTGCAGAAAGTCAACAAATCAATCAAGCCTTGATTTGTAACGTTTATTTATTTTCAAAGGTAAATGCTCACCCTGAAAATTTAACAATGGGCTGGAATACAAGCTGGGTCTAGTATACTCTGGTGGACTACAGATGTAGCTGTAGAATGATGAGTGATACATTTTCAGACATTGCCAATATGTTGATTTGTTTTGCTTGGTTATATTTACCTCTTGGTGGCAGAGATATTAAGAAGTGAGAGTGGTGTCAAAAAAATAGGGAAAATAATACCACTAAGACATTTAATGAAGAAAAGAAAGTCCGTGCCTTTTTCTGGACTCATTTGCTAGAGATGTAAGGCCTAGGCAGCAGGACCATGCGAAAATCTCTGAGCCTGTTTCCTTTCATGTAAATATTGTCAGGAAGTAATCTGAAGTCAAATTTAAACTCAGTGGATAGAGTGCCAGTCATGGAGTCCTAATTTGACCTCAGACTACTTCCTAGCTGTGTGATCCTGGGCAAGTCACTTAACCCTGTTCACCTCAGTTTCCTCTTCTGCAAAATGAGCTAAAGAAGGAAATGACAAACCACTCCAGTAACTTTCACAAGAAAACTCCAAATGAATAAAAGAGTATGAAACAAAGGAGTCAAAAACTATAAAAGTAGCTTCTCTGGTATCAGCAACTTCCAAAGTACCTAGTTCTGCCTTCATTGATAAATGAGTCAGAGAACAATGAATTTGTCCCAAGCATAGGGTACTAAAAGGAAATAATTTTCTTCTATATTTTCTCTGCTCTTTCTGCCCCATGGGATTAGTGCACTAAGAGGTTTTATGGTATTATCTTCTAGAGGGAGGGTGGGGAATGGGAAAGCACTCTTTCTCAGGTGAAGGAAGTAGTAGAACGATCAGAAAATTTGCCCCTATGAAGAGCTCGTAAACTGGAGAACGTCTCTTCTAATTTAGTTAGGAATCACTCAAGGCATCTTCTGGGTGAAGAGAAACACTTAAAGGAGCCAGAACTTGACTCTCCCAGTGCCTAGAGTCTGCATGATGGAGTGGAAAGCACATTGGACTTGGGAGCTAGAAGACCTAGGCTTGAGCCCTGGCTCTATTTACTGGCTTACTTTAGGTAAGTCACTTCATTTTTCTGAGGCACAGTTTCCTCTTCTGTAAAATGGGTATAATCATTTCTGCCCTACTTCCCTCCCAGGACTGCTGTAAGTCTCAAATAGGCACATGTAACAGGGCATTATTTTTGCAAATGTACCACAAGCTAATGCAGCTGTCAGCCTGGACATATTTGCAGGTAGGGCTCAAGATATGGAAATGTCAACCTCTGCTAGGGTTGAGTCACTCATTAAATGGGACTATGGGAGCAAGATACTTTGCACATCAAATAAAGCAGCACAGGTTTAGAGTATCTCACTAGAGGCTCTGCCAGAGCAGTACCTGTAAGTTTCTGGAGCAGAAAGACTAATTGTCTACCAATCACTTTTCTGAGACTTCTTCAGAGTCTCAGAACCTCAGGCTGGCTGGCTCAGAGCATTGCCTTGCTGTTGGTCTCATATCTTGGTGGGTAATTTCCCTTATGTGCTGATTTACTAATTTTATCTGTTGTATGTTAGTCCATCTAATCTTTTAATATTGCCATTATGCAACTTACACAACTTGGCTTTCAGATTGGTTATTAAATTCAACCATACCTTATAAAGCAAGGGGTCCAGTGATGAGAGAAGACCAGAGCAGCCAACTTTTCTCACTCACTAGCTTGACAGAACTAGTCACTAGGACAGACCTAGTTCTCATCATCAAGTGGGGAAATCTTTCTTGGTTCTCAGAATTGTATCATGAGGGACAGAAACATGGGAGGTTTCTGCTTGCCTGTTTTCACCACCCTCCTTGATTCTGGTGAATGGTGCAGAGTATTGAGGTTCCTCTCCTAATTCTGTTCAGTGGACCTTCAGAAGTCAGTTGTCCCTCTGTCAATGCTCCAATGAGGTGGTCCATTCTCTCTAGCAGGCTTCAGTGATCCTGGGCTATGTTTTGTTAATGATGTTGTTCAAAACCTGTGATTTCACTATTACACACAGCTCTAGGATGAAGAAGGAAAACTTCCAAAAATGTGGGTTGGAAAATGCTCTGCAATTTATAATTTTAGAATACAGCTTCTTAATCTATTTAGTGTCATGTACCCTCCCCTCTGACAGGCTGGTAAAGACTATGGACACCTCAGAATCATTTTTTTAAATGTATAAAATAAAATTTTTAGCATTATAAAGGAAACACATTTAAATGCAGTTTTCAAAATGTTTTTTAAAAAGAAGAAACTGAGGGATCCCAGGTGAAGAACTGTTGAGAGAGTTACTTGCCTGAGGTACTAAAAGGTTAAATAATTTGCCCAGAGTCACATGACTAGTACGGCATCAAATGGAAACTTAAACCCAGGTCATTCTGAGTCAGAGGCCATTTCTCCATTATACCATACAACCTTTAGACTGTAAAAAGAGAAATTCTCTTCCTGTGAGTGGAGAGGTCACATTCATCAACCATGGGGTCTTATAGGTATATGCCTTCCAAGTCTGTTGTTTAATACAACTCTGGAAAAGTTTCTTTGGTCTGGAGTTTCATTAGAAATAAAAGCCATTAGAAGTTATAAGAGTCTCCAAGACTTGACTGAATGCCTCTCAATAGATTACAGGATTAAAAAGTTGTATTCTGAGAATACTTTACCTGACTTAATGAAGCCAAAGGGACATTCAATCAGGTTGTCTGATTCTATGGAAAATAAAACTCAGAAAAATAAAACTTAGTAGGTTCTCAAATGACCTTGGCTAACCCTTTGACCCTACAGGTGTCCTTAAATGAACATTTCATGAGCTCGGCATCTACCAGGGGCATTGAAATATCAACTACTGTCCCCTGAGCATAGGTTTTTGAGGATAGACAACTTCAGAAGTTGGATTGTGGACAATGGGAAATGGGCTAATTGGAATGGAAGATCTAAGAACTGTGGGATCAGTGAGACTGGAGTCATCTATGACATGCTTGCCCTAAAGAAAGAGAAAGAAGATGAACAAATTCTTGAAATCCAGAAAGGACAAATATTCTGTCACCAAGATTTTGGCTGTCAAGAAGCCAATGGTTCCAGAGTTCTGTAAGTCCCACCTAATTTCTTCCTTGTGTAGGAGTAAATTACAGAAGAGAAACTGTTCACATACCCACAAGCCTTTCAGGGGCCCAGCGTGGAAGCATTTTTAGAAACATATTTTCTAGGACTTTGTCTCAAACAGCCCCTTCAAAATAGCCTTGGGTAGCTGTCACTGATTAGCTACATGGCCTTGGGCAAGTCGCTTCATCATTTTGGGGACATCTATAAAATAAAAAGATTGGGCTAGATCTCTAATGCTTCTTCCAGCTCCAAAACACAACATTCTTGTGGGTGCTATTGTTTGGAGGCAGCTACGTTGTTTCTATGTAGCTACTTAAAACATGTCAGCACCAGTCAACACTCTCAAACCATCCTTTGTTTCTAGCCACCAGATGAAGGTCATGAATCATAGATTTCTACAGTAATGAATTTGCCTCTTGTCTCTGGGACCTTGTCATTCCATTTCTGTGTCTGTTCTCTCTTTTCTCCTTCCTTTTGTCTCCATTTCGATTATGCTTTTTAGACAGATTTTTAATGGCAGGAACTTTCTTGAATATTAAATGAATTCTTGATGCTGTCACGTGACTGTAGATGAAAATCCAGATGGGGAGCAAAAATGAGATAATGTATAAAGTTCTTTGGAAAGTATAGTTATGTAATCAAACGTAAGCTATCATTTTTCATGACAACAACGAGATTAACTGTAAAGATTACTACTCTCTGTGAGAGGGTAGGTAGTAAAAACTACCATTCTCTAATGTAGAAAACAGAGGTACAGAAAAGGCAACTTGTGATGTCACAGGATCATGTGACCAACCACTCATCAATTTTGTGGCAGATTTAAGAATAGAATTCGATCTTTTGCTTTGTATTTTATCTCTTCTCAGGTCTTGTTAATAGATTACATCTCTACCTTTAAAATTCCATACTTAATAGTAAAAAATAATAAATGATATACATATGTATAGCTTATATAGTTTCATATATACATATAAGTATATTACATGTATACATACATGGATAGTTTCCTAGTTTCCAAAGGAGGGTCTTCTTATCTTGATAAGGTAGTAAGTACAGGTTGTAGATTTTACAGATCAGGCAATTGAGAGTCAGAGAAGTTAAGTGAAAAATCTGAGAAGCCAGCTAGTGCAGTTCATATCTAAATAATACTGCTTTCTACAACTTTTTTCTTAAGTGGTAGGTTATCTGGCCCAGAGGTATCAAACACAGGGACTGGTCACAACACTTCAGAAGGTAGTCTGATCCAGATTAAATTATAATTGGAAAATATTTAACAAAATAAATAAAAATACAATATAAGCATAGATAATACTATATTTTAAAACTAAGTCAATATGTGGCCCAACAGGGATCTTTATGTATGGATTAAAGACCTTCTTTCTGTTTGAGTTTGATACCACTGATCCAGCCTATTCTGGAGGACTTCCTATGTGAGGGAATCACAATGTCCCCAGGTAGCTCAGTTCTACTCCTAATAGCTCTAATTACTAGAAAGTTTTTCTCACATTAAGTTGGTCCCAAGAAGTACAGGACTGGGAGTCTGGAGACTTGGGTTATAGTCCCAATATAGTCCCTATGTGACAATGGGTAAGTAGTTTCCTCTCTCTGGAGCTCAATTTCCTCATCTATAAAAGGAGAGTCAGTAAGATGACCTGTAAATTTCATATCCTACATCCTTTCAAGTACATTATTCTTCTTAGTAGAGAAAATAGAAGCGGAGAATTTATGCCTCTTCTCTCCACTGTCCATTTTCATTTTCCCTTTCAGACCTAATAATAACGCTACCATGCCAGGCTTATGATCTGTTTGCTGAACTCTGCATGTATTTCTTCTTTTTTTAAATATGAGTTGATAAGGGCTAAACAGTGAATCTTTCCTTACTTTGATCTTCCTCTTTCCCTCAGTATAGCTAAAAAAAAGTCCTTGACAATCTTTTTCTGCCTGTCCTTAGATTTTCTTTGTGAGGCAAAGTTCTTTTGGAGCTCTACAATTTCTGACACTGCTCTTATAGGACCTTTTTTTGTTCATCTCATGTTACCTGCTTTTTTCCATTTTCCCTTTTAAAAATCTAACTTAAAAAAATCTTTAAAAGTTGGTCAATGAGCTACTTTTTCTTCTTTGTAATTTTCTCTTTGTCTCATCTAGACTGATTTTCTCCTTAGGATCTTAATTTTAGAGCTAGAAGGGACTTTCTAGGTCAGTTAGTCTATATAATCAGTCCATTTTATGGATGAAGAAGTTGGGGCCTGAGAGGCTCAAGGTCTCATGGGTTAAAAGTATCATGAGCCAGGATTTGAGCCCAGTTTCTCTGACTCTAAATACAGTGCTCTTCCCCTGCACCACTTTACTCTCTCATTTGAGATTTGTTCTTCCAAAATCTAAGTCATTCCTTGCATTCTGCTAATTTCCTCCTTTTCATACCCTAAGATGAGATGGTCGTTTTCCCTCAGAATTTCCCTTACTTTCACCTCAGACCAATGCCTTCTTGTTGGTGAAAATCGAATCCAAAATAGAAATTCCCATTTTTTATTCTTTCACCTTTTGAAGTATGACATTGTTATTAAGAAAGACAAGAAATTATTAGTTGATCTAGTTTGGGGAGAGAGGGAAATTCAGAAAATGTGTGGATGATTAAAGTCCCCTATCACTAGGATATCATGTCTCTGTACCAGATTTTTCATCTATTCCCCAAATTCCTCATCTAAGTGTTCTTAATGTCCAAGAGTCTGTGTTATACTCACATAACAACACTTCTGCCTCAGTTGTTTTTCACCTAGATATTTGCTACCCACCCTTCTACCCCCACTCTCATCCTCACAGTTATTGGATTTCAATACCATATTATATCTTAAAATACAAAGTTACTCCATCCCTCATTTTTAACCTTTCCTATTCCTTTTCAGTAATAATACTTTCAAGAACCATATCCCTACTATGAGTTCCATCCCATTAAGTCTCAGTATTTGTCTTTTCGTTCTTGGGTCTCTACTATGTTTTACTTGTTACCCATTTATGGACATTTGTGTTTAGATGCCTGAGTCTATGGATTTTAGCGCTATCTTCTTTTAAAGATTTTGTCTCATGAATTTTTCAGCATCTTTGTTGTTCTTCCTTTATAGTTGATACTTTTTTTGGTATTCAGCTTGGTGGATGTATGTAGGCAGCTTTCTCCCTCACCCTTTATTTTAAAAATTCATTGTGTATGGTACCTTTCAGCAAAATGTAGTTTCCCTGTTTATATCTTTTAATTAAGTCTATTTGTGCTATTGCTTTGTCTGTGGTCGTGATCGCTATCGCTCCGTGTTTTTTTTTATTTGAACGGAATCATAATACATTTAGCTCCGGTTCCTTATTTTAACTCTGTGTGTATTTTTCTGTTTCATGTTTGTTCTGCTAGGTTTTTAAACAAGGTTCTGCTGGAATTTTGTTGGATTCTGCTTTCTAATCTACTCTTCCATCCTCTTCCATTTTATATATGATGTCATTGCATGGACATTCACAGTTATGATTATTAATTGCATATTTCATTCAATCAGTTACATTTCTTAAGTGCCAGCTATGTGCCAGGCACTATGCTAAGTACTGGGAATATAAAAAGAGACAAAAGAAAGTCACTGACCTCAGGGAGTTTACAATCTAATGGAGGAGACTGTACAAACAAATATAGACAAAGCAAGTTATATGCAAGATAAATAGGAAATAACTGAGGTTAGGCACTAGAATTAAGAGAGTTTGGGAAAAGTCTCCAGTGAAAGATAAGATTTTAGTTGGGACTTAAAGGAAGCCAGGGAAGTCAGTAAGCATAGTTGGGGAGGGAGAGCATTCCAGGCATGGGGGACAGCCAGGGAAAATGCCTGGACCTGAGAGATGAGGTATCTTATTCAAGGAACCACCAGGAAGCCAGTGGCAATGGATCAAAATATACCTGTTGGGGATTAAAGGATAAAAAAGACTGGAGAGGTAAGAGGAGGTTAGATTATAAAGGGTTATGAATGGCAGACAACATTTTGTATTTGCTTCTGGAGGCAATAGGGAGACACTGAAATTTACTGATTAGACGGGGTGACATGGTCAAGTTTATACTTTTAGCAAAATCACTTTAGTAGTGGATTGGAGTGGGGAGCCCTGAGGCAGGCAGACTCAGCAACAATATTTTCTTTTATCCTATTTTCTCACACTTTTGGTGAGAGAGGTATGAGAATTGTCCTGGTGTTCTAAATTTGGTATAAGATGCTTCTCTTCATCCTGACTTCTTTTTTCCTCACTAAAAACTCAATAATAGATTCCTATACTCCTTTTTTCTCTTCATTTAAGCACTTCTTCAAAATCTATACTCTTTAGAGTTTGTTTTGCTTAAGACTGATTTCTTTCTTAATCTACCTTCTTCCTTGTTTTTAGAGACTTCTCCTTGCATACCCTGATTATGTGAGTTTATTTTCCCTAACTTTCCTCTTCCCCCTGACCCACCACAGTGTATTCCTCTTTCCCTCTCATTGTGAGAAGCACTTCTAAGACTTTTGTCTAATTAGACAACCTCTGTGGTCCCTGATAATGATAAAGTTCCGAGGGGATGTGTATCATCTCCCTTCATTAGAATTTAAACATTTTATCTATTCTTGTTTATTCCCTTAGGATTATATGTTCATGTTTACATTTTTCTATTTGTCCTGACTCTTTTGTTGGCACTTCAAATTTTCTATATAGCTTTGGTCTTTTCATCAGGAATTCTTGGAAGTCCTTTATTTCATTAGAGGTCCAGAGGGCTAGGCCTGGAGTCAAGAAGACCTGGGTTCAAATCTAGCCCCATGTACTTATTAACTATGTGACTTTGGGACAAGTCACTTAACTCCTGCCTCAGTTTCTTCATCTATAAAATGGGAATAATAGTAACACCTACCTCTCAGGGTTGTTATGAGGAACAAATGAAATAATAATTATCAAGCATTTAGCACAGTGCCCGGAACATAGTAAGTGCTTTTTAAAGGTTAGATATTGTTATCATTTTATTATTAAGTTTTGCTAGCTAAGTCATTCTTACCTAAACTTGCCTTCAGGAACATCATATTCCAAGTTCTCTGCTCCTTTATAGTGGTGGCCGTTAAATCATGTGGGATCCTGACCATATAGCTCCTTAGTTTTTTAGTTCTTTCTCTCTCACTTCTTGTAATACTTTTTCTTTGCCCTGAAAGCTATGGATTTTAGCTATAATATTTCTGGGAGTCTCTACATTGTGGTCTCTTTCAGGAGCTGGCCAGTGGGTTCTTTCCACTTTCACTTTGTCCTCTAGTTCTAAGAGATCTGGGAGGATTTCTTTCATTATTTCTAATACCTCTACGCTTTTTGTTTGGTTGTAGCTTTTGGGTAGTCCAATGGTTCTAAACTTCTCTCATCTCAATCTATTTTCTGGGTCATTTGCTTTTGCCATATCATACCTTATATTTTCTCCTATTTTTCTAGTCTTTTGACTTCATTTTAATGTTTTTTTGTCATCTCAAGGAGTAACATTGGCTTCTATTTGATCCATTCTAATTTTCAGGGAGTCTTCCGTTTAGGTAAAGTTTTGTATCATTTTGTTCCAAGCTATTAATTCTTCTTCCAATTCCTTCCACTTTAACTCTCTTTTCTTTTCCATTTTTTTCTCTAGCACTCATTTTATTTTTTAAATAATTTTTAAGCTTTTAAAAAATCTTTATATATTCTAGGAGTTCTAGTTGAATGCACAGGTTGTATTATTTTGTTGAGGCCTGGAGTCATTCTCTTCTTTTGGATTTGTGTCTTAAGTTTTCCTGTCATCCTAATAATTCTTTAAGGTAGAATTTTTTTTGTTCATTTATTTGCTCATTTTTCTAACCTTTTTGACTTCTGACTTTATGTTGGGACTGTACTCTGTGTACTTCTGGAGGGAATATCTGGACTGAATTTGTGTCTTCTTGAGTTCTTGGCAGTATTGAGTTCTATGGTGTTCCAAGATCTCAGAGTTAGGCTGGGGACCCATAAGCTTTCAGTGCTCCTAAAGTCTAGGACCAAGCTGATCATTGCCTTACTGGTTTTAGCTCTGCAAATTCCTGACTTGTTCTGGGGCCTGTACCACATGCCTGTGAGCTTGTCTCTAGTTGAAATTCCAGTAGACTGCTGCTGGACTCAACTATTATTACCTAGCTAGAAGATTCTGTAGGTTCAGAATGACAGAACATCAGGTTCCTTTTTGGTCTGGGATTCCTGCCCCATAACCCAACCTGGTTATTCTACTATAGGCTTCAGAATGGACTGGTGACTAGAACTGAGATCTCATTCTCCTTTTGGGTCAGAGCTACATAGCAACTGTTTGCTTTTGAACTTGTATTTATATGTACTTGCTTGGCACATAGCTTCTACATACCCTGGAGTGCCACTCCTAGGCACAAGTCGCTTCCTTGACACACCTCAGATCTGTGACCTAGAACTGGGTAGTAAATGATAGAACTGCCACTTGGCACAAATTCTTACAGCCTGCACAAGGTCAGTGTCTCATTGTGAGTCTGAGACTTTTTCTGGCCCTGGTGCACAGCTATAGTCTTCTTTTAGTTCCTGTGTCCTGAAATTTTCCACTTGATGTGCTACTCACTAAACTCCTTCATAGCGTCCGCAAACCTCTCTGCCTATCTCCCTATACTGACCTTGGCTGGAAATATGACTCAGTGTGATTTTTTCTTCTATTTCTTGATCAGGACTGGTATGTTTTATGGATCTTTTTGGAGGAGTTGCATCAGAAAGCTTAGCTGTACTGCTTCTTGCTTCTTTCTTGTCTTAACTCCATCCCACCCTTCCTATGAAAGTCTTTTTGGTCAGCTTTGCAAGAGGCTGGCCAAATATATATTTTACTAACCCTTGTGAGGTACACATCATCCCTGGTCAGGAATTCAGTATTCCTAAATTTTCTTTTCTTTTTTTTAAAAAAACACTCATTATTCCTATATTTTAAATCATGGCCCAGAAGTCCAAATTCCTTTCTCAGAGACTATCTTCTAAAGCAGCTCATAAACTTATTGATAATGTAAGTAGCTCACAGTCAGTGACTTCAATTTTCTAAATTAAGTAGGAATTAGATTTGTCTGCTAATAGAAATAGAAGTATGATGGGGTCTTGGAGCAACTATGAGTCTTCAACTTCACATCAAAATAGAATTTAGAGATGGAAGGGACGCAACACATAATATAGTTTAATTTTTTCATTTTACAGATTTAAAAAAAGGTACATAAAGCACATAAAGAAAAAAGGTACAAAAAGTATCCAATGTGAGACAAACAGTAAGGCAGAAATGGCACTGTAACTGAAGGCTTCTTAATCCAAGTCCAGCTTGCTTTCCACCTCACTTTGTAGCAGTGTGCTGGGTTTGGGAGTGGCTGATTCCTGATCATATCCCCTTTTGCTCTACAACTCTATATAGGGGAAATCAGAGATACAGGAAGAATCAGTACAGTTATTTCCTTGCCCCCTTTCTCCACTGTTCCAAACCTAAGTTGTATCATTGCTAATAGTGGTGATGCTTTGTCAAAACTGTACTAGGCACATTGGAACTGGAAACAACAATTTAATCAGAGTGTAAGGACAGATAATGGAGTTTTCCCAAAGGCTTCTTTTATGTAAGAGGCAGGGAGATTCAGATAAGCTTTTCTGAGAAAAAGTCCCCAAAGCAAAAAGAATTTAGAGGATCCTCCCAAATGTTTTTCTAGTGTCCCCCTTTTGTATTGTACTCGAGTTTCAAAGCCTAATGGGAGTAATAAAGACAGTTGTCATGTCAGGGAGGACATATATTAAATATGATAGCATATTACTCTCCTCGTGATGTGGAGGTGACCCTAGTTTTCTAAGGCCATTCTAATGGAATGTAAGCTCTGGCACATTCTACCATGTCTGCTTTTTGAAGACCACATTCCTTAGTACAGGGAGATTATGTACCAGGTAGCTGGCCATTTGATGATGAATTTTCTTCTTTGCCATGGCAACCCAGGAAAGCAAGAACAACACAAAATGACCTTCAGTCTCCCCTCTTTTATAAGCCCTATTATTTCTTTAGGGACAGTAGTAGACTAACAGAAAGGGGATCACAGTGTTAAAAATCAGTTTTTAGACCAATAGTTCTTAACATTTTTGTATCAGGGACCTCTTTAGCAGTCTTGTGAACCCTTTTCAGAATAATATTTTTAAATGCAAAAACCAAAAATATATGAGATTAAAAAACCAATTATATTGAAGTATAGTTATTAACATTTTTTAAAGCTTCTAGGTAAAGAGCCCCTCTGATAATCAATAAACATATGAACAGTTAAATTAATGTAAAATTCTTGTCTACTTACCAGTAAGTAGACATGCTACTGAGATATTTGGTACCCTAGTAATTATATTAATCCTGGCATTCATGAAATAATACCAAAGAAATTATCACCTAAATGGAAGGTTACTTCGTAAGTTCCCTGGGCAGAAAAAAAAATAAAGAGTCAGTTTTATAAATTCTCTATCAGCAACAAAAATATAATTTCATGGGGCATTTGATCTTATATTCTAATATTAATAATAAGAAGAATTTGTAAAAATAGTACCATGAAAATGATTTCATTTTATAAACCAACAACTGTTACAAAGGATAAAGAAGTAGAAAATTTTTTATGAAGATCTTGACAAAAACCTTTATACTGAGTCAAAATAGACTTTGCTACTCAGTAAATTGAATGCAGAGTTGGTCAAAGGAGAGGGTGGTGAAAAATATGGTTTTGGAGTAAGAAATAAGAAAAACAGAAGACTCGTAAACTACATGGAAGTCTCACATTTGTATGTCTTGTATACTTTGGGAGGCCCTGCCCATGGTGACAGTCAAATAATTTCAAGTAAAATTTATCCTATTTTAATATTGTGAATAATTCAATATTAACATAAGAAGCAGTCCTGAATCAGCTAAATATATGCAGATCACTTGTTAGAGCGAGATCAAAGTTAACACAAAACTAGAAGAATACAAATTTTAAAAGATATGACAAAATATTGAAACAACTTCAATCTTGCCTATTTTTAAAAGCCATTGAAATGGAAAAATGAGAAATGGATAGACAAACATCAACAACTTATAAACGTTTCTTAAAGAAGTTTAAGTGATAAAAATCAATTGTGAAAAAGAGAACAAAAATGTCTAGAAATTACTTCAACTAGCAAATACTTGATCACTTGCTAAGCAAAAACTGATAGCAGCCAATGGCAATACAAGTTTAGAATAAAAACTCATTTTCATTATGGAGGAGGATGGTAGAAAATTGTATGCTTCATAAAACAGGTACAAGTAGTGGAGGTAAGAAAGTTTGATGAGCGACCCAACTAAGTGAAGACTTTCCTAGGACATTTGAGGATGAAAATGAAAGGAGGATAACAAAGCAGATGAAAAAGGAAAGGATTTGTGAATATTTTCATAACACACTTGATTAATCCTCAAGAATGGTGTAGCCATCATATTTATATACTAACACCATCCTCCTGATGAAGTAGAAATGGTGGTGAAGAAAATAAAAATGGAAAGAAAACCTAGACTAAATCAATATACACAGAGGCGGGAAGATCCATGTTTGAACTGAGGGATTGATTCTCAAGGTAGCTGAAATATAGACTCACATAAAAGGCTTGGAAAAATTTCAAATCTTATTCTAAAAAAAAGCCACCAAGAGAATATCAGTAACTACTTGCTTGTATGATTATTTTCTAATTTCTATTTAAAATTTTTATCAGACTAATCTAATTCAATAAGAATATCTTTGAAGGAAGCATAAGAAGAGATCCGACAGATTTTTACAAGTGATGTCCCATGTAAATTTATAGTTCTTTGAATGACTCCAATCTTTTCTCTATTACAAAGGCTAACCTTTTGGACACCAATATTCTTTGGAAGGTGTTATATTGCTGAGTCATGGAATATTTCTGTCTTTGAAAAAGTGAGGTAACAGTTCACCCAAAGGGCAGTGATGAGATGCATGGTAGTTTTGAGTAGACTTCAACACATTAGCAATGAGAAAGTGTTCATTGGCATAAAGGTTATCATTAGAAAAATGTATGACTAGAAAGAAAGATTGGTTAGTCACACACTGAGATAAAGGGATCAAGGGAGACTGATGGATAGCCCACATCTAATTTGATCTAATTGATCTATCTAATTTCAAGAGATCTGGAAATGGTCCTAACAGGTAGATCTGATGTTTAGGATTTATGGGAGGAAATGAACAAGAAGTGACCAAGGATGGACATTGATGGATGAATTGTAATCTCTCTACTTGGAGAGTGTACTCCCATCAATTCAATCATAGATTTAACAAAGTATTATGACTGAATCTATGAGTTGGAAGGTACTCTCTGGATTATCTATTCTAATACCCTGTCCAAATGCACAACCCTGATGTTCTAGCCCAATGTCTATGAAAATTGGCCATCCAACTTCTTGAGTAACTCAAACAACAGGAAACTCGTTGTCTAAAATAGTATCCAGTTCCTTTTCAGACAGCTTTAATTTTAAAGTTCTTTCTTATAGAGGGCCAAAATCTGTTATAATCAACTTGTAATTCTTTTGGCCTGTGGACCCATACTAAATAAAAGAAGTCTCATCCCTTTTTGTGTTGTAGTACTTAGACAGCTGACTTTGGAGTCAGGAAGACCTGGGTTAAAATTCTAGGCAAGTATGACTCTGGGCAAGTCATTTAACGTCTTCATGTCCCAGGAAACTTTCTGTGATTACAATTTGTCACTGATTTGCCTTGGTAGAAGAAGCTTCCTCAGCAGGAGTTCTCTACATTGATGAAATCACAGATCCTAGCCTCTTCCTCTAAAATCCTTTTTCATGTTACAACCATTCAGTTATTTGAAGATTGTAGTGTGTTTCCCTTAAGTTATTTCTTTTCAAGGATAAACACTCCTGACTCCTTCAAATGATGTTCTTAAGGCATGTCTCTGTTGTGTTTGTTTGTCCTCCTGTGAATGCACCCTGACTTCTCAATATCCTTTCCAGAACTGGCAACTACGACTGACCATAACATTCCAGATGTTGACTGATTTAAACAGAATACAACAGGACTGTCACTTCATTCTGGCCACTATACTTCTTTTACTGCAGCCTAAGATAACATTAGAGGGTTTTTTTGTCTGCTATATTTGTCTACTATATATAGTCCATAAATTTGTTATGAATTTACAATTCAGTAAAATCACTAAGTTGTTATGCCACATTTTCCAACATTTTGTTCTTATGTGATTGATTCCTTTTTTTCTAAGTGCAGGATTTTATATTTATCCCTATTAAATCTTATCTAATTCAACAATATTTATTTAGAACCTACTTTATGAAAAACATCATGTTAGAAGATAAGATAGAATTAATCACCTCAAGGAATTTATTTTACAGAAAATATATCCATGTTTATATATGTATTGTATAGATACACATGTATATTTGATGTTATATGTTTATACATATATACACACTTATATGTGTGTGTGTATGTGTGTATAGTGTTAGGATTGACCCATCATTCTAGCCTATACATATCTTTCTGGATGCTTATCCTCTCACCTAGAATAATAGTTATCCTTCTCCATCTTGTTATATGCTTTTTTATTCCTTTAATTCACCTACTGATTTAAAGAAAAGAAGCTGAATGGGGGAGAGTTGAAGACACAGTCCTTAGATCTCCCCCCAGGCTTATATCAATATAATACATAGGTGAAAATAGAGAACGGTGGGAATCTGGCAGGAGACAAGATCCTAGAAATTGAAGGCCAATCTGTAATAGAACTGAAAATAGAACTTCAACAGTTAATTTGTTCTAATGTTTTTCATAGCAGGATACTAAGATCTTTTCCCCTTTGAGTATTTCTTCATCACTTTTAAAGACTGTGACTTTGTTGGTGAGGGTATTTCTTCCACCAATGCAGATGACAACCCTTTTATACCTTTGCATTGGATACATCATAGCATTTGCTAAAACTGAAAAATCTCTTGGACTATGCAAAGCCTAATCCTTGGATGACAAACACGCAGAATTTACATTTTGCAGATTTGCAGACTTGGCTTCTGTTGGTAGAACATTTAGAAACTCAAAGGTTTACTTCTACGTTGCGTTGAAGCCTCAGAGAAGACTTTGTATACAAAATTACAGAATAGTGTCTCCAAGACATCATCACTAGAATGTTGGGGAAAAAAGCCTCAATACAATCCTCTATGTGTACTTCAAGTATATGTAACTTTCCTCAGGGGATAGTCCTTTCAGAAATAGTTTTTTCAACAATTCTGCAATTCAGAAGGTGTTCTTCAAATGTTCTTGTGGAGCAGAAATCATGACCTTGTGACTTACCAGATGATCAAACTACAGAAATTAATTAGACTGGTTTTTATGCAACAGACATATACTTGATCATTGAACTCCCACTCAAAGTCTTTCCAGGTTGGCATGTAAGTCTTGTTAGAAATTATGCTTCACTGGCATAGTCTTCAAGAACTCAGGGCCATCTCCTTACCAAGATGAGGCATTTAGTATGACTCTGGTAGAATACACTGTAACTGTGAATTATTATGTCTGATACTGGTAAATTCACACTATAAGTGTGAATTGTTATCCTGATGCTTATGAGCTGGAGCCTAGGACAAGAGGGACTCAAGACTTTAAGACTCTTGTACTCCAATCTCAAAGTCTTTCGTCATCATTTAGAGTCTTTTAGGGCAAGTAGTATAGGTAAGGTTGGTGAAATGTTGACAATGTTGGCATTTCTAGGTAATCTTTAGGTAAATAAAGGTAGCCTCTGACTCTGCTTTTTCTCCCTTTTCCTCCAACCAACTTTGCATTCTGTGGGGAAATCAGTGAAACAGGGTTAAGAAGTATTGTAACAACAACAGCAAAAATCATAAATTCCACCAGCATTTTTAGGTTTAAAAAGCTCTGTCTTCCTCACAATAGTCCTGTAAAGTGTGAAAAATCATCACCTCAATTTTATAGAAGAGGAAGCTGTCACAGTATATGATATAGTTAAGACTCAAGCTCAAGTCTTTTGACAATTTCAAGGCTCTTTCCATTATAGCCCATTATCAGTCAGTCAGCAAACAAAGCTTTGTTAAAGACTAGGCCCTAGGGATACAAAGAATAGCAAAAATACAGGGTTTGACCTTAAAATTTTCACTCTAGTGGAAGAGAAAATATGCAACAAAACACACACACACACACACACACACACACACAGTATAAATGGAAGATAATCTCAGAGGGAAAGTACTAACTAAAAGAGGAGAGGTGAGAGAAGGAAAGGAGAGGTCCAGAAAAGCCCTGCAGAAGTTGGGATTTGAGCTGAACCTTGAAGCAAGCTAGCGAAGTTTCACTGTAAGGTACACCCCTGCCTTAGGTACTCCAAATCTGTAGCTTTTCTAGAATGAGTTAATGTGGTCTGCCTGTGGTTATTTGGTCAGAGACTGAAGAGGGTACTGGAGAGGTAGGAGGGGATTTGTAAAATTCTTAAGGTACTGTGAAGATTTCTCATCCATTTTTTTGTGTGATTTTCCCTTTCCAGTTACCATCATGCCAGTGACCAATCAAGGCTGGCCTGAGGAGTTTGGCTTTAGGATTGGAGGCAATGGTCCATGCTACATCGTCCAGGTAGATGAAGGAAGTAGTGCCCACCTGGCTGGACTCCAACCTGGAGACCAGATCCTGGAGATTGAAGGCCAACCGGTAAACTCCCTGAATTGCCGGAGCCTGGTGACCTTAGCTCGGCAGTGTGAGAATGTACCTCCCAGCATTGGAGTGGTGTCCCGGATTCAGCAGGTTGAGCTTCCCCCTGGTCCTGATGGCAGCTTTGGTTTTACCCTGCTGAGAGGCATTCCCCTGCAAGTGGGGAATGTTAACACTGGCTCCCCTGCAGAAGAGGCTGGCCTTAAGGCTGAAGATTACATTCTGGAGATTAATGGCATCCCTGTGAAACAGTACGAAACAGCTGCTCTCCTGATTGAGTCCTATCAGGGGAAGGCACTAGGCTTGGGGCTGCTAAAACTGGGGAAATACAACCGAAGCAGCAGCAGCAGCAGCCGCAGTAGCAGCAGCATCCCAGAATTTGTGCAGAGCCCTGAAGCTGTGCACCTGGAGAGGAGGCACAAAGCCAAGGAGTTCAACAAAAAGGTGAGGTCCTCGTCAGGAGTGCTGTTGCTAGGGAAGGTAGTACATCTATAATTTTAGATACTAGTGTACTTTTCTAGCGATCCTCCAGACCACACCCTCTAACTGCAGGCATCCCTTCGAGTTTTGTCCTTGGCTCTCTCCTCTTCTCCCTCAGTTCTCTATCACTGGGTGATATATGTCCTTGGCTCCCATCAATTTAATTACCATTTCTAGGCTGATGCTTCTCAAATCTACCTTTCCTACTCCACCCTCTCCATTGACTTCCCATTTGGCATCTCCAGTTGCCTTTCAGACATCTTGAACTGGATATCCAGCAGCCATCTTAAACACAATGTGTCCCAAACCAGAAGTTATTATCTTTTCCTTATTACACCTCCCCGTGCCTCAGGCTCCACCCAAGAGCCATCCTGGATTCCTCATTATCTCTCACCCTCCATATCCAAGTTGTTGCCAAGGATTGTTGATTTCGTCTTTGCACCATCTCCTGAATATGCCCCCTTTTCTCCCCGACACTATCCCTGCTCTAGTGCAGGCTGTCATAACCTCATGCATGGATCACTGCAACAGCTTTTGGTGAGACTGCCTGCCTCAAGTCGCTTCCCATTGCAATCCAGTCTCCATCCAGTCACCAAAGTGATTTTCCTGAAACAAAGTCTGATCATGTCACCTCTCTACTCCACACACTTCAATGACTCCCTATTGACTCTGAAAGCAAATACAAAAGGTTCTGTTTGGCATTCAAAGTCCTTCATAACCTATCCCCCTTCGACCTTTCCAGTCTTCTTACACCTTACTCACAAACTGTACACTTCAATCTGGTGACACTGGCCTTCCTGACTTTTCCACAAACAAGACATTCCATCTTTCAACTCCAAGCATTCTCTCTGGCTATCCTCTATGCCTGGAATGCTTTTCTTTTCCCCTCCAACTACTGACCTCTTTGACTTCCTTTAACTCTCAGTTAAAATCCCACCTTGTACAGGAGACCTTCTTAATTCCAGTGCCTTCCCTTTTTTAATTATTTACTTTTTATCCTATATACACCTTACTTTATATAGATTTGTTTCCATGTCTCCCCCATAAAATTTTAAGCTCCTTGAGGGCAGGACCTGTCTTTTGCATCTTTTTATATCCCTAGTGCTTAGCACAGTGCCTGGCACATAATAGGCATTTAAAAATGTTGATTGATTGATTCCAGGCAAGCACAACACTCATGCCACTACTCAGATTCTTGGATTATTACAAGAGCTTCTTAAGTGGTCTTTCTTGCCTCAAGTGTCTCCCCTCTCCAATCTGTCCTTTATACAACTCCAAAGTGTTTGTTTTTCTAAAGCACATATATGACTGTGTCACTTCTCTGCTCAGTCATTGCATTCCGGTGTCTTCCCATCATTTCTAGCATCAGACACAAATACCTCTTTTTAGCATTTAAAGTCCTTTCCAATCTGTCTTTAAGCTGTTTTCCCAACTTCATTTATTATATATTACTCCTATTCATACACCCTATGTTCTAGTCAACCGGCATTCTTGTAGTAACTCAAATGCAACCCTCCCCTTTGACTCTGTGACTTTGCACTACCCTCATTCCACTGCCCCTTGCCTGGGAATGCACTTTCTCCTCAGCTCTACTACTTAGCATCCTCAGTTTCTTTCAGAGTTCCGTTCAAGCATCACCTTCTATATGAAAATTATCTCATTCTTCCCCTTCTCCAAAAAAATTACCTTTTGTTTACTTTGTATATATGCATATATACATACATATATTTGTGCAAATATATGTATATGTATGCCTACATATATACATATATGTCGGTCCCCACTAGAATATGAGCTCCTTGAGAGCAGGGACTATGAAGTAATGCAAATTGTATTTCCATATTAGCCATGTTGCAAAAGAAAATGCAGACAAAATAAAACAATAAAATAAAGAATGTAAAAAAGTATACTTCAATCTACATTAAGAGCTCATCATTTCTTTCCCTGGAGGTGCATAACATTTTTCATCATGATCCTTTGGCATTGTCTTAGATTATTGTCTTGATCAGAATATCTAAGTCTTTCACAGTTGACCATCTTTGCATATTACTGTTAATGTACAACTATGTACAACTGTCGGGCTATATTTTTGAAAGAAAAATCAAATAATTGAATATGGGGTAAGGAGGGATAGGGAGATGACAAGCATGATTCCATTGTTTTGATTGTGAAGGGAGAGAATTATGATGCCATTAACAGAAATGAGAAATTCAGGATTGCGAGTGGCATGATGGGGAGAGATTGGTTTAAGCTTCATGTTAAGCTTGATTTGTGGGTTATTGTGCCATTTTGAAACAAAGTCACTGCTAATAGATTTTAAATGGGAATATTTTTGACAGTTTGCAATAGATTTCGGTGAAATTTTGTCCTTGGGCAGACTGATATTTCATTGAATTGAGAGAATTATATCATTCATTGGACTAAACACTGGTTATAATGAAATTGTTAGAACCTTCAGTTTTCCCCTCTAATGATTTCACTGGCAATATGACAATTTCACAGACACGCTGAAGAATTGCTCTTCCATCCATAGAATTATTAACCAGTGAAGTGAGGGTTCTGCTTCAACTCTAGTCCTTGACATTTCCAGTTTCTGTATCAAAATCTGCGAAGGAGTAGACTGATTCTGACCTATTAGAGACTATGCACACAATTTGCATGTTGAACCATTAGGAAGTGATTTTGTATTTGAGTACATTTTACAAAATAGTCTCCAATACTTAATAGAGATATTGGGAAGATAGCACCTTATAAATTTTAAACCAATGAGTTAACAAGCATTTATTGAAGGCTTACTATGTACCAGGTACTTCGCTAAGCACTTTATTTTTTTTTTTTT
>CM053769.1:47663768-47679339 GCA_028658325.1 Potorous gilbertii | reverse complement strand
AATCTACAGTTGATTGTTTTGGGGGTTTTTTGGCAGTTACCAGTGCATCAGGGTTGGTTACCCACTTTAGTTATAGAATTTGATATTCTATCAACTATGAATAGTTTTCTAACTGGCTTTAATATGAGGACAAAGAGAGAAGCCCTGGGGTGCCCAAAAGACCTAATAACCCCTAGGTTGTACATCTCCTCCACTGTCTTTCAGTTTCAAATCTGAGTCTTGGAATTGTTGTTCAGTCATGTTCTACTCCTCATGAGCCCATTTGGGGTTTTCTTGGCAAAGATACTGCAATAGTTTGTCATTTCCTTCTCCAGTTCATTTTATAGATGAGCAAACTGAGGCTGAGTTAAATGGCTTGCCCAGAGTTAAGTGTCTGAGGTCACATTTGAACTTGTCTTCCTGACTCCAGGCTGAGTCTTTCTACTGGGTCACCTAGCTGTGGACCATCTTGGCATCATTTAGACAACATTGTCGCTTCTGATTCTGAAGCTCATACTGTCCTTGGACTGTTCTCATTATACCCTACTCTAACTGGTCAGGTGGATCTACCTTGAGCTGTCTTCAATCTTGGCACTAGCTCTACCTTCTGTCCCTTTTTCTAGGCATACTGCTCAAAGCAACACCCACGCAGCATCAGCAAGGATGGATTGGAAAATGACCTTTGAGCCATGATTTGCTACCACTGAGACTGTTCTCAGACCATTGGGAATTCTGCAAGGTATAAGTAGACTAATTAGCACATTACAGAAATGAGAAATCCATGCCCTTTAAGGGCCATTCACCTTCAGCCCTGGGCAGCTAGGTGGTTCAGTGGGTAGAGCACCAGTGCAGGAGTCAGGAGGACTTTAGTTCATATCTCACCTCAGACACTTGACACTCACTAGCTGTGTGACCTTGGGCAAGTCACTTAACCCCACTTGCCTCATCCTAGGTCATCTCCAATCATCCTGATGAATATCTGGTCATTGGATTCACATGACTCTGGAGGAGAAGTGAGCCTGGTGACCTGCACAGCCCTCCCTCCCTCAAAACAAAGTCAAGTGCAAGTCGTCATTATTTCTCTGATGGCATGGTCTTCTTTGGCAACGAACGATGAACACACACCTCCACCCCTAAACTCCTTCACTGTCCTTCTCCATTTGGCTTATTCTTTCTGCTTATGGGTTCCAGTTACCTAAGAACTTAGTCCTGGTCTATATCTGATTGTGGCTGCCATCTGCTGGCAGGATCAATAATATAGTAGGAAAGGGAAGGAGGAGAAGAGAGCAAAGAAGGAAAAGGACTATAGGAAGGAGAGGAAGGAAGGAAAGGAGGACAAAGAAGAATGAGAAGAGAAGGTAGAAGAATGAAAAGAAAAAGAAATGGGAAGGAGAGGGTAGGGCGCAGAGGAGAAAAGGAAAAAGGAACATAAGAGGAGGACAAAGAGGGAGAGAAAGAGAAAGAAGAGAAAGAAGAGGGATAAGAAGAAGGGGGAGGAGGGAGAGGAGCAGGAAGTGGGATGAAGAGGGCAGGAGAGAAGGATAAAGGGAGAGAAAGATGGAAAGAAAAGGAGAGACAGGAGAGGGGGAGAAGGAAAAGAAAAAGAGACAGAAGAAGTCAAGGGAGGAGAAAGAAAGGGGAGAGGGAAGAGGAATATTGTGTAATCTGGTTGCTGTCAATGGCTGGCAATGGAACAGTTTTGGAAAGATTAATCCATACCCCATATGGAAAGTGTTGAGGGCATGTCAAAGGTATACATTTAAAGTACTCTTCCCTGTTGAAAATAGTGACAGCTAAGAACCAGACAAGTGAGTGAAACTTTGTGTAGAGGGCTTTGTTTGCTCCAATTTGTTGCTTCACAATTGTTTTCATTCATGTTGCCCATCTCTGCTGTCACCCAGGAAACTCTGTGTAGACTCTGTTGCGAGGAATGTTGGTTTTCATAGCCTGATCAGTTGAGGTTTACTCAAAAGCTAGTAATAGGATATGGGTACTGACTGGGTTATTGAATAAAACTTTCATGTATCTACAGCTCTTCCACCCAAATCTTGGAGTTGACTGTATCATCCAGTGATTCTTAATGGTAAAATCTTCCTGCCTATCTACCGATCTCAAGAGATGGCCATAGTCCAAGTAGGCAGTGTCCTAACTAACAATTTTTATTTCTGGGACAAAGCAGAATGAAAAATGACCTCAACATCTGCTGGGGAGGTTTGGGCAGATTCAGCTAGAGAATGCTCACTGGTAAGGTCCTCAGCGTGCTATCTGGTCACTTCTAATTTTAACTCATTATTCCTGTGCTCTAGGTACTAAGTTCAGTTGTTTCTAATGTCCTGAAGGACTGAAAATTCCACATTTCTGGGCCCTGTTGTGAAGTCTTGATTACTTTGCTTTAGTTATGGTGCAAGGTGTAAAGCTCATGGGCTTTCTAGAACAAATGAAACACTGATTGTACTTTGTCCAGAGTCTCATTGGAATGGCTGGATCAGGAAAGGACACAAAAGACCTAATTCATGACTATACAACATGATGCGCAAAAGATCTGAGATTAAATGATACAGATTCTGTAAGGTAAGTGTTTATGCTGATGTCATTTTATGAGAAAGCTCCTTTGGAGTCTTTGGATCTGATCGGATTTCTGGTCAGTATAACCTAAGTTCTTAATTATGGGTTTCTAAGTGACAGGGAGAGGTGATACAAAGTAAAGCAAATCATGGCCCGTGTCCTCAAAGATCCCATTTTCTAATAGAGGAGACAACATTGTATATAAGTAAGTGCATATAAGATATGTAGAGAGTGGATCAAAGGCACCCTTCGGCTTATGCATGGATGTTTTTCATTGTCTGCCATGTGGTTGAGGGCAGCCTTTTCTATTAGCTGCATAGTCAGAACTATATGTGTTTTCAGAACTAGACTGTCCTATACAGTCAGGTCCTTTTCCTGTATTCATATCTATGGGCATAGGACTCCGTTTTCAGCAGGTGAAACCTTGTGTTACAGCAGGAGAACCCATGGACCAGCTCTCGTCTCCCTTAGTCATGCTACCTCCAGAAAAAGGCTTTAAGATTTGACCTGTTTCATTTTTCCTTTTCAGTTTTAGGCGCAGGAAGGGGAATCTCTGAACTGGAAGCTAGAGCTATCTGAAGCTATTCCAGAGTCTAAGAACCCAGTTCAAATGTTGCATGCAGTTCAACAGGGAAGTCCTAAAAAAGGAGAGTCTGGAAGGTTAGCCTAGCAGGGCTTTGGTCTTGAACTTAGCGGGATTAATGCCATGTAGGAAACGAGTTATGCTCTCCTCCCACTGCCACACTGAAGAGGTATGGGAGGAAATTATACCCGTCATGTGCTGGGAAGAAATGTTGACATGCTTATTCTTAATATACTTTTCAAGCAAATATTCCTTTGTACAAGCTGACCTTTTGTGAAGTGATCAAGTGGAATTAGAATGCTTGTTTAGATACCTAAAAAAAAAAGAGAACCTAATTGATGGGAGCTTTAGCCACTGGCAGAAGAACAGAGACTCTTCAACCCCATCAAGGTACCAGGGAACCCCGTGGCAAGAGTAAAATGGAATAGCCCTGGCCCTGAGAGAGTGAGGTCAGGTTACCCCATGTTACATTTGCCCATAATTCTTTACATATTGTCTCTCCCATTAGATAGTAAACTTCTTGGGAGCCTGGACTGGTTTTTTTTTTGTTGTTTGTTTGTTTTTTACATTTCTTATATTCCCATCACTTAGCACCAGTATCTGGCACATGGTAGGTACTTAATATATGTTTGCTGATTTGACAAGTTTTGTAATTAAGAGATCATAGGTAACTTTGGAGGGGAGATGCTTTGGACAGATTCTTCTTCAAGCGCTAACATGTACCCAATATTTATGCCAAAGTATTGATTGCTTAGTAACTATAAAAACCCTAACTGAAATGATGTGCTTTTGATTTACCATTGTTGTGGAATTTCATCTTTTGTTTTACAATCACTATAAAAAGTGAGTTGGGAGCTGCTTGTTGTAGGAGGAGGAGAAGTCTCTTGTGGTTAAGCAAGATGAAGTGACAATGGGAGTCTTATCTAAAAGCAGACCCTTGTCCATGTAATAACAGCTAATATCTCTGGCATATTTGGCTAAAATGCAAGAAGAAATTGTTGTTGAGGTTTTTTTTTCTTCCATCCCAGCAAGCTGGGATTGAGGGAACTGACTGATTGAATTACCTGTAGCAAGCCCTCCCTGAGGTTCACCTGTCACAGCCTCCCTACACTTCTAGGCCATAGTGGATTCTAGAGAAGAGTTCTGGACAGCTGGTAGGGTTGAGAAGTTATCTTTCTTTCTTCATTACATTTTATTGCAGAATTCTGGATTTAGAAGGGGAAGCCCAGAGTTACATCTTGGGCTGCAAAAACTATCCTTAGAGTAGTAGGGCAAGGCATCAGAATAATCCTGAAACCAGAAATGCAGCTGAAGTTGTTTTACTGAAAGGCCTTTTCATAACAGGCCCCAGCCTTTACATAACACAAACTGTTCTCCACCCTAGGACATAACAAAGTGCTGTCATAGGACACCGGACAACGGGGCTGACACCAGACAATTATTCACTTTCCCTAATAGGGAGAGCAGCAGGGAAAAGGCTTGAAGACATATCCAAGTTATATGGGGAAAATTTTGCCTCAGGAAAGCCCATACAGTGACAATGGGAAAGCCCATACAGTGACGATGGGAAGGCCCATACAGTACCCCTCACCTCATCTTATTTCTGACTCTGTGATTGATTCAGAACACCAAAAGTACAAAAGTGACCAGCCTCATTAATCTGTTGCCTCTGCTAGCTACCTTTCCTCCTTAAATAAACAAGGGAATTCATAATAAAAAGAAGCAAAAAAAACTCCTCTTCCACTTTTAAAATGCCTGTCTTGCAGGAGGTGGGGCAACAAGAACTTTGGAGGGTTTTTAGGAGATCCATGGGATAGGGGTTCATAACCTTTTTGTGTGTCATCGTCCCCTTTGGCCATCTGGTAAAACCTAAGGATCTTTCTCAGAATAATGTTTTTAACGCATAAGACATAATAAAGGATCACAATGAAAATAAATAAAAATATTCTCTAAAAAAGCTCATAGATCCCAGTTTCAGAAGCCCTCTCATAAGAAAAGCTGGCAGGGTAGAGAGTCCAGTCATGGTGACTGCCCATCCCTACCTTGATAGTGGAGCAATGCAGTTCAGCTGCTTCTGCTACTTGATTGCTGACCTAGACAAACCATCTTGGCTTTGCCAGCCTTGCTGGCCGTGGTGCTGCCTGTTTCTCTGACAATAACCCTAGGGAGCGGTCATGTAATCTACACTCACTCCTACCCAACAGGTGAATCAGCTCCCTAGCATCCCCAACAAAAGTCATTCAGGCTCTTCTTGAAAATCTCTAGTGATAGGGAAGTCATTATCTCACTCTGAGCCATTCATTCTTATGCCCACCATGTTCCCATAAGGGTGTTTAGTCAAATTAAGCCAACAAGCATTTATTAAGTGCCTACTGTGCTAAGGGCTGGGGATGCAAAGAAAAGCAACAAATCAAAACCAACACCCCAGTTCCTGTTCTCAAGGAGTTCAAAGTCTAACCTCAGAGTTGCTGTAATTTACAATTCTCTAATTCTTAGTGTGTTTTTAAAAATCTGGTTCTTGGTAGCTTGGATTTCTTCCTTGGAAAATTGCCTGTTAACCATTTATTTATTGGGGAATATATAGCCTATAATATCCATCCATCCATCCATCCATCCATTCATCCATCCATCCATCCAATAAATTTAAATCAGTCCTGTTTGACTCACTATCCCACTCCCCATAGCACTTGTTCCAAACTTTTTCTTCTTTCCTCAGACCACTTATACCACTCCCTTTTCCCTTCCTCTCAATAGAAGACTTTGCATACTTTGATGGAAAAAATTGAGGTCATCTCCTATAACTTTCCTCTTCCCTCCAATTTTATACCTGTTTCCTTCAATATGAGCTCCTATTTGCTTTTCCTTTGCTCCTGATCTCCTCAAAGATGTTGGAGAGGATCCATTAGCCTTCTAGACACCCAGGTTTGGGGCCTCTGAGTCATCTTCCACTCTCAGCAGCCATCTCCTCATCCTGGTACCCAATGGTCCAACCACTGTCATCTGCTCCTCCTCCTTTTCCTTCCTCTTCCTTTCCCCCAACCATAGACTCCACCTCTGGATGCTCAGGCTCTGATAGAAAAAATGCAAACTCTTCTATTCAGCATTGAAAGTCCTTCACAAACTGACTCCAGCCTGCCTTCTTGGCCTTATGGTACATCCCGGTCCTTCACAATCCCTACGTTTCAACCAACCTGTTCTGCTTGCTTTTCTCAGCAGCATTCCATCTCTCAATGTGTCTGTCTCCTTGCATAGGCAATAGCCTGGGGTGCACTCCATTCACGCCTCTGCTTTGTAGAATGTGTAGCTTTTTTCAAGGTTCAACTCAAATCCCACTTCCTGCAAAAAATTTTTATCCTCATCATACTAGTTGTTAGTAACCTCTTCCTGTGGAAGCTACTTTGGTTCTTACTTAATAAAGAACTTTAAATTTTATCAAGTATGTTACAAATACCTCATTTTATTCCTATAACAGCATGGGGAAGCAGGTGCTATCATTATTCCCATTTTACAGAAGAAGAAACTGAGGCAGGCTAAGTGACTGCTGCAAGGTCACACAAGTAGTAAATGTAAGAGGGTGGATTTGAACTCAGGCCTTCCTGTCTCTAGGGCCAGTCCTCTATCCTCTTCAGTACCTAGTTGTCTCTGTTTTCCCCAGATAAAAATGTAAGGTTCTTGAAGAAAGGGGTTATTTTCATTTTAGTCTTTGTATGCCAAATATTTAGCACAGGATAGACACAGAATAGACACAACAATAAATATATTCTCATGAAGTCTTTGTAAATGACTCCCACTCCCACTCTAATATCCTGAGCTCCAGTTTGGCATCACCTATTGTATATCAGACTCAATATATCCAGAAAAGAATTCATTACTCCCCCTCACCACAAAACTACCACCCCTAAAGTCACCCTTCTTCCAAACTACCTTGTTGGTGCTGAGGCTGCCACCATCCTTCCAGTCACCTTTGCATCGTCCTCAATGCTTCTTTTCCTTCATCTCCATCTCCCCCATTTCTGATCAGCTGCCAAGTCTACTTGATGCTGCCTCTGCAATGTAATCTATTGCTCATCCCTTCCTCTGCCCAGAGGCATCCAACTCTTACCATGGTAACCTTTCCCTCTACTATTGTATCAGCCTCCTAACTGGATTCCCAGTTTCCATAATCTCCCCTAAGTCATGCTCCATACAATCATCAAAAATAATCTCCCTAAAGCACAAACCTAGCCATGCATGCCTTCATTAACCACATCTCTTAGTTTTTTTCAAAATCTCTTGCATGCCACCTCCTAAGGGAAGACTTTCTTGATTCTGTTAGCTATACTTGCTTTAGCCTTCCTCATATTATTTATCTGTTTACATGTTGTTTCTCCCCAACATAATGTAAGCTTCTTGAGATCAGGGTTACTCCTTTAAACCTCTTTGTATCCCAAGTACCTAGAAAAACACACTGCAAATAGGAGGTACTTAATAAATGCTTGTTGGACTTCAATGGATTGGAATGAACTACCCAATAGGAGCTTGTTGGAAAGTATCTATTGTGACAAGATAAAGGTTAGGACTAATTTAAATGACATAGAAAACCATCAGACAACAAAACTAGTTCTACTAGTGCAGGTGATTTAATCAACATGAGGGAGGATCAGGTGACAAAATGCCCTCCACCAGAGCCTTTTCTCTAACTTACTGTCTTACAGAGTTATCTAAAGCACTGAGAGGGTAAACGACCTAAATGACAGCCAGCATGTCAGAGGCAAGATTTGCACCCAAGGCTTCCTGGTTTTGAGGTGTGCTGTCTACCATCCCTCACTTACTCTCATGAGGAAATGCACTAATTTTTTTAAAAATACATAAAATTAATAAATGAAAATAGAAAATTATGTCATGAAGGTGACAATTGCTTATGCTGCCAGTGACTTACCCTTTTCCTTGAGCAACTACTATTTTGTATCCTAGGACTTAGAATTGAAAAGGTCTGAAGAGATGACTAATCCAAATCCCACATTTTTACAACTAAGGGAACTGAGGCCTGAGAGAGAAAGTAATCAGCCCAGAGTCACACAGCTACCAAGAGCTGGAGATAGGATGCCCATCATCAGTCACCCTTTTCTGGACATCATAGATAGGAAAAAACTCACCTGGTATATACTCCAGGTACTCAAGAATGGATCTGACTGAAGCCATTTCATCACTGTTTATTCCAATTCTGATGCCTACAGTGTGAAGGCTCAGGAGAAATTCTAGTCATGCCCCTCTCCCTCCTGTCACCACTAAGATAAGCCGTGACTTACCTTAATGAATTCATGGTTGTATCAGCATGAGTTCTCCTTCCACTAACACAGATCGCACCTGGACACTTTTCTATCCTGTGCAGATTCTTATTCGATACAAGAGAAACAGGAAATACAACTCAGTGGCCCTGCCCCTCCCACTCCCACTTATAATGTCTCTCTAGCACTCTCTCCTCTCCATATTCAACTCTCAAGTGACTACAGAATGGTAGTAGACACCCTATCCCATTATCTGATTGCCTTAAGTAAGTACCCCGGCAGGAGTAATGTTGCAATCAGGTCATTCTCTTCAGTTGTTTGTGGTAGGTACTGGTGAGGAGGTAGGGCAAAATGGTAGGAACATCTCAGGGGAAGATGTCAGTATGTCAAGTATCTGTGGCTTCCTCTGACTCCATCACCTATTACAACCCATTTTTAACTCAGTAACTAAGTTTTACAGGATTCTTGAGACTCAGAGAGGTTAAGCAACTTATCTATTGTCACTCAGTGTCACAGGTGGGATTTGTTCTCAAGTCTTTCCTGATTCTAAGGCTAGAATTTTATCTTTGGTACCACATTGCCTCTCCAGGGGAGTAGTAATAGTAGTAGCAGTAGTAGTAATAGTAGTATTTATAAGTAGCACATCTACATTGGCTTTCCTCACCACAACCCTATAGCTCTCCTGGCAAGGTACTGACTTCATTGTCTTTCATTCCCACTGACCTACTGATCTGACACTGACAATTTGATATTGATATCCCAATAGGGAGAGTCAACATGTAGTTAAGAAATTCTTAGCTAATCAATCCTACATATGATAAAAGGAAGGAAGACTAGGAGAGAACTCAGTGGTATCAGTATGGGGACAGAAAGGGTGCTGGGGAAGCGGAAGCAGAAGTGGAAGAAAGGAAGTAGGAGGGCTAGGGAAATTAAACTAGGAGTAAGTTTAATGTAAAAATCTTATAATCCTAGTTTTTCAGTCTGGGAACTGTGGCAGAAATAATGAAGGCTCCCTTCCTGGCCTATGTCATGTCTTAGCCTATTAGAATATAAAGGTATTGAAGGTATTGGCTTGCATTTTATAGCTGTATTCCTAAGACTTCAATAATGCCTGGCATACAAAAAGCATAAAAGAAATGCTTTCATTCATGTATTCATTTAATCATTCATTTACTGAAACCTACATGGTTTCATGGGTAATCAGGATAGACTAATAAACATGAAAGCCGGGATTTAAACCGATACCTCCTGACTGTATCCAATAGTCATGCTGCTCAGAAGATTGAACTTGAGAAATGAAAGAGATCATCTAGTTTGAGTCCTTTATTTTACTAAGAAGGAAACCGAAGCCTCACAGTCTTTGAAGTCTCTTTTGTGAGCACAGCTTCATTCTCCCTCATTCTCATTACTTCTTTTAGGTAAAAACAAGGCTCCATTTCTTTCTCCAGAGCAGTCAAGATGCTTAGGCAAGTCCCATTTCTATTCTGTTGATCTTGAGAGGCAGCAACGGGACAATGAGTATCATTGCTAGACGTTGGAAGACTTTGGTTCAGATCTCATCTCTGATTCTTACTAGCAATATAGGTATGGGTAAGTGACTCAAATAGTCTTGAACTTCAGTTTCTCCACTTGCAAAATGGGGATAACAGTATCAGTATCTACCACGTAGGGTTGTTGTGAGGTACAGAGAGGAGAAAGGATGCAAAGCAGTTTGTCTATCTTAAAGTAATATATGGGGTACCCCAGAAATCTCAGTGAGGTTTTAAGTTTTACTAACTTCAGAAGTATAAATGCTACAAACTTACAAAAAAGTTGGGGAGTTTTATTATTTAAATAACTTTTATACTTATTCTTAATTTTAATAAGAGGGTCATTATGCATTAAGTGTGTGACAACACCTGAATGACACTTTCTCAAACCAGTGGATCAGTAGAGAAGGTTATCTTTCTTGGCCACCTTGGTCACCTGATCTATCTCCATTAGACTTCTCCTTATGAGTTCACATCAAAACTATCACGCATGCATCAGAACCTTGTCTTGGGTGATCCTGTGAATAGAATTATAAATATTATTGTTTCAGTCGCAGCTGATGAAAGTTTTTACAAAGTTCAAAAATCAACTAGAGTGATATATCACAAAAGATGGTGTTTATGCTGAAGTTTGAAGAAATATCTCAATATCTTTACAAGTTAAATAATCAGCCTTGCAAATTTTGTGATAATTAGCCTTGCTCTTTGTAGCTCTTTGTCTGAAGTTATTATAATTGTTCTAAGACTTCCGGGATGACCTGTATCAATTTATCATCAATTGTTATTGATGATAGGGTATGTCTGAACCCCTGAAGGGGAGCTCTAGCAGGTCCAAGGTTGTACCTGTTTTGATGGGAATGCAGCCTGGTAGGCAGTGAGACATGTCAGAGCACTTCATGAAGCAGCTTCCACTGCTGACACAATGTGTTGCTTCCTTTGGACAGGCCCCAAGAGAGTGAATCTGTTCCCACCCAAGTTTTCACGGTGGATATTGACAACAGGAAGTAGGAGAAAGCCAGCAACTTTATTGGGGAGGAACAACATGTGAGGCTGGGAAATGGAAAGAAAGAAGATGAGAAATGGGGGTGGGGTGGGATGGGAGTGGGAGACAGTTGTGGACTACACACCAATAACTAAACCCCAGCTGAGAAGTCAGGAACCCTTGAAAGTTTTCAAATTGGAACATCATCAGTTAAAAATCCAAATAAACTGCATATCTTGCTCTTCTGTTAGGTTACAAGGAACAGAGTCTGTGTCCAGCCCTTTCCATTGGTGGTGGTTATTGCCAAGTACCCTCCATTGTTTCCATATATGACTGACAAACATCGAAATGTGACCAGGATGATACCTGATGTAGTAGTTCCATGGCAAGTGTCCGTGTGTCTTTTGATCCACAGACTCCAAAGAAACCAAGGGCGAAGTACAAACCACTTAGTACAAAGCAGGAGGAAACTGGCACTTAGTTACAGAAACTAAAATTTATAGGCTTTCTAGAGGGAAGAGCAGAAAATAAAATTCTTAAAAACCAAGAATAGTCATGAGTATCTCTGGAGAAATAACACACCAGCAGGGGAGCAAGGAATCGTGGATTTAGCAATAGAATTGTGGATTTAAAAGCCATCTAGTTCAACCCCTTCATTTTATAATTTGGGAAACTGAGGTCCAAAGAGGTTAAGTGACTTGCCCAAGATCATACTAAACATCAGATTCAGGGTTCAGACTCAGGTTCCCTGATTCCCAAAGTCTTGGACTCTTTGACAGCATTTACATTCTTGCAAATCAAAACATGGATCTCCAGCCTATCCCAAACTGGAGTCTTTCTCTCTCGCTCCACAGTAGGCAAGCAGAGAAGAATGAGATCTACTTCTTGAGTGAGGACTTACGATCTTCACTGAATAAATGGCTCCTTGGGAAGCCATGGTTATTTCTAAGGCTTCTTTAGCAGAAATTGGCATGGGAACTTTTGGGCAGATGAGAAATATGATTAGGGCCTAGGACCAGCATTCCCTACTTGACTAATCAAAGTCTCTTAGTATTGGAAGAAACTTTAGACATCATCCAATCCAATGCCTCTGCATTAGGCACAAACACCATCTATGACAATCCTGAGGAGTCATCACCCACACTCTATTTGAAGGCCTCCAGTGGGCATCTACTCCATCATTGGACTCTTCCAACTGTTCAGAAGCTCTTCTTGAACTAAGCGAGAATGTGCTGATCATCCATTGATCCTATAGTCCCATCTCTTGGGGCCAATTTAAACCAATCTAATCACTCTTTCTATATGACAACACGTTGGCAGATAAAGCCCTTGGAGTCAGTGATGAATGGAAAGGCTAACAATGGAGTTTAGCATGGAAAGAGATCTAAGATGTTCTTCCCCTGCCTCCTCCCCACCTCATGCAAGATGTACAAATAAAACCTTAGGTGTCTACAAGCCCCTGGTCTCAGAGGATATGGGAAAAGGAAAGACCCAGAATCAGAGGAATTCCATATGGAGCAACACAACACAGTGATGGCAGATATAGCTGGGACATTGCAGAGCAGGCCTGGTCTGAGGTAGCTGAAGCCACAGTCTTATTTGGAGGCATTGGGCAAAGGGCTTGCTTTGGCTTGGCAGACCTTTGGGGACAGCAACAGTGATGGTCCCAGGGTGAGGCATGCTCATGATTTCGGCCTATGGGGTTTATTTTTCCTAGGTCTTTCAGGATACTCCACCAGCAAAAGTTGAGAAATCCATGCCTACTAAAAGCCAAAGGGATGACAGCTCATATAGTCCTCTCTGTGCCATTTTCTCTTGGGGAGAGCAGAAAGAAAGCAGGGAGATATGTAGATAAACAGACACACACACTTATCTCTTCTACATCATGAGCCACAGGAGGTAAAGAGAAGCCTGGGAAGGACTTGAAGTTATTTCCACAGAAGGGAAGTCTGGCCTCTCCAACCCTTTTGAGAAGCTAAGACATGAGAGACACAGATCAAACCAATGGCTCTCCAACACATAGTACTTTGAAATGGAACATCACGCAGCCTGTGAATAAGGTGGGGAGCAGAAAGGAGTAGAGACCTGCTTAGAGAAAGGCCTGCAGTATAACATACGAAAGCATAAAATTTCTACAGCCAAACACAGGTGCTTCTCAGAAGTGGAGTCTTGGATCTGCTGCAATCCATTTCAGGGTGCAGAGGCCACCCATACTTGCCTTCATTAAAGACAACAATGACTTTTTTGTTTGATGCCTGTTTTCTGAGCTGGGTAGATATGCAACAGCAGCAGGGTGACCATTTCATGGAAGAAACCTTGGTTGCATTCTGTTGGCAAACAGGTACCCTGGTCAGGAACTCTCTGAAGACTACCAGGCCAGGGGGGAGGCCATTCCTGAGCTACGCTGGTTCTCACAGACTTGAACATCACTGAATGCCCGCTGGAAGAAAAAAAAATACAAATCAGGTAGTCCTTGTGCCCAGGTGAAGGGATTGGTCCAAAGGAATGTGTTTACTTCACAAGCATTTAATGAGGGCTTATTATAAGCCATGTGCTAGATGGGCATAGGGATGATTAAGAAGCCATGTGGTGTAATGTGTAGAGAAATGGACTTGAAGTAAGGAAGACCTAGATTCAAATCCTGAGTCAGACACTACCTGTGTGACCTTGAGTGAGTCACTTAACTTCCTTTGCCTCAGTTTCTTCACCTGTAAAATAGAGACAGTAACAGTACCTACTTCAAAGGGAGAGTGTGAGAGTTAAATGAGTTAAGGTATCTAAAGCACTCTGCAAGCAATAATGTGAAACATGCCAATTATTGGATAATATTGAGTCAGTCAGCTGTAAAGAGTGTTGGGTTGAGAGTCAAGTGACCTTGATGGCTAATTCACCATATGAATGCAGATAAGTCATGGACCCTCTCTGGGCCTCAAGTATCCTCACCCATAAAGAGAGGAGGTTGGGCTAGATTGTGTCTAAAATCCCTTTCAGTTTCAATATTCCATATTGTAAAGTCCATTTCAGCTCTAATATTCTATGTCTATCTAAAAACCTTCCCAGGTCTGACACTAGTTGTTTTTTTTGTCCTGAGGACCCCCTGAGTTCTAAGGTATCTTATAGCTCTGATTCACCTCCCTTACCTCCACTCCAATTTCTGATATTATCTTCATTAGCTTCAACATTCTGTGTTCTAAGGTTCTTTCCAGCTATGATCTTCTAAGACGCTGTGATAAGTAATTGTCCCTGCACAGTCAGTAGTGAGTACAGGCACATTGTAGATTTTGTGGACTCAATTCAGTCCATCTATGACTAGGACCAGGAGTTCACACTGACCTCTCTGAGCCTTGAAAATTCACTTTAGGTACTGTTCTATGGGGTTTGGCTGTTCTTGACCTGCTAAACCTGGCCATGGAAATGTTACCTATTGCTTGTCAGGCCACATATCAGAGATTAACCTTTCTTGGTAATCCTTGGCAGGCAGCAGGAATGAACTGAGGTCTACCTCTGTCTTGGGTGTGAGGGCACCATTCATTTCCCGTGTCTGGCCTTATCAGCTCTGTGGCTCCTCTCATCAAGTCTTGATCTTGGCTTGTCCACACTATTAGTCTGATATCTGCCCACTCATGAAGCTCCTCTTTTCTTGCAAGACTAGACCCTGATCACTCATAGTGCCTGATGGTGGGAAAGGCACTCTGGAACTTCATCTTTGAGGCATTTCCCCCATTCTTCTAATTTCTCAAGGATTGTAGATTTAGTGATGAATCAGACTTCAGAGCTCACCTACTGCAAAACTTTTATTTTATAGAGTAAAAAAACCCTGGAGTCTAGAGAAGTTAAGTGAGTAACCCAAGGTCATACAAGTAATAGCTGAATGACCCAAAGTTGCTGTGAGAAATTAATATTTCTCTTATATTTAATAACTAGTTTTTGCATTAGGACCAAGGTTTTCCCCCTTTTCTACTTCCTCATCCAGAAACCAACTAGTGAGGGAAATTTCTCTTAGAGATTTCCCCAGGCCAACATCTAATAAGATGGTAAAAGAAATTCTAAGTTTGGGCTCATTGGCTAATTCCTGCTCACTGTGTTTGCTTAGACAGGTCTGGGAAACTGTTCATTCTCCCTGTTATCAAGAGAGGTGACATGGGAATTGATGTCTTTTGACCACCATTTGAATGACCTAAGTCACATATGCCAAAATAGCTCACCTCCCATTGTGTGAGCCAATCAGAGATGATTAGGCACCACTGGGGAACATCTGCTCTTTGAAGGTCATATAAAACTGTGAACCCACTGCACTGAGGGATCTTTGGTCTAAGAGGAATGGCTAAATGACCATCCTTTTATTAATAACTTGTGCTTGCCTTATTAATAAAATGATTCAATTACCCAGAAACTATGTCTTGAACTTTTTTAATCATCACATACATATATAGTGATTGCTCCACAAGTGGTATTGGAGCTGAAACTCAAAACTAGGTCCTCTGATGCAAAAATCAGTGATGTTCATTCATTGCCTTAGCAACATGATCTATGACCCAGACCTTACCTCGAACTTGCTCATAAATTCTGCAAAGATCCCAAAAAAGGCTTCAGAAGTGGTGACTTTGGAGTCTTCGCCAAAAAATGAGAGCACCCTGCTAAACTCCTCCATCGCCTTGTGCTGAAG
>CM053769.1:47642751-47663268 GCA_028658325.1 Potorous gilbertii | reverse complement strand
ACTACCAGGTACAGTTGCCTACCCTTACCTCAGATCTACTTCAGCCACACCCACTCACCTCAGTGTTTGTCTTACCTTTGGCAGCAAGGGGCACAGTAGGAAGGTCCTTGGCAAATCCCAGTAGTTCAGGGAAGTGTTGGCTCAGTGATTTGGCAAGAATGTGAAGGAAGGTGGATTTTCCATCTACAGTTTTAGTTGAGTTCAGCTGGAAAAGGACAAAATAAATCAAGCTTCTCCAGGCAGCTGGGATCAGTTGCACTCAGTGTCTTAGGACAATGACTTGAGTGTTTCCTACACCACACACATCTACCTTCCTCCTAAACCCCAAACTTTTGTCCTTCCCATGTAAAGATGAGTGCTCATGCAGACACACATTTCTTTATGATGATTTTTACGCTCTGTAGCTTCCCCGTTTTCTGGGGGAAAACTGCCCTTCATCCTGAATTCTACTGCTTGCTCACTCCAGAAACCTCACTCTGACCCTGATGAACACTCTGTTTGTGGAGCTCTGAATTGGCCCAATTGTCCTGGAAAGCAACCTGGAATTAGGTTAAGAAAGTGACTAAAATGTCCCTATTCCTTGACCCAGCTCGGCGTATACTCTAAGGAGGTCGAAGTCAGGAGAGATGCACCATGCAACAAGGAAATTTATAGCAGCAAAAATAGGATGGGACAAGGACAAGACTGGTGATTTTATTGGTGTGGGAACTCTTAGATGAGAACACTTTCTTTAACCATGCACATCTGCTCCTTAAAAATCTTAGAGAGTTGCCTAGGGCATTGAGAGGTGAAATGCCTGAGTCAGAATCACAAAGGCAATATACACATTAGAGGCTTGGCTTGAACTTAGGTCCTTCTGATTCCAAGGCCAGTTCTTTATCCATGTAGCCTCCGACTGGCAAAGAATTAGAAACAACAATAACAAAAGCCTTTTGATTGGGGATTGGCTAAACAAATGATGGTACATGAATGTGATGGAATATTACTGTGCTAAAACAATTCCCATAATTACGAAGGAGGCATGAGGCATGCCAAGACCTCCAAAAACTGCAGTAAATGATGTAAACAGAACCAGGAAAACAATCTATACAATGATTACAACAATGAAAATGAAAAGAAAAAACAGCACTGATCATTGTGTAATTGCAATGATCAGGCTGGATCCAAGGAAGAGAGAAGAGACTGCACTTCCTTTTCTTCTTGGCCAAGATTGGCAGTGACGCATACAAAACTTCACAGATGTGTTAGTTGTGCTGGACCGCTTTTTAAATTTTTTATTTTTGTTACATGGAGGGTTAGGAGACAGGATGTATTGGGAAATGAATGTAACAGAAATGCAGAATATATCAATAATTTTAAAATCAATTTGGTCTTTTTCCTATTACCCTCTAGCAATTTAATTAAGCAGATTTGGATTGAGTGGCCACCAGCCCCATGATAGCCACTGAAAGCAGTATTAGAGAAGAGTACAGCCTCCTCCCTTAAGGATTTTACAGTTTAGTTGAGGAGATAAAACTTAGTCATTTGAAACAGATAGGTAAAGGCCTGAAAAGATAATTAAAGACCATAACAATAAAAATGTAAATGATTGATGATTCAGATCTGGAGTGGGGCAGGCCTCCTAGAAGAGGTGTAATCCATTCTCTCTACTTCTATATCACCTTGGACCTCACCACTAGGAAGCCCTGGTCACCTATTGATATCTTTATCTTAGTACACCCATTCATTCATTCTTTCAACATTTATTAAGAACCTACTGTATGAGCACAACCTCCTTACTTGACAAATTTTTCTCTGCCCCTAAACAAGGATTTTCATTTTTAAAACACTTCTTCTACCAGTTGGACAAACCTCTAGGAAGCATGTATTAGGCACCAGGCACTGGAGATACAAAGAAAAGTTCCTGTCCTTAGGGAGCTCACATCTAATGGAGAAAGGCAACTTGCAATGAACTATGTGCAAAAAAAAAAAAAAAAAGATATAGGCCAAATGAATTGGGGATAATCAACAGAGGAAATGTGCTAAGATTAAATGGCGGAGGAGGGTCCAGAAGGTAGGATTTTAGCTGGGACTTGAAGGAAATTTAAAGGTCTGGGGGAAGAGATGGGGGCAAGAACATTGCAAGGATGAAAATGTTGGAAGAGAATTCCCAGAGTCAAGGAGATGAAGGGTCTTGAATGAAGAACACCAAGGAGGCCAGTGTCGCTAGAGCAAAGTGAATGTGGAAGGGAGTAAGGTATAGAAGGCTTGAAGAAAGAGGCCAGATTAGCTGGAGCAAAGTGAATGTGGAAGGGAGTAAGGTATAGAAGGCTTGAAGAAAGAGGCCAGATTATGGAGGACTTCAACTGTCCATCTATTGCCCCACACTTGGGTCTTTTACCTAGAACTATGGTCTTAAGACACATAACCAGGGGACATCTCCTTCCTAATGGGGAGCAATCAGTGATAATGCATTCTTAGGCCAGTCAATATGGGTGCAATAAAAATTCTTTGCAATGCATGAGAAACGTGACCAGGGCACATAATAGCTAGAGGTTTCCAATCTAATGAAGATAGGAAAGACAGAATCCATCTGAGTCCAGCTGGAGAGATAAGAGATTTCACTTTGGGCTATTCCAGCCCTATATTGCTCTCTGCTACACAAGACCAGCCCATTCTTGGCCCAGGCTCATCTTTTCTCATCCCTCTGAGGTATCAGTATTCTCTTTTTCACTTCTCTTCCTTCTATTCTTAGGCCTACCAGAGAGCTTTTAAAATGTTCCTTACTACTCAGATAAATGTATCTTACCTACTTCCTCAGGCCCAAGGACTCCTAGCTTAAGTCAAGCTGATCTCCTGACTCTCTGGGAAGTAATTCTTTCCTGATCCCTAAGTCCTTCAGTTTACTCAGTTGACTCAACTTTTCTTATTCCCTCACTATACATGGCTTATCATCCAAATCTCTGGGTCCTGTATTTTATCTACAGAAGGGATTACTCATTATGTCAATTCTACCTATACTCATTGAACAGACACTAGAGATAGAAGGCAGCCCAGAAAGCAAGATCTAGCCCACTCTCCAGAACAAGTTCTGACACAGACCATAGAGGGCTGTTCCACACATCTGAGCTGCTGAGAAAAGTCAAAACTGAAGTAGTTTGGACTGGTCAAAGTCACTAGGCAAAGACAGGATTCAAATTCAGTCTCATGGCTTCCTGGCTCTTTTCCCTAGGCAGCAGTTTAAAATCGCTCTTAAAGCTCCCAAAACTTCCTTCAAACCCTCATCTCCCCCCACATAATTTCTCCTCTCTGCAACTCTTACCTCTTTATGTATCCATCTCTCCTTTAACCATCTCCTTCTAGTGAGCTAAGCTAATTAATTGAGTACATTTGTTGAGCTCAATCCTTTGATTGGTAGCAGGAGATACAATAAGAGAAGACTAAACCACTGCCATCAGTCCAGCTGGGAAGACAAGACTGATACACATGAAATAATGATACAAGACTGTAATCAAGTACTAAGTGGCATGATATTGATTATAAATAAATATCACAGGATTTGGGCAGCCAGGTGGCAAAGTGGATAGAGTGCTGGGAATGAAGTCAGGAAGACTCATCTTCCTGAGTTCAAATCTGACTTCAGACACCAGATGTATGACACTAGGCAAGTCACAACCTTTTTTTCCTCAGTTTCCTCATCTGGAAAATGAATTGGACAAGGAAATGGCAAACTACTTCAGTATCTTTGCCAAGAAAAACCCAAATAGGGTCATGAAGATAATGACACAACTGAAAAATGACTGCAAACCATAGGAGTTGAGAGAAGGGAAAGCCCCTACTGAGGGAAAGCTTCTTGAAGGAGATAGAAATTGATCTCTGAAGGATGGATTAGCTTTAGATACACAGAAAAGACAAGGGGAAGTATAATGCTGTCTCTCCTCAGGGGTAGAGAAGAGACTTTGGGGTAGGTATCCTGGTATCTTAATGCCTTACGCTGGTGCTTTTTCTGTGTTGAATATCTCCTATTTATCACATATCTATCTTGGTTGTACATAGCTGTCGGCATGTTCTCTCCTCCAATTAGACAGGGAAATCTTTAAGGGAAGGGAATGTCTTTTGCCTTTCTTTGTTTCCATAGCATTTAGCACATAGGAGGTGCTTAATTGTTGACTATTAATTGTTAATTATTAATTCACTGCATGTTATACTGAGGTGCTACTGGAAAGATAGCTATATGTTCTTTTACTTGCCAAGGTAATAAGTTAATAAATAAAAAACTCATTGTCCAGAGGATACTTCTATGGTGATACTTTACTCCTATTTGGGAGGACGGACTACCCTGGAAATCAAAAAGAGTGGGGTTTAGGAAGCACAGTTCCTTAAACAGGTAAGAATGAGAATGGAAAGAGATCTCTAGGATGGACTGAGAATCCACCAAGGCCTCAGAAACTAGATGTAATTCATTCACTTAAAAAAAAATTATTAGTAGACTTATGTGCAATGTACTGTGGGTGATACAAATATAGATAAAATATGACCCTTGCTCTTCACTTACTGCATAGTGGAAGAGATAAGATGTGTACATAAATAATGGTGACATAAAACATAATATAGAAAGTGCACAAAAGGTACAAAGTGTTAAAGGAATTTAGAGGAGAAATAGATCACGTAGAACCAGACTGACTTGGGGGAAAAGCCAGCAATAAATCTCATGGTCTCAGTTATTTATATAAAAATGCACAAAATGTGAGTAATAATCAACTGAAGTACCAGTATGACTGTAAAGAAGCAGATTTGATATCATAGGTATCGCTGAAACTTGGTGGAGTGGAATTAGAATTCATAACTGGAATGTGACCAGGGAAGTGTATAATTTATTTAAAAAGGAACAGCATAAAAAGAGTGGTATAGTAGTACTGTATATGAAGAAGATAAACTCTTATAAGGGAACTGAAAAACAAGACATGGAGAAAATAGAAGGCATTTGAGTGAAAATAGATGAAACAGTATAACAATAACAAAAGCTAGCACCTATATAGTGCTTTACATAAACACTTTAGTACTCACCATCCCCCAATGAGTTAGGTGCTATCATTATCTCCAATTTAAGGATAAGGAAACTGAGGCTGAGAAATGTTAGGTAACCTGCCCAGGTTCCCACTGATAGTATAATTCTGAGGCAGGACTTAAATTTAGGTTTTTCTGACTCTAAGTCTAAAATTGTATCCATTGCATTACCTAGCTGTAATGTTGTTACAGGTGATGAAGCTTATACTACAGACCACCAGTACAGCAGGAAATAGATGAGGCACTCAGGAAACATCACAGATATGGATCTGAGATAATACAATAAGGATAGGAGACCTCAAATATCTGATAGAGTTCTTTCTCTGCCAAAAAGCAGTGCCCTGAAACATTCTTAACGTGCCTTAATGAGAATTCTGTGCTTAATTACCCTCTGTGACAAGGGTAATTGCTATTCTGGACTTTAATGATGAATAAGGAGGAACTGGTAGAAAAGAAGGGAACCTTGGAGTACTAAGAGCTAACAAGTAATTCTAATGAAGTATACTTCATTAAGAATAGGTCACACACCAGATTAACCTCATTTCCTTTTTGGATAGGATTACTAGATTGATATATCCATGAAATTCTAGGATGTAGTATATACCTAGATTTCAGTAATATATTTAATGAAATATCCCATATTTTTCTTGTAGAAAATAAGGGGAGATGTGGGCTAAAGGATAGGAAAGCTAAATGAATTCAGAAATGTTTGGATAAGCAGACCAAACAGTAATCCTGAATGTGCTGATATCATCTTGGAGGTAGGTCTCTGAAGAATGAGTAAGGAATGAATAAATGATTCATTGAATCATTTCAAATGAATGAATTTCAAATGAAAATTAAGTACTTCCTATGTGCCATACCCTGGGGTGCTGTGGATTCAGACAGATTATGAGTTCCCCCTTTCCTAACAGAGGGAGACAATTCATAGAGGAGGTTCTAGCTGTAGGACAAATGGACTTAGAGGTCATAGGCTCAGGGATCCTTCAATGGCAAGAGAAAGATGGAAAGTAATGCACTTTCTTTAGGGTCATATCTATTGATAAAACTATATCTTTTTATTGCTGAATTATTTGCCAGCAACAAATTCTTTCGTATAGTCATCATAGATACAGTAGTTATATCTTTTTCCTATGTTGTCCTTTTTTAGGGAAGGGTAGAGTCTCTGCAAACCATAACCCTAGCCCAGCTCAGGCCCCAATCCAAGGTGAACTCTATAGACATAGGCTAATTCTGTGTCTGTGGGAGAGCCAGGATCTCTGGGAGGCAAACCCTGAGCTAGAATCACCTTCCTGAGTTAGAGAGGAAGCCAAGGAGCCACCAGTGACTAGAAAGAAGGCATAAATGATATGTTTATCATCCTAGCAGATGATAGACGTGTGAGAAGAATAACATACTGGATGACAGTAAAAAGAATTCAAAAAGATCTCAAAAGCTGAAATGAGAGGCATTATGTAGTAAGGCACAATTTAATAGGAATGTATAGAGACTGCTACATGGGCTTTTTAAAAAATCAGCTTCACAAATACAGGATGGGAGAGAAATAGCTAAACACTTCCTGTAAAAAGGATCTGGTAGATTTAGTGGATAGAAAACTCAAAATGAATCATGAATATGATAACAGGAGTGTGTTAAAGCCCGCTAGTATCTGCTCACAAAAGCCGATTGTTAAATTTTCAATGTGAGCACTTACGCCTCTGAAATCAACAAATGGTATAATTTATTATTTTGTTGATTGTGTAGACTTAAGAAAGTGATGGAGAAAGACCCTAATAGGCAGATCATTAAGGGGGAACTTACAGCTCATTTTGTAGTGACTAAGAACTGGAAATTGAAGGGATGCCCATCAACTGGGCAATGGTTGAACCAATTATGGTATCTGATTATCATGGAACATTATTGTGCTCTAAGAAATGACAAGCAGGATGATTTCAGAATAACCTGGAAAGACTTACATGAAACTGACACAAAAGAAAGTAAGCAGAAGGAAACATTGTACACAGTAACAGCAACATTGTACAATACACCGAATGATTGAGCCATTCTCAGCAATATAATTATCCAAGACACTCCCAAAGGACTAATGATGAAACGTACAGTCTGCCTCCAGAGAAAGAACGGATATTGTCTGAATACAGACTGAAGCATGTTATTTCTCATTTTCTTTCTTCCATTCTTTTTTGAGTCTTCTTGTACAAAAATGACTAATATGGAAATGTGTTATATGATTACACTTGTATAACCTATATCTGATTGCTTACCATCTCGGGGAGGGTGAAAGAGAGGAAGAGAGGGTTAGAATTTGGAATTTAAAACTTAAAAATATTGTTTTAACATATAATTGGGAAAAAAATAAAATATTTTTTTAAAAGATTGAACTCAAAAGCTCATCCTGCGAACATTTTTTTTTCCTGGAGAACTGGTGGTCAACCATTTACCAGCATACCCTGGATAATTAAGAAAGCCAGGGTTTCCTGAACCAGAGAGAAGGCCATTTTGCTATGGTCTGCTTAGTTAGCCACATCTAAAGTATTAGATTTAATCATGTGCATCCCATTTTAAGAATGATATTGATATGCTGGAATGGATTCAGAGAAGCAAAGCCAACTAAGGGAAATAGAGACTGTGCCTCTGAAACTTCACTTGCAGGAACAAAGTTTCTGAGGGTACATGATAGTACCTGTCATAGGGATTTCTTCTTGTTCTACTTGCCCTCAGAATAGAGGGGCAATGGGCAGAAACGATGGAGATGCAAGATGTGTAAACAGAGGTTGTGAAATCATTGTTAGAATAGAATGCTATTATGCTATTGCCATAGAATGCTAGATGCCTACAACAGTCTATCAGAACAGAAAGGGACCTTGGAACATGATTATCAGACTTGGGAGGGACCTTGACCATAGGAAGCCAAATCTGGAAAGAATTTTTCTTTGTGAAACAGCGGGAACTGAGCACTGAAAATGAGCTTCAGAGGTCCCATTTATACCTGAATCAGGAAAAGAACAAGTATTTAATTTAGCTTTGCTCTATCTTCAGAAGTTTGTATATTCTTAGCAGATCAGCTCGTCTTTGGTAAAATTCAGTGTAATGCAGGGGAAAATGGGAAATTTCCAGACTGGGCTCCAAGTAGCTTAGGCTGCTTTCACAGTTGTTACTTGAGTTTTCCTTCCTGTCTCACTCAGAGAACTGACTGTAGCTTTGACTATTACTCCTGCAGAAAAGATATTCAGAAGCTTCTGTTTTATCTGTTTTCTCCTAAGTGTCTCATGTAATCCATGGTCAGGCCCAGTGGTATTCTGGAGTCAAGGAGTGCAGAAAACATTTAAGAGGGCCCCTGGGTGTGATGGTATATTATACAAGCTGGGTTCTGAGAGCTTGTGTATCTGATCTTCCAAGAGTTAGTTCATCTCTCATCACGGGGGGAGAAAGTTCAATGGTGAGTATCTTCATGACACATACAAATTATCAGAGTTGCAAGAGACCTTAGAACACTATCTATCAGACCAGGGAGTGACCTTAGAATATTGGAGCTGAGAGGGAGGGACCTTTGACATTATTTAGTCCAAAGTCATATTATAAAGATGAGGATACTGACACTCACGAGAAAGAAAGTGACTTGCCCAAAGTTATCCAGGTAATCAGTCAGAGGCTGAATTGAGATTAGAGGCTAGGTCAAGGCTCTTTTCATGATACCATGACACCATGTTTACAGTTTGACCAAGGACAAACTGGAGCCCAAGCTAACATACATAGATAGAAAAGTTCTGGAAGTTTTGGAGTCATCAGATGGAAAATTAAAGGTGGGGGACAAATTGAGTTATATGCAGTACTTAGATTTATTTTTGTCCTTTTTACAGATTGAAAGTTACTTGTTAAGTTTAAGAACATAACTAGGTTATTATTTATATTCACTAATAAAATAGCTCTGTAAAATGTAAAAATAGCAGCTTATTCAAATAAAACATACTCATTTTCATGTAATCACTTTTAAATGCTTTTAATTTCTGAGTGGATTCACAAGCTTCCCAATGTTAAAAAACAGAAGAGCTCCTTTGAGAAGGCAAGCAATATATCTGTTATATATGAGAAATCATGTATAACATATTTCCATGTTAGCCACATTGCCAAAAAAAGCAGAAAAAAATTTAAAAGTGAGAAAATTATACTTCAATTTGCACTCAAGAGTTTATGTTAGGTCTTTACCCTCCAAGTCATTTGAAATGCTCACTGCACCTAGAAGTGAAATCTTGAGTATTTTTTTTTTCCGAGTCAGTATTAAAATTGCTCTTATAGGCTAGAATTTGATCCTGCTAGTCTGCTGAGAGGAAGAAAAGTACAGCAGATCTCTGAAGATCTTACACATAAACCCTGTGCTGCCATGTGCTAAGATTTAGTCATAACACGCAAGGGGAAAAGCCAGTATGGCCAGAGGTGGGAGAGAATGGAAAAGGGACTGGGGAAACTGGCTCAGCTGATGAGGATCAGCTCCCGGGAAGTAGTGAATGATGGCATCAGTCCTGCTGGGCCCCAGCTCTGAAATTAACTGGGGAGTTTAAGGAATTCAGAAGGAATGGGATGAGATGGGACTGGGAGGGGCAGCCTACTTCCTGGGGTTCCTGGATTTTCCCCTTCCACCCACTGAAAACTAGAAAGGTACTTAGGAGTCATCAAGTCAAGGCTTCTCATTTTACAGGTGAGGAAACTGAAGCAGAGAAAGGCAAATGACTTGTAGAGGGTCACACAGGTAATGTCTGAGATGAATTTGTTTTTTTTGTTACACAGTGATAGGTTTATAGCAAGAAGGAACCTCAAAACCATCTAGTCCAATCTCCCTTCTTGTTTTACAGATGAGGAAACAGAGGCAAAGGAAAGTTAATAACTGGCCAAGGTCACATCACTAACATGGAAGCATACTAAAACCTGTTTTTTGTTTTTTTTAGTTCAACTGAAAATATTCAAAAATACTATTTTCTTAAGGAAAGTAGCTAGAACAAAAGTAAGGCCTTCCTCTTCAATGAACTAAAGGAGATAGTCATTACTGGGTCTTATTTAGATCCTTGTCCTCCCCATGCCCCAAAGCAATTGGCCTGTGACCCACCTAAGAGAAGTGACTTCAGGTCCCCTGAAGTCCCAGCAGTCCTGGAGGGGAGTGACCAAGGAGAGCTGAGTAGTGACTGACTAGGGACTGTGTATATCACCCCAAAGGGATGGAACCTGTATGAAGGCCATGAAGCAACAGACCCAACATGGAACATTCACTGGTTTAAGATTGTAAAAGGAGTATGACAAGGAGAAAATAGTCACCTTATTTATTTAACTTATATGCAGAGTGCATCAAGTGAAAGGCCAGGCTGGATGAATCAAAAACCAAAACTCAGGTTGCTGGGAGAAATACCAACAATATGCAGAAGATACAACTCTGATGGTGGAAAGTGAAGAATTAAGAAACCTCTCATTGAAAGTGAAAAAGGAGAGTGTAAAAACTGACTTGAAGATTAACATCAAAAAAAACTAAGATCTTGGCAACTGGTCCTGTCACTTCCTGGCAAATAGAGGGAGAAGAAGTGGAAGCAGCATCCGATTTCATATTCTTGGGCTCAAGGATCACCGTAGATGGCAACTGCAGCTGTGAAATTAAAAGGCACTTGCTCTTAGAAAGAAAGCTGTGGCAAATCTGGACAGCATACATCACCTCGCCAGTATAGGTCTTTATGGTCAAAGTGATGTCTGTGAAAGTTGGACCATAAGGAAAGCTGAGCACTCAAGAATTGACCCATTCAAATTGTGGTGATGGAGAAGACTTTTGAGAGTCCCTTGGATAGCAAGGAGATCAGATGGGTCAATATTTAAAGAATTAATTCAGACTAGTCATTAGAAGGTCAAATACTAAAGCTGAAGCTAAAATACTTTGATCACATAATGAGAGGATAGAATTCATTGGAAAAGACCCTGATTTTGGGAAAGATTGAAGGCAAAAGGAAAAGGGGACAGCAGAGGATGAGATGGGTAGATGGTATTGTCATGGGAATAATGAACATGAACTTGAACACATTTTGAGAGATAATGGAGGATAGAAGGGTCTGGTGTGGTATGGTCCATGGGGTCATGAAGAGTAGGATATGACTGAAAAACTGAATAGCCTTCTGGAATGTTAACCCTGAGCTGTATTTTAATATATGATTTTCTCCTTTTTCAAGATTCCTAGAAATTTTACCTCAAATTGTCTTCAGGTAGAAAGCTGTGCAAGGACACAGGGGGACGATACCAGTTTGGGCATTTTTCTCTCTATGTTAGAAATGCTTATATTTCCATTAATGACAAATGAAATTGCTCCTAGCAGACTTTTGCTTAAAAAAGAGGACAACATTTATATATACATATATATATATACATAAATATTTTCTCTGATGTTAGTAAATATGAGGCAGGAAATAACTGTGTTCCAGGACTCTAGATTCTAGGTCCAATGCCCCCTCTACCATGGTGCATAGGTTAAGTATGGAATATTCCTGGCTATTGGTGATGAGGCTGCTCCAGAGCCAAGCGGAACTGATAAAGTATGAAAACTTACTCAACAAAATACATTTCTGAGTTTCCAAACTTTTTCTGTGTCATCTGCTGACCTTTGTGTGGCTGCCACAAAACTCCCCCCAAATTCCCAATTAATTTCTCGTGCCAATCTGCAATATATCGAAACCGCGATGGGGAAAGTCACAATATATAAATGCTTCTACCAGTATCTCTGTTTACTTCAATCTCTTTGAGGCCTCCTCAGGAGGATAGCGACATATTCACCAACTCTCAGCTCAAAAATCAGGATGAGGAAACCCACAGGCAAAGAAGACACTGAATTTTTTCTCTTGGAATGATAGTGGCAACCCATTTGACCCACTTCTCTACCCATGGAAGCAGAAATGCATTTTTCTTTCATTCAAGGCGTTTATATGCCATTACTGTGTCCTCATTGGGTAGGAACTACAATGATTCAGTACTGTAGACAGAGTCATGTTCAAAATGTCCTACCAGATAGTCGCAAGTAATTGTTTTTGAAGAGTAGAGGTCAGGAAACAAAGTAAAAATATTTCTGTTTAAACATTTTATTTCATTCTAGAACATTTATAGTACAAAATTTTTCTTTCTCTTTCCCCAAAATTATGGAAAACATAAGGCATGTTCTCAGAAAAACAAACACTCTTGTGCTTCTTTTCTGAATTTTCTGTGTCACATTTCTGAGTCCTCATATATCTATTTCCAAATTTCCACCTTCAGGCCTTGCCAGTTCCAACCAACAACTGTCCACAGAAAGTCTTCCTATAGATATCCCACTGACAAGTGAAAATTAACATATATATGAGTTAACCCATCATTAATCCCTCAAAATTAATCCTTTATCCAAATTTGCCATTACTGCTAATCATATTTTCAGCCCATTAGGTTCCAAAACTGAAATTTAATTTCACCGTCTCTCCTCTTCCTTTATCTCTCACTATCAAATTATGTCAGTGCTTCCTCCATAATATGTCTCTCCTCTGCCTTCTCACTGTGCCCTAGACCACAGCTCCAGCCCAGACCTTCATCACCTCTGGCCTTGATGTCCTATCTGCCTCCTTACCTCAGTTAAGAAGTTGATCTTGAAGCCTGTTGTCTTGCTGGTCTTGGGCTGTCCATTGTTGAGATAGTTGCCCATTGCAAGAACGAACTGCCAAGAGAGAAACCACCAACTGCTTTATCAGGTTCCATTCAACTTATACCTTGCCCCTCAACACACACACAAAGTGAGAAGAGCTTCATCCCCTCCCCATTCTTCTCCTCCAGCTTCCTATAGTCAAGCTTAGCTCCCACTTTCTCCCCAGTAGAGAAGACAAAGGGGAAACTGGCCCACTGTTCTCTCAATGCCTGCTTGCCTTCTACCTTCTGTAGGGTAGCTAGTAAGACTTTGGTTGTCTCTATCCATGCCCACCTCCCACACAGCTTTACATTTGATTCTAGGGTGGATGTAATACTTTGGCAATGCCAAGGGGAGAACTATTTTGGTAGGATTGAAGCTCAGATCACCCAGTGTGTGTGATTGGGGCCTGTGGACCCTTAAAATGATCTAGTCATGGCTGAAGGCACCCTCAGAATTTCTTGGTATTTTTCCCTTAAGGTTAAATCTTTCCCTTGTACAAGGAGACATTGCCCAGAAATGTCCTTTAAACCGTGTGACCATTGTTTCTGCTGCCAGGAGCTGTTTTCCTCAGCACTGACCATCCTAGCCCAGCTGATCCTGAAGGCAGGGAGCCAGAGAGGCCGGAAGCCTGGACTCTTCTATTACTTTCTGTAATACTGAGTTCTGAAATTCTGTGGGGAGGAGACAAGGTGGGAGAAAGACCTCTTGCTGATTCACTTTCAGGGATCTCTTAGCTCTTTGGGGCAGGGAGCAGTAACCCTAGGATTAGTGGCCTTCCTGCCCTGCCCCTGAGGCTGAAACAAGGAGGATACTGGACTTACTTCTGACATCCAGAACATACTGGGGCTGGGCAGCAAATGGTAGGAGCTAACCAGGGATATGGTGAGGAGAAGGAAGGGGAAACAAAGGGAAGAAGAAAGACCAAGAAAAGAAAAAGGTAAAAGGGAGATGAAACACTGTGGTCTACTGAGAAAAGGCTAGGATTCAATCTGTGAGAGGGAAGAGCCTGAAAGGCATGTCATGGCTCTCCCACTCTGCCCTTGCCCATGTTCCCTAGGCAGGACAAATTGTGCTGATCTGTCCCAGGTTGGAGGAAGCCTGCTATTGGAGCCTGGAGTAGGCACAGACAACACACTGTGGGAATGGAAATAAGATGAGAAGACTGTATCCACGGGGGTGAGGGTGTCAGGTCAAGTAGCCCAAGGGGTCCTCCCTGTGTGGGAAGTTACTGATAGCGTGGGCGTGGGGTACCTCTATAGGGAAGGCAGTAAGAGTGATAGGAAGCAATGCAGTGAGCTCTTACTAACTAACTATAAGCTCTTACTAACAAATCCAGAAAATGCATCAGACTGAATCCTGATGAGGAAATCCAGAAAAGTCACAGTGAGTCCTTTGTCCATCCCAGCTGGTCATAGGCAGAGAGACAGGGAGGTCTGAGGACACTGGGGACAGGTCAGACTAAGAGCACACTCTCAGCAAGATACGTCGGCACCTGGGAGAAGCTGTGCATCAAGGCAAGAGGAGGTTCCGGACCTGATAGAGAGCCGAAGGACTCAAAATACAGAATAAGACAAATATCTTTTCATGTGTGTCCAATTGGAAATTTGTTTTGATTGGCTACACACATTTGTAATGAAGTTTGTTTTTCTCATGTTCTCAATTAGGGAGAGATTGGAGTGGGAGGTGGAGAATGTGGATCTTGGCTGATTAAAACAAAATACATTTTTTTAAACAAGAAAAAAAAGGAAACTGATTAACAAAATGACCAGTCACAATTCCTGAGGACTCATGATGAAACATGCGGCCCATCTCTTGACTGAAAGATAATGGACTCAATCAGGTTGAGACATAGGTTTTTTGGAGATGACCGATGAGAAATTTTGTCCTGATGTTTGTAACAAGGTTTTTCCCCTTGTTTTCCCATTTAGTAAGGGCTTTGGGATGGAGGAAGAGAATAGGAGGGAGAAGAGTCTGATCTTTGTTTGAAAATTAAATTAAATTTTAAAAAATCTAAAAGGAATCCTGAGAACTAATCTAGGCTTTCCTACTAACTAGCTGTGTGGTCTTGGGTAAATCATTTCTCATTTCTTGAGCCCTAGCTGACTCACACTTATAAAATGAGATAGCTAGACTAGGTGGATTCAAAGGGTCCTTTGAGCTCGGGCATTCTTGTCTCTCTGTCTTCTAAGTCCTTTCCAGTTCTGACATTTTATGCGTGTGTTCTAAGGTGCCTTTCTAGCTCAAACAGTCTATGTTCTATGTTCCAAGATTCATTCCAGCTCTAATATTCTAGGTTCTGCGGACTAAGAACCATCTAACCTAAAGATTTATGATCTCTACAATAAGGCAAGATGAGAGGAAAATGGGAGAAGGAAGAAACAAGAACGAGGGGAAGAGAAGAAAGGAACAAGTGAGAATTGGCACTTGCCAAAGAGCCAAATGGACGTTCCAGTTTCCCATCTCTCTCTTTAGCCGGGACAAGCAGCCTGCTGTCTGGGAGGAAGTGATTCTCACCTCGAGGATCTTGGCAAGCTTTTTGCTGTTCTTGAGCTCCAGGGAGGCCTGGTGCACACACTCATAGCTGCCTTTGATCTCCTCGGTTTTCTCTTGCAGGGTAGTCTTGAAGTGAAGGCTACGCAGTCGGGTTTTATATTCTGGAACGGACAGCATCTAAGCAGAACGGAGATGTCACAGGGAGGCAGCCTGTGACCCCACCCAGCCTCACCCACCCCATGCTCTTAACCCTGCTACCCTGTCCCTGGAGTCCAACCTTGGACATGTGACCCAAGGACAGGCAGGAATGGAGATGATGAGCTCTAAGTGGAGACTGCTCTTTAATATCATCAATTACTGTTCTCTTTTCATCTTATTATTTGATGGAGTTGAAGACAAAGGACTCTCCTAAGATGGTCCCTTTGCCTTTAATGTTCACCAGCTAATCGTGCAGGTGGATAAAGTGACTGCTTTTTGTAACTGAAGAAGTCTTAAGATTAATGGTAATAATTAATGATTAATAAAATAATTATTAATTAAATCAAATGATTTACATAATAATTAAAGATAATTCTTAATAAAGGCTAAGAGAATCCGCATGCTGCACTGAATTCAAATCTCTCCCTTGACATGCTCTGGCCAGGGGATCCTGGGCAAATCCTAACCTCTGGGTGCCCTGGGGGACTTTCTAACAGGAAACACTGAGGAGGAGTGGTCTCCTTGCATTCATAGAGTTCCCTAATACCAGTGAAATCATAAACTGGATTAAAGAAAAATGACAGGATTTTAGACTGAGAGCTAGGAGGGCCCTCAGAGGACAATGAATCCAACCCTTCTCATTTTACAGATGAGGAAAGTGAGAACTGGGGCTTATGTGACTTGCCCAAGGTCACACAGGTAGTGAGTGTTAGAGATAGAACTCAAACTCAGGTCCTCTGACCCTAAACAGAGCTCTTTTCCCAACAACATTCCTTTACATGTATAGAGCAAATCACAGTTTTCAAAGCCCTTTACATCCATTATCTCATTTGAGCCACATAATAGACTGGTAAGAGAGTCTAGGCAGGGCCTATTCCCGGTTTACAATCGTGAAAGCGGCGGTGCAGCATGTTATTAAGGCCACTTCACCCAGGAAGGTCTCCTGACTCCCCCACCAATATTCTTCCCATTCAACCAGATAACCTTGTAGGGCCCCCGGCTCCCTCTTATTTATGGGGAGCAGTGGTCCAGGGGTCACAGAAGATTTCTTCCCACACAAACCACTGAGGGCATGTTCTTTTCTGTCAGAAAACTGAAGAAAAATTGGGCTCAAAATACAACTTGAGGGACTTGTGGTGGCAGCAAGGAAGCATTTCCTAAAAGTGTTTGCATCTGGTCCCTTATTTGGCTGTCCAAGAGGGCAGTCACCTCTTTTTCGTCTGAATTTTGTAACTCTCCAGCAAGTACAAGCACAATGTTTTGCACATAGTAGGTGTTTAATAAAGAAAGGGATAAGGTTAGAGACTTGGACCTGTGATTTCACCAATAAAGGGGTCTCCCAGGTGAGGAAACTCCCTCCATTTAAGCAGGCTGGCATTTTCTCTGCAATTTATAGTCTTAGAGAGGTTCCTAGAACATTGAGAGATTAAGTGACTTGCTTATAGACAGTAAGTGTCAGAGGGAAGATTTGAACCCTTTCTGGCTCTAATGGTCAGTTTCCTACTCACTCCACCAATAAAGGCATATTGAATAAATAAAAGGCAGCAAGGTGGTACAGAGGATAGATCCCTGGGCCTGGAGTCAGGAAGACTTGAATTCTAATCCATCCTCAGACACTTAACATGCTGTATGACCCTGGGTAAGTCACTTAACCTCTGTCTGCTCTAATTTCCTCAACATAAAATTGGAATAAAAATAACACCTACCTCCCAAAATTGTTGTGAGGATGTAATGAGACAATATTTGTAAAATGTTTACCACAATGCCTGGAACATAGTAGGTGCTTAATAAATACTTATTTCCTGTCTTTACTGTGGAGCAGACACTGCATTAGGATTCAAGAGGTCTGAGTTCCAGCTCAGGGTCTACCACTGACTGATGATCCTTGGATTTTTAGGGGAGCTGGTAGCATTCTTTTAAAATAGAATATTTTCCTAGAAATTGTGTTCAAAGACAGCAGCTCTGGGAGCCTACCAGGACTCTCCCAGACAACCCCCCGGTACGCCGGGTCTGTCACCTGCAGGACAAACTGGTCAGGCTCGCTCAGCTGGCTGGGGGTGTCCCTGTAGCCCTGGTAGCGCTTCTCTTCCTCGGCATCAGGAGCATACAAGAGGAGCTGCTTGAGGTGGGAAGGCTCCAGCCTCTCGCTCTCCATGTTCATGAGGATCTGGCGGAGTTCAGGTGGTGACAGTTTCAGGTGAGCAATGAGTATGGCTGGGGAGTGTGGGAGAAAGGAAGAGCCACACAGAGGAGTCAATGGGAGAGGAAAGGGGCCTGCCTGGCTACTCAAGCAGCCACTGCCATTGTCCTTGGGGCCATCCAGCCTCAGACAAGCCCATGGAAGCTCTGTGAGCTCCTCAGTGTCAACCAGAGTTCTTTCTTGCCAACTGTTGTAGACATCCATCTAGGGTTTCATATCCCACTCAGATTTAGAAGAATCAGAGGCTCCCAGAGCTAGCAGAACCTTAAAGTTCACTTGCTGTAATTCATTTCATTAGCAAGAGGAGGGCTCTGATGCCCACAAGAGGGGCACAATTGATATGGATACAAATAGTGCCATAAGGGTCACTTTCCCAGGTTGAGGGGGTCTGAGGCTCATTCTATAGCCCATCCTGTAACTTGAGAGTATCCTAATGCCCTTTCCCCCAATCCTGAAATACCATGCAATTTACACCAAAAGAATCGCTTTTGTGCCCCTTATCCTGCGTCCCCTATCCTGTCATTTCTCTTCCTCATCCTGTGTCATGACAATTTGTCCTTATCTTGCAAGCAGTCACCTTCCTCACTTTGTTTGTACTTATTCTGTCCCTAGCTCTCCAGCCTCCATTGGAAACCCTATAAATGACATCATTGTCCTACAGACTGTGTTAACTTTCTGCCTTCATAAGTCTGGTTCTTTTCCTATATTAGAGCCTTTGTTTAGCTCCTTGCTATATCTCAGGTTTGTATGCTTTTGCATCAATAAGCTCCCAATAGCAACAGAGAAGGTCTAAGTGAATTCTTTCACATCCAAACCAGCTCTAACAATTCTAAACCTCATCACCAGGATTCAGGTCACCTAGCTCCTTACTGAGAGTCAGAACCCTGACGCCTGGTGCTGTACATCTTCCACATTCCCCTGCTGCCCATAGGGAATGGCAAATGTCTGTCATCTTGGCCTGCCTTCTACCTAGACTCCAATCCAGAAGCAATGATAACTAACTTAAAAGCAAAGTCAGAGAGGCATCTGTGGGGTACTGTGCAGAGAAAGGCTGCAAGAATCAGGAAGACCTGGGTTTGAGTCCTCCCTCTGACATGGGCTGGCTGGGTGATGCTGGACAAGTCCCCTAACTCCTTAGCACATCAGGCCACTCTGATTCTAGAGGTTACAGAGCACATGCCCATCTGCATTATTGAAGGGAGCTTCCTCACTACATGTTCCCTCTACCAAAGAAGACAAAGATCTGGTCCAAAAACAAAGTGCATTAAGACACACAGGGCTAAGCTACCTTGGTCTCATACCAACCACCTCCTCTTGGGTTAAATTACCTTCTCCCCCAAATGAATGCTTTGAGGCCTTGGGATGGTATTACTTGGGCATTTTTCCACACTTGGGTCATCTACATCACTGGAGTCAAACTCAAATAGAAACGTGGCCACTGAACCTTATGTGAAGATCTCTACTTGTTGCATATTGACTTAGAAAACCACATATTAACATTATCTATGTGTTCTATTGTATTTTTATTTGTTTTGTTAAATATTTTCCAGTTACATTTTAATCTCCTTCTGGCAGTGCTCCTAAGTGTTGCCCCAGCAATTCTGCCAGCTTCTGGGTGTTTGATATCTATAGAGCAAAGGCAAAAAAGGGATTTTGGTGAATTCTCAGTGTAATGAAGAGCCTCTCCTACTCTCAGCTCCTTTCCTGTGCCCCAACAATAAAGGAGAGACTTTCTGATCTGTGTCACTATTCCCATAAAATTTGTGTATTATGTTCCTCATTTTCCGAGGAAGAAGGAATCCCCGAAATTATTCCATTGGTTTTTGCTGCCCCACCTCCCCCCTATACACACACATTCACTTACATGTATTATAGGCCTTCTTATGAGACAAGATCTCGACCACATCTTTCTTTTTAAAGGGCTCAGGTGCAAGTGTTGGCTCTGGAAGAGAAACTGAAAGATTTAATCACAGGTAAGGTTGTGGCTGGTTTTCTCCAGCATTGGAGAGGAGAATGAGAAGCAGGTACTGAGTGAGTCAGAGAGACAAAGCTCTCAGCCACATCTCTCTGAGCATCCTGGAACTGGGGAAATTCTGAGCTCTCGATGACTGAGCTGAAAAAACAAAACAACAGGTGAGATCCACAGACCCATAGGATGAGCGTCCTCTTTTCCCCACTACTCTTCGCCTCATTTCTGGCCAACCAGGTCAGAAGGTTTCTATTCTTAGACCCAGAATTCCTAACTATCATAGAATAAGAGATGTGTTCTAGAGCTGGGTGAGGCCTCTAGTCATCATGTCTCACTGCATTTTTCAGATGAGGAAACTAAAAAGCATTTGAACCCAGGCCTTCTAATTTCAAAATTCTTTCTACAGTACTACACTGTCAGGGCTGTTGCCATCCACTGGACTTCTGGGGAATTGGGGAGGTTCTTCTGTACTCAAGAAACTATGCCCCACATTATTAGGGATATGGAAAAGCTCTTTTACAATCCCTACAGACTCTCATGTCCAGAATAACCAGATTAAGTACCACAAAGGACCTCCCCCTTTCCTCACCCCACGTCCACCCTGACCTGGGACAAAATAGAAGAGTTACTTTAATACATTCAAATATATGCAAACACAGAACATTATTAGAGAGCTACAAGAGGCCTTAGGGATTATGTATTCCAGTCTCCTCCTCTTGCAAACATAGAAACTGAGGTCCAGGAACAAAGTGACTTGTTCAAATTGTCACTCTCATGGGGCTAGTAAATGATAGTCATGACTAGAACATCCACGGCTCCTGACTTTTGGTCACCTTGTTCATTTTCACTGTGTAATTATGGGGAAGAACTCAGACAAGTCAAAACTAGCATGAGGAAACTGGGGCTTTGCTCTAGGGTGCCAACTTCCAGGGAGGTACCTTT
>CM053769.1:47570815-47642251 GCA_028658325.1 Potorous gilbertii | reverse complement strand
GGTGTTATTTTCTTCAGCATTTTTTTGGGTCTCCTTTAGCAAGGTGTTGACCTGTTTTTCCTGCTTTTCTTGCATTTCTCTCATGTCTCTTCCCATTTTTTTCCTCCACCTCTCTCACTTGATTTTCAAAATCCTTTTTGAGTTCTTCCATGGCCTGAGCCCATTGAATATTTATTTTGGATGTTTGGAATACAGAAGCCTTGACTTCTATGTCTTTCCCTGATAGTAAGCATTGTTCTTCCTCATCAGAAAGGAAGGGAGGAGAAAGAAAGTAACCTTCTATGGTCTTATTTTTTTTCCCTTTTCTGGGCATTTTCCCAGACAGTTACTTGACTTCTGAGATTCCTCTCCACCCCTACCTTGCCTCCAGATCCACCCAGCTAGTGCTTGGGGTCTGAGATTCAAATACTGCTTCCCAGCTTGAGGGCTTTCAGAGGGGGCAGGGCTACTATTCAGTGCAAGATTAAATTCCAGTGTTCAGGTGGGGGCAGGGCTGCTATTCAGTGTGAGATTAAGTTCAGGTGCTCAGGTTAGGGCAAGGCTGCCACCAGGGGCTCAGTTCCCTCAGGGGGTTTATGTGGAGACCTTCAACAATGGATTTGAGCTCCTGCCTGCTTTGAGAGCCCCTGTCTGCTGTTGCCTCTGGGGCTGCCTCCCGAGGGGGCCTGAGTTATGGAGATACCCCACTCCGTTCTCAGCCAGCCAAAAAGGCTCTCTCACTGACCTTTGGTGTCTGTGGGTGGAGGGACCTGCGGGGCTGCTGGAGATTCTGTCCCTGAAACCTGCTCGGATCTGCTCCTCTTGGTGCTGCAAGGCCAAGGCAGGGCTGGGCTCTGCTCCAGGTCCAGTGTGTGACAGACCTTTGGTGTTGGTTTTTCAGGGCTCTCTGGAACAGAAATCTCCTCCACTCTGTTGTTGTGTGGCTTCCGCTGCTCCAGAATTTGTTGGGAGTTCTTTTTTACAGTTATTTTATGGGCTGTGGGTTAGGAGCTAGCATATGTGAATCTTTCTACTCCATCATCTTGGCTCCTCCCTCCTTAATTTCAATTCAATACTCATACCTCATCAAACTCTACCATTGCTCTCTCTGCTTCAACTTTTTCAGGCTGCTGAATACCACCGGAGAAAGTTATATAATCATATGGACTGGGTCTATCTGATGTCAGTTGGGCCCCCACTGCTGGAGGACCACCCTCTCATTCTTCCTTTGTTGACTATGTCACTATCCATTTATGCTTTAAAGAAAGAAAGAAGGAAAGAAGGAAGGAGAAAATGGAGAATGGAAGAGAAGGAGGAAGTACATATTTAGTAAGCACCTACTATGTGCCAGGCATGGTTCTAAGCAATGGGAGTACAAATACAAGTAAAAAAGAAAATCAGTCATTGCCCTCAAAGAGCTTCCACTTTAATAGGGAAGACAACATACAATGGGGAGCAGAATGGGGCGGGGGGGGGGGGTTGGGGGGTGGGGTGGGAATGAAGATACAGTTCTTTAATCCAGAGGTCCAAGGCATCTGTGGCATAATGAAAAGAGTGCTGGATTTTGGATTGGAGATCTAATCTGTTACACTTATGTGACTTTGATTAAATAATTTACCTTCTTTGGGGCCTGCGTCCTTATCTCTAAAATGAGGGGGATTGGATTGTGTGGTCTAGACAAATAGATAAATCTACAATCCTATGAAGCCAATGACAGTGCTTAATTCCTATGTATATGAATGTGACTTAAAATACCAATATGTAAGCAAGTGAGAAAGCATTTATTCATCACCTGATGTGAACCAGACACTTTGCTAAGTGCTAGAGATGCAGACAGAGAAACAGTCTTTGACCTCAAATAACTTACCAGGAGAACCAAAAAGTCTTTCCATCTTTTGTATTTATTCTTTGATTTAGAGCCATAGATGCTATTTGTAGAATCTGCCACTGATTTTTTGTTTTGTTCCTATTCATTGTTGGTTGAAAGCATTAACCACCCTCTTCCCCAGAAGGGAGGATGTATTCAAATCTAAATAGTTGAATGCTAGGTAAATATGCAGCAGCTGTTTCCAACTGTAATTTTTTTTCTGAGGGTTTGAGCCTAACATTTCTTCTGCCCTTTCTATCTTGGGTCTCACTTTGAATTAATATATAAGTATTGTTTTGGTGGTTAAGTTTTAGACCAGAGTTGACAGAAGTTGAAGATATTCTATCCATCCTCAGAAAAGCCTTGGACTCATATGCTTTGGAATTCTATGAGAAGGAACATCATTAATGGTTAAATAGTTAAACCACTCAGAAGCATAATCATGCTGATAGAATGTAAGGTCTTGGACCACAAGGACCGTTTCGCATGTCTGCGGAGCCGTGGTACCTAGTACAGTGTCTGACTCATGGTAGAAAGTTAATACTTTCTTTTTGTTTGATGAATACTACCAAGATATGTTGGAGAGCTTTAACATGTTGTCACAGGCCTGTCCTCCTTTGATTCTCGAAGCAGGGAAGTAATGAGGTATGATCATTCCCATTATAGTTGAGAAAAGTAAGGTTCTAGAATCTTAAATTAAATATATCGAAAGCAGTACTCATTGCTTTCTCCTTCTAGCCTGCTCCTCCTTCTAAGTCACCAATGTAAGTCAAGTTTACACATCGCCATCCTTCCGATGGCGTCAGTTCACAGGTTCAGTATCACACCTGCCTTTTTACAAACCTAAGCTGTGGCCAAGCCTTGATGATTTCTCCTCATCATCTCCCATTCATTTCTTTAGCTTCCCTCAGGCAGCCAACTCATTTCATGCAAACCCTCATCACCTCATACTTGGACCATTGCAGAACCCTTTTATTTAGCCCCCCTGCTTCCCATCTTTTCCCTTTCCAGTCCATCCTCCAGAGAGCTACCAAAGCAATCTTCCTAAAGTACAGATCTGATCACTTCACTTTTGTGGTCGGGAATTTGCAGTTACTTCCTATTGCCTCTAGCATAAAAGCCAGACCCTCTCTGGCATTTAAAATCTCTCACAGATTGGCTCCAGGCCACCTTTCCAGGTTTATTTCAAGTTGTTCTCCTTTACAAACTTCATGTTTCTGTCAAACTGGCAGTAACAACACTTCATCTCCCATCTTTATACCTTTGCTCAGGCCATCCCCCTATGTGGAATGCTTTCCTTCATCACCATTGTCCAAGAATAGAATTACTCCCCCAGATCACTGGCCCTGCTTCTAGCCCTTCCCCTTAGTGATCATCTAGGGGAGTAACCCTGATGGAGAAGGGTTTCCACATCTCTGCCATCATAACCAATGATCAAATGCCAACATTGGGTAGGTAAGCTCAAGATTGCTGGAATAGCAATGCCCCCACCCCAGAAGGTCAGTTATGCTTCTAGCCTGTTCCTCTCTCCCAAACATTATGCAGGGGATCCATTCCTGTGGAGCTTCAACCTGGCAACTGACAATGTAGGAACTACATCCCCCACCATCCTCAGCAGCCGCAACTACTAATGACCTCGAAAAGAAATTCCTTAGCTCAGTCAAATGATTCAACATCAGAAATGGGTATGGTTTCATCTATGAAATGTACCCAAAGAGGCATTGCCATCCGTTGTGCTACCGTATGTGAACAATCACTGGTCCCTTCTGTCCCATTTGCATCTGAAACCTCTTCTCCTTTTTGTCTCCCCCATTCAAATATGGGTGCCTTGAAGGCAGGAACTGCTTTTCTTTTTCTTTTGTATCCTCAGGATTTAGCATTCTTTACATGTAGTAAGAGATTAACAAAATGCTTTTTCACTCACTCATCCCTAAATCCTTTTCAGGTTTAGCTCAGGCATCATTTCCTGCAGGAGCCCTAAATGAGCCATTTCTGATTCCCTGGTTAGGGTTCCTTAACTATCCCCTATTTTCCATTGTATTTATTTACCTAAGTATATGTCTTATTACCGCCTGCCCCGCCCCCCTTCCCCGGTAAATGTGAGCTCTTTGAAGGCACTCACTCTTTTAGGTTCCAACTCTGTATCCCTAGTATCTCATATACCGAGCTTTTCATATAGAAGGAACTTTATAAATGTTTGTTCAAATGAGCTGAATTGAAAAAGCTTTTGCACAAGGTCAGCATGGCTAATACAAGAAGAAAAGATATGAACTGGGAAGAAGAAGCATTTCATTAAATGTCTCTGATATCTAAAATCTATAGGGATTTGACATAAATCTATATGATTAAAAGCTATTTACTAATAGTTGAGTGGAAAAAGGAAATAATTTTCAAAAGCAAAAATGTTAACCATCAACAGCTCCCTGAATAATTGTTTAAAATCCCTGGCTCTGCTGTATTAACTCCCTCCTGATCAGGGTGTGCTGGAACCAGCTCGAATAGTCTGAATGTTTAGTAAATTAGTTTAATGAATATTTGCTGAATTGAATTAGTTAGGTGCAGGGGTCTGCTAGTAAAGGTTAAACAACTGGCTCTCTGAAAATGTAAGACATTTTTAAATTTGATCTGCAGCAAACATTCATTAAGTGCAAGTTTGATCTGCAGCAAACATTCATTAAGTGCATATGTGCAAGACTTCCTCTTAGGCTTGGGATATAAATATGAAAGCAGATAAAATGTCTGTCCTCAAGGAACAAAATCTCCTAGGGAAGATATGATGTCCATATTTTTACATTTACTATTATAAATTGAGAGTTGGATGGGACAAAAAGGGGAGTCAAGTTGAACGCCCTCATTTTATAGATTAGGAAAGGATGGGTAGGATCCTGTGACTTATGCTAGTACTAGATATATGACCAAGCTAAACAATCAATCTGTTGTCATGGAGGTGAAAACCAGAACTGGAAAAAAAGTAGAGCTGGCAGTCAGAATGTAATTCAACCTCTCTGGTATTTCAGGGACCAAGCAGGATTGAAGGACCTGTGAAAATGCTTCATCAAGTACAGATCCTTTTAAAGAGAGGTGACCACTGGTTGTGGTCCTTGATTCTGGGAGTCATGTGGGACATAGAAACACTTCTGATTGGTTGGTTGGTTTACAAAAATATATTTTTTGTTTCTTTCCCTGTTTAGGTACTCCATGTATGTTCTCGTGAGTGGGAGTTTTAAGATGAAATTGTAGGGTTGAGTTATAACAGAACTAAGCTGCTTGACATATGGCACCCAGCAAGGGAGCTGAATGATTTATTTGAAGGTTTAAAAAATTAACACAATGATTCAGAAGAACTAGAATCATGTGGAAACCATACACTATAACTTGAACCCTTCCCCATGCCTGGGGAGAGTTAGGATGGGAAGTAGGTTATTTCTTGGGGATTAGGATAGAAGTAACTACATGGCCCAGGAAGTCCCTGCATGATGGGCATGAAAGAAAATCCTTTTTCTGGGTAAAGGTTCATTTGCTTTGTGGATATAGCACCTGCACCCCCTCTCCTTTTATGGAGCTTCCAAGGATTCCAGATTCAATGTTCAAAATACTTTGTGGGTCTACATCCACTCAGGATGATAGCTCACAAGCCTCCTACCAATGTATTACATTTTTTGGAGTCAGCCAAAAGACATAATTACTTCAAAACAAAGGAATTTAATGAAATGGCCTAGTAAGGAAAATTACAATAAAATGCGTATATGTACAGATATATGCATATATATATGGCATACCCTTCCATAAATGTATAGATCATTGGTAGAAACATAGGGATCAAGCATAAGAGACTGACACTTTCAGTATACATGTGAAGGTCCAAAGGTGACTCACTTCCAATGGTCTTACGAGGTCATCTTGAGTTTCTGGTGTGTTCCCTGGGTCTACTATTTACTGGATTCAGGATCCTTGCTTGCCTCATTATTCTTCTGAGCTTTTTTAGTCTCAATTTGATTGTGCTTTGGTAGTGCATGGTTTTCACTGGGCACTGATCCCTGCTTTTGTCTTCTGAGATCATACCTTGAGGAACAGCCAAGCCATTGAAGCTTCAGTCTGATAGACTGTAGTAGCTAGAATTTAGCCCTGCTGGGGCCAGGCAGATATTTCTTGACTCACCTCTTTCAAACCCTAGTTAACAGAGATGAAACATAATAGTAACCTGAGTTTAAGGTTAGATCTTTCCTTTTTGACACCAGTTTTTGAGTGGAGATCCAAGTCTTCAATTACCAGATAACTATCTAATTTAGGGATAGAAACTCATAGATATTCTTAAAATCTTCTTTGAGCCAGAATAAAAGGTAAACTAAGGGGCAAAGTGAGAATTCTTCACTGAAAGATGTCAGCATCAAAGTCTGGTTGCTTTAGTGTTATATTTTGGCCACTAGAAAACCTCAGTCTCCCTACAGAAATGATGTGGCAACTTGGGACATGCCTTAAGAAGAGGACCAGGATTGATGGAACAAGAAATGTTTACTGGAAGACCGGGGAGGGGGCCCACGATCTCAGTGCTCAGATGTCTGAAAGGCCACTGTATGGATGAAGAATTAGATTTACTCTATTTCATCCCAGTTCAAGGAAATGAAAGGATGATTCATTATAAGGATGACCTTCCTAGCTAGATGATACAATGAGTGTTGGACTTTGAATATGGAAGACCTAAGTTCACATCCAAGCTCAGGTACTTACTAGGAGAGTGATCTCGGGCAAGTTACTTAATTTAACATCTGTTTGCCACATTTCCTCATCTGTAAAATGGAGATAATAGTAGCATCTAGTTCATGAGGTTTTTGTAAGGGTCAAATGGGATCCTTATGTAAAGTGTATGTATGTAAAGTGTATGTATGCAAAGTATATGTATGTAAAGTGTATGTATGTAAAGAGTATGTATGCAAAGTATATGTATGCAAAGTGTATGTATGCAAAGTGTATGTATGCAAAGTGTATGTATGTAAAGTATATGTATGTAAAGTGTATGTATGTAAAGGTTATGTATGTAAAGTGTATGTATGTGAAGCGCTTTGCAAACCCCTAAAGTGCTACATACATACTAGCTATTAGCTAGTATTATTATTAGAGAGTGGGCAGCTAGGTAGTGCAGTGGATAGTGTGCCAGGCCTGGAGTCAGGAAGACTTATCTTCCTGAGTTCAAATATGGCTCCTGATACTTACTAGCTGTGTGACCCTGGGCAAGTCATCTCACCCTGTTTTCCTCATTTTCCTCATCTGCAAAATGAGTTGGAGAAGGATATAGCAAACCACTCCAGTATCTCTGCCAAGAAAACCCCAAATGTGGTCATGAAGAGTTGGACACAATTGAACAACATTATCAGGGTGATCCCACGTGGAACTTGCCATGAATTGGGGTGGTGTGCAGAAAAGGTATGCTTTCTGTTTAACTGGAAGTTGGTTCAATATTCTCCAGGATTGGAATGTTGTCTAACAATAGCCATCTCTGTAGGGAGAGGGGGGTAAGAAAAAAAGGGAAAAAAATGTATACAATAACTTTATTATATATTTAAAAGAAATAGCAAGTTGTAATAGATTTGCAGTCTCATGTGAAATCATCTTTTTATTATACTATGTTATGGAAATGCTTGTTTTATTCCATAAATTAAAAAGAAGATGAGAAAGAAGAAGGAGAAGGATGAGAAGAGTTACATGCTGTAGGTACAGAGTGGACTAAACAACCTCTGAACTCCCTTTCAACTTGATACATCCTATAATTCTGTTTTCTGGGAAGGGGAAGGTTCAGGATTTAAACAGATTTGGAGGATTGTGGAATTTTTAAATTCACATGAAAGCTTTTGGTGATTCAGCTCCCACCAGTGAAATGAGGAAGATCAAAGGGCCTTTAGTGAATCCGCACTGGCATTTTATAGCAAGTCATCTCTCTAGGTTAACACTTGTACTTTCTCTGTTCCAGTTTTATAACCTTGAAGTATTTGACATTTAATAGAAAATTCAATCCTGGTCACGTGGTGGCTTTCTATTGATGGGTACCTTGTGATTTGGATGTGGGTTAAAGGCACCTCTGGTGATAGCTGGCTGCCGAAGACGTCAAAGTGGAACACGCACCAGGGGGCAAGGACTATTTTTTCCCCCTTACTTATGTAATGTATCTCTCAGCCACCCCTACTCTCAGAGGAACTCAGACTTTGATTTCAAAGCAATGAATTTACAAGGGTGAAAATGAAAGAAGAGAGCCTCTGGTGGTGAACTTTCTTAGTTCTTTAGAAAGGAAAAAATTGCAAATGATGAAACTTCTGGAAGCCCAGTTGGAGAAATGTACAATTGTTCTTGCAGCCACTCTAGTCCCACTTGGTCACATTTTGTTAAGCAAAAGATTGAAGCTTAGATCAAGTCGGTGTTCCACTGGATGGAAACATAAGGTTCTTTTCAGCTCTGCGGTCCTAAGGCCTTTAGATACTTTTCTCAAATTCCTCTGTCTAGGTTTGAACCAAGACAAATACAATCTGATTATCCATATTCTTATGTCAGAGGAAAGAGATTCCTATTCCTCTTCACTCCCTCCAAAGCCAGTCCCAAGTCTACAAGTTCCCAGTTCCTGGTAGTTATCTACTCTCTTTCCCTCATGGTATCCCGCCTCCTGATGTCCCTTGAAAGGCAAACTGTATTCCTAGAATTCAGAGCTGAATCCTGGAATGCATTTCTTCAAAGAAACAGTCATCTAAATGGTAGTAGGTAGGAATAGTGCAAAAAGACACGATGAGTTCTATACACTTTGGGTACAATAAACTTTAATGGCTTGGGAACCTAACCACCCATGATAATATTGTTTCTGTAGGAAAATATGTTCTGCATTCCTTTTGGGAATGGAATCCACTCAGAGGATAGGAGATTGTCCGTACACATACAGCGGTGACTAATGATAAGAGTACCTCAGATTTTTATAGCATTTGATAGTTTGTAATGAGCTTTCACAGAGCTCCTTTCATCGAATCCTCTTAGCACCCTTGCAAGGTTTTTAAGGAATCCTTACCCCCTTTTTACAGATAAAAAACTAAGGACCTTAGAGATTAAGTGATTTGTCTGAGGTCACACAGTGATATCCAGTCTGGTACTCTACTATATCATTTCATTTTGCTGTGTAATCTTTTTTTGTCCTTGCTTAAAAAAAAAATGCTTCCCACATGCACACAGATTCACATATGTGGAGTGCCTTTATTGTTTTAATATGGTTTCCAGGCTTCTAGTGGGTTATTCACTTTTAAAATTCTTCCTTTCCTGTGACCTCATTTTGTCACAGTTCTCTTTTCTAAAACGGAATAACCCTTTAACGTGTTTCTTTTAATTTTCCCCCTCTTACCACAATGTGGGATTTAATTGTGTTGTGATCACTGTTCCTTAATTACCTGCAATTACTTTCCTATGCCAGGCTCCGTTCATTACCAAGGAAAGAATACTGGCTCCCATTTATGTAGTCCTTTGTTGTTTCCTGAGTGCTCTTTTCAAAACATTTCTGTGAGCTGGGTAGTGTAAGTATGATCATTCCTGTTTGACAGATGAGGAAATTGTCATTCAAAGGCACCCAATATGCAATCATAAATACAAGAGAAGGGGCCTAAACTTAGGTCTGCTGACTTTCTTTAGTGCTATGAGTCTAATATATGTCTTTTTTTCATTCTAAAGCTTTTGTTCTGGGAAATTGTAATGTAATTTATTTTTGTTAACTGCCCTGCTCTTCAGCATCGTATCATTTTAAGTTCACTTGCTTTGAATCTATGATCTCGTTAGTGTGGGCTTTCCTTCTACAATAGTAGAACTGCTCATTGCAGTTCATCCTGGGTGAGTCTTGTCTTCCTATTTCTCTTGCTCCTCCAAGCATTCAATGTGCTGATATCTTCCTTTAGATTTCTTAACATTATTGGGCTACCAATAGAATGCACGAGCTGCCCACTAACTATCCCTTAGCAGTTGGTTGCTATGTGAGCAACTTATTTTCTTTTCTGGTCCTACATCTGTTTGATTATATCTTCTTAAAAGTTGTATTTTTATTTATTTTATTAAATATTTTCTAATTACATTTTTAAAAATTTAACATTTGTTTTTAAGTTTTGAGTTCTAAATTCTCTCTCTCCCACTTGCCCCTTCTTCATCCATTGAGAAGGCAAATAATATGGTAAGTCTGATTATACGCTTTACACTTTTCCTTGGTATTTTGCAGCCTACCATATGTCACTCTTTTTTGAGTCAGAGGAAGAGGAAGGGAATAAGTCTTTATTAAGCATCTGGGTGTGCCAGGCATTGTGCTAAGTGCTTTACAAATATCACTTTTGATTCTCGTAACAACCGTGGGAAGTTGCTGCTACTATTACCTCATCTTACAGTTGGAGAAACTGAGACAGGAACACATTAAGTGATTATTTACCTTTAAAATTCTTCCTTTCCTTTGCCCTTATTTTATCACACAGGTAAGTGTCTGAAACCAGGTTTAAACTCAGGCCTTCCAGGCCCAGTGCTCGGTGCCACCTATCTGGTGAGGAGCATAGCTGACTAGAACAGTGTATAGCAGGACTTTTTGTGCAGTCACCTTTTTTCTCTAGAAGGTCCAATGACTTAATTTTCAAATTTGGGTGACTCATGAAGTAACCTAAAAAATTTATACTTTGCAGAAAATTTGCCTTCTCAGGTTGCAATACTGGATTACATTGTCTAGGAACTCAAAATCCCTATTCCTCTACACAGAAGTTTACAGTTCATGAAGATTTCCCATGAATTATCCCCTTGGTCCCTGTGTATGAACACATCAAGTTCTTTATACATGTTATTGCCCTGGCTGTGCCCACTATGTCTTGGGGTGGGAAAGTCTACTCTCAGGACTCCCATGTACTTACTGCCTCAAGGCAGTCATTCCTGGGATGGGGCAAGGTGTAGGACACTGTATATATATAGGCACTTGACTTCCTCCTCCAGGACCATGCCCACTTTGTTGAATCCTGGTCTATGTAGGAAAACTAGAAGACAAAAGGGAGATTTTAAAAAGAGGCCAAGCATGGGTTGTTACTCTCTTTAATAAATTGTTAAGAAGGGGCAGCACCAATGACAAGAGTTCAACCTCTTAAATCTCAAGTCAGACAGCCAATCATCTCATTCCAGTCATTAAAAACCAGTCAAAAGTGGTTTGTAACCTTTAACAAAACATCAGTGCACATGTACATATCCTCCATGGTGATGGAGAACACCCTTCAGATGCTTCCTAAACCTCATGCACATGAGCTTATCAAATCGAACAGAGATTTTTCTGCTCAATCCCCTTTGTACTAGCATCTATGAACCCCTATTTACTTTTTAAATTTATTTATTTTTAGCTTTCAACTTTCACTTTTATAAGATTTTAGTTTCCAAAATTTTACCCTTCCATCCCTTCCCTCCTACCTAAGACAGCTTGCAATCTGATATACTCTATACATGTACAATCATATTAAACATATTTCCATATTAATCATGTTGTAAAAGAAGAATCAGAACAAAAAGGAAGAACCACAAGAAAGAAAAAACAGAGAGAGAATAGCATAGCACGCTTTGATCTGCATTCAGACGCTGTAGTTCTTTCTCTGGATGTGGATAGCGTTTTCCATCATGAGTCTTTTGGAGTTGTCTTAGACTGTTGCATTGCTGAGAAGAACTAAATCTATCAGTTGGCCATCAAACATTGTTGCTGTTACTGGGTACAAGGTTCTGCTCACTTCACTCCGCATCAGTTTGTGTAGGTCTTTCCAGATTTTTCTGAAATCAGCCTGCTCATCATTTCTTATGAAACAATAGTATTCCATTACATTCATATACCACATCTTGTCCTGCCATTCCCCAGGTCCTCTCAATTTCCCTCTATTATCCCCTCAATTTCCAGTTCATTGCTACCACAACAAAGAGCTGCTATAAATAATTTTGTACGTGTGGGTCCTTTTCCTTTTCTTACGATCTGTGAGCTCAGATTTAGACTAAAATCACTGAAATAACCTAGTACAATGGTTAACTAGGCACTGCAGGGCTGGTGACCTCCTCTACTTGCCATCTTGGTTTGCCCTGGAGTTCATTGCTCTGGGGTTACCTGACATCTATGGTGAAAACAGCCTCCCCCGTTCTCCCATTATATTTTCTTCACCCCCCCCCTTGGCTACTCTGAGGAAAGTCTCTACTTACAGAATTATAATTATAGAAATGGTTATGGGCTCAGAGTCTAAGGATTTTCCTCAGCAAGGGGTAAGTAAAAGGGCACCCATTGTACAAAAGTCAATCAGGTAGGGAACAGGTAATTTATTCCTATACAGAAGAGCAACAAAGGATCCTTGAATGATTAGAAGCAACTCCATTGACAAACCACAACTAGTGCAATCATTTGGGAGGCTGGTTAGTATTCAAGCCTCATTGGTACATAAACAATTTTTTGCAAGGAGCCAGTTCACATTTCACCTCCACAGAGCATTGTCTTTTCAAATACCAAGCCCAAATTTCTTTTGAGGGCTTCCCTCTCTGATACCAATTCTTTCCTTGCTGTAATCCGAATTCCACTACGGTTACTGCAGCTTCAACCTCTTTGATTGCTTCCCTTGTCATGGGCATTTTGCAGGCCTTCCTTGACCTTACAGTATTCATAGAGGGAATGCTAGAGAAAAGGAAATCCAAAAGGAGGGTCAAGGCATCCAGGGATAAACTCCACAGGGCGTAGGAGGCCCTGGTCCTACTCTTACTTAGGACTTTAGAAAGATCTTTCCTTTATCCTGACCAGAACCACATCTTGTCTTCTCTAGAGAGACCCACCATCAAGGAAACTTCCTCTTCTCTAAGGTGTATCACCCAACCTTGTCAATGATGGGGAATGAGTTGGAGTGGTCTTGATGGAACACTCAATCCAGCAATGAGTTTAGACATAGCTAGAAGCTGGCAGAGGATATCTGTGTGTGCTCAAGTTTCCTCATGGTCCTCTGGGGACAGTTAGAAAATATCTGTATACTCTCCAAAATGGAGGACTTGTTTTAAAATAACTAGACTATGCCATTTTACTGAATTTTACAATTTATTACCTCTCCTGGTTTTTACTTTGGAAGATTTAAAAATTGGATCATATAGTGGCATAGATTTACCTTGTTTTATTCATTTTCTGCCTTGTTTCTCCCTCCAAATTGGACCACCAGGAACCAAGCCTGTGAAGCTCTGATAGTTGGCTTTACACTCCTGGGAAGCATGAGTTCTCAACTTCACCTCAACCATTTTCTTCCCTGTACCACATCGCTCCACTCTCCTCCACTTCTTGCTCGGACAACTCGGGTGGGTACGCAGGTAGACTACATTATGGTTCCACTGCCCATCTCTGTGATTTTTCGTACTATAACTCTTTTCCCTGGCCATCATACATACATACATACATACATACATATATATATATATATATATATACATATGTACTTATACATACACACACTAAATAAATACAAGGTAGCTTAAAAGGGAGATGGAAAAGGCTAAGAGATTTTCTTGTGGTTAAGTTTATTTGCATTATTTTTTGCAGGTGGATGAAATACTTGGGGATCAGCCAGAGTTGAAGGAAAAGGTGTTTGCTGTTTTAAAGCAGTATGCTTCAGAGCGGAAGGTGGACTGTTTAGCTTATGCTCTGTCTCTGATTCTCACCAATGAGGACCATCAGATGCTCATTGACAACATCAGGTACACTGGGGGTCTGAAGCAGCGTGGGTGGAGCAGTGGTACAGACAAAATGCAAGGTTATTTTCTCCTACAGTCCAGGAGGATTCAATTTTGGGGTACCTAGAAATACATTATGATTAATCATTTTAATTTGTATTCATAAAAATCACTTTAATTTTTTGACATGCTTTCACAACCCTCACTTTAAAAAGAGACTTCTTTTTCCCATTTCTGTAAGGAGTAAGTATATTTAGAGGTTGGGAGACAGCAAATAAGTTTCTACCTTTGGGTTTCAGTTTCTCTACATATTAAATAGCTCTAAGATTCGGTGTTCTACTTCAGTAAATATTTATTAATTCCTTATTTTGTGTAGAGCTCCATGGAGGGAACTGAGGGAGGATTTGGGGGTAGCAGTTCAGAGCTATGGTTCATTAGTGTAGAGAACTGGGATTTGGGGAAGAAGGGAAATGAAAAGATTAAATAAAGGTCCCTACCTCAATGAACCGTAAAGCCAAGCCAAGGCAACAAGAATTTACTAATCACTATGTGCCAGGTATACTATATATAAGTACTAAATGCTGGTGATACAAACGCAAACAAAAGAAAGACAGTCCTTGCCCCGAGGACTTTACATTCCAATAGGAAAAGATAATACACAAAAAGGAGAGAGACAGACATTAAGACAGAAAAGACAGAGAGAAAGAGAGACAGACAGACAGACAGAGAGACAGAGAGAGACAGACAGAGGGGAGAGAGAGAAATGGTACCTTCTATTAGGGACATGGCACTGAAATTCAAAAAGTCAGAAATGAAGCCAAGAGGAGGAGGCCCTTAGAGGAACTCACCAATGAGAGAAAAGGGTCGGAAAGATTGTGTGTGTGTGTGTGTGTGTGTGTGTGTGTGTGTGTGTGTGGTGATATTCAAGGGTTAGAAAACTGAATGAGTCCATGGATGTTCCAGGGTAAGATAGCAACTGAGACCTGGTGGCAAAGTCCAGGAAGTCAGAAGCAGAGCCAGGAGGAGAACCTTTGTGGGGGATTATGGCATATATAAAAATAATAGCAATACAAATGGTACATAAGCACATTAGAGAGAATAAAGATTTTTAACCTAATGCTATATGAGGTGCTTTTCATAGCAGCGGGTCTTAAAGGATGTGTGGAATTTTAAAAGATGCAGATTGTAGGTAAGGAGAGTGTTTCAGACATGAGGAGCCCTTTGAGCAAAGACATGTGGTTTATGTTGAGGAGGGCACATAGTCCAGTTTTGACTATAGGATACAGTCAGTGATGAGAGTCAAAGGTGGACAGAACGGTAGCACCGTAACATTCAAGGCCTTGAACAGAGGACTGAGGGCCCTGGCATTCTAGACCCTATGCTGTAATGGCCTGTCCCCTGGGGCCTTGCCAATGGTGGGATGAGCTAGGGTTACAGATGAGAATCCTCCATGGTTCTGGCTGAAGTACTGTAGGGCTAAGTGCTGATGGGAGGCTAGAGTGTGGGTAGGACTAGTAGATTAGCAGTGAGAAAGGTCATGGCAATGAATTCTTTGTCCATGAGGGAAAGCATATTGTCTGGAGCAAGACCCAGTTACTGGACTAGAGAGCATCATTTGGTGCATTTATTAAGCGCCTACTATGTGTTAGGCACTGAAGATACAAAGACAAGATTGAAATAGCTTACCTTCAAGGAGCTTTCAATCCAACTTGTAGAGACAACATGTACATATACAAGATTGGCTACACGTATTCATTTATGTATATATATACATATATGTGCATTTATGTGTATGGATATATATATGTGTGTATATACGTATGTTGTATGTGTGTGTAGCCAACCTTTGTTGTCTCTCCAAGCTGGATTGAATACACACAAAAAGCGTGCATGTATACATATACATACATATTTATATACATGCACAAGATGCATGATGGTTAGAGTGATGGGTTTGCAGTTAGAAAGACCGGGTTCAAATTCTGCCTGAGACACTTATGGCTGTGTGACCCTGGACAAGTTACTTGATATCTCTGAGCCTCCGTTTTCTCATCTATAAAATAACAGATTTGGACAAGATAGATCTAAGGTTCCTTCTAGCTCTAAGTATATGATCTATAAAGACAAATTTTGAGGAGAGAGAATCTCACTTCAAGGGATTGTTGGTCAAAGCCAGCAGTAATGAGCTTGCTCTCACTTTTTAAAACCAAAGAATTTAAAAATTGCTCTGGTCTAGATAATAGTTGCTTACTATGCTAACAGGACTGAAGGGGAAAAGAGTATTGAAATAGTAAAATATTTCATTGGGACAGAAATGAATAGTAAAATGTAAGAAGAGGGGAGTCTGATACACTTTTATGCTTTTTTATGCTTAAAGTTTTATGGTCGCCTTTTGTTTTCACATCACAGTCATATTTGACATTTGACATGTGTGACTTCAGCACACACACACACTTACATATGAAGTACACATTTGCCCCATATGCATACCTCCACACACATACCCATGCATCCCCCCACTCCAAGTTGCTTCACCTCTGAATTTTCAGTATTTACTCTGCTTCCATCCCAGGGATGTTGTGTGAATCAAATTTAGTAAGATATGCATTGGCCTTTCTGTCCTGGTAGGTTCTGGGAATTAGCATGCCTGAGCCCTATGAAAATGAGGGCAGGTGTACTCCGGGCTCCATGCTCACTAGGGATCATTCCTGAAATCCATTCTCTCCTCCCTGCTGAAACTTAGAATCCCTAGATACTTTCAGCTCAAGCCTAAGCACTTCCTTTTATCTTGGGTCTTTCCTAAGCTACCCCAACAGCTACTGTGCCCCCCACCAAATTATCTTGTATTATTCATTTTGTATAAACTTATAAATAAACATTTGTTTCCCCTAATAGAATGTAAGCCCCAGCACCTAGCAGTGACTGGAAAGCACTACAGAAGATGCTTAATAAATGCTTATTGGTTGATCAAAAAGAACTGCCATTAACCCATCCAAAGGCCAAAGTATAATTTCTTTTTGATTAGAAAAAAAAGTACTCCTATTTGGGATTATAAACCACTTTTTGAACTCTACTGTAGGCCTAGCCACCCAGAAAGGCAAAAGGCAAGGAGTGAAGGATGGGAGGGCATCTATTGACTGACTGCTTTTTTCCCCACTGTTTCCTAAATTTTATGAGACAACGTGATGAAGACCAGTGCTGTTCAACTCAAATAAAAATGAGGACCACTGACTCCTACGTAAGGCCCTACAGGCTGCATATTGACCCAGAAAACCATATATTAACATTATTTATGTTCTGTTAAATGTTTCCAAATCACATTTCAATCTACGAATGTTGTGAGCAGCAACAAGGCCTGCTGGTATGTACTTTACTATGTGGTAGATAGAGAGCTGGTCTTAAAGCCAGAGAGAACTGAGTTCAAATTCTGTCTCTGACAAAATGTGTGACCTTGGGCAAGTCACCATTTCTCAGGGCTCTAGAGAAGGTACAGAGCTGCCTTAGAAGTGGAAGTTTCCTACACCACAGGACTATTCCTTAACCCCTAAATTCTGAAGGTGTTATAGATTTGACCTGAGGGAACATTACCCAGGATGCTACTGACCCTGCCTAGGGAAGAGACTTATGGATAAGAGAGAAGAAGGGGAAGCAAAAAGGGAATGAGAGAGACATAAATCTGGGGCCATGGAGAATGGATGGAAGGTTACCAGTCCTGAGCAGAGTTGTGAAACTACATCTCTATGAAACCAATGCAGAAGTTCCAGCTTGGGGCCAGGGAGGGAAAGCAGTGCTACACCTTTCCACCTTTCCAGAGAGATTGGAATATATTGTGGGTTGTTTATTCACTTTAACCCCGCTATTTTACTGTTTTGTTTGCTAAGCATCGACATATATATTCTAAATGTTTGTTTCTTAGGCTAGTAAATATGACAAAACTGTTGATCGACAGAAATTGAAAACTGTATTTTGTATCTGAACTTAATGTTTACAAATAGAGTAGGAAAGAGGGCAAGAGAGGCTCCTATCCAGAGACATCTTTTCTGATTAAGCTAAGGGTTCAGAAATTCTACTTTAAAACTGTTAGGGCAGGGTTAACTGCAGGATTCCAAACCTGGCAAAAAACCCAGAAACCAGGCACCCCTAGAAATAAAAGTGTGAGCTGGTAAAGGAAGGGAGAAAAGAGCAAGCATTTTTATTTGCTCTTTTCCCAGTCAGCTATAGTTTGACTAGCAAGGGTTTGAAAAACTACAAAAGCCATGCCCCACAAAAGGGGTGGGGTGAGTTTCTTGCAAAAGCCCCTGAAAGGGGGAAAAACCCATAGATTGCACGAAGATTCGAAGCATTCCCTTTGGTAATTTATTGATGTGTTCTGTTTTTATATTGCTTGTGCTTGTGGTTTGTCCTTTGTTCTCAAAGAAGACCATGACATCAGGAAGATGATGCCATGACTTGCAAGTGAATTGGATTTAAGTGAGAGAGGGCTGTCCAAAGTCACCAGCCTCACTTTCTCCTCTGGAGTCATCTAGGTCCAATGGCCAGATATTCATCAGGACAACTGGAGATGGACCTTTATATTACCTAAATTTTCCCTCTATATACCTCCCTATTCTCACAGAGATTTATCCCATATAACAGTTTTTTTTTTGAGAGGAAAAAAAAAGAAAAAACTCCAACAAACTGATCAAAACACCCAGAAGCTCTGGACCTTCCTGTTTTTATAGTCTACCTGTAGGCAGTATCTGGGTTGGGGAAAGGCTGGTACCCTTACTAGGGATACAGACAGCAACTGCTGCTTTTAGGACATTGCTCAGCCATCATTATGATTGAAAGAGCCCCTGTCAAAGTCAGACGATCAGGCTTCAGAAAAATAGTCTGACACTATGTGCAAGTTTCCACGTCCACGGACACCCCTCCCCTCCAGCCCTCTGCCTTTGTGGACTCTAAGTAGCAAAACAGGGGTCCCTCTCCGTGGACAATGACAGCTTCCTCACCAGGACCTCCAGACAAACACATCGCTTATCTCAACACCACCAAAATCCGCAAAGTATCAGCTTGAGGCAGTTTCATTTCCACTTCCCTGCCTTCTCTGTTCTGACATCCCGACTCAGCTCACACTGGGCACAGACACCTTGTGAAAGAAAACCCTTTGCAAAACATAAAGCATTATCCAAATATGGAATAATATTGCTATTTGAGATGATTATTATTTTTGAGACAGCATGTGTCAGAGTCCTATAATCTCTACAACTCCTGGAGCAGTTTCTGACCCAGGTATACCCTAAAGTAGAGGGAAGGAGCAGGTGTGATGAAGGATGCAGCTGAAATCTACCTTGGGACACCATTATCGCTATTCATTTCTTATTCACCATCATCATTCAGGCACATAAGACTTTTTCTGTGATACATATAATACTGGGGAGCACTTACACATAGAGAAAGGCAGCTGAGGACACTGGAGACCTAGAGCTGAACTTTTCATATACAAAGAAATCTCTTTCTTGTCTCCTTTTTCTTCATGACAGTCAGCTCTGTATCTACAGTATAATAAGCCAATTTATAATAAACACCTTCTCAGGAGCTCTGACAGTCTTGCTTTTACCAGCTACCTATAGGAAGGCTCTGAGTCAGGGAAGGCTGGTGCCCTGATTGGGGCTACTGACAGCATCTGCTTGCTTTTCAGGCCATCACTCAGTTGCAAGAATTGTCAGATCAGGCTCCAAGCCTCCCCTACTTTGTAGCTATGTTACTATCTATGGGCAAGTCATTTAATCTTTCTATACCTTGGTTTATCCAACTCTAAAATAGATATGCACCACCTACCTCACAAGGTTATTGTGAAGAAATGCCTGCATCCTAAACTTTAAAGCTGTATGAACCTTTGAGTCGCTATTATCCTCATTCATTCTTTATCTAGTTTCTCTAGAAAGTCTTTATTTTGTCTGCCCCATCTCTGTTGCGTTAAAGCTGCACCCCTCCTGCAATGATGCTGTCAGGCACCCTGCCCGAGCTTTCTGTATGGGCATTTGTTGTTTGCAGAGCAGTGCAGCAGATAAATGCTCAGTTTAGCTGCTACCACGAACAGCTGCCTGATTGGATCTTTCTACTGCCCGAGGTCTATTTATTAGGATCCTGCTGTTGCCACAGCTTGACTTTCTTTTTTTGATGGTCTCTCTTCACTTTTCCCCCCCTCGAAATCTCTTCATGATTTAACAGTCATTGCAAGGTATTTGTTTGCAATACATCTGGACTCAGTGCAGACCCTGAGTCTGATGTTTCTTTTGCTTCCATAGACACTGGGGCTTTTCCCTTTTTTCTCCCCGTTCCCCTTCACATGTGGATTTCTACCCATTTATGTAGTCATCAACTCTTAACAAAAAGTGATTTGCTAGCATTTCTCAATCTATTGGCTTTCCTGGCACCAGGGGATCCTATATGATTGGGGTTTAGCCTTCTGCTGCCCTGTGTCCTCCAGGGGGGTAGCCACAGTGGCCAGTGGTAGTTTTGTACCAGAATGGAGATATCTGGCACAAGCAGGAAGTAAAGATGAGCTGCCTTGGGTGAGTAGTGATCCAAGTCCTTTTCTGGGAAAATTTAGGGTAAAAAAAATAAATGAAGTTATTTTTACAGTTTAATTTGGGGGAGGTAATTATGTACTCTGCACTGTAAAGCTTGTTCAGTGAAAGGTAATTAATGTGTAACCCTATCCTGGCCAGTGCTTGGAGAGAGGGCTGGGCAGAGAACTGGTAAATTGCAACCTGTTTCTAAACTCAGGTGTAGTGTCTTATTTTGGAATGGTCCCTTTTTAAGAACTAAAAATGCAGTCCTTCTAGGTTGAATAGTAAAGATTTGTATGAAATGAATTTGAAATGGGGAGAGGGTTTAGACCAAATTACCTCTGCAATTCTTTCCATCTCTAATATTCTATGTTCTGTGTAACTAAATTCTCCTGAGTATCTACCATTCTGTGTTCCAAATCCCTTTACAGCAACATTGCATTCTTTGTTCCAAATTGCCTTGCAGCTCTTCTGTTCTATGTTCTTTGTTCTAAATCCCTTTGCAGTTGTACCATTCTGTGTTCTATGTTCCCCATTTTCTTCCAGCTCTAACATTTTTGTGGTCTGTTTTAAGGTCCCTTCCAGCTCTTACCATTCTATGTGCAAAGGTACTAGCATTCTTTGATTTTGAAGTCCTTGGATTCTACTTCATCTGTAAACTTGCTGGGAAGTGGGGTGAGGGCTACTTCTGGAGCTTGATCACTTCGAAGTCTCCATTTCCCCCAAGAAAAACCTGACCCTCTTGAGGGATGTTGTTATCCTTGAACTCAACCTTTTAATGATGGTCTAGTCAGTCCCTTCCCATCCCCCTAGCTTGTTGAGCATGACAGGAAAATTGCTTGAGATCTTATAGTAGGAGAGACTTAGGAACCATCTGTGCTGCCAGATGGAAATTTTACTCAAGCAACTAGGGTGTCAGCGCTGTGGATTTTGTGTTTGTGTGGGGGTGGGGTACAGGATTTCTGTTTCCTGCAAAACTGGTAGAAAAATTCGCTGAAGAGATCTGATGTACTAGAAATTTAGAACTCCATCTGGAAGAATTGCCTCATTCAAGTGCCCACACATGCATATACTAGGCTAAATCTGTAGTCCTAATATTGCAATTGTTTCCCACATTCACTCGTTCGTTGGTTCATTCATTCACTTAAGAAATGTTTATTGGGTACCTACTATACACAGTGTTGAGGGAGTACAAAGATGAATAAAGATACAAGTTTTGCACTCTAACACTAATAAGAATAGTAAGAAACCACATGTATATACTGCTTTAAGAGTTACACAAAGAATTCTGTAAGGTGGCTAGTGTGAGCATTAGAATATCCATTTTACAGGGGAGGAAAAGAGTACAAGAGAAGGTAAATGACCTGTCCATGGTCAGCAAGCTATTAAGTAACAGAGGCAAAATTTGAATCCGGGTCTCCTGAGTCCAAAACCAGCCTTCTTTCTGTATTCCAAGTCGTTTTACCACATGTATAGACTAGTTAGGGAGATAAGACCCAAACACACAAATATTGACTACACAACAGCAATACAAGAGGTGTCACAAGGTGGTACAGTGAGTATTACAAAGGAGAGATGCTTGTGGCTTAGAGTGGTCCTAGGAGGCTTCATGCAGGAGGTAGGAATCAAGTTAAACCACTAAGAACAGGTAAGATTTGGATAGGCAAGAAGAGGATATTGCAGGTGGTAGAAATAGCTTGGGCAAACGAAAATAACCCATGGTTACCTAGTACTTTAAGGTTTGTAAACACTTTTCCTTACAATAAGTCAGTAAGTAAAATAAACCAAGCAAGTATCCCGAGATTTTGAGAAGTCCGTGAATTACCTGGGATTGCTCAGATAGTAAATGGGACTTTAGATAAAGGGCTTGCCCATGGTCACACAGCTGGCAGAAATCCCACTGTGGCTTGCCTCACGTCGTTCCCTAAGTCCAAGATGGAGGCAGTTAGGGGGTGCCATAGGACACAGAGAACCGGGCCTGGAATCAGGAACACTCACTTTCTCGAGTTCAAATCTGGCCTCAGATGCTAAGCTGGGTGACACTAGGCAAATCACTTAAACTTGTTTGCCCAAGTTTACTTGTCTGTAAAGTGGGCTGTAGAAGAAAATGGCAAACCACTCTAGGATCTTTGCTAAGAAAACCCAGAGTTGGACATAACTGAATGAAGTCTGAAATACACTATCACTTATTACAATCTTCAAGGCTCAGCTCAGTGCCACCTCCTACAGCAAGCCTTTCTTAATCCCCCACTCTCTTGTTCTAGGTGCTCTTTCCTCCTCAATTTATCTTAGATTTATTTATCTATATTTATATATATTGTATATATATATACATATATATATATATATATACATATATATATATATTTATATATATTGTGTCTTCCACTGAAATATAAGCTCCTTGAGGAGAATTACATGATATAAAGACAGGCAACCGGGATTCAAACTTCAGGTCTATTTACTGTGACTTTAGCCATGTCAGTTAACCTTGGATTCTTTGTCTGTTAAATGAGGAAATGGGGCTTGTTCTTTAAATTTGCTTCCCATTCTCAATCTTGTAGACCTTCCTCCCGCCTCCCACCCCTTCTTTCTTCCCCCTTTCCTCCTTCTTTCCTTCCCTTCTTCCCTTCTTCCCTTCCACATTATGTGCCTACTCTGGAGGAGAAGTGAGGCTGGTGACCTGCACAGCCCTTCCTCACTCAAAAAACAAAGTCAAGTGCAAGTCATGTCATCATTTCTCTGATGGCATGGTCTTCTTCGGCAATGAAGGACGAACACACATGCCGACTTTGTGTACACACTGGGCTTGGGACTATGGAGAATATAAAGTCAAATGAGAGTGCTTCTGCTTTCAGGTTAACAGAGGAGATGAGATTTATGGGCAGATTAACCATAGCACAAGCCAGAAGAACTTGCACAGAACAGGTATAAATACACTGTTCAGGGAGTTGACAAGGAAAGATTATTTAACATAACATTTATATGTTGTGAGCATATAAATGCCACAGTGAGGTATAAATGAAGCTAGAGTGCTAAACTTGGAAAATGGGAAGACCTATGCTCAAATTCTACCTCTGAGGGGCAGCTAGGTGGTGCAGTGGATAAAGCCCTGACCCTGAAGTCAGAAGGAGCTGAGTTCAAATATGGCCTCAGACAGTTAATAGCTGTGTGATCCTGTGCAGGGTGCTTAATCCCAACTGCCTCCCAGCCCCTCTTTCCCCCCTCAAACACACACACACACACACACACACACACACACACACACACAAAACCAAAAATCAAATCCTGCCCTCTGGTTCTCCACTGGCTTTGTGACTAAGGGAAGGTCATTTAAACTGTTGGAACCTTTGTTTCTTCAACTGTATAATGTTCAGAAGGATCCATAATCCCTATCTCACTGACTGTTGAAAGTTCAGATGAACTAAAATATGGAGAATGCTTTACAAATTTTAAAGCATTATACAGTACTATACAGGTGTCAACTGTGATAATGATATTATATGCAGTGTCATCATTCAGGAAAAAACTTAAGTATTTCAACTTACAATTAGCACCAAGGCCCCAGTTGCCTCTGACACTGGTTATTTCTAAGAGGAATTTTCACACCAAATGGTATCAAGTATTTTTGCTCCCTAAGCAGTCCTGGGGAACAGAATCTGCTTTGCTAATTCCTGAGCCAAAAGTAGGAGCATAAGACACTCTGAGATCTTATTACAACTGACATTGGGTTCTTGCTGATACAATAAAGGGACATAGTATGTTACTGCCTAATCTTAGTGGAAAGAACCTTAGCCTGGGAATCAAGAGATCCAATTCTAGTTTCTACTTTGCCACTGACTCACTGGGTGACCTTGGGCAAAATACTTTCCCTCTCTGGCCTTTAGTTCCCTCATCTGTAAAATGAATGGGTTGGGCCAGCTGGTTTTTGAGGTCCCTTTGAGCTCTTATATTCTGTGCTTTTAGACCCACCAGATAACCTGGATGGCTAATCCCCAGTTTAGTAAATATTGATGGTATTTCATATGAGTGACTCAATGTAGCAGTGGAGTTTTTGGTCCCTAATCCATTGTAATTCTTGCCTGCCCCCCATTCCTGCCCATCTGTTCAGCAGCTGTATCCTCTGGGGGAAGGGAGAAAGTCCTAGTGAACAAGTCTGAAAGAGAGAAGCATGAGCCACAGAGTCATTTCACCCTTCCCCTATTTTTTTCTTGGGGAGGAAGAAATTACTTTCCCCTTGATCAAGGGGCCTTTCCCTTTTTCTGTGGGAAAAGCTATGATTCTACCAGGACCTTTAGTCCTAAATTAGTTAGTGCTAATAATGAAAAATCACTTTAATTTCTTGGGCTTGGTTGATATTCTGCTTTTCAAGAGGAAAGTACGTATCTAGTGGGAGAATAGGATAATATTGCTGGCCCATATTTCTGTAAGCTTGGCTTTCTCCTTTTTGTGAAAGTCTGTATATACATCAGTGTCCAAAGTCACATGGCTAGCAGGGGATTGGAGTTGGTTGTGGAACTCAGGACTTTTGACTTTTCATCCTGTTGCCATTCTGACATGGTAACAGATAAAGCAGTTTGATGGGATTCAGCACCACTCCACTCCTGGGATCACAGATCTCGAATTGGAAGAGACTTTAGAGGTTGCTCATTTTACAGGTGAGGACACTAAGGTGAAATGACTGCTCAAGACCATTCTCCTTGTGTTTTGTGCTTTTTCAGTATTTTCTTTTCTCATCTTTTTAAAAATATTTTTGTTGTGACTTCAACAATCTTCAACAATAATAAATACCTCAAGACACAAAAAGCAGGTAAGAAGATCATTTAAAAAACTGTGAACTTCTACCATATACAGTTTTGGTACACAGACACCCATAGATGCTTTAGTGCAGCGTAACCAGTTTGTCTGTTCTGAATTCTTCTGCACCTTCCCTTCTTTCCCTTTGTGCAACTTTTAAAATGCTTTTTTTCATCTCAAGCACTGCCTAGCAATTGTAACACCCCCTCCCTCCCAAATCATGTCTTTTAACAAATATCTTTCATCAAACTTCTAGAGTTCTTTCCCCTCTTTAGAATTTTGTTTGCAGGTCGGTTGTCCCTATTGATCAAGATATGTGGGGCCTCATGCTGATCTAACCTAATACCCTAGTCATGTGGAGCATACAGTCTACCCTTCTAAATACTCTGCAGAATACCTTTCTAAAAGACCTGGAATGTCTCCTCTTCTGCCCCACCCCCCAACCTCTAAAGTATCTTTGCCTATGAAATCCTGCCTTTGTTTTTAAACAGGCATTGACCTCGTTCTTTGTGTATGTCATGGACTCCTTTGGCAGTCTGGTGAATGTGGACCCCTTCTCAGAAAAACATTTTTAGATGCATAAAATAATAGTGATGATGATGGTGGTAGCAGTAGTTATAATTTATAGAGTGTTTTAAGGTTTGCAAAGTGCTTCACCATTATCTTATTTGATCCGCACACAGGGAGACAGGGGCTAAATGACTTACCCAGATTCCCATAGCTAAGAAGTATCTGAAGGCAGATTTGAACTCAGGTCTTCCTGAATCCAGGCCCAGCACTCTATCAGTGGATAGCCACCTAGATGCAACACTTTACCAGTATTTTATTTGATTCTCGCAACAACGCCGGGAGGAGGGGTATGGAATAGCTGCTATCATTATGACCATTTTACAGATGAGGAAACTAAGGCAAAAATGGCTGTGTTGCCAAGGGTTCCATAGCTTAGAAGAATCTGAGGTCAAAATTTGAGCTTGGGTCTTCCTGACTCGAGGTCCAGTGCTTTATACCACTATGCTTTCTTTGAAAAAACAGGATTACAAAGTAGACCAGTCATATCAAAAGAGTTATCAAAATAGTAAACACAAGTTCACAGACCCCAGGTGAAATGTTCACCTCAAATGTACTGGCCTTCCATTAAAAGTGATCCTCTCCTTCCTGGGGACTAGCATTTTGCATTTCTCTTTGGCATCTCTTACAAAGAGAGTGTACAATAAAGACCTCTTCACTATGACAAAGTTCCTGCTAAGGTAGCTAGATGGCATAGTGGACAGAGTGCTGGACCTGGAGTCAGGAAGAGATTCATTTTTCTGAGTTCAAATCTGGCCTCAGACACTTACTGGCTGTGTGACTCTGGACAAGTCACTTCACCCTGTTTGCCTCAGTTTCCTTGGCTGTAAAATGAGCTGGAGAAGGAAATGACAAACCACTCTGGTATCTTTTGTAAGAAAACCCCAGATGGGGTCATGAAGAGTGGGGCACTATTGAAATGACTGAAAAGCAGCAAAGGGAATATGATTGAAGGAGGCATGTCAGGGATACTTGGAGGGCATATATATGGAGACGGGTGTGGTTCAGGGCAATTCATACATCTGACTTTGCAGAATTGTCCATGTTATCTGAAAATACCATGCTGTTTTGTGATCTACATCATCTCTGCTCTCTGTTGGGCTCTCCACTGATGTCAGGGTCACTGAGCCATCCTTTACTCTCATCCATTTTGGCTTCAACTGTTGAGGTTCTTCAAGGTTATTTAATCTCATCAGGGCCAACTACAGTTCTCTGTTGCATATGCTGGGAATGTAGTGACTAGAAAGTCTCTCCCTGGCAGAAAGCACACCGTATAGACAGTGTGGCCAGGCAGACAACAAAAGTCAGAAAACCGTCCCAGGCAGAGTTTATTTTTTTTGACCTTTTTTTTAAAATCATGGTGCCCACTCAAGGTCCCTATTCCCAAATAATTACCTGACTTGGGGTTAGGAAAAAATTTAAAATTGCTACTAAATCCTTGATTTTTGAGTCTGCATCTCCAAAATTTATTTTGGAGACTCCATAAAAACCATGTGATAGTTAATCAAAGAAGGCAATATCATTGCTCCTCATTGCTTATTGTTTCCACCTTTATTGCATACCTGACAATGACTTTTGTGTAGTATTTGTCAGCACAAACTTTATTGTCCTTCTTTTACATCATTATAGTCTTTGAATACATCATTTTCCTGGTTCTGCTTTTTCTCCCACTGTGCACAAGTTCCTACAAGTCTACTCACAATTATCTGCATTCCTCAGTCATAATTTCACATGATGTAATAATTATATATAATTGTTTTCATATACTATAATTTGTTCAGTTATTTCCCAATTGATAAATATTCTATTTATTTCCTTTTTTCTTCCATAAAATGTGCTGCTAGGAATATTTTGGTATAAATAGAACCTTTTCACTGGTTTTTTTTTCCTTCTTAACAGAATATGCCCATGTGGGATCTCTGATCAAAGAGTATAAACAGTTCAGTGACTTTTCTTACATAATTCCAAATTATTTTCCAGAATGTTTAGACCAATTCACAAGTCTGTCACTACTACCATCATATTGCTGCCTTCCTAAAATCTTTTTAACTTGATTAACATAACTATTTTCATCTCTTGTGATTTTTTCCAATTTGATGGATATAAAACAACATTTCACAGTTGACAATTTATATTTCTCTTATTAATGATTTTGAGTACTTTATATAGATTGATAGTTTGCACAGCTTTATCTGAAACAGTTCATATCCTTTGACCACTTGCCTAATGAGAAAAGGCTATTAGTCTTATATATTTGTATGAATTCACTGTGTATCTTAGAGATCTGATTTTTTTTATCAGAGATATTTAGTACAAAGATCTTTCCCAACTAATGGATTTTCTTTATTCTAGCTGCATTTATTTTGTCTGTGCAGAAGTTTTTTTTTCATTTTATGTAATCAAAATTGTCTAGTTTATTGTTTATGCTCACCTCTCTCCCTCACACAGTTAAAAATTCTCTCCCAACCAGAAATCTAAAATGTGCTGTTTGTATCCTCTAATCATCACCCTTTAATTTTTTATGCTATTACTTTCATGGTCTAAATCTATGAATCTTTCCTATGAACCTTCCTTTTATATTTATATTGACTATGTATTTGGAGCTTATTGTGTGGTATATGAAAAAAAATGTAAATCTAAACCTAATTTCTGTCAAATTGCTTTTCATTTTTTCTAGCTCTTGTCTAATGGGGAAGGATTTCTCCAGTAGTTTATGTTTAAGGTTTATCAAACTCTAGGCTATTGTGTTCCAGTGCTTGTGGGTCTTCTTTACAAAGCTGGTTCTTTGATCTTTTGCATTTTAAAAAATAGTACCAAATATCTGACTATTGCCTTATAATATAGGTTGAGATCTGATGCTTCTTGGGGCCTTTCATTCCTACTTTTTCTATTATATTTAGATCTTTTGTCATCCAAATTAATTTTGCTACTGTTTTGTGTAATTCTTTCTAAGAAGAGGTTCTTAAACCTGTATTCATGTGTAGATTTTATGGGGTCCATAAACTTAGATGAGAGAAAAACTGCATTTTAATTTTCACTAACCTCTAACTGAAATTTGGCATTTCTTACAATTATTCTGAGAAAGGATCCATAGGTTTCACTAGACTGACAAAGATGTCCACGACACAAAGTTAAGAACCCCTGCTCTAAAATAATCTTTTGGCAGTTTGATTTCTGTAGCATAAAAAATATATTTATATAGCATGAAAGTCTATAAATTACTTGAGTAGTATTATCATTTTTATTAAAATGGCAATGATTCCAGCCATGAATGATGAATGTCTTCAGTAATTTGTCTTTATTTCTGTCAAGAATATGTAGGAAAAGGTTGTAGTTGGAAGTGCAAAGATTTGTAATATTTCCTGTAAGGAATAAACTCAATAAAGGTAGAAGGACTGTTATGTAGAACATGTCCTCTTCACTCACACAGCCACGACTTTGTCTTTTCATGCCTGAATTATTTCAGTAGCCTTATAATTGGCCTCTCTGCATTCTCCTCTCTTCAGATCATCCTCTTACCTATCAAAGTGATCTTCTTAAAAGCAGGCCTTAAATTTTCATAGATCAGTGTTTTATTTGGTTGATTATGGGCAATAGCTCAGTTGGTCACGACATTCTTGTTCTAGTATGATTTATTTGTTGGGTTCCCAGGGATATTTTGAGATCTGCACTAATGCCTTTGGGGGTCTTTCTTTTCTTAGCATACATTTGCATTTTATATTCACTGAGTCCAAATAATTTTGCATATCATTGAAGAAGAATTCCATGAGAGGAATGAACTATTTAATGAGTTTTGGAGTCAAATCATATAATTTAACATCATTCATATATATCAAGTTATGAATAAGATGTTTTGATTTGACTTTCATTTGGCAGTCATATTTAGATCTATTGAGGAGAGATTATAATGTATTTAAAGCTAGGCAGAACCAAAATAGCCGAAATTGTCTTCTTGGAAAAATGATACTTTTTATGTCAGTTATCTTTGACATTGCTATGTTTATAACTTGCTTTAAACAGAGTTCAGTTTTTCATGTAGATATCAAATATTCTAGTGTTCTCACTATTATGGCAACTGGTCTGGTTTGGCAGGATCCCTGAAACATTTTGAGAATTGGGCTGATGGCATTGATCAGATTATCTAGAATAAAATATTATAGATAATAGGGAACTATTGGAATTTATTAAATAAGAGAGCTTTAGGATAATTACTCTGGTAGTGGAAGATGGACTGAAGAGGGGAGAAACATGATTCCTAGGTTATTGAATAGTCCTGGTAAGGGTGACAATGGTCTCAACTTGGGTGGTGGCCTTATAAGTAGATATAGGAGAGGTAGAATTGACAACTGATTAGATGCAGGGGAGTGAGGGAGAGCAAAAGGTTGAGAACGACTTGCTCTGAGGCAGGAATAGAGTAACTGAAAGGTTTGGTAGTGCCTTCAATGGAAATAGGGACATGTGGAAAAGGAAGGGGACTTGGAAAAATAAAAAGTTCTGTTTTGGACACATGGAGTTGGGATGCTGAAAGGCTGAGGTTTGTAGACAAGGCAGGTGTCTCTACAGCTCTCATTTTTCCTTTCAGGTTTGTGAAGAAAACTCTGAGAAGTGTAAATTGAACTGTTCTCTTTAATCCGAACCAAGAGTTTGGGAGCAAGAGAGGGTCTCTCTAGAATGTCTCATATTTAATTTTTGGTGGGAAGTGGTGGAAGGCAACACTCTATCCACTTAGCCCCATCTCTTCCTCTGACAAGGTAGAATAAAGGGAATTCTATCCATCTTCCTTCCCATAATTAGAGGGGAAAGGAGGTGGAACACAGGGACAAATTCTCTTTTGGAACCCCAGACTCCACCTTTTGGTAGAGAGTCATATTGCCCTTTCCATGGCCCCCTCGCTCTGGCACAAAGCTATAACACATGCTTTCACTATTACTATAAGAGTGCCTGCCTTCCTCTATGGTTACCGTGGCAACTTAGGGAATCTTTCAGCCCTGCAGGATCTCTGAGCCATTGTGAGTACCTCCTACTCCAGCTCATACCAACCCCATCCTATCACCGTTCCTCAGTTTAGTACCCTCCAGCCCCTGCTCTTTCAGGAAAGCGTATTTGGGGGATTAGGAGAAGATACTATGAACTGTTTCCATGAGGACATTCCTGGTTATAGTTCAGGATCAGTGGTACAAAGGTTTATATGAGAAAACCATTTTATGCATAAAAGAACTGCAAAAGGAATAAGGCTTAAGACCACAGTGCCTAGCCCTATCTCAGTTCTAAACACTTGAAGGATGGCTTATCTGTCAATCAAGCTCTTTCAGAACACCCAGCATCAGGTATTTCCTGCCAAAAACAGAAAGGCGAAGCCCATAAATTTCAGGTGAAGGGACCTTTCGAGGACCCTTTAAGCAGTTTCCTTCTCCACTAAGTTTTCCTAGCTCCACACAAACATGTGCACATGCACACACACACACACACACACGGACACATGGTTGTTGTCCTTTGTTTTCAAAAAGGACCAAAATGGTATCACTACATTAAAGTCAAGCTACAGTGTGTTCAACTGTGATTGATAAGACCGATAAAAGCTCAGAATGCACTTCCACAGGATGGACACAAAAAATCCACATGAACATTTGGAGCAGATTCTCTAAATTTGCACATCTCGCATTTCTTTTGAGCTCCTTCAATCCTGTTTTGCTCATAGATCACAGCACCTTCTCTGATGAGGGCATACCATGCTGGGTGGTCCTGTGCCAGTGAATCTCATGTCATACCACCAATTCCAGAGTTCTTCAGAGAGAACTTGAGAGTGCCCTTGCATCACTTTTTCTGACCACCATGTTAGTGCTTGCCCTGTGAGAGCTCTCCATAAAACAGTCTTCTAGTCAAGTGTACATTTGGCATTGAAACAATGTGATCAGCCCACCAGAGCCATCCAAATTGCACTATCTGCTGTAGAGTTTGAATGCTTAGCAGATTTAATTCAAGAAAGGACCTCAGGGTCTGGTATCTTATCCTGCCAAGTGATCTTTAGAATCTTCCTAAGACAATTCAAATGGACGGGATTCAGTTTTCTGGCATGGCATTGGTATACTGTCCAGGTTTCACAGGTATACAACAATGAAATAGGCACATTGGCTCTGTGGACTTTCAGTTTGGTAGTCTAATACCTCTTCTCTCCCATACTTTTCTTTGGAGCCTCCCAAACACTGAGTGAGCTCTGGCAATGCATGCATTGACCTCATTATCAATGTGTACATCCCTGGAAAGTATACAGCCAAGATTAGTGAACTTATCCACAGTATTCAAAACTTATTGATTTGTTATAATCAATAGTTCCAGATATGGTTGGTGTGGTGCTGGTTGGTAGAGTACCTATTTTTTTTGGTATTGTTAGGCCAACATAAGCACAAGCAGCAGAGAACTGATTTATGCTTTGTTGCATCTCAGCTTCAGAAGCTATATTGAGTGCAGAATCAACTGCAAACAAAAAAATCATGCACCAACACTCCTTCTCTTTAGTCTTGACTTATAGCTTTTTCAAGTTGAGGTGGTAACTGACCTTGATGCTATATTTGTCCTCATTGAAGATGTTTGACAACATGGCTGAAAACATCAGGCTAAGAAGCACAGAAGCAAACATACAAATTTGTTTCCATTGGTGACTGGGAAAGCTTGAGAGCACTGTCCATTATCCAAAACCCAGGCAAGCATGCTGCTTTAAAATTGATGTACAATACTAATGAACTTCTCTGGGCAATCAAATTTTGCCATTATTTTCCATAAACCCTCATGAATGACAGTATCAAAGTATCAAAGGCATTGGTCACATATTCAAACGTTGTGTACAGACAGAGGTCTTCTGCTCCTGGCATTTCTCTTGGAATTGTTGGGCAACAAATACCATGTCTGTTGTTCCTCAGCCCTTTCAGGTAGATAACCATCTTCCCAGTGATGGATCAGCCTATGAAGGAGACCTCTGGCAAGAATTTTGAACTAAGATCTAAGAAAGAAACCCCTTATGATTGTCACAGGACAATCTAGTTCCTTTACTTTTTTAGAGATGGACAATGGAAGTGTCCTTGAAATCCTGGGGAAAAAAATCTCTTGCCATATAACCCAGAAAATTTCAGTCAGCTTTTGTATGAGCAATGGACCCCCCCCCCACCTTGTAGATTTCAGCTGGAATAAAATCAGCACCAGGTCCCTAACTGCATTCAAAACCTGTTCTTCAGTTGGAAATTTGTCTAGAGAGGGACTGAGTTCAACCTGAGGTAAATGGTCATTGGCTTCATCATTGATTGATGATGGTTTGTTGAGTGCACTGTGGAAGTGTTCAACTCATCTCTCCAGGATCACATCCTTATTACTAATCAATGTGGCTCCCTCAGCATTGAGTAGTTGAGATGCACCGTATATGTCTTTGGCCCATGAATAGCCTTCAGGGCATCATAAAAGCACTTTTGGATTCTTACTATCAGCATAAAACTGAATTTCGTCTTCCTTCTTACTGATCCAAGAATCCTCTGTCCCTCTAAGCTTCACTTGTATTTTATGGAGTTAAATGCTAACTTCTTAAAGATGGATGAACTATACTGCTAATGAATCCTGTGGAGTTCTCATTTTGCATTTAGCAGCTTCTGAATTTCCCCATCATTTTGTCAAACAAGTCTTTGTCAAGCAAGACTTGGATGAGTAAATGCAGTGCTGTATAGCAAATCTCTGGAAGCTGCCCACTCCTTTTCTGCTCCATTGTTGCCAACCCTGTTTTGTCTCAACTTTCCCTCCAAATTAGCAACAAAATGTTCTCCTCAGAGAAGTGCTCTAATGTGTTGACATTAAGTGTTCTGGTAGTCATTTTTTCCTTGGTGCCTCTCTTTTGTTGAATGCAAATATTTAGCTTGGAGAGGATAAGTCTATGATCAGTCCAGCACTCTGTACTACACTGTACCTTCATAACTCTCACATCCTGTTTATCTCTTGTACTTAAAATCACATAGTTTATTAAATGCAAGTGTTTGCTGCAAGGGTGCATCCATGGAATTTTATTGCATTTAGGTAAATAGAAGACAATGTTGGTGATGAGAAGATCATGGGATGCACAAGTCTTTAGTAGTAAGTGATCATTGCTGTTGCTGTTTTCAACTCCATTCCTCCCAAGGATTCTCTGCCATGTATGGTAGTCTGAGCCTACTCTGTCATTAAAGTCACCCAGAATTATGTTTGTCCTCTTTTGACACATTAATGATAAGAGTCTCCAGGTCTTTACAAAATCTTTCTTTGACCTCCTCAGGGTTCATCATAGTGGGAGCATAGGCACTGATGATGGTGGCATGGAGTTTTCCTGCAAGTGGCAATTGCATTGTCGTGAGCCTGTTGTTCATACCTTTTGGTAGGCATATGAGCTTGTTGACTAGATTAATTTTTATTGCAAAACCCATGCCAGCTTCGTGGCAATCCAGAAGAACATGTTTCTAGCTCTGACTTCAGGAAACTGGCCTTCATTTACTAGCCATGTTTCACTCAGGGCTGCTATTGGAGGCAATATTTGCTGAGTTCTCTCACAACAAGAGCTGTCCATCTTTCAGGTCTACTGAATTTTGTATTGTTTATAAGTGTGTGCATATTCCATGTACTTGTGGTGAGCAGAATCATCTTTGCATAAATTTTTGTACTTTTTTTTGGTGTTTCAAGGGACTCCCACCCTTCACAGTAATCAGGCCGAGGTAGATAGTTTTCAGGGCACCTTTTCTAGCCTCTTCCTCACACTAGAAGGTGAGCAGCGAAATCCTTAAAAAGCTACTCAGACACCCATGGGGCTGCTAAGTGCTGCTGCTATTTCCAGGGAGGCCTGGGCTGCCTTTGTGCAGGGTTTGACTACAACTCCCAGCGTATATGTACCTGCTACTTCATCACTCATCTCTTGTCACAGGACTTTGAGATATGTAAAAATGGTAAAATGGTATGGATGATATCTATTCATGTGTAAATTAGATTTAAGTGAGGCAGACTTGCACAAAATTGTCGGCCTCACGCTCTCTTTCAGAATCATCACAGTCCAGTGGCAGGACAGAGTCAAGATGATTGGTAGTGGCTTGAGATGCAATGGATGACCTTGGTATCTTCCACATCTAGCCAAGTGCTCCACGGCACCTGCTTCAGCTGCTTTCACAGCCATTAGAATAAATTGTCCTTCACCAGGGGAAGTCTTCACATGCTTGGGGTAGACACCCCCTAACTCACTGATGGGTTTGAGACCCCTTGGTTACCCTCAAACTGTTTTAGCCCATATGCTGAAAAAGTTTACTGGGTGTGGCTGCTGTGCATGCTACAGCTTCTTGGAGCCGCAAGTGAGACTTAGGTAGATCAGATACATACCAAAGATGGAAAGTAGCCCTGAAAAGGGCCCAGCAGTCCTCACACCAGAGGTATTAGTCTTCCCTGAACACACCCTACATCCCATATATGTTCATGTGTGTATGGTGTTTGTGTGTATGTGTGTGTGTGTGTGTGTGTGTGAGACAGAGAGAGAGAGAGAGAGACAGACAGACAGACAGACAGACACTGTGTATACATTCTCATCTTTCTACTATTGACCAATCACTGAGAGCCAGAGTGATTTGGGTTTAAAGATATAGTCAAGTAACTCCACTTAAATCACAATTGACTTTATCAAAGCCTAGTTTTTCAGAGCTATATTTCAAGAAATCATATCATATTTTACCACATAATGGTCACACCCTGTTTTTTTGTGTTTTTTTAAGTTCAAAAATTGGTATATAACCTTTTATCATGTAATAGTTGCATGGCATGGTATAATTCTGTTCATCACACCACCTAAAAAGTAAACAGAGCAGCCATGTATTCACCAGTGGCATAGGGGTACGCATTTATCTCTTACCCACTTGAGCCACAAGCCTCAAATTCTCAGGACACATGCGTTGTCAGGATGTTTCCAAAAACCAGCTTGCATGGTTTGTCAGAGCACTGTGGTGCTATGGTATTGTCACTCAATCCAATGAAGTACCATAGGCACAAGGGGAAGGGGAACAGGCAAAGCTAACACAGTCACGGGATGTGGTAAGACTTGTATCTTCCCAATTTTAGCATGTATTTACAAGTATTCCAGGCATCCTAATCCTTCACCAAAGACCATTTAGTACTAAATGATTTTTAAGTAACACTGGCACAATTTTTTACAACCTCACATAATAGTTGCACCCAATTTATGGCAAAAAATTAACATAAAATCTATGATGATTATATGATGAAATATGGTAATTCAAAACTACATGACACAAAAGGTTATCTTAGTTTTTTGTGGGGGAAATGATAGAGTAAATAAATAGGAAATAAAAATCCAGCCCCCAAACCCCAAGATATCTTGCAAAGTATAAGTGATCAAAATTTATACTCCTTTGGACAGAGCACCCACATGTAAGAGTATGACTCACCATGTAGACAGAAGAAGAGGAAGGAAGGAAGAAAGGAAGGGAGGGAGGGAGGAAAAAAGAAAGCAAAGGAGGAAACAAGCATTTATTAAGTACCAGGAACTGTGCCAAGATCTTCCACTGCATCCAGGGCCATTGCCAGTACTGCAGACCTGTCTTGCCCCTGGACTCTGATGATTCTGGAAGAATCTGGAAGACTGATGACTTTGCATAGCCCTGTCTCCTTTAAATTCAATTCACTTGCAAGTCAAGATGTCACCCTCCTGAAGTCATCTGTCCTCTTGCATTTCTTTTCATTAATTCCCCTGATATTCTTGACCTTTTGTTCTACCAGATGAATTTTGTTACTATTTTTTCTAGCTCTTTAAAATAATTTTTGGTAGTTTGATTGGTATGGCACTGAACAAGTTAGTTAATGTGGGTAGAATTGTCATTTTTATTATATAAGGTTGACCTATCCATGAGCAACTGATATTTTTCCAATTATTTAGATTTGACTTTATTTCTGTGAAAAGTGTGTCTCACTGAGTGAGGCACACCCATTCAATGAATGGGCTTTTTTAAGTAGTTACTCAAGGGATGGCCCCTTTCATCAAAAAAAAAAAAAAATCAAACTGGGAGGGGGACATCCTCAGGGTCCCTGGGGAAAACAGAAACAGTTACTATTTGGTAATTACATTCACTCTGTGCTAGGTGGGTGAGGCCTTGTCCTGTCTATGAGTTCCAGAGTGAATTGGGTTTAAGGTTTGGTCTTTGAGCAAGAAATGTAGCCAGTAAACCCAAAGGAAAAAAGGCAGTTTTTGGTCCTGGATTGCACCTTCCTCTGGGTAGAACACCAGAGGAGAGGACAGGAGAGGGGAGGGGAAGAACATCCCTTAAGTAACTACTTAAATAAGCCTATTCATTGAATGAGTGCATCTCACTCAGTGAGAATGTGATAAGACCTTAGTCTGAAAGGGGCAAGGCCTCACATCTCATCCTGGGTCATCTCCAGTGGTCCTGATCAGGCCACTGGACCCAGATGGCTCAGGAGAAGAAAGTGAAGTTGGTGACCTTACACAGCCCTTCCTCACTCAAATCAAAGTCAACTGCAAGTCATGTCATCATCTTGATGTCATGGTCCTCTTTGAGAACGAAGGACAAACAGAACCTGTGAGTGAGTCCCCTTTCCTCTCCTCTCTTCTCCTTTCCTCTCCTCCCCTCCTCCCCTCTCCTCTAGATCTGGGAGCAATAAGGGTAATTAGAAGGAGGCATATTTTATTTCAGTGTAAGGAGGAACTTCCTAATACTTGAAGTTATCCAATAATCAAAAGGCCTACTTTGGGAGATAGTTGGTTTTCTATCACTGCAGGTCTTCAAGTGAACAATGAATGACCACTCATTTGGGAATCACAGGAGCATAGATTTAAGAATGGGAGAGTCCTGGGGAGCATTTGGTCTAACCCCTCCATTTTACAGATAAGGAATTGAAGCCCAGAAAGGTTAAATGGTTAATTCAAAGTCATAGAGGTAGGAAGGAAGAGAAGCAGGATTAGAACCCAGTTTTCTTAGTTCAAATCCAGTGCCCTTCCATTGTACTCTGCTTAATGATTTGAGTTTCAGATGAAGTGAACTTAATAAATCAAGTGTAAGTGATTAAAATCTGTCTTGTTTTGATGGTACATGTATGTGTATGTTTGCTGTCTCTTTGAGTGTGAGTGTTTGTTGGCTTTTTCAATATATTAATCAGTTATCCTGATTTTTTTCCTTTTTAAAAAAAGTACTATTTGTTACATGAGATAGCTCTCTACTAGGGGATGGAAAAAAATATCATGGATAACTATGATGATGTAAGAAAGAGATGTCAACAACAACCTATTTTTTTTTAAATATAAATTGTTTGAGTACAGGGGCTGTCTTTGCTTTTTATATTTATACCCCCATCAGCTCAGTGCTTGGTATAATAAACATTTAATAAATGCTTTTTCATTCATTTGTTTCATTCAATTTCTTCTCTTGAAGCTTCCCCATCTCTTTTTTCCTGCTTTTCCTTTTGTCCTTCCCTTGCATCACTTCTCTGCTTCTCTTCATTTTTTCTGTCTTTATTATCCTAGTCAAAGGTATAACTTTTAAAGGCTTTTTCTATGCTTTCCTGAAGAATTTAGATATCATTTTCAAGTGCTCTGTGGTAGGTGTTGGAAATATGAGATTTAAAAATAGCACAGATCCTGTCATCAAGACCCTCAAAAATCTATTAGAAGGGGATGCAACATGTACACAGATAAGAATGATGAGAAATCCAGACCAAGAGCTCTGGGAATAGAACAGGAGAGAGAGAACACTTTTAGGTGGAGAGGATTAGGGAAGACTTCATGGAGGGTGTGGCATCTGGTTTAATCAAGAGAGAAGGATTTCAATGGGGAGATACAGAGGGAGTGCTTTCTAGGCATGGAGGCCAGTCTATATGAGTATATAAGGGAGGAAAAAATTGGGGTGAGGTAACAATCATTTTAGCTGGAATTGAAAATGTGCAAAGGTAGCTGTATGAAATAAGACTGGACAGGTAGGTTGAACTTTGATTATGAAAGGCCTTCAATGCCAGACTAAGATATTTATAGACAGCTGGAAGCTGGGGGAGGTCTTTGAGCCAGTTGTGTTACCTGGTTAGATCTGGGACTCCTCATATTTTTCTGGTAGGAGTTACAATGAGTATGACCCCCAAAAGTACCATGGGTAGTTTTTCATGAGCTCCAGAATCATAGCTTGGGAGGAACTCTCTCTTCTTGCCTCCAGTACTGCCCTGAAGCCAGGGGCTAATGAAAAGAGGCTTTTGGATTTTCCTGTTGCTGTAGTGCTACAAGATTCCCACACCTATATCCCCCATCCTGTCGATATAATAGGGAAGGAGAGTAAGAGAACAAGGAGGGGAGGACAAGGTGACTATTTTTGTTAGTTTTTAACTGGTGAGGAAACTGAGCCTGAGGAATGTTGAACAAATGCTCAGTCTCACGTAGCCTGCTGGAGCGGGGTAGCCTCTACAGACTCTGCCATGCCTGAGGGGGTGTCACTTAATGTCTCTGGGTTTCTTGATCTTTAAAAGAAAGGCACTGGATTCATTGCTCTCTGATTTCCCTCAGCACTTTAAAAAAAAAAGTCCTATGACTCCAATTATAGAGAATTGTATATTTAAAATATCATAGTCCTTAATATCAGAAGACTTAACTTCCAATTCACATCTCTGACACTTATTGGTTGTATGACTAAGTAAGTTGCTTAACTCTCTCAACCTGTAAAATGGGGAGGAATCACAGGATTTGTTTGAGGAAGGGAAGAGATTGGATGAGAATAAACATTTAGTGTGTGGTTCTGTTCATCATTTAACCAGTGTCGTCTCATTTGATCTCTACCAGTCTTGTGAGGTAGGTTCTATTACTACTATCCCTATTTTACAGTTGAGGAAGCTGAGGCAGAGATCCAGTGACTTCCATGATCCCCCCGCTAGTGAGTGTTAGATTTGAATTCAGGTCTTCCTTGGCAGCACGCTATCCCTTGTACCATCTAGCTGTCTCTGGGAAAACTGCATCATTATGTGTTCTTGTTACCATTCTTGTCTTGTTTTTGAGGGAGAGGGGGAAGAATAAGCTACCCCACTATAGAACTGTTTGGCCAGTCACAGCTTCCCTGGGCTTTTGGCATGTGGGGGAGGGATCCCAGTTCCACAGGGTTTGGAAGTGACAGTTCTGGTTATTGTGGTCTTGAGGAAAGCCTGAAAGGGACCTCCCCTGCAGCCCTGGAGGGGGCAGGGATGTGGGAGTGGATATTGTCTAAGATTGAGACTTCTAGTGGATGTAATTTGAAGGGGAATGCTTTAAAAGTCAACTAATTAGCACTCTCAGCTATCTTCTGGAGAGCTCTGGGAGGGAAGGGGAGGGGAAGGAAGGGGGGGAGAGTGCTGCCCTCCTTCTCTTGTAGTAAATGCTTCCAAAGGCAGAGCTTCAGTGGAAAGATGCCAGGAGCTTGGGCTGTGGGACTGGAGGGAGCCAGGCAATTCCCAGCAGGTCAGGTGGGAGAGTGGGGTTCTGAGAGGCACTGAGAGAGAACATGCTGAACAGTGTCAGGAGAGCCAGCAGATTGCTTGGGGATGCTCAAGTTTGAGTAAACTGAGGAGAGGGAGACCTAAGCATCCAAAAGGAACTCCTAGTGACATACAGCAGCTTCCTGGGTCAATGTGGTGGCTTTGGATCTGACCTTGTCCAGGGGCTTGGGGAGTACAAGTTCTCTTCTCTATTGACATATCTACAAAGGATCTGAAGCAGAAGCCCTGCACCTTTCTCCTTGTTCTCCCTCTCTTTCCTGCTTTGAAACTCCAGATGGGAAAGGACCAGAGTTTCTCCCGGCATTTTCGGTATGGTGCTCCATCACTCCTACCCATGCATCATCTTGCGGGTAACTTTTGTGCTTTCTCCTGAGGGATCATGCAGTCTGACCAGCCGTTCTGGAAAGGGTTGATCCCTGAGAGTAAGGGTTTCTCCTTTGCCCTCTGAAATACTCTATGAGGGTTTCCCAGTGCTCTTAGCTTAGATGTTGATCAAGCACATTCTGTATTTTCCATGGAAAATGTTGGAGGTCTTCTTCCAACTCCAAGGTAGGAACCCAGACTGGACTTGAAGCCCTGTCACTTAGAGATGCAGAAACCTGAAAGTGGCTATTGTTCTGACTGATACTTCTTTCCTCAGTGTGTCTTATCCTGAGTGTGGGAATAACCCAACATCTGGGAAGTTGTTGAGGGGGTAGGAGGGAGGAAGGAAGAGCCTGAATGGCTCCTTCTTCCATAGGAAGGTATGTTGTCTGTGAAAGTGGACAGAAAACTGAGGTTGGATGACCACCAGAACTATAAACTGTAGAATAGGGATTTGCCTCATTGTGCTGACATAGGAAGGTGCTTCCTGTCCTCTGTGACTATTACATGGTACATGTACATGGCACATCTGGGTCCAGGGTCCTGCTCCCAGTGATTGCCTTCCTCTACCCCTACCTCTCATAGTGTAAAGTGGTGAGACTGTTCTCTGGAAAACCATCTCCTCCCCTTCCTTGTCTTCCATCCAACCTAAATTTGCTGCAGGTACAATTAGAGCCACTTAAGACTCTGAGGGCTTCTTACCAGGGATGTTGGAGAATAGATTTCTGTATTGTGTAAGAGATCAGATAGTTGACTTCTGCTCTATGATTTTATGACTTTGTAATTGTTTGGAAGAAGAACAATGGGGGATTTACCATTTTGGCTTCTCCACATGGCTCTAAATGCCACTTTTCAAAGGCAGTGTCTGATTCTGAGAACGTGACTCTATGGGTCAGAAATCTTTAAAAATGACTCCATTTGTGCTCCCCCTTTTCAAGAAGTCTGTGAGTTTTTGGGGGGCCGGGGCAGGCTGTTCATTTAAAAAGTTGGGGGCTTTGGGAGAGTGGCTGAGTAGAAGAAATTGGGTTCTAGAAGTCAGGACAACTGGAACTCATGGAGAAGGAGAGTTTGCGTGTTGTGTGAATTAAAATAAACACAAGGATACTGTAGGAAAATTCTAGCTGTAGCTTTCACCCAGAAAGTGAACTGGGATCAAAGTGCTTAATTCCTAGATGGATTCACTTTTCCATGGAAGATTGTGTTTGTCCCCAAAGCAGAATCCTCTGTCTGTACTTGATATGTATACACCTATTCTACTTTCCCTTGCTTGGAGTCCAAGTGTAGTAACAAAAGATATTCTGAAGAAGAGTTTGGTTGAATGGTACAGACATGGGAATACCCATAGGTACAAATCCTTCTTTGATGGACCCTTTCTTCATGGAAGAATCCATTAGTTCAGAAAAATGGCTACTGACTGGAGAGGTAGGGATGCTACTGAGGGGGAGTTAGTGTATCTCCTGAAACACTAGCACGGGATCTCATGATATATTGTATTTTCATTTATTTTGTCAGACATTTCCCAATTACGTATTTTTAAATAATACTTTATTCCCCTCAATTACATTTAGAAAACAATTTTTAACATTTTAAAAAATTTTGAATTCCAAATTCTATCCCTCTCTTTCTTCCCTTACTCCTTCCTGAGATGGTAAGCAATCTGATATAGATTATTCATGTGCAATCATGTAAAACATTTCTATATTAGTCATTTTGTGCAAGAAGACTCAAATAAAAGAAAGAGAAAGGAAGGAAGAAAGAGAAAGGAAGAAGGAAGGAAAGAGAGAAAGAAAGAAAAATAGTATACCATAAGATCTTTTTTAAAAAAGTCCCCTATCTTTGACTTGGGTACAGGGATAGATAAGCAGACTATTAGGAACCAGTAGTCTACTGGAAACAAGATTTAAAAAAAATTTATTTTGAAGGAGCTATTCAGGAACATGGGCTAAAAGGACAGAACCTAGTATGATGAAGGGTATGCCTGGGAGTTACTTTTAGATTGGGAACCTCTGATTTAGCCCTAGCCTGGGCAAAAGCAGTAGGGATCCAGAAGGACAATTGATCTTGGGCTTCAAACTCCAAATGAGGCCTTAAATTTGGCAGGTAAAGAACTATCACCCTTCAGCTATGGGGCAAGATTGTTTCAGTCACACCATGTCTAACATTAATTGTGATTTCATACAAAAGGTACAGTTACTTCTTCCCAAATAACTGATGCTAGTGGCACAAGAAATTTCCAGATGCTTCTTCCACTAATGTGCATCAACATCTCCTCTGTAACTTCTAGAGAAGTGTGTAGAGTCCTGAGGGATTATGTGACAGACTCAAAATAGATGAGAGTTGGGAATTCAATGCAGGTCTTCCTGATTTTGAGGCTAGCTCTCTACCCTCGATTCCCTCTGACAGAAAAGTGAGAACAGCTTTTGTTAAATGGAAAATGCAAAAAAATTAAAACAGGTTCTTTTGATGTCCCATTTTATCATTGGATATACGCATAGATATTTAATTATAGCTTAGGGGTAGCATAAAGCAGTGGCTGGGCTGGAATCAGGAAGACGTGGTTTAGAATCCTATCTCTTACAGAAGGACTATAGTCCTGAGGAAGTCATTTAACCTTTGTATGCCCCAAGCAACTCCCTGCTGTTCAGTTGTGGCCAACTCTTCATGACCCCTTTTGGGGTTTTCTTGGTATAGATACTGGAGTGATTTGCCACATCCTTCTCCAGCTTGTTGTACAGATGAAGAAACTGAGGCTAACAAGGTTAAGTGACTTGCCCAGGGTCACAGAGCCAGTAAGTGTCTGAGGCCAGACTCTGCATCACTGAGCCACCCTTGGCATCTTTCTAGAACTTACCTCCTAAGTCACAGGCTTCATGAGGCTAGAGTTTGAGCTAGAAGAGACCTCAGATGCCACCTAGTTCCAAACCCTAATTTTAGAGATGAGAAGTTAAATAACTTGACCAAGGTCATGCAGGTAGTATCAAAGGCAGGATTTGAATACAGATTCTCTGCCTCCAGCATCAATGCTCTTCCAGAGGCTGGATCTTTAGTGAAAGGTGCTCCCATACAGGTAGTTAGTCCCCCAGCTAAAAAAATTACTGACATTAGTCATGAATGATGACTAGGAATCACAAAAGCTAAAAATGACCAGGCCTCTCTGGCCCTCTTAGAAACCCTGGTTCTATATTTGCCAGACTGATTTAATTTCCTGATGCTGGGCCTAAGGTTTTTGTATAATCAAGGACTTGGACTCATTGTTGTCCCCCAAGTCCTTTCCAGCTCTTATATTCTAGGACCTTAGGTTTTAATCAGTAGGTCAAGGCAGGTAACAAGGAATAACCAGCAGTCACCTTGTGATTGTTAGACTTTTGTTCTTGTTGAGTTGTTTTAAACATGTCCATCGGTTAGGTAGGAGGAGTAATAGATTATTAACGTATGGACATGTTGGGAAGAAAATATGACCCAGGGATCTTAAATGGTGCTGGGAATTTCCCTTGTTGTCTGCAGTGTGGAAATAGAGTGGTTTTGTCATCAGCACTTCTGGTGTGCCTACTTTGACAAATTTAGCAAACACATCACAGCAAGAATGGACACTGTGGAGAGGGTGCAATGAGGTGAAACAGCAGATTTTAAAAATTAAGATCAAGATTTTTGTGTTAGGATAGGGACCATATTCTAATGAGTTCCCAAACTTTATGTAATGATAACCCTTCTTTTTTAAACAAAAAGTCATCCTTCTTTTAATAAAGCAGTCTACACAAATAATTTTCATAATTCATTCTATTTATTCAAATTAAAAAATTATTCTTTATTACATATAAATTTGTATTATTATAACATACAAATCTTAAATATTCAATAAGATTGCAAAATAATATTAGTCAATCAATGATTTCTGTGTTGTATTTCTTGTGACCTTTTTTGTAGAGTTAGAAATAAAAGGGATCTTCATGGTCATCTGGGCCAGAGGTTTCAAACACTTTGAAGGTCTATTGGGGTGGTAATACTTCCAGAGAGTTGCCCCAAATTAAAATGTAATTGGGAAACATTTAACAAAATAAATAAAAATACAATAGAATGTAGGTAATGTTAAGATGTGGTTTTCTAAGTCAAACATGTGGTCTTGAGGGATCCTTATGTCTGGTTCAGTGGTACACATTCTCTCCTTTCTATCTGGATTTGACATCACTGATGTGGGTCAGTCCTTATGCAAGAAATGTATTCCTTCCTCAACTCTGCCTGTTGCATCTTTCTTTTTCAAGGCTCATTTTAGGTGATCTCTTCCCCCAGTTGCCCCTCAATTGAGTGTATTCTTTCCCTCCTCATCTCTTCTTTTTTCCCCACAATGATCCATTTTTAACTCATCAAGAAATATGACTTGGATGCACATGATATTGTGAAAGTGATAAATACAGTTGAGATTTCACATGTAATATCTTGCCTTTGACAGCTCTAACATATAATTTAGATATCATCATGAAAATAATTGCCTGATAACTAGAATCCAGAATATATTTTTTAACATCTATTAAAATGATCAGTCATGGAGAAAATAAACAATGGCCACTATTTTGTGACATGATTCATTCATCCTTATTGTCTTAAGGTGGCCCCTGGTGAAGGTAAGGATGGCAAAAGCAATCTTTTCTCTTCTACCATCTGTAATAGACATGAGCACACTAAGCAGGAAGCCCTTCACCCTATTTTTTTAAAATAATAATCTTCTCATCTCTTCTAGAGACACTTTGCCTGGATCTTTTCTTTGCCCCTTTCATACTCAACCTTGTGTCATCCTTATTGAATCCATGTTTTTTCTCCTCTAGCAGACTGTGAGTTCTTTGAGAGCAGAAACTGTGTTGTTTTTCATCCCTGTAATTAATTTTACAATTGAGGAAAATCAGACTTAGAGAAGTCAAATGACTTGTCCAAGGTCATATGGATAATACATAGCAGTCAGGATTTGAACTCAGAGCCTCCTTGCTAACCCCAAATCCAGCACTTTTTTTTTGGAGGGGGGAAGGCAAGGTAATTAGGGTTAATTGACTTACCCAAGGTCACACAGCTAGTAAATGTCAAGTTTCTGAGGCCAGATTTGAACTCCGGATTCTCCTGACTCCAGGGCTGGTGCTCTGTTCAGTGCACCACCTAGCTGCCCCTCCATCATTCTTTCCAGTTTATCACAATGTCATAATAGCAAAGAAAGCAGAAAGGCAGTGGTTACACTGACTGCATTGCTTCCCCCTTCCAATCTTTGATACTCCATACCTATGTTAGATATGTGTGTGGGAGGGGGGTAGGAGGGTGACTAGGAATGGGAAAACATATTAAGTTGCTATTGAAGGGATAGCACCCTGGTTCCTAAGCATTGGGGAGCCTCCATGGATTCCTAGGTCCATAGGGGTTCACCTGGGCTCCAGCCCTGCTTACTTTAGTGAGGGGTTGGTAAGGAGTAAGAAGAAGGATGGTTGCCCACAGGTCTCAGGTGGATAGATGATCCTCTCATTTAAAGTCAATGCCTTGTATTAATTTCGCTTTGGACTGTTCTCACTGGAAAAAAAAATGTGGATGCATTTATGTGGAATTTTACTTGAAAAGAGTCAATCAATTCGACCATTGCTTTGAGCCCCAGAATTTGGAAAACTCTTTCCAAAGATCAGAAAATGTAGAAGCTGCTCTTTTTCTGCCTTTCTATGATTGTTCTGACAACTAAGAGATCCCTGGCAGGAGGCTATGTAGTATGGGTGCAAAGGAAAGGGGGAAGGAATACATTTCCCCTCTCCTGGAGAAGGGAGTGTTAATCACAGGTCTGGATAAATAGCCACAATGGAGAACTTCAGGCGGCTAATCGGATGATGGGGCGTGGCAGGAATTTAGCAAAGTCTGTAAAGGTCTTGTTCATCATTCCTGGCCTGAGAGAGGTGAAGAAGACAAGCATTGCTTTGCCTGGTAGAGACCAAACATCCATTTTGTCTTATGATTGTTAGACACCAGGAAGAACCCAATCCCTGTATGTGGAAAATTCATCATAGGCATGTTAGGATCATTTATACAAATGAGGAAACTGAGTCAATTGAAAGAGGACAGTTAACATGTTCAAGGACTTTGTTTGACAACAGGACCTAGCCTTAAACTTAGTTTTACTCTTAGTCCTGGTTTTTCCACTATTAAAATTATGACAGCTAGGTGGCACAGTGGACAGAGCACTGAACTTGAAGTCAGGAAGTCCTGAGTTCCAATGCGATCTCAGGCACTTAACTGATTGTATGATGGTGGGCCAGTCACCTAACTTCTGTCAGCCTCAGTTTCCTCACCTGTACAGTGGAAGTAACAATAGTGCCTATCTCCAAGACTTCTTGTCAGGATCAAATGAGATAATATTGGTCAAGCACTTTGCAAACCTTAGTGCATCATATAAATGATTATTATTTGACTATAATATATACTATAATACTATACTACTACTCTAGTACCACTACTATAATACTACCACAGGACATTGGATGTCAGAGTTGGAAGGGACCTTTTATAGCTTTTAATCAAACGTTTATTAAGCTTTTTGTGTACTGGGCACTGGCGATACAAAGACAAAAATGAAATAGTAACCCATGGAAAAGGGAATAAATTTGTAAGTAGTACTTCTTATGGGCCAGGCTCTGTGCTTGGTGCTTTTACAAATATTTGTGAGGTGGGCACTACTATCACTCCTATTTTATAATTGAGGAACCTGAGGTTAAGTGACTTGCCCTAAGTCACACTAGTAAGGGTATGAGTCTGAATTTGAACTCAGATCGTCCTCACTCTAGACTAAAGTTCTATCCACTGTGACACCTAGCTGCCTCACAACTGTGCCATGGCCCAGCAGAACAGGGTGGATCTGACTCACAACAGTCAGCCAGTTCATCCCTAGCTTTTGAAATATAAAATCTTGTCATCTTGCAAACTCTTGAAGCTAATTAGGAAAATTTCCCAATTAGGATGCTGTTAGAGCTAGAAGGATGAAAGATAATTTCATCTAATCCTCCCATTTTATAGATCATTCAGAGAAGTAACATGGTTTAGAAAGAACCAGGACCAACTCAGATTTCCTATGTCCAATCCAGTGTAATCATTAACACTATTCATTAATAAGGGGGCTCAAGAGCATAAGCATGTTGGGGAATCTTGGAGGAATCCCAAATTTATGAGTAGCCATGGAGAGGAATGGAAGAGAGGGTTGGGCTTTCCTTCCTTCCCTTCTCTGTTTCAGTCAGGCAAGCTGTTTATTAAGGTGCTGAGGAAACACCAAACAGTGAGACAGCACCTATCCTCAAGGAGATTTATTTCCACTGGGGGTATAGGAAGGAAAGAGGAAAAACAATGCCTTCATAGAAAAGTAAGAACAGACTATCTTGAAAATAAATGCACAGTGATTGGGATGAGGTAAGGATGGGCTAAGTCCTAGGAGAATCAGTAAAGCGCTGTCTTGAAGGAGGTGGCATCTTAATTGACAAGTGGATTAAGTGGTTTTGGGGAGGTGGGGCGGTAGGAGAGCATCACGGGCATGGGAACCTCCTCTGTCCTGTGCAAAGACACAGAGATGGAAGATGGAATAATGTGTTTGAGAAACAGAAGGAAGGCCAGTTTAACTGGAATTTATGGTACCTGAAGAGTAGTATTGTGGAAGTAGCCTGGAAAGATGAACCAGAACCAGGTCGGCTTTAACTGCTGTCTTTCACCTCACCTCTGTCTCTCAGAATTCCTAGTTTCCTTCACAGCTCTGCTCAAGTGCCACAATCAAGATGAGATCTTTCCCAATCCCTCCAGCTAGCACCTCCCCCCCAAATGACCTTGTGTCACTTTTGTGTACAGTGTACCTATGTATGCTCATGCTATCTTCCCCTGCTAAACCATGACGTCTTTGATATTTTTTTTTTGTCTTGGCATCCCCAGTGACTAAAGGGTGTTTTGTAAATGTTGACCCATTGATTGAAGACATTTGCATTGCTGGGCAAGATTTCAAAATGATGTTTCCTGTGTCCATCAGACACTTAGTCTTCAATGTAATGTGTGCAATTGAAATTACCCCCATCTAAACATATTTGAAAAAGAATTTTGCCATGAAAAGAATGTGCCTTTTAAAAAGCAAGCAAACAAACAAACAAGGAATAACTCTTTGGATAAGGGAAAAGAAGGGTTATTTGAAAATTGAAGTGATATAAAAATAAGACACCGTTTTTAAAAAACTGTGCTTTTAAAAAAAAGTCGTTTCAAAGGACCTTTACGTATTGTACTTTGCAGCTTCCTGTCCTGCCTATCCTTGTTCCCTGTTCTCATCCACATACCTTCAAGAAACTTATTTAGTAGATAAAATAAGATGCAAACAGATAAATATAATATGGATTAAGATAAACATACAAGAGTGCATAGGGCTCTATCACAAATGTAACTATGTACTTAACAACCCGAGGTTTTCTCATTGACGTATGCTATCGTAGCTTAGACTTTCAGCAGAGGCTGGGAGCTCCCTACAAAGATGAATGACAAACTTCTCCTCCTGGCCAAGTAGAGGGATAGTACACATACATGTAAATTCAAAAATGGAACATGAGACAGCTAAGTTTAATAGAAAGAGCACAGGCCTGAGAATAAGAAATGCCAGATTACAGTCCTTTGCCACTAACTCAAAGGACAAGTCATTCTGTGTAGGCCTCTGTTTACCTATTTGTAAAATTAGTGGGTAAGTCTATATAGTCTCTGTTCCCTTTCCAGCTTTAAATATTATGATCCTATGGTATTTAGTTTGAATTTAGATATGTGCGTTTATTTAAATATTATTGTGTATTTTCCCTTCTTTAAGTGGTATGCAAATGATAGTAGATTTTATTTATACTGGTGTCTTAAAATAAATATTAATTGGAGTAGAGCCTGGACCTGTGGTGTCATTGTTTAAGGGAATTTCCAGATGATTTCTACTAATTCAGATTGGCCCCTTTTTCTGAAACTTACCAGTCTTAAGAGAGTTGCTTAGAGCACTAAGAAATTAAGCGACTTCTCCAGTGTGTGCTAGAGGTAGGCCTTGAACCACTCTGTGAGTCAGAGGAGCTTGGTTCAGCTCCACCTTTGACACTACCTGTGTGACCATGGACAAGTCTCTTAATTTCTCTAGGCTTTAGCTTCCTCATATGTAAAATGAGAATATTGGACTGGAATATTTTAAATATAATATAAAATAAATTTAATTTAATACTAAATATTGAAAGTATATTTTGCTAGGGAAAAACCAGTTAGCTAAAATGGATACTAGCTTATGCTCTTAGTTATCCATGTCTAAGACGGATGAGTAGGACTTGGGCGAGGGAGAGAGCACCTGGGGTTGGCAAGAAATAATAACAACTCGCATTTTTTGGTACTTTATGGTTTTCAAAGTACTTTCTTCTCAATAATTTTGTGTTTCTTAATTTACAAATAAGTGAACAGAGTCTCAGAAGTGAAGTGACCCTGACCAAGGTCACCCAGTTTATAAATGACCTAGATAAGACTGGAGCTCAGATCTTCTGATTCAAAGCTCAGTGTTCTTTTCTACGATGCCACTAGATCCCCTCTAAATTCCATAAAGAATGCTTCTTCTGTAAGGTGATGCAGAGGAGATGTTACCAGGTTTGGGGCAAGCTGCGTATCAGGCCTGCCTTAACATCTTCATTCATTCATGAACTTCACCTCCTTATAAGCAAACCTAAATTTGAGAATGACAGTCCATAGTACAAAGAATAAAATGAAACCAACAGTTTCATGGCTTGTAAATAGTATTCTCCCAAGAGCATTTAAAGCACAAGAAGGAATTGATTTTCTGAGGGAAATGTCTTTTTAAAAAATTCAATACACTCACTGTGTCTAACTTGGCTCAGCAAAGCACAGAGAGAAGGCTGACCTTTTGTTAAGGAGATAAACACCAAAAAAGAATATTAAGTACATCTGATACATAAGAGCTTCAAGGACAACAATGAAGAGTGGAAAATTATTGCTGGATAAAAGGAACAGATTCCAGGAGAGGAAATTAATCAAACTGCAGACTATCTTAATTTTTCAGTTCATTAATCAGAAGGTCTCCACAGGAAGGACCCTGTGCCCCTTAAGAATGACTCAGACTAGCCTGCTTTGCTGAAGGGGGAGGAAAGACCACACATTTCCATAACATTTTGTAGTTTACAAGATGCCTTCCCAGCTAGAACCCTGTGAAATAGGTAGGGTTAGTGCGAATGGCAGTCATCACCATTGGAGTTGGGATTCACAGCCTAAGGGACTTGTCCTAGGTCACATATCCCCAAGTCTTCTGACTTTATATATGCTGCCCTTCCAGCTATAGTGCGAGTGCTAACTTTGGGGGCAGAGGACAACTTCCCCCTCACCCCCATCCCAGCTCTGTCCATTAGTACCCGTGCGACTTTGGATGAGTCATTTCCCTCATCTGTCTCTCAGTTGTCTCACTTGTGAAATAAAGTGTGTTAATGGGCCCCCTTCCTATGAATGTGGGTGGTTTTGCTTTGAAAACTTTGCACTTCTCCACTGACTCCCCTCTCTGGTGCCCCTTTCCTGAATGGTGTTCTCTGCTAGCAGGTGGCAATGGATGTAGTAGCGAAAACTGGAATGAGAATCCTGAGGCATAGGCTGAAATCCTAGTGATGCCCCTAACACCTGAACACCTGAGATTTAACCCCTTGGAGTCTCAGTTTCCTCTTTTTTAAATGGGGAGAATAACCCTTTAGCTCCTGACAGCATTGCTTTAAAGTTCTAGTGAAATGCTTTAAGTTAAACATTTTGTCAAATGTAAAGCACCCTCTAAAGAGAAGCTTTTATCTTTACTGTTACTTTTAGTGATTATTCTTTGTAAGAGGAAGTTAGTGTATATGATAAAAGGGATATTTTGAAGATGAAAATCTTCCAAAAAAATTTAATATGGAATCTCAGGAACTAAGCCTCCTAGTAGAGGAATCCTTTCACCTCTTCCAGTTCAAATCAGCAATAAGCTCCAGCTATGTGCAAGGCTGGACGGCTAGGTGGCGCCATAGTACATAGAGTGTTAGGCCTGGAGTCAGGAAAAATCATCTTCCTGAGCTCAAATCTGGCCTCTGACACTAACTAGCTGTGTGACTTTGGGCAAGTCACTTTACCCTGTATGCCTCAGTTTCCTCATCTGTAAAATGAGCTGGAGAAGGAAGTGGCAAACCACTCCAATATCTTTGCCATGAAAACCCCAAATGAGTGTTGGACACAGCTGAAAGACCACAAATGTGCCAGGCATTGTCCTAGGTGCTAGACATTACCAGTAATTGTAGGGGGTATAGCTTAAATTAGCAAGCAAATGAAGGAAAAACTCTTGGGGGCACAACTGGTACCTGTCTATATGATAGACAGGTTCCCTTCCTTCCAGGAATCCTTCCCTTTAATTAAAAAAAAAGTCATTTTTATTTTCAGTTCCAAATTCTCTCCTGCCATTCTCCCTAACCCACTGAGAAGTCAAGAAAGCAAAATTCATCATAAATATGTATAATCCTGCAAAAGAAATTTCTGCATAAGCCATGTCTCCACGCACACATACATATACAGAGAAAGAGAAAGAGAGAGAGAGAGAGAGAGAGAAGAAAATATATTTCAGGCAGTGTTCTGAGTCCAATAGATCTCTCTGGAGGTAGGAATCCTTCCTTTTTATTATTTCAGGGCATATAAAGACATATCTACATATCCTTGTATACAAACATGCCCTAATCTTCCCATCTTTAAAAAAAAAACCCAAAAGATTAATCTTAGTTTTCCCTCAAGCCATCATCTTATATTATTCTTCCCTTTCACAACCAAACATAGAGAAAAAGGTGATTATTTTTATTGCCTCTACGTTCTCGTCTCTTACTCACTTCTCAACCTCTTGTAATATGGTTTCCATCCTTACACAGCTGTAAGTACTCTCTGCAAGTGAGCTCTTAAATTTCTTAAATGCCAAGACCAGTGGCCTTTTCTCAGTCTTCATTTTTCTTGACCTCTTTGCTGCATTTTATGCTTTTTGACCGTTGCTCCCTCCTCTGAGTCTAACGTGGCTCTTTAAATTCAAATTTCACAGAACAAATCCCCTTAATAAAAGAATTTGTTCTATAAAACTTGGACTCAACAAAAGGCCACACCCAAGGACCTAAAAGGCCACATGTGGCCTTGAACCTACAGGTTCTCCACCCCTGTGACCTAGACAGTCTTGTTTGGTGACACTGCTCATCTAGTTCTCTTTCTACATGCCTGGCTGATTCATTTTGCAAAAGGCTTTCAGTTTTATATAATTGGAATAATTAATGTTGTCTTTTATGATGCCCTCCATCCTTTGTTTAGTTAAGAACTCTTCCCCTTCACATGCAATCTTTTTGTTTTATTATACACACTGTGTTATAGAAATGCTTGTTTTGTTTCATAAAATAAAAAGAGAGTTAAAAAAAGATTATTCCCCTAGCTAAAGTTGTAAAAGGTATTCTTTTCTATTCTCCTCTATGTTGTATGTTATGACCAATATGTTATAATCTTTTATATTTAGATCACATATTGATTTGGAATTTAATCTGATATATAGTATAAATAGATCTAAAGCTAATTTCTGTTACATTGGTTTCCAGTTTTTTTATTGACTAAAGTGTCCTTACTCCAGTAGTTGGTCTCCCTAGATTTGTTGAACATAGGCTACTATATTTGATTTATCTGGTCTATTTCACTGATCCATTAAAAAATTTTTTTAAACCATCATCAAATAAATAACTTTGTTTACTGTGTTATAATATAAGATCTGGTACTGCTAGGTGCCTCCTTCATTCCTTTTTGTTTTGTCTTATTATTTTAAAAAAAATTATATTTATTTATTTATTTTTAATATTCTTTTAAAAATATTTTGCATTTCAAATTCTCTCCCTCTCCCCAGACCCCCCACCACCCATTGAGAAGACAAGAAATATAATGCCCCTCATACATATGACATTATACAAAGCATATTTCCATGTTGGCCATGTGGCATAAAAAGGCAAAAAAAAAATATGCTTCATTTACACTGAGTTCATCAGTTCTTTCTCTGGAAGTGGATATTTCATTGTGAGACCTTCAGAACTGTCTTACATTATTGAATCGATCAAAGTAGCTAAGTTTTTCACAGCTGATCATCACTACAATCTTGCTGTCAGTGTGTACAGTGTTTTCCTGGTTCTTCTTATTTTATTTTGTATCAATTCATATGTGTTCCCAGGTTTTTCTGAGACCATCCTGCTCATCATTTCTTATAGCTTTTCCTTGACAATCATATACTACAACTTGTTCAGCCAGTTGATGGGCATCCTCTCAACTTCCAATTCTTTGCCATCACAGAAAAGCTACCATAAATATTTTTGCATCTAAAGGCTTTTTTCCAGTTCATTTGATCCCTTTGGGATCCAGACCTAGTAGTGGTATTGCTGGATAAAAGACTATGCACAATTTTATAACCCTTTGGGCATAGTTCCAGATTGTTCTCCAGAAAGATTAGAGAAGTTCACAACTCTACCAACAGGGCATTAGTGTCCCAATTTTTCCATATCCTCTCCAGCGTTTGTCATTTTCCTTATTTGTCATGTTTTTAGTATGATAGGTATGGTGATACCTCAGAGTTGTTTTAATTTGCATTTCTCTAATCAATAGTGAGTTAGAGGAGTTGTTCATATAACTATTGATAGGTTTTATTTCCTTTTCTGAAAATTACCTCTTTAACTTTTGATCATTTACCAATTGGGGAATGGCTCTTATGTTTATAAATTTGATTCAGTTTCTTATATATTTGAGAAATGACATCCCTTTCATTACTACCTTTTTCATCATTTCCCTTTAGATGCTTGTCTTTTTGTTCCTCTAGATACATTCTGTTATTATTTTGTCTAGTTTTATAAAGTAGTTAGATACAACATTAAATCTATTAGTTAAGATAAGTAGTATTGTCATTTGTATTCTATTGGCATAGCCTAGCCACAAATATAGGATTATTCTCAAATTTTGAACAAGTGTTCCATTTTTCCAAAGGGTTTTTCCTGCATTTATTGACATACATATATGATTTTAATTTTTCATTATTAAGATGACATCAGTTGCCAAAGTCATCCTTTCATTCCTGGTATAAATTCAACATGATTGTAGTGAATAATCTTTTGAAATTTTTTACATCAGTATTCGCTAGTAATATTGGTTTATAGTTTTCTTTATGTCTCTTTGATCTTCAATCCATTCTCCATATAACTGCCAAAGTAACTTTCCTAAAGCACAAATCTGACCCTCTTGCTCAAAATTCTCTAACGACCCATTTGCCTCTGTGATCAAATAAAAAGTTTTTTGTTTTAAGTCCTTAATATTCTGGGTCCAACTTTCTTTTCCAGGCTTATTGCACATTACTCTCCTCCTAGTACTCTACATTGCAGCCAGTCTGACCTGCTTCCTATTCCCTGTACACAACATTCAATCTCCTGCCTCTTCACTTTTGCATAGGCTGTGCCCCATACCTGGAATATATTCCCTTTTCATCTCCACCTCAGAGAATCCCTTACTTCTTTCAAAGTTCAGCTCAAGTGCCAAGTGCTACCTTTTATAGTGTCTACCCTGATCCCTCCTATTGCTAGTGTTCTCTCCCCAATTATTTTGAATCCATTTTATTGCTGTGTTGTTTCTATCAAGCAGAATGTCAACTTTTAGAGGGCAGAGATTGTTTTTTTCTTCATATCTCTATGCACAAAGTCCATGCTTAATAAGTGCTTACTGAATTGATGATAAAATTCTATCCTGTTCATCCTCAGGAATGTTTATCTATCTATCATTTGACTCCTTATATCTAGTTAAAACATAGTTCTTGAGATATACTATTTTGCTAGTGTGAACTAGTGCTAATTTGTATGTTTAGATACAATTATGTGTGTGATTTGACATAATGAAATACTTAGTAAAGATAATTCAGGCTAGGTGGAGATACAGTATAGTGTGGCAAAAAAACACATCGAACTTAAGAGTCTAGGTTCAAGGCCAGATTTAATTATTTATAAGCTCTGTGACATTTTGAAAATCAATTAATCCTTTTGACCTTGATTTTTTCATCTTGAGCATGCATTGTGGGGTTTACAATATGTGAAAGGGTTTAGTGCCTGTAATTTATTCTATGCCTAGCATGCAATAATTGTTTAATAAATGTTCAAATCATGACTGGTAGTAGCTAGTATTAAAGTAAAACAGGAATTTAAAGTAGGGATCAGGACCTTTTCTCTAACAAACAGTCACTATAGCAAAAACCAGAGTCAAAAATAAATGAAAAACAACTTCCATTTGTTTTACAGAGTGCTAAATGTTCTCACTGATTTTTAAAAATTAAACTAATCAACATACATTGTTAATCAAATATATACACGTAATGCCAAAATCATACTTTAGATCCCTAGTTTAGCCAGAGACGAGGGAGAGAGAAACACATATTATTGATGGAGGATCAAGGGGTAGACAAAGAGAAAAATGGAAGAGAAAAAGAGATAAGCAAATGACTAGTCATAAGATGCTGTATACTTGGGCTCTGGTTTCCAGAAAAGACTATCACTACCACGTTCAATTTGTAGTATCTGATTAGCCATTGTCACGTCATCACCTATTTTTGTCTTGAAATCTACAGAAGCTTTTCTCTAAATGCCACAGGCATAGCAATTCATCAAGAAAGTATGAAATTATTTTCTGGACCTCAGAGGAGGTGACCACTAAAAAAAAAAAAAGCAAACAGAACCTGAAGCAGATTTTTTTCTATAGCTGATCTAAATTAACCTCTATAATTTGCTAGAAATAATGTTGCTCCAGATAGGAAGGCTAAGAAAAGAAATATAAATGACAATCCTTGAAAACTAAAAGGTCCCTGAATTCTCTGAAGTTACAAAGATAATTTTGAATTCACTATTGGAAACTTAAAATCGTAAAGTAGCAAAACCCAAATCAGAATTAGTGTCCTAAAACTTTTCTTCTTTAAACTTCTCTTGGTTGGGCTGCAGGCTGCTGGTAGCTGGGTCTCTCTTCCCCTGCCATTCTCATTAGCAGGACTCACTAGCAACAGAATCTGGAGAAGACAAAAGCACAGGACCCCTGCCTTTTGTCCTTCATGTTATTTCTTCTGGTCGGTTCTATTTCCAGTGATTACTATGGTGACAAGCTCTAAAACAAGAGCATGGTTTCCATTGTGGGGAGGCCTCCATGGAAAAACATTTATGGACCCCACAAGGGCTCTATGCCCTGACCCTGAATGCATTCCTAGGTCCCAGGAAATAGAATCCATACTTAGGTACTTAGAGCAACTTGCCCTTCTCATACAGTTCTTTTGTGCCTTTCCATAAGTCCTCCATAGAGAATACACACATCTAATTAATGGTAAGCTATTCCCTGGTTGTTTTAGTATTTCCAGGGAACCAACATGGCACTCAAGGCCCCCTGTCTATTCTTGAATGTTCAATATATGTCTTGCTCTCCCAATGGCATCCCAAGATTCTCAGTCATATGGCATCATTGGGAGGATACTGGTTTTAAGGAATGGATGGAACCACGAGATGATGGTCCTGCTGCCCTCTGCCCTAGGGAGACTACATCCGGAGGATCATGTTTAGTTCTGGGCATCCCCTTTTGGGAAGGACATTGAAAAGCTGGAATGAATGCAAAGGAAGGGGGAAAAGGCCTTCTGTGATGCTGTACAAGGAGTCTTTGAAGGAATTGGGAATGTTTAGCCTATAGTATAGAGGAAAGAATATTGAATTCAGAGGTAAAGAAGCTGGATTTAAATTGCAAATCTGCTACTCATTACTGTGTGGCCCTGGACAAGTCACTTGGCCACTTTGGGCCTCAATTTCCTCATCTTTAAAATACAAATAGCAAACAAAATAACCCCTAAAGTCTTTTTTTAGTTTGAAATCTGTGATCAGGATGCTGCTTAAATATGAGAGGTGGTGGGATGGAAAGGGAGATGATAGCTATCTGCAAGTGTTGGCAGTGCTTTCCTCTGATGCAGGGTTTAGGTCTGCTTGCTTGGCCCCCAAGGACTAGGAACGGTGGCAGTCAATCCATCAACCACAGAGGGCAGGTTACAGAAGGAAAAACTTCCTAATATCTGCAACCCTCCAGATTATCTCGGGAAGATGTGGGTTCAATTCACTTAAAAGAACATTAAATGTAAGGAAGATATAGAAGGTAAAAAAGGAAAGAGAAACAAGAGTCCGACCTCAAGGAGCTTATCTTTTACTACTTACTACATACTAGCTAAGATTTATATAATGCTCACTATGTGTCAGGCATGGTGGTAAGTGCTTTACAAATATTATCTCATTAGATCTTTGCAGCAACCCTGGGAGGCAGGTGAGAGTGAGGAAACTGCGGCAAGCGGAGGTTAAGCGACTTGCCCAGGATCATACAGCTAGGAAGCGTCTGAGGCTGGATTTGAACTCAGGTCTTCCTGGTTCCAGACCTGGTGCTCTTTCCACTGCCCCACCTAGGGGCCTGGATGATGTTCTCTCCTGCTGTTAGGACGCTCTTCCTCATGAAATGACTTTGTTTCTATTTTGTATTTATTTAAGTGTACAAGTTGTTTCTCTCCAGTAGAATGTAAGCTTCTCTAGGGTAGTAACTATTTAACTTTTCTTTGGTCCCCAGTGCACAGTGTTGATAACATAGTAGTCTCTAAATAGATACTTGTTGAACTTAACTGAAACTGACTCATGAAAACAAGAAGCTGTAGTGCATTGCAGGCAGTTTAGCTTCTGACCCCTCCGCGGGACGGCAACTACTCTATTAATAATGATGATATTAATGACATTTATGTTTACTTTAGGCTTGAAAGTGCTTTACAGATGTTACCTCATCTGTTATTATCTCCTTACAGTCTGGGACCTGAGGCAGACAGAGGTTGAGTGACTTGCCCAAGGTCACACTGCTAGCGAGTGCCTGAGCTCAGGTCTTCTGCTTCTTTGTTCAGCACTGTAGTTCGCCATGCTGCCTAGCTGCTTTTCTTTTATCAATAATCTTTTAATAAAATTGATCTTTTCTCAGTCCTCCTTGACCTTTTTGTAGCTCTTGAAGCGGTTGACCACACCCTTTCCTCCTTTGCCTCCCCTGCTATCTGTCGGTTCTTGTATGTGTGTTTGACTGTCCCATCTCAATGTCCTTTGCTGGATTATCTTTGTTTCATCCATTGAATGTCTGGCCTGTCCCTCAAGGGTATGCCCTGACCTGGTGCAATGTGGAAAGAGTGTTGGTTGTCCTTGGAAATTATTGGGATTAAAAAGTGAGTGGGAAATGAGAAAATAGAGGCAAGACTTCCGATAACCCCTCCAGAAAGGTGAACGGAGACAAGTGAAGTGGTTTTGTTTTCCTTTGTTTTTGAGAACTGGCCATATTTGTGGGTGGTGGGCAGGAGAGGAAGGGAGTGACTGATTAAGAGAGAAGAAGTATGAAGAATTCAGAGACAGAGAGATGGAGGTAGAGAGGGACAGGAGATGCCCAAGAGAAGATAGTTACAGGATCTTAGATTTAAAGCTGAAAAGGATTTTAGAAGTCATCCAGTCTAGAAGGGTCAAGCTTGAGAACAGGGGCCACAGGCTACCTACAAAACTCTGAAATGTGACTCGAATCATTCAAATTAATATATAATTGTGGAATGTTTAACAAAATAAATAAAAATACAATATAAGATTAATTTGTAATTTTCTTAATCCATAGACAGCCTGTAAGATTCTGTTTATGTCTGAGTTAGATCTAGTCTTCTAACCTTACTTAATGAAACTGAGGTACAGGGAAGTGAAGTGACTTCTCTAAGGTCACACAGGTTGTAAGTAGCATTGCTAGGATCTGAGCACAGGCCCTTTGGCTCCGAATCCAGTGCTTCCCACCCACTCCCCAACAAGACAGGAGATGATGAGAATCGGCATCAGTGGAAGGGCATGACCTTGGGAAGGAGAAGGGTTAGCTCTTCACAAGACACTGAAGTAAAGAAAGAGAGAATGGGGGAAGATGAAAAAGCGTTTCTGAGTGTGGAATAGTAGCGATCCCTAGTGGGCTGTTTGTAGACATTTCTTGGGCATGTTACAGAGGGCACTCTTACCCTGTGACAAGTAGGCCTCGATGCCCTCTGAAGTTCCTTCCACCTCTGAGAACCTGTGACCCTCATCCTGGCTCTACATTTAACCGTGAGATCACTGCTGGCTGGGCAGGAGGGATGCTGTTCTCCTGGGGCCCACTTCCTCATATGTAAGCAGTATAATACCTGTCCCATACACCTGGGGCAAGGAGAAGGAGGGGGTGCCATGAGGTTAAAATGAGATAATTGTTTGAAATCCAGTGCCAATTCTGTGACTTCAGGGATCCTGGTCCCTGCTTCCTATAGTTCCCTAAGAACAAAATCACGGAAGAAAGCTAATGATTTTCAAAGTCATAGTGGTCTTCCATTTCAGTGTTAATTCTGCTTTCCAATTTAAGGCTGGGGAGTCAATCCAGAGACTAGATTGTCATTTAAATAAACAGCAAGGACATTTTTTTTTACCGAATAAAGAGAATACTAGGTAGAATTCAAGCCAGATAATAGAATTAATTAATAAAAAGAACAGAAGCTTTTGCAATACTATCCATCTCCTTCTGCTAGTTGGTTCCTGTTGACCTCCACCAAAGACCTTCAGGCTCCAAGTACTGCCTACCTGAGGGCAGGAGAGGAAAAAGCTGGGTGAAGGGCCTCCTACCACTTGGACTACATCTACGTCTGAGCCCTGTCTCAACAGGATTCCAAGTCAGCAAGTTTTTACTAAGTACCTACTGAGTTCCAGGCACTAGGGAGTCAAGGAAAAAGGATGAAAGAGTCCCTACTTGCTACTTGCAATGATTTTGATTCTTTTAACATCCTTCCCATCTTGGTTTGACCCTGTGGCTTCATAGTTAAGAGTTTCCATTGCTTCCTGTCTCCTACTAGAATAAAATCCCTGTGGTCAAGGGCTATATTTTAGTCATCCCTGCGACCCCCATGCATAATGGTGGCTCCTGTACACAGTAGGTGCTCCTTTTCTCTCAACTTTCCTTGGCAGGTATAATAATTAAAGAGCCTTTACCCTGGGCAAAGCCCTAATTTGGGTATGAGGGATGAGAAAGACAGTCATTGGTCTTAAGGAACCTTTTTGAGTGTTCCTTTCCATGTAAGTTCTCTGAGCCTTACTGTAGCAACTCTCAGAGAAGCTACCTAGAGGCTCATCATGTGCGTGTGTGTGTATGTGTGTGTGTGTGTGCATGCGTGTGTGTGTGTGTGTGTGTGTGTGTGGGTGTGTGTGGTCTGAGTTATGGTCATGGAGTAGTACTTGTCAGTCTGAGACTGCAGAGACAAGCAAGCAAGGGGATTTGAATGAGCCTTCATGAAGGAGATTTGACCCATTAATAATGAGGCCTATAGACTCAGCTACCTGTGAAGCTTCTGACTAAGACTTGCCTATTTCATAAATCTTTGTTGTTCAGTCATTTTTCAGTTGTGTCCAACTCTTCATAACCTCATTTAGGATTTTCTTGGCAAAGATACTAGAGTGGAAGATGAGTCTTCCTGATTCTAGGCCCAGCATTCTATCCACTGTAGCACCTAGCCTCTATCAATCTATTATATAATATAGTAATGGATATGTTACTGGAATAAGTCAGAGGACCTGGGTTTAAATGGTCTGCAAATATGATAACTTCCTTGAAACTCCATTTCCTCATCGATAAAAAGGATATAGTAATAATTACACTGCCTGCTCCTGAGTGTTGTGATGTACGGACTTTGTAAGTCTTAAAGGGCTATGGAAAGGTTTAGGGAGGCTGATAATTTAATCGCTATGTGTCCAAGCATGTTACTAAGTCCCTGTCTTTCTGTCCCTCTCAGTGCCCTTACATGCCATTCTTCCTGTTCTCCCTCTCCCCGGCCTAGACCTGATTCGGTCCCTTTCTCACTGCCCACTCGTCTTCACTAGGGTTTTCATCCCCAAGAAGCACCGCCAACGTTTTGACGAGGTTGTGTCTCAAAGCCTCATCAGCAAACTCTGCCGGACCAAGAGGGAGCAACATACCCGCCGGCTTCGCCGTAGCCGCAGTGAGGACCACCCTGAGCGCCTGATGGTGTCTACACGGGCCAGCTCAGTGCCACGAGGGCCGGAAGATGTGGGAAAGGGGCTGAGGAAAACCACCTCTCTTGTTGCCAGCAGAGTAGGCTCGGGTGCTGCCCGCAGGTAACCAATGCTCTTAACTGTTCCCCAAGCTCGGTTTCTCCCTGGGCCTAGGAAGGTAAGGTAATGAGGAGATGGTAGGGATGAGCTCCGAGGATGATCAGGAAATATATATACCCAGTAATTCCCAGCTGTGGTAAGAGATAACGCAGTCTGGAGTGTTGGGCTTGACTGAGAAGGAAGGGAGCAATAGGAAGGCCTGTTGTTGAGAAGTATATGAGGCTGGAGCTAGAATGGACTGTGCTGAGTATATGGGCATGCAGCTAAGTAAGTTGACAGTGAAATAGGAGGAGGAGGATGGATTACATGATTTCTTAAAGTTTCTTCTATGGCAAAATTTTGTATTTCTTAATATAGGTTCCCACGTGGGCCTGTTGTTCTAATTTAATAGTATAATGGGTTTCTTAACTTTCTATAGAGTTAGTCAATCACTTTAAACATGGGATCATGACTCAGTCCATATATACACATGGGTCACATGCACACTTATGTATATGTGTATGACTGACTTCTAAAGGGACTTCTCCATCCTTGACTTCAAGCTTGAGTGTGATTTCATATCTCCAAATAACCTTGGAATATCTCCCCTTGGGCAGTCTGCTGTGCCTCTTCCTCAGCCCTGACACCTCCACTCCTACCCATTCTTTTTTCACTCCCTCCTCTTATAGTTCTCTAGGTTACTATAAAAAAATCAGCATGGGATCAAACCTGAAAAGGCCCAGGTAGAGCTGGTAACTACTGCCCTCTTTTCTACCAGCAAGAAAAATGGCTGAACTTGCCACATACAGGTCTAGTAACTTCATGGATTAATTCTTTTATTTTTTCATGGATTAATTCTTGATGAATTGTTTGAGGTAGTAACTGATAGGGTTGATGCCATTACTCTCTCCCTTCCACACAAGTCAATCTATATCTCTTTTGGGGTATGAGATTCTCCCATGCTGCTTTGCAGTGATGGAGGTAGGGTAGTTTGGGACAATGATGATGACTGGGGGTGGATCACCCTCTTCTTTTCCTACATGTTGCTCTTTTGTGGGTATCTTTCCCACAAAATTCTTTTAAGCAACCATGTTGTGATGAGGAGAAGGAAAATTGAGGAAAGCCTGCAGAAAGAGTCCCACTTGAATTGTCTGAACACTTAGGAGATGAGGAAAGACAAAACCTACATGGGAGAGATCTTGTCTGGAGCAACTCATCCAGCTCTATTTGACTTTTCTAGGACTTGTAATGAGACACTGGGATTTTGGAAGTGAAAGAAAGTGAAGATAAATCTAAGCCATCCTGGATTTCCCTTGGCTGGCCTCTAAAATGGTGCAAGCTCCAGGAAAAGGGACAGACCTGGGAAAAGGGTATTATTTAAGACTCTGTCACAGCTTCTTTCCTTTTACCTTGTATAGGACAGTTCGAGTGTATAAAGGCAACAAAAGTTTTGGCTTCACACTTCGTGGTCATGCCCCAGTATGGATAGAATCTGTCCTGCCTGGTGAGTAGTGCTGATGTGGTTGGAGAAGGAAAAGAAGAGAAAGCAGCCATCTCTGAGGATGAGATAGAATTTTGCTTTGTTTGGTCCCATTTTCATTATGAGCCTTAAGCCCCATATATCCTACTGCAGAGTCGTCAGGGAGGGAACAGAGATGGGAAAGAGTGAAGTGTTCCCCTTTGCTCCCTCCTGGGCACCTACCTCCCTACCTGTGGGAAGTCTCAGAATCACACTACCCTGCTTGATTAGTACCTGGAGGGGAGACTGCCTGCCCAGTAATACTACCACAGAAGGTTTTCTCTTATTGAAAAGTCTCCAAGCAAAGGCCAGATGACTACTTATTCAATATATTGTAGAGTATTTCACTTTTTTCAATTGAATTAGATGAACTCTGAGGTTCCTTCCAACTCTGAGATTCTTGGATAGAGTGCTGTACTTGCAGTCTAGATGATTTGAGTTCAAATCCTGCCTTAGGCACTTGCTAATGGTACGACTCTGGGCAAGTCCCTTAAATTGTCTATGCCTCAGTTTCTTCATCTGTAAAACAGGGATACCAATAGCACTAGCCTCCCTGGCTTATTATGAGGATCCAATGAGATAATCATTGTAAAGTGCTTTATCGTTGTTGTGGCGGTGGTGGTTGTTATTACATCTGCAGAGCCTACCTGGGTGGAATTGTTAGCCCTCCAAGGAACAGTTGTATATTACCTGAAAATTTTGCCGCAATATGGAAGGCCAAACAATTAACATGTGTATTTTTCCTTTTGATTTCAGGGAGTCCAGCTGAAAATGCCTCCCTCAAACCTGGGGACCGCATCTTATTCCTTAATGGACTGGACATGAGGTCAGAGGCTGTTGATTAAATCAGGGCTGCCCAAAGTGATCAGGATATCCCTGGTTTCACTCAGTCATGTCATGATTTAGTAATTGTCATTTATCCAGCCTCAAAGTCATGCTCTTTGTCTTCCATCAGTTATATTCCAGTTTTACCTATCAGTTTTTCCTTCAGAATGTCTTTTGTATCCTTTCCGTTGCCACTGCTACCATTCTAGTCTAGGACTTCATTTCAGGACTGGATTACGACAACAGCCTTCCAACCAACCTCCCAGCTCCAGTTTCTCACCTTTCCCATCCATCCCGCATGCTACTACTACATTAATTTTCATAAGGCATTTATTCCATCACATCATTTTCTCTTGTTTAAGAAACCAAGATGGCTTCAAAGGCACATCCCATTAACTCCAAGCTTCTCTGTCCGTTTGTCAGGGCTCTCTGTAATGTGGCCTCTCTTTTCTCACCTCCCACTGCTCCCCAGTATGCATTATGCGCTCTAATAAAGCCATTTCCAAGAAACTCTATCTCTGGTCTGGGGAATAAATAATTCTCAATGTCTGAAATTGGGGCCCTCGGACATAGGTTAACCATACACATGAACAGCTCACATAAAAGCATCTTCTTAAGTATACCATGATAGTCCTAATGCTAGGGTGAGAATGACAGCTGAATGTGACAGTTTTTCTCATTAGTGCATCTAGACACAGTACTGAAAATAAGTGACGTTTTCAAGTTACACATGATAGGTGGGTTATATCACTCACTTCATTCATTCCCTTAACAAATACTTATTTCTTATGTGCCAGGTACTCTGCTGGGCATGTGGGATACAAAAGGAAAAAAATGAAACAGTCCCTCTCCTCAAGGAGCTTATATTTATTGAAAAAAAAATATGTGCACAAAAGATTTCTGGAAAACAAACACAAAGTAATTTGGAGTTGCTCTAGCAAGTAGGGAGCTCAGAATAGGCTTCTTGTAGGAGGTAGCCCTTGGGCTAAGCTTTAAGGGAAGCCAGAGATTCTTTGAGGCAGAAATGAGGAAGAACAGCATTCCAGGCATGGGAGACAGGGATGGTGGAGGTATCATGGACGGGGAACGGTACCAAGGCCACTTTGGCTGGACCACAGCTTGTGTGAAGGGGAGTAATGAATAAAAAGTCTGGAGAAGTGGGTTGGGCCATATCATAAAAAGCTTTAAATAGCAGAAATATTTGCATTTGATCTTGAAGGTAATAGGGAACCTCAAGAGTTTATTGAGTAGGGAAGTGGTGTGATGAGACCTTGGCTTTTGGAAAATCACTTTGGCTACAGTATGCAGGATGAATTAGAAAGGAGAGAGACTTGAGACAGGGAGACGAGTTAGGAGGCTACTTCAATATTCCATTTGTGAGGCAGGATATCCCCATCAACTAGCACAGTACCTGATACAGAGTGGGCAATTAAATGCTGATTGACTGAGGTTTTTGAACTAGGGTGGTAGCCAAGTGAATAAAGAAGGGGGTATGTGCAAGATACATTTTGGAGATAAAATCAATCAGACTTGGCAACCCAGGTGGATATAGGAGAGGGGGAGGAGTGAGGAATTGAGCATGTCTCCAAGGTTCAGGTGGGTATGGGATGGAAAGAGGAGTTCAGTTTTGAATGTGTTGAGTTGGAGATGTCTATAAGTCATTTTGGTATGCCTGACAGACATACCAGGAGTATACAGGGCTGCAGGTCACAAGAGACTGAGTTTCGATATATAGATATGGAAATCATTTGCCTGAAAAAGAAAATTAAGTCCATGAGAGCTGATGAGAAAGGGAAAGGGAAAGCAGAAAGAGACTAGCTACTGTGGGGCAGAGTAGGATTAGCTAGGTTGTGGTGTCAAAGGTGAATATCCCTTTAGGGATAGGTCACAGCTACCACACACTAGTGCCAGGACAGAGGGGTTCTCTGAATTCTCTGAGAGGCTTCTTGGCAATGAGAACAAGGCCTCACTTAGAGAGAACAGGTAGCATTCTCTCTATATGTTGCACAAAAGTGAGAAGTCAGGTCATGCTTCTGTTGCGTAAAGAAAAGCGATCAGAGGCCTTGGGGTCATTCTGGGAAGCAGAGAGACATAGTCAGGATTGAATTACCCTGAGATTTTGCCATTCTGAGTCTCCCATTTCCCATCTGCTGCCTCTAACTCCAGAAGTGACATGGGGTGGGATATATGGCAATTTTCTCCTTCTCTGTTGCAGGAACTGCTCTCATGACAAGGTGGTGTCCATGTTGCAGGGCAGTGGAGCAATGCCAACTCTTGTGGTAGAAGAAGGATTGGTCCCATTTCCCAGTGGTAAGATTCCCCTCTCCTGCCCTCTCTGGAGGAATGTTCAGTACTGCTTCCCAAGTGGAGTCGCATCAATGACAGGATATCATTTAGAGGTTATGAGCTTAATACTGCCTTCACTAGCATCCTCATTATGGAGTGCAAGTGATCCTAGGCTCTCTATGCTCTTCTATGGGAAAAGCTTAGCAAGCGGCAAGGTTTCCAGCATGGGTCCCATGTGCCTATTGAGGGAGGACTAACCAGCCAATAAAAATAACACTAATGATGAAAACTGACATTTATGAAGCGCTTTAAGACTTGAAGACTATTTTTTATAAATTATCTTATTTAATCCTTTAACCCTAAGGGGAGGTATGGTTATTATACCCATTGTAAAGATAAGTAAACTGAGGCACAGAGAAGTTTCCCTGGGTCACACAGCTTAGGAAAAAATCTTGAGGCTAAATTTGAACTCAGATCTTCCTGACTTTGAGTCTAGAACTCCATTGGCTATAACCATCAAGTCTGATTCCATAGAAATAAGCCTTTTTTTGTCCACTGAGTTCATCTACTAAGGTGAAGAGGGGTTGCAATAAGTCAGCAGAAGTTGTGCTCAACACAGATGAAAGCACAGATCTTTAAAAAAAATTAACAAAATTCCTCATGTCAAAATGCAGCCTAGTCTTCTCCCAGAGAGTCTCCAGAGACTCTTTATTCCCTACCGCAATTCATTTCCTTCTTCTCTGCTTTCGTCTGCCCTGTAATGCCAGGCTGATCCGCTTGAGGAAGTAGCTGAACCGATTTTGTACAGTCTGGTGCACCCAGCATAGACTGTGACATCGCGCTCATTCTTACTCCTCCCTCCACCCAGTCCCCATCTCCTTGGTGCACCGTCGTGGAAAGAAATCAGGATGCTTTATCTGGGTGTCCCAGACTGAAAGGTCTTTTAGAATGCTGGTTTCCAGAGTGGGTTTCCTTTTCTCCTCTCCCTACCCCAAAGGGTTTGGGATCGCCTGATTTTAATTAAACCTCCTGTCCCTTATTGAGATGCACATTCCCCAGAGTGAGGGAGTTCAAACCTCAAACAACTTTACCTAAGTCAGGGGTGGGGAACTTGCAGCTCAGGTATTGCTAAGGTCAGGGGTGGGGAACCTGCAGCCTCCAGGCCATGACTGGCCTTCTGGGTCCTAGGGTGTGGTCGGTAAAACTTGGACTTAGTCAAAAGGCCACACCCTACCCCTGGTGGCCTCGAGGCTGCAGGTTCCCCACCCCTGACCTAAGTAATACCTGAGCTGCAGTGAATTGACAGCCTGGTCTGAGTGAGAATCTATGCCGGCTGGAAGGCAGCAAGAAAGTCTTAAGAGCAAAAGGGGAGGGGTAGGAGAGCACTAAGGCCCCCCGACTCCCCAGCTTTGCTGAGGCCCAGCTCTGTTTTCCAGGAGTAAGAGAAATACCCACTTTCTCGTACTGGCCGTCCTCTGTGACTGGCATGGAATGCCTTCTTACCTCTCTCATATGGTCTCTCTTCCTTTAAGCTCCATTTTCTGCATGAAGTTTCTCCTGGTCCCCTCCCTCTCAATATACCTTAGTGCTCACTATTTTGTAGATATTTATATTTTTAAATTTTATATTCATGCTATATATATTTTTATACATACTTATGGTCTCTTCCCCCTCCCCCTTATAGTATTATTCTTTGTACACATATCCCCAAAGCCTAGCACATGTAGGCCCTTCTTCAATGAGTAATTGATTGGAACTGGAGGTTGGGGAGAGGTCTCTTCTTGGCTCCTTCTTCCTCTGACCAAACCAGCAGGTTCCTTGTAACCGGGGCAGGGGAGATCTAAGGGGATTATAAGGTGTGTCCTTTGGTTCCCTGGCCCCTACAGCAATAATAACAGTCAAGTCCTGGATGGAAAAATAGAAATGCCACTGGTTTCTGGCCATAATACATACCTATTTTTGCTTCCTTGTGTGTCCACAGATTCGGATTCTCTGGATTCTCCCAACCCCTCCTCAGCACTGACTTCCCTGCAGTGGGTGGCAGAGATCTTGCCTGGAAGCATCCGAATCCAGGGCAAGACATTCAGCCAACAGCTGGAGCACTTGCTGACACCTTCAGAGCGTTATACCATCTGCAGAGCCCTGGAATGCTTCTTCCAACACAGGTAGTTCTGCCCCCAGACGCCTGCCTCGTCCGGACCTAGGGAGTGGGTTTGAGAGGGAGGATAGCCATTTCTTTCCTGACCCTAGTGGTTAGTGTCCTCAGAAAGTTCCTTTGCCTGGAAACCTAATGGCTGTTCTGGGTGCTGACCCTCAAAGGTACCAGACAGAATCCCAAACCTCATTTTCCCTCCTTCCCTTTCAGTTCATCTTTGAGCTCTCCACTGAGGGGGAGCAGTCCTTTGGAACCATAGATAAGATCCCCAAAAAGTCATAGAATCAGCTGGGAGGGCCCCTCAACAGAGAATGTCAAGGTTGAGGCCAATGGGACTTCCAAACATAAAATGTAACAAAAGCTGACATGCGCACCCCAATTTAAGACTTAAAAAGCACTTTATGTACATTTTTTTCATTTACACCTGATAACCCTGTAAGTTAGATACTGCAATGATTATTTTCCCCATGTTACAGATCAAGAAACAGGTTTTGGGCCCATGGGCACATAGAGATTATGTCAGATTTGAACACAGGTCTTTCCGGCTTCATGCTCTTTCCACTATCCCTCCCTGCTCAGTAGCTGCCTCAGAGAGTGTTCCAGCTGGAAGGGGCAGTTATAACATGAAGATTCAAGCTTTAGATGGAGCTTAAAGTTCCTCTTGTCCAGGGTCATGGACAAATTCATGAAGGATCCAAGACCAGAGCTCAGAACTCCTAGTTACTGAGTTCAGTGTTTTTTATGTTGTTCTATTCTGAGAAAAATATCTGGGGTTCAAATCTGACCTCAGACACCTACTAGCTACATGACCCTGGGAAAGTCATTTAACTTCTGTTTGCCTCAGTTTTCTCCACTTTATAATGAGTTAATAATAGCATCTACCTTGAAGAATTGTCATAAAGATCAAGTGAGATAATGTTTGTAAAAAGCATTTGACACAGCGCCTGGTACAGAGATGTTATATAAATGTGTATTCCCTTCTAATTTCAGCAGGCGTCAAGGCTCGTTAACTAGGATGTTAAAAAATCATTTCCTGTTCTTCAGTCAGGAGTCCTCATATTCTATTGAAGTTTCTCCATCTCTCTAATTAATCTCTTCCCCTCTTGAATCTTTCTTACAATTTAGTTCAGGATATGACCTAAAGCACTCCTCCCTGTTGGCTGTAGCATATGAGGTTCACTTGCCTGTATGTATACCTTATGTTTCCACATGTGGAATCCCAGAAACATCTCACCTTCCCAGAGTTTATTGGAAGCTGAGGGATGTCCCTTTCCCAACTTAAATTACTTTCCTATTAGGTTTTCCCATGGCTCTTCCAAGCTGAAAGTGGCCTGTGCTTATTAAGACTAGTATAGATGGAGGCTTGAGTGGCTACATCCCTCACTATGAGGTAGTAGATGTCTGTAGAGGAAAAATGTATACAGATTCAAAGGAACTGCTGACCAACAATCTGCAATCAGCTACCTGCCCTTGACCCTTTAGTGTAGTGATTACAGTCAGGATCTCCCTGATTCTGGTGTTAGACCAGTTCCTCAGCTACGAAGAGACCAAACTTGGAATGCCATTAGGATGCTTTGGTGGAATAGCCTATTAGGACCGGGTCCAAGACTCAGTATAACTTCTGTACTCGTAATAGCACTGGGGTCTCATTCATTTCTTGTCTCTTGTGTGAATTGCATGGCTTTTGATGAGTCCTGTCCATGGGATCTGAGCTCTGCTGCTTAGTTTTGCCTATTTGTGTCTTGGAAAAGGAGCTGTCCCTCCATGGGACTTATCTATCTATAGGTCATGGGAATGAGCTAGAAAACATGACACGAATCATGTAGGAGTTGTCTGTGGTAATAAGGAAGTTACTCCATACTGATGGGCACTTTTGGAGAGTCTTCTTTTCCCCACAGCTAGAGAACAGTAAGGAAGGGACTCAACAAAACCTCCTTGGATGTGCACCAATCCAGGTTCTGAGGGCTCCAAGTCTAGCCTCTTCCTGATAATATATTCTCCTAAGAGTAGGCTAAGGCATCAGGCTATATTTCCCAGGTCAGGGGTGGCTGGACAGGTGCAAGGAAACATAGAACTTCTAGTGTCCTCTCACTACCAGGTCACATCTGGACTCCCTTCCAAGTCTCTTTCAATCCCATCCTCAGCACTGTGACTGCCTTTCTCTAATAGGAACATTGATACCCTCATTGTGGATATCTATCCTGTGCTGGACACTCCAGCCAAACACGTCCTGTGGCAGTTCATCTACCAGCTGCTGACCTATGAGGAACAGGAACACTGCCAGGAGAAGATCGCTCGGTTTCTGGGCTACAAGTCCATGACAGGTGAGCAGCAGAATTCTGAATGTGTAACTGACTCGAGTCTTTTTACTTGGAGGGAATATTTCTGTGCAAGAGAATGTGAAAGCTAGGGCTCTCCAAAGCCTAGGCTATCCCTTAGGGTGTTAAAGATTTTGAGTCTGAAATGCTCATAAGTAGGACTTTCAAAAGGAAGACTCTGTATAGGCTTGCCAATACTACATGGGCACATGATCTCTAGTAGAGACCTCGGGGTAGTGCCAGCCATTGATCTGGGGGGATGCGGGGCAGAGCCAAGATAAGATTGAACTGAGGAGAATCTCAACTGGGGCTGGGTAGACAGGGTTTGGGAAGGAAATGAGCTAAGCTCCACTGTTTCCATACTGTTAAAGGAATATAAATACTTCTAGCACCTTCTAAATTTGACACCCTTGAGCAAAGCCTCAGTCACCTTATCCTGTTAGGGCTCCGAGGTAAATTATCCTTCTGCACACTTTGGGAGCAAGAGTAAAGACTTATTAGGTAATATGGTCATGATCTTATATGTTTCCCTGGTGGATAAAATGATGAGTAAATGAATTCTGGGCAGAATAGAGTCATAGCTGTTGGTTCTGAGGGCTTGCCCCAAAGTAAACATGATTGAAGCCAGCAGTGGCACATGTACCATGGTGTTCCTAGAGGAAAAACAGTCATTCTGCTTGCATCTGGGATTCTTTCCCCCTATCAAGCAGCATGACTAACTTCAGCTTAATCCAGTAAACTTTGAATTAA
>CM053769.1:47555143-47570315 GCA_028658325.1 Potorous gilbertii | reverse complement strand
CAGTAAACTTTGAATTAACCCTTTCATGACCCATCTTAAATTTTATGTAGCTTTACTTTTTCCCCAAAGTAAACAAAAACCATCTAAAATCTACTTCTGGTCAAAGAGAATTGAGGGAAGGAGACAGTGAATGCCTGCCCTGGGACAGGACCTGGTGGCCAGAGGTATGAGCATTCCCATGTGATAATTTCTAAGAACTGGGATACTTACTATACTCATGGAAGGCAAAGTAGCATGGAAGAAATAGGGAGAAGCTTGAATGGTACCATTTAGGGCAAGATTTAGGTATTTTGACTCCATCCCCTGTCCTAAGCCACCATTAATAGATCTCCCTCCTTCACAACCCCAGAAAACAATTTTCCCACTCAAATCACTGAAGTGCCAGCAGTGACTCATCCTATGGTGTGTAGTAAGTTCAAACATCAGGTTGAATTATTCTTGGGGGAGCTCTAATAGGAAAGGGAGCAAACTGGGGTTCAGGAGGTATTAATCTTTCCTACTGTTGTCCAGTCATGTCCCACTCTTTAGCACCTCATGGACCACAGAGCACCAATGCTGTGGTGGCTTTTGTGGCAAGAATAATGGAGTGATCTGACATTTCCTTCTCAAATGGATTAAGGCAAACAGAGGTTAACTTGCCCACACAGCTAGTAAGTGTTTGAGGTTGGATCTGAATTCAGGTCTTCCTGATTCCAGACCCAGTGCACTGAGCCACCTAGCTGCTAGCATTTGCTTCCAAGTCAGTAGCCATACCAAAAAATTAAAGATAACTTGCATGCAGATGTATGTATTTGAAGCCAAGCTTATTGAAATGAAATTGTAGGGTGCATTTGATTGGTCTTTGGTCTCAAACAGGCAGGAATCCAGCTTCTGAGGTATCCCAGCTTACTGCCTGTGCAGAACATGTCCCTCTGGACCTATACAGGGTGGGGCAAGAGACCTCTGGCTTTGGGCCACTGCTGACCCTACCCTGTAAGTGCAAAGTTCACAGCAACCCAGAGGCAAAGAGTTGTTTTCCCTATTTTTACAGAAAGTTGTCTTTCTTCCTTATATGGAATTTGAGGTTTCCCTCAAGTTTATTTACCCTGTTCTCAAGATCTATAAAATTTAACTTAATAGGAGTCTTCAGGCCTGGATCTGTCAAAAACCTTCCTAATTGCTGAACCTTTTGGAGAGGTAATTTATCTATGATCTCATTGTTAGGCACATAATAGGGGCAGGCTGTGACCAGATAGGTTAAGCTGAAGAAATCAAGGTCAGTGTTGGAAAGGGAACCAAGAGGGAACTTTTAATAACTAGCAAAATTGAACGAAATACAGACTTACATATTATCTCTCTTCTAACACAAGGTTTTTCTGTCTGAAATCATACAAGGCATAAAGTATTTGTAAAAGGGCAGGGATTGAAAAATTCACCTGGACATTATTTAGATTCTCTACTATCTACTTTTAGTGTTATTCCAGTCCCAAAGGCCATTGGTATAACCAACTCCACTCCATTTTTGTGTAGGCCAGGATGTTGGTCTCCCCATACCAATGGACTTTCAGACTGCAGTTGCATTCATAAAACAATTTTTGTAAACAAGAGGAATCATTGTTTTGCCTCCTTTGTGCTTTGGATTCATACTAGTTTAACAAAAAGCAAAGAAAGATCTCTTTAACAAGGCAAACCAGGCTTAAGGATTTTTAATTTAGCTTAGCTTTTCTCCTTAGGGACATGGCTTACTCTTTTTGCTCAGCAAACATGAGAAAAGGAAAAAGTCACCTGTTAATCAAAAGTAAAATTATACATGTACATTTCTATGCACATATATGTATATCTAAGTAGCTCAAATGGTAAAAGCTAGGATAATGCATGTATGTACTTGGGCAAATACTCTTGGGTCTAACTGAGACTGTGTGGCACAAAACAAAGCCAAGTGCAAGTCACGTCATCATTTCTCTGATGGCATGGTCTTCTTTGGCAACGAAGGATGAACACACACACACACACACACACACACAACAACAATGTGGCACATTGGAGAAAGTGGTAGATTTGGATTCAGAGGGTCCTTAATACCTGTAAGCTTAGATGAGTCATTTGATGTGTGAGAAAGGGTGCAATGGTATCAAATGCAAAAAGAAATTATCTACCAAAACATACATAAAAATCCCTGTCAGCATCATATTGACTTAGAAAACAATACAATAACATTATCTGTGTTCCATTGTATTTTTATTTTATTTTGTTAAATATTTCCCAGTTTAATCTGATTCTTGCCACCTATTTGATGCCCCTGAGGACCTAGCATTTGACTCAGTGTTAGGAAGACCAGAGTTTGAATTCTACTTCTGATACTTATTAGCTGTGGACCCCAGGCAAATCACTTGACATATCTGGACCTTAGTTTCCTCAAATGTAAAATGAAGGAGTTGGCTCTTTCAGCTCCCTTACATCCAAGAATCTATTTTCCTCTGGTTCTACCATCTCTCAGGGCCTCATTCTCATCTATAAAATGGTGGAGGTGGTTGTCCATAAATGGCTTCCTAGTTCTCTTCCAACTCTATGATGTGATGAGCTCATATTTTCAAAATGAAAATTTCCTCTTAGTTATTGTCTTAGAAATGGGAAAGAGGAACCACTAAACTACTCTTTGACTGCTTTTTTCAGAGACAAGGAAATCTATTCCCTCATGACTGTTATTTTTAACAATTGAAAATTTAATATAAAAGAAAAATGTCACAATCTGCAGTTGTCAATGCTAGTTTTAAGAAAGACCTAGTGGTTTCAACGGGGTTATTTTGAGAGCAGATCTCATAATTTACAACTGTTTTTGAGCTCCTGAATGCTCTTTCCAGGGTTAAGAATTTAGAGCCATATAAAACAAATTACAGAAGGTTCATTTTAATATTTCACATATGGGGATTTCTTGTAGCTTAAAAATTACATGAGCTTAAAAATTAATAAAAAACTGGAAAAGACCAACAACCACAGGGGTTTGTTATACATTGACATGCTTCTAGAGATTCTTATAAATGTGAATAAGTCCACTGGTTTGGAAAGTCACTCAAGATATCAGATTTTTTCATTGTGTTAATTGGTTTTACTCATTTTTTTCTTTTCCCTTATATTAAAATTTTTCTTTTTTTGTTATGACACTCTCTAGAAGGGGATACAGGCACAAATATGAAAAAAAGATTTCAATAAAAATTTAGTTTAAAAAAAGTGAATGGGAGGCTGTTACTTTGACTCTGGAGCCAAAGCAACATTAATTTGGGGAGATTAACTTGTGCCAGATGAATTATTCTGGAGATAAAATATGGCTTCAAGTGGTAGGTCAGAAATCATTTGAAATGTTCCAAAGTTAAATTTTTAATTGAGGGACAAGTCAGAAGCAATAGTATGATGTGATTGTAAATAAAGGCAGAGATCATTAATATTTTCAGAGGTGAAGCTGTTGGACTTCATCTACTTCACACTCTGTTTCTGGGTATTGGTGAGCACAATAAAGCTATCATTCCTTCAATAAGCATTTATTAAACCCTTACTATATGCCAGGAACTATGGTAAGGACTGAGGATACAAGTACTAAAAAACTTACCCTCAGGGAGCTTACAGTGCAATGAGGGAATCTAGAAGGGTGAGAGTGAATGGAAAAGGTATTAGACGAGAAGACATGGCTAAATTCCAAAACAGTGAATCCAGGTAAGACATTAGGAGATGTTCTGATGTGAGCTCCTGCTGCACATGGAGGTTTGAGAATTCATGGCTCCACTCTCCAGAGGGACAGAAGGTGGCACTGACGTAGGGTACTGAGGCTGCTGGATTTAACAGCACAATGAGAGTCTCTCAATATTGAGTTTCCTAGGGCAGCCAGGCAAGAAATGAGGGCGATTGACAGTACTGCCCTTTCTCTAGAGGGACATGGAGAAGATCCAGTTTCTTGAACTCTATCCCAAATAGGCAGTTCAGAAGGGGGAAACATAATATCATCGATTCAGAGCTGAAAGGCACCCACCTTAAAAGTTATTTCTTCCATCCCCTCATTTTAAAGATGAGGAGACTGAGACCCAGTGAGATTAAGTAACTTGTCCAGAGTCTTACTCTTGAGGGAAAGCTAGAACTTTGTAGCTGCCCTTGTAGTCTTAAAATTTGACAAGGATGAGCCCTTGTGTGATGAATTGGGGCTTACCCTTATTGGTAGTTGGTGAATTCTATCAACTTATACTGTGTGGCTCATTTTTTATATTTTTGGGAAATTTTTATATGATGACTTTCAGTACAGTTGGTCAGGTTCTTTTCTCAGACTTTTGAGAGGATTGCTAATTCTTAAGTTTTCTCTTTGTTCCTCCAAATTTGTAGATTTTGTCTGCTAAAATTGAAATCAATCATCTTCTAGTAAAGTGATTTTATGGACTCATTTTTCTTCTCCCTTTTTTCTGTTATTTTCTCCTCCATCAAAATTATATTTTTCATTCAGTGTCATTAGTTTATATTTTCCAATAATATTTCCAAATGTTTGTTTTGTTACCATCTTATCCTGAGATTTATCACTCAACTTATTTCATCTTGTCTGTGCAGCTTTTTGTGTAATTTCATTTTTCCCTTCGATTCTGTTGATATTTTTATCCACTTTTGTGTTTAAAATTCTGTCTCCTGGTGCTTACTTTAATGCTGTTTAAATATATTTTTCATGTGACATGACAGTCTATAATATTGTTATTGTATCTGAATTTTTTAGTTATTTGTTCATTTATTTGAGATATTTTTCTCTAAAAAACAGTTTTCTTTTAGCCTTCCTGACTTTGCTGTTAAAGGATTGTGTTCCTCTTTTGTATTCATCCTCAGTTCCCTGCACTTGCTATCATCTTCTAGTCTTATTATGAAATCAAAGTTAGTCACTACTTTCCTTATGCATCTATATTTTTCTTTAGGCAACTCCTCTTTTTTCTCCTTCATCGGAATAGTTTGTCTTCAGATTTTCATTCCTCTAAGAGCTTCCAGTTCCTTTTAGTTTCATTTTCCTCATAGATTTTCTGAATGCTTTGCTACTGACTCTCCCTACATACAGAGTATGGTACATCAGACTATACTCAGCTTTTATCTCTTTGTCTTGAAATCTAAAATGCTACTTTGCTTATTATCTTGTCATATTGGTTTTATGGAACGTTTTTATTTTTATAAAATTAAATACATTTACCTTGTATTCTTCAATTTTTTCCATTTGTTTGATAACATAAGAATTTCTTTCCCACCCACAACGTGTATGTGTAATTCTTTCTGCAAGGTGTTTATTAAAGGTAGAGACACCTATTTCATCCTACCTCAGAACCCAATTATACAAATTGCAGCTCTTATAGTCAAGTTAATTATTAATCAATACCTGATATTGTGGTGCTCTCAGACCCGCCAAGCAAGGAGAGGCAGCTAGGTCAGCACAGTGGATAAATCACTGGTCTTAAAGGCAAGAAGACCTGAGTTCAAATCCTGCCTCAGTGGATTACTTAGCTGTCCGACCCTGAGCAAATCAGCCTCCCAGCCTCAGTTTCCTCATCTGTAAATTGAGAGGGTTAAGTCTCAAGGTGACTCCTTCCAGCCAAAAATCTATTGCTCGGATTTGCCATTAAGGCAATGGTAGGTAGTATTACTGGCACATCAGGCCAGGTAATCAAAGCTACTACACTAGAAATATGGGTCAAGAAGGTCTCTGACTGACACAGTAACCAGTTTTTTCTTCTCTAAGGCCTAACTCTGTTCTCCTGACCCCGAGACCATCAGTGCCTACCAGCCAAACAAATGTCCTAAGGCTCCATAACCTCACAGACCATGGTGTGCTCTTTCCTATTAACTCCAGGCAATCTTCCATTGGTATCTGGCCCTCTAGTGCAGGAACTTATAGATCCCCAAGGAAGCCTTTGGGTAGATAGGAGAGAATGAAGAATAAGTCACTTGGAGTCAGTAGGAGACATCACCTTCCCAGAGCACATCTGGCTTTGTGCTCTGGCTCTTTCTATGCACTGTCATGGCTGATCAAATGTACTCATGCTCTCCACCAACCCCTTATGTGTTTTGAAGGAAGCAATCCATGGTCTGGCACGTAGTCTGTACAAATAAAATATATACATTATAAATGAGAAATAATCAGAAGACACTACTAACCCCTGTTAGTAAGGGGCTTCTTTCTTGGACCTTACGTATCACTAGTTTGTGACTCCATGATGCATAACATTGCACAATATCTGTTGAAATCTTAGCCACTTACTAGACTGAAGTGTCCTTGAGAGTCGGAGACCATCTCTTGTCTAAACTTTCTATCTACCTCAACACCTAGCATACTACTCTTCACTTGCTTAATAAATGTCTCTTGTGTGTGTGTATTTATCCTTCGTTGCCAAAGAAGACCATGCCATCAGAGAAATGATGACATGACTTGCACTTGACTTTGTTTTGAGTGAGGGAGGGCTGTGCAGGTCACCAGCCTTACTTCTTCTCCAGAGCCATCTGAATCTAGTGACCAGATGTTTATCAGGATGACTGGAGATGACCCAGGATGAGGCAATTGGGGTTAAGTGACTTGCCCAAGGTCACAGAGCTAGTGAGTGTCAAGTGTCTGGGGTGAGATTTGAACTCAGGTCCTCCTGACTCCTGCACTAGTGCTCTATCCACTGCACCACTTAGCTGCCACCAAATGTCTCTTGTATTGTAATACTGAGCACCCACTCCTTTAGGCCAGAAGGTCATCCAAATGGGCATGTTCTGTTCAGAGGCACCTTTGATCACCTGAATCAGGCTTGTTATACTTAGTCCACTTGGTTAAAGGAAATGGATTAAAAAGAGGGCATGGGACCACTGATCTAAGGAGCCCAGTTGGATTTACAGACCACAGGACTCAGCTATCCTGAAACTCTTAGGAGCATCTCTGAGACCTTGAAGTTCAGTGAATCAATCAGCAGACATTTATTAGGCATTTACTATGTGTAGGCACTATTCCTAAGTTAAAAAAGTCTTTGGGCAAAAGGATAAAGAAATGCCCAAGAAATACCTTGAAATGGGGTAGGATAGCAGAGAGTTGAGTCAGGAGACTGAAAGATCACATGGACTTAATGAACTCAGTTTCCCAAGGTACCAATTCTTCTTATACTTAATCCTTGGAATTGGGCTGAAAAAAACCCAGGACTAACCTTTCATCATTATCTAAACTTGTTGTTGGGTCCTTTAAGTCCTGTCCAACTCTCCATGACCCCATTTTGGGGTTTTCTTGGCAAGGATATTGGAGTGATTTGCCATTCCCTTCTCCAGCTCATTTTACAGATGAGGAAACTGAGGCAAATGGGATTAAGTGACTCGCCTAGTTAGGAAATATCTGAGGCCAGATTTGAACTCAGAAAGATGAGTCTTCCTGATTCCAAGCCCAGTGCTCTAGCCACTGAGTCACCTAGCTCCCCTATGTAAAAGTGTACCCAAACCCTAAATATCTCTCTTTTTTCCTTAACTCTTGTCACTATATATGTGTATATATGTATATGTACACACATGTATACACACATGTATGTATGAATAGATGTATATAAATGTATGTGTGAATATATGTATATACGTGTGTGTGTGTGTCTGTGTGTGTGTATTAGCCAGCAGGGAGTTGCTACTAGCCTGATCTTACTCACAATAAAGAGCAAGCAAAAGTTTACTCATTGTCCCACACATCCCCTGGCAGTTGTACAATCCACCCAACACTAGAGGGTGCTCAAGGTAGTGACAAAGCTTTTCTTTGCTCTCAGAGAACTCTGCCTCTGTAGTTCAGCTCTCTGTCTTTGTGAGTGTTGGCTGTTCACCTTAGTAAAGGTACAATTTTTCAAGTGTAGTCTGAGACCCCTGAAAATAGCCAATATCCTTTCATGGTGTCCGCACTGTCAAAACTGTTTTCATAATAAAGATATTTTAATTTCTAATGTGATAAATATTGATAGATGTAACTCACATAAACAAAAATTTTTGGAGGAGGAAGGGAGTGAATCCTAAATAATTTTTAAGACTGTTAAGGGATCCCAAGACTTAAATGTTTGAGAGCCACTAGTCTAGAGAGCATATAGTTAGCATAGATTTATCCAGTCAGAATCTTAGCTCACAAACCCCTTCCAACACACAGTAAAACCCTGCCCTTTATCTTGGTCATTTATATGTCAGTAAATCCAAATCATGTCACCACCAGCCCTCCCCGCCCCCATCCATCCCCCTTGAAAAGCCTAAATGTTAGGCATAATGGTCTAATGGAAAGAATACCTGACTAGATGTGAAGAGAGCTGGGTTCTAGTCATGGCTCTGCCATTAATTTGCTATATGACTTTGGGCAGGTCTCTTCCTTCTCTGGATCTCAGTTTTATAAAAGTAAAATGAAGGATTTGTACTATATGAACTCCAAGGTCTCATCTAGTGCTCAAGTTCTAATGTTATGATTTCTGTGTGTGTGTGTGTGTGTGTGTGTGTGTGTGTAAGGCATGAGAGTTAGATGGCTAGGTGCTTAGGGCCACCTAGATCCAGTTTTCTGTCACCCACAGAATAGCATGGCCTCAGTATAGAGGTAGCAAGTCCAGTTGGGAACATAACCACCAAATAACCCATAGTGTGGAATGAGAAGATCCCGGGAACATCCCCTAAGGTCTCCTTGGAACAGGTTGTCACTGCAGAGGGACAACATTCATGACGATGAGCTTTCTTACAGCTGCATCAGAGAGTGAGACAGAAGAGAGACCTCAGAGTTCCCTGAGGATGGCCTCCATGTGCCGGGGGAGTATGAGAAATCAGAGTTCAGAAGGAGACAGCAGTGGAGGTAAGGAAGTATAAGGGACCTGGTTTTTGTTGGTTTTTCTTTCTTCTTGGACAAGGGAGAATTGGGACCTTTGGGGCTCCTGACTCTTTAGTGTGTCTCTCCCCCTTCTTGCTTTTTCCTCATGTTGCTATAACAACCATCAGTACCAGGAACTGCTTGGCAGTGGAGGTGTTGAGAAGGATGATGTAACAAGTCCTAGAAGCTGGAGGCTGGAGGGAGACCGTGTGACAGCCAGCAGAGTAGAGAGCCCCAGGCTTGAAGGTTCTGAGCACTGTTGGCATGACTAGACTAGATGGTACTACTTAAGGAAGGGGGTGGGTGAAGAGAAGCCCTTTGCTTTCTCCCCTTCCCCCTCACTTGTTCCTCCCATTGCCTGGCACTGTGGGACCTCGAGCTTGGAACAGATAAACAAGTTATTCATCACTGTTCTTTGGTCACTGAAGTATGATGGAAAACCTGGCACAGAATCTGTGGCTCTCTAAACCACCCCTCCTCCTCCTCTTCCCTCTCCCAACTCCCTCTAAAGGACCCGACTGTTAGGCATGGTGGCAAGAAAACTAGACTGCTATCAGGAGGCCTGGGCTTTAGCCCTGGTTCTGTTTTTAGTTTGCTGTGTGACCTTGGGTAAGTCACTTCCCTTTAGTTTTGTCCTCTGCAAAATGAGGGATTTGGCCTTCATGGCTTCCAAGCCCTCATCTAGCTTTAAAGTTCTGATTCTGTGATCTCTGAGAGAAACAGGGACTCCTGTCTTCACGGAGGAGCAGTAGGCATGACACAAGGATGTAGCAGGGGAGAAAAGTAGGAAGCTAGGTTGTGCAGTGGCCAGAGCCCTGGACCTGGAATCAGAAGGAGCTGAGGTCAGATCTGGCTTCAGATGCATAATATGGATGTATATTACATATGTAATATAATACTTAATATGAAAAAGCCCTGAAGCTCACCTTTCATCCTTATCTAAACTTATTCTTGCTGTTGAGTCCTTTAAATTCTGTCCCACTTTTCAGGACCTTTATTTGCCAGTTCAAGTCACTTAACCTCTGCCTCCATTTCCTTCTCTGTGAAATGGAGATAGTCTCTCTAGACTGTCATGAGACTCAAATAAGGTAATATTTGTAAAGCACTTTGTGAACCTTGAAGTGCTATATAAATGATAGCTACTATTATTATTTAGAAGAATTAACCTCCTCTCTGATTTCTTCTTCCTGACTACCAGTAGAATTAGGGAAAATCTGGGAAAACTTGGGATGTTTCCCAGAAATTTCTCTGTCCCATGGGATTGTTTCCTGGATGCTATCCCCCCGGTCCTAAAATGGAGCCCCAGGTAGCCACAGCTACATTCCTTGTCTTGCCTACTTGTCCCCCTTGTCTGAGCCTCACGAAGTTGCCCAAGCTCCCATAAACTAAGTTGTTAACCCTATCTCCTGGGTGTTCGGTCCACCATGAATCCTAGTGCGATGTCTCATACCCAAAGCCTGTTTTCAATAGGATTTCACACTTCTATAGCTCTTCACACTTCACAAAGCACTTTCTTCCCAGCAGTTCTGTATGCCAGTTGGTGCCAGGAGTATTGACTCCATTTTACTGAACAGGAAACTGAGGCTCAGAACAACAAGGTAGAAGAACCTGGGTGTTTTGACTCTGAGGCCAGGACTTTTTCTGCTCTATTATGTTGCACACTTCACTTTTTCCTATTTCTTCCAGTAGGTCCCAGTCAAAGTGTGGACATTCCGATCCCTGTGACCCCTGGAGAGCGCCAGGCTGGAGATGGCACATCCCTTCCAGAAACCCCGAACCCTAAAATGGTTTGAATTTTATACCACCTTATCTTCATTCTTGATATCCCCTTCTCTTTCTCTCCTTCTTTTCCTTTACTATCCTCCTCATCATCACTCTACTCCCACTTTATCCTTTTCTTTCTCTTCTCCATTGATATCTGAGAGCTGGGATGGTATAACAAGAACTAATATCCAGGAAGGGGTAGTAGAATGGTCAAGAGAATTATAATTGGGAGCTTCTTCCAGGAACCAGAAGGGAAGGGCTCCACCTAACCAAACAGCTCACACACACACCCCTCAGCCATCCGCAATGGCCTGGCATTGCCTGGATTATGTCCTCCTGCTCTCCTTGAGGCAAATCCAGTCTACAAGACCCACAACCAAGAGTAGCAATCTAAATCTAAAGGAATCAGGTAGTAAAGTCTGACAGGAACTGATATGCCACTCTCGCTTGCAGATGTCAGCTGTTTATGCAGAGCTGGAAACCCGATTGAGCAGTAGCTTCAAAGGAAAAATGGGAAGTATATCCAAACCCAGAGCTTCCCCCCCAGTGGTTGATCCGCCAAGTATCCCAGGTATTTTCTATCTATCCCTGCTAGTATGGGCACACCTGCTCCTTTCTTTACACTAGGTGTTGGGGATGGGGGCAGGGAGGGAAGAATATTATCCCTAGTCCTTGTTTTTCTTACAGTGTTATTAATCCCAATCTATTAGGCCAGAATGTGGCTGATACCTTCTCTTCTACTTAGTAATAGTAGTATTCAAAATATTTATTATCAAAGGACAACAATTTGCTTTTTCTTAAACAATAGTTTGCAGTTTCTAAGTCCCTTTAACTTACACTTAAATCATAGAATATCAGTAATAAACGGGACTTCCAAAGGTTCTTTATTTCAACCTCTACCCAAAACATGGCTCCCATCTATAAACTTCCTTGAACAGTAGTCATCCACCCCAAAGAGATCAAATATAAAGGAAAAAGACCAATAGGTACAGAAATATTTATAGCAACTCTTTTGGTAGTGGCAAAGAATTGGACATTGGGGGAAGCCCATCAATTGGAGGAGGGCTGAACAAGTTGTGGTGTATGATTGTGATGGAATACTACTGTGCTATAAAAAGTGATGGGGGGATGGTTTCAGAAAAACATGGGAAGATTTATATGAACTGATTGATATAAAGTAAAGTGAGAACTAGGAGATCATTGTATACAGTGACAACAATATTGTGGGGATTGTCAATTGTGAAAGACTTAGCTACCCTAATCAAAGGACTCATGATGAAAAATTCTATATACTTCCAGAGAAAGACCCTTGAGTGCAAATTAAAATACAGTTTTCTCACTTTTTGATTTTTCTTGGGGTTTTTTGTGATATGGCTAATACAGAAATATGTTTTGCATGTCTTCACATGTATAATGGGTAGCATATTGTTTAATGGGGAGGGGAGAGGCAGGAGAGAGAGAATTTGGAATGCAATTTTTTTTTAAGATGTTAATTTAAAAAGATACACACGCAAAAAAGCAGTCATCCAACCTCTGCTTGAGTACCTCCGGTGATTTACAATTCACTTTGTATCAGTCCATTCAAGTCTTTCCATGATTTTCTCAGAGCATTCTGTGCACCATTTCTTATAATATGATATCATTCCATCATAATCACATACCACAGCTTGCTCAACCACTCCTCAATGGATGGGCATCCCCTCCAATTCTAATTCTTTGCCCCCAGAAATGAGCTGCTAAAAATATTCTCGTACACATAGGATTGACCATCACCTTAGAGCTGCAAGAGATTTTAAAGATCATTTAGTTTAACTTCTTCATTTTACAGATAAGAAAACTGAGGCCCAGAAAGGGGAAGGAACCACCCAAGGTTACACAGCCAGGAAATAGCAGAGCCTGTTTTCAAACCCAATTCTTCTGGCTCCTAATGCTTTTTATACTACATCATACTGAATGTTAGAAGCTTTTATGGATGTCAGATAAGTAATTTTTGCTATGTTGTTTGAATGAGACAAGGCAGGAATGGATTTGGATTAGATGACCCTTCTTGCTCTGAGATTCTGTAAGCCATTTGCAGGAACAAAACTCTTTACTTTCTCAAGATCACCACGGAGTGGGGACACAGGTGCTGTTACCTGTAAAAATGAAGCTAAGTTATCCCTTGCAGGATAACTGCTATGTGGCACAGTAGATAGAGAAGTGGGACTGGAGTCAGGAAGATCTGAGTTCAAATTAAGACTTAGACACTTAGTAACTGTGTGACTCTGGGTAAGTCACTTCACCCTGTTTGCCTCAGTTTCCTCATCTGTAAAATGAGCAAGGGAAGGAAATGGCCAATTACTCCAGCATCTTTACCAAGAAAACTCCAAATGGGGTCACAAAGAGTCAGACATGACTGAAATGATAGAACAGTATATATATTATCCAAATGAGATACGCATAAAGTACTTTGAAAACCCTGAAACACTCTATGAATGTCTGCTATTATTATAGCTGTCTTTTCTTCTCCTTTGAACACCTATAGACACACCTACAGAACACCTTTGTGTGTTCTATAGTGCCTAGTACAGTACCTCGAACACAGTAAATATCTGTGACCATTTTTTGAATACATAATTATATTGCACTCTACAGTTCACAAAACTATAACTTCCACTTGTCTAGAGTTTTACATACATTCTCACATAAACCTTACAACAACCTGTGATAAAGGTAATTGGGACTCAGAGACACAATAACCACTCATTTATTAAGTGAGAAAACCTAGGCCTGGTGACTACAAGCGCTATCCTTTTTCTCTTGACACATAAATGAATGAGTGAAGGTGGGAATGACCAGATCCTCTTGTGTTGCTTTTTTTGTAGGGTCCCGGAAGTCAGGGTCAATCATCTCATGGCCGAATGACCCTCTCCCACCCCAGCCCTGCTATTATCACCCTTGCCCTGGGAGCCTCCCCTCCCCGAGCAGCACAGAATCCCATCCCTACGTCAGCCTGGATAGCAGCCCAGATCCTTCTCCCCAGCTCACAGCTATGGCCAGCAGCCCTAGCCCCCCTACTTGTAGGAAAAAACTCTTCACTTTCTCAAGACCACCACGGAGTCGGGACACTGACCGCTTCCTGGATGCTCTCAGTGCACAGCTGGGTACCCGGGTTACCATGGTTGATGACTTTCTCACCCCTGAGAATGACTATGAAGAGGTGAGAACTGCACAGTTCCAGGTTGCACAGGTGGAGGCAGGAAATGGCTCCTGACTCAATTGGCACTGATAGGCAAGATTCCTACAGAGGCCTAGCACCAGAGCAGATACTCCCAGGGGCCTTAGAGTTTGAGCAAAATGTGTCAAATGGGACTAACCAGGATGCATTAATAGATGCTTGAAATTAGGGAGCATGTCATTTCAAAGCCTTCTCTTCCCAAGTTCTTTTCATCGATCCTTATGTGATAAGATTTTAAGTCTTAATGAGGGCCCTGTTGCATGGAATCAGGGAGATTTGGGTTCAAATCCTGCCTCTGATCCTAGCTGTGTGACCCTGGGCAAGCCACATAGCCCCTTGGCGCCCTGAACTACCCTCCAGAGGAGAAGCTGCAGAAAAAGCACTGACCTGCCTTAGTAGAGTTTCCTACATAAATGAAATACCAGGTTCATGCCCCGAAGAAAAGGAAGCATGGCATCCTTAGTAAGGGGAGGGTAGAGGGAGGGTTCATAGTTTCACTCTTCCCAGGCCTAGTCATACTATATCTGCAGCACCATGTCCAGTGGTAGGTACCACATATTAGGGAAAACTCTGACAAGTCAGATCTTGTCCAGAGGAGTAAAGGCTTCAAAGCCATCAGTATCTGGTACTGCGGGTCTGAAGCCTGGAGAATCAATAAGCATTCATTAGAGGAAGAAGACTTTGGTTGGGACATGGTAATTGTCATCCAGAATTTGAAGGGCCATCATGTGGAAGAAGGTTTAGATTAGTTGTGGTGGCCCCAAGGACCAGAACCAAGAACTTGGGGTGGAAACTGGAGAAAGGCAGATTGAGACTCAGGGCAAGGAACATCTTCTTGATAACTAAAGGTGGATGGGGTTGCTTAGAAGGTCTCGTTGTTTGCCCTTCGTTCTCCAAGAGGACCATGACATTAGGGAGGTGATGCCATGACTTGCAAGTGAATCAGATTTAGGTGAGGCAGGGCTGTGCAAAGTCACCAGCCTCACTCTTTCCTCCAGAGTAGTGACTTCTCCTTTGGGTAGTCCTTGAGCTGAGGCTGAAAATAATTACAGAAGGGATTCTGATATATGTGTGGATTGTCCTAAACGATTTCTGAATTCTGTCTAACTCTTACATTCTTGGATCCTATGAATGGAGAATGTTTGGGTAATCCAACATAACACTTCAGTCCTGATGCTACCCTCAGATCTTCCCTATCTTACCACTCTTACCTTATTCTACTCAACCCATTTTGTCCCATCCCTTTTCATCTTACCCATATACTACAACCATCATAGTGACCAGGGAAGCAATGTGGCCAGTGACCTGAGTAGGGTAAAGGAGTCATCCCCCTGGCCTCTTACTTATCCAAGGGGGCATAGTGGGAA
>CM053769.1:47531202-47554643 GCA_028658325.1 Potorous gilbertii | reverse complement strand
CATAGAAAAAAGATAACCAACCCTTACTACTGAAAAGGTCTTTACTTCAAAGAACTTTGATTTTATTACTCTAGGGAATCCTTCCACTAATGCAGATTGCAACCCTTATCTAACTTTGAAAATTGATTTTGAGACTTGCTGTGGTTGAAAAAAAATTGTTACTCTATAGTTTTAATTTAAGTAGGATAGTTCTTGGACAAGAAACATGGAGTACATCACTGGGCCCATACTTGAAGTCTTTTCAACTTGTCAAAACAGCCTGGGTTTGTAGCTTCCAAGAACCCAGGATCATCCTCAGATCACAAAGAGACATCAGAGTAGGATAATAGTGAAAGTTGACTCCCCTCAAGAAAAAAATAACTTAAAAAATGTCACATCAGAATGCAGCCAACATTTTTTAAAAATTAGACATTTAACAAATAGCTGTATCATAATATTTATAATCACTTTAAAAAGAGCTGAAACTAGAAATTTTTTCACTGGAGGCGAATCCCCCTAGCCCATGAGAGAGATCTCAAATACTGCTAGGAAAGCTACAAGCTTTAGGGGCAGAGAAGAAAGGAGCTCATCTGAAGTATGGTCATCAATGAAAAGAAATAGTTTCAGGAAAACTGTTAGTCCTCTGATGAAGCAGTTGCTGAGGTTATGGATTGAGTGGGAGCAGAACTAGGTTGGAAGGGGGTTCACTTGCTTCTCCAATAGCTGCGAGGGAAAAGTTGTTCCTGGACCTTCTTATTTTAATTACTTTTTCTTGCTAAGGAGACATTCATTTCATTTATTTCTATGCCCCAGGGAGACAGTACCCTCTAAATTTCAGTCATCCAGAGCAGTGCCCCTGCTGCCTGTCCTAATTATAGGGCTTTATACTCAGACATATTGAAAAATTGGACTGAAAACACAGGTCCCAACAGTACCAGAATTTTAGTATATTGGAGAAATACTTAGAACATTTTCTGTATTTGCAGAAAGTGCTTTCAAAAATATCTAACTTTGAACATTCCCTCATACCCAAAAAGACCTTTTTTGGGGGGGACTGATTGCTTTCCATCTACTTTGAACATTGCAGGTAAAATTGTGTTGAAAATGCAACACTTCACCCACAAATGAGAGGTACCCTCTCTTTAGATATATTGCCACCCCCTCCTCATTTTGCTAAATGGAATTTTAGAGTGATTTAAACATCTTTAGTAATCAAAACCGAACTCCAAGAAAAAAAAAGTAGAAAGAAATAGGACCTAGAAGAGAAAGTACGTTTACACAATATGCGGTCCGGAGGGAAGCCACATAACCGAGCCACATAATGCCTGGCAATGACTTACACTGAATTGCAATTAGAATTAAATGAAAGTGCTGAAATTGAGCTATGCATATCGAATACACAGTAAGTGAGGTTAACCTATACCTGATCAGTACACCAGTACCAAAGTGAAGGGACTGACATTCCAAGAAGGATCCCTGGCCAGGGAAGATCAGAGTTCACAGGGTCTCGGAAAATATGGAAAGCATCATCTCTAGGCAACCCACAGCTGTTGTTGGCACTCCGGTTGCTGGCCACAGCTGTAAAGTATTTGTTCTGCAGCCCTTCCATACCACCAACTGCAGCAAAACCTGCAATTTAGAGAAGGTATAAGTCACCCGTACAATCAGATAGACCCTTTAATCTTCTACGACTGCTGCTTGCAAGACGATGACTGAAGCTGGACAAATGTTAACCAAATGCAGAAAAGCAGAAATATCAAATGCTTCTTTTTCAGACCATAATGCAATTAAAAATTACATGTAATAAAAGGCCATGGAGACATAGATTAAAAGTTAATTGGAAACTAAATAATCTAATCCTAAAGAATAAGTGATCAAAGAACAAATCATAGAAACAGTCAATTATTTCATTAAAGAGAATGACAAGAATGAGATTACATTCCAAAAGTTTTGGGGTGTAGCCAAAGTAGTATTTAGATAGCAATTCATATCTATTAATGCATACATCAATAAAATAACGAGCAGATCAAGTACTTGAGTACGCAATGAAAAAACTAGAAAAAGAACAAATTAATACTTGCCATTTGAATACCAAAATGGAAATCCTGACTATCAAATGTGAGATGAGTGAGAGTGAAAGCAAGGAAACAATTGAATTAATAAATAAAATCAGGAGCTGGTTTTACGAAAAAAACAAATAAAACAGAAAAAAAACGTGGTTAATTTGATTTTAAAAAAAAGAAAACCAAATTACTAGTATCAAGAATTAAAAGGGTGGATGTACTACCAATGAAGATGAAATTAAAGCAATTATTGGGAGTTACTTTGTTCAGTTAGATACCAACAAAACAGACAATCTACGTGAAATAGATGAATATTCATAAAAAATATGAATTGCCCAGATTAAGAGAAGGGAAAAGTAGAATACTTAAATATCTCTATCATTGAAAAAGAAAATAAACAAGTCCTCAATGACCACCCAATGAAAAAATTCTCATGACCAGACAGATTTACAAGTGAATTCTTCTTTCTAAATTTAATTTTTTGGTTACATTTTAAGTTTCAAACTGTCTCTTTCCTTCCCTATCCCTCATTAGAGAAGGCTGTCATTTGGCACAGATATATAAATAAATGTAAAACCATATTAGGCATCTTTCTATTTATCAGTTCTTTCTCAGGAAGCAGATTGCATTTTCCTTCATAGGTCTTTTGCAGTTGACTTGAGTATTTATAATATTCAAAATAACTTACATTTACAATTGTACTTTGAACAGTATTTACTGCTACTGTATTCAGTGTTCTCTTGGTTCTGCTTATTTCATTTTTCATTATTTCGTGCAAGTTTTCCATGTTTTTCTAAAATTAAACCACTCATCATTTCTTACAGCACAGTGGTATTCCATCACAATCATATACTACAATTTATTTATCATTTCCCAATTTATGGGCATTCTCTCAATGTCCAAATTCTTTGCCACTACAAAGAGAGGTGCTATAAACATTTTAGAGCACATAGGTTCTTTCTGCTCTTCCCTGATGACCTTGGGAAACAGATCAAAGAGTGGAACTGCTGGGTCAAAAGGGTATATACAGTTTTATAATTCTTTGGGCATAATTCCAAATTACTTTCAAAAATGGTTGGATCAGTTCACAATTCCACCAACAGTGTCCCAATCTTTTCACATTCCCTCGAACATTTGTCATTTTCTTCTATCCTTTTAGCCAATCTGATAGGTATGAGATGATATCTCAAAGTTGTTTTACTTTGCATTTCCCTAATCAATAGTGATTTAGAGCATTTTTATTTGACTATATATAACTTTGATCTCTTCACCGAAACACCGTCTATTGATATCTTTTTTTTTGATTTTGCAATCACGCATTTTAACAGAAAATATAAACATATTTGAAAATTAAACATTTCCCCTTAGACCAAGGAAATGACACAATCCTCTCTCTGTCCGTATTTTTCTAATTCAGAAATGCATTCCATACATATTCTATAGAGACAATAATATCAGCTAAGTAGGAGCACTCTAACCTTGTGAACTCTTTAACTATATTTAGTTTCTGGAAAATATGCCATTGTACTTCTACGTATGATGAAAGTCATGACAATCAACAGTAGAAACTGTATGTTCTCCTAATATTCTTATATTTTTCTTTATATCTAGGTCATAAATTGACCATATCAATAATGAAAACAACAAAAATCATATGATCATATCAATAAATGCAGAAAAATCCTTTGACACAATATAATACCCATTCTTATTTAAAACAGTAGAAAGCACAGGAATCAATCTTTCTTAAAACAAGTAGTGTCTCTCTAAAACCAGGACCAAACATTATGTCTAATGATGATAAATTTGAAGCCTTTTCACGCAAATAAAAACAGATCTATACAACTGAAGAAATAGTACCTACTCGTGGGTAAGCTGAGCCAATATAAAAAATGCCAGTTCAACCCAAGTTAATTTATTTATTCAGTGCCATACTAATTAAAGTACCAAATAATTATTTTATAGAACTAGAAAATTCATCTGGAAAAACAAAGGGTTGAGAATATCAAGGGGATAAATGAAAAAAAAAATGTTAAGTAAGGTAGATCAGCAGTTCCAGATTTCAAACTATAGTTTGACATATATAATTTGTAATATATTACAAAGTGGTAATCATGGAAATAATCTGGTGCTGGTTAAAAGAGAGTGATAGATCAGTGGAATAGATTAGGTACACAAGTTACCATAGAAACCTAGTGCTTTATAAACCTGAAGCTTTGGAGGTAAGAATTCACCATTTGACAAAAACTGCCAAGAAAGCTAGAAAGCAGGTGACCAGGAACTAGGCACAGACCAACATCTCATACAATATACCAAGATAAGGTGAAAATGTATACATGATTTATACATAAAGGGTAATCCAATAAGTAAATTAGGAGAATATGGAAAAATGCATCTGTCAGATCTATGGATAAGGGAAGAGTTTATGATCAAATAAGAGATAGAAAAGATTGGGTGTTGTCATTCAGTTGTTTTCAGTTTTGTCCAACTCCTCGTGTCCCTATTTGGGGTTTTCTTGACAAAGATACTGGAGCAGTTTGCCATTTCCTTCTCTAGAGCGTTTTATAGATGAGAAAACTGAAGCAAACAGGGTTAAATGACTTGCCAAGGGTCACATAGCTAATATGTGTCTGAGACAAGCTTTGAATTAATGAAAATGAGTCTTCCTGTCCAACACACCATCCACCATGCTGGTAGAGTAGTGAACTACTCTAACTCTTCTGTAGAACAATTTGGAGTTACCGCTAAAGGGCTATAAAACTGTACATACCCTTGGACTCAACAACACACATAAACATAATAAAAATATACAATACGCAAAAGAAAAAGGAAAAGACCCTATTTGCACAAAAATATTTATAGCAGCTCTTTTCATGGTGTCAAAGAATTGAAAATCAAGGGGATCCCCATTAATTAGAGAATGGATGAACAAGTTGTAGTATGTGATTGTGATAGAGTACTGTTGTGCTATAAGAAATGATGAGGGGGATGCACTGCTTTACATGAACTCAAGCAAAACAAAGTGGGCTGAATCAGGAGAACACTGCACACATTAACAGCAATATTGGTCAACTGTGAAAGACTTAGCTGCTCTGATGAAAACAATAATCCAAGACAATTCCAAAGGACCCATGATAAATGATGCTGTCCACCTCCAGAGGGAGAACTGATGAGCTCTGAATGCAGTGAAGCATACTTTTTTCTCCACTTTCTTTTTATTGTTTTTTTTATGTTTTTCTTTGCAACATGGCAAATATGGAAAGAAGTTTTATATAACTTCATATGTATGATTGATATAAAATTGTTTGCCTTCTTAAAGTGTGGGACAGGTAGGGGAGAGGGAATATGGGACTCAAAATTTAAAAAAATAAGTCAAAACGTATTTATATGTAATTGGGAAATATTTAATGAAATAAATAAAAATAATTTTTAAAAAATTTTAATTTTTTTAAAACAAGCTCATGGACCCCAGGTTAAGAATCTCTGTTCTAGATGGTCTCTAAGGTCCTTTCCAGCTCAAAATCTATGATGACTATGTCACACTTGGTCATCCAATTATAGACTAAACAAGTGGGTAAAGTCGATTTAGAATTGGGTACAATAGCTCTCTGAACTGAGGGATGCAAGCAATCTCAGAATCTAGGAAAAGGTAAAAAATCATGGATCTTAAATGGGGATCTACTGGCCAGGGAAGGTCACCAAGGTCTTTGGATCTGTGCCTGGCACATAGTAGAGATATTTAATAGATGCATGTTGTTCTCTAATTGTTAGATAAGATAGCATGAAGGCCCTGAGGCTAAAAGACAGTATTCTCTGGAACAAGGCACAAGAAGTGCTGAAATCCTAGGGAAACTGGCCAAGATCAACAATGCCAAAGGCCGAGAGTTGGATCCTGGGTCTGCACTGGTAGAATTCCTACTGGAATTAGCAGAAAGGACAGTGAGTTCAGGCAAGTATAGAGGGGCCTTTTATAATTTGTTCACAACACAGGTCAGAATTGTTTTAAAGAAGCCTCAGGAGTAATCAATCTGTGTCGAAGCAAAGATAGGGGAGGGTAGAAAAGAGAGCCTGCCAGAAGACAGGGGCTGAATAAGAGTTATGTGGAAGGAGGAAAGGTTTGGATCTGGGCCAATCTGATCCATCTCCCAAGAAGTAAGGATACCATGGCAACAGCTGGAGGTGAAGCATATCTTCCTTGTTTGTCTCAGTCATACTTGGCAATTCCCCAAGAAACAGCATCTCTCAAGAAAGGGGTGCGTCTTAAACTGTGTCCTGACATGGGGCTGAGTAACTAAATATGGGGATCTTGAAAAATTGGACAACAGTAAAAGGTTTCTGAATGTGCAGTGATCAAAAATTAATTCAAAATCAAATGTTTAATGAATCTGAGGTGTCTCTGGTAGCATTTGCCCATGTTGAACCATGCAGCTTCACTGCAGCCTTGGTTCTGAAAACACAACATGTGCACTTTGCACACAATGCTGACAAATGCCACCAGAAACACCTTGGCTAAGATTTGAGACAATTATATGTTATGGATTGCAGTATTTTTTACTGTACATACAAAATCGTTAAATGAATTTTGGCTTGGGATTAGGACAGAATTTTCAACAATTTCTGAAATGGCCTTAAACATACTTCTGCCATTTTATATTATGTATTTATGCAAAGTGGCATACTCAGCACTGACAGTTATATAATCAGAGTATCAATCAACTGAAAAACGTTGCAGATGCTCTACATCCTGCAGTATCAAATATTCTGCTACGATTTAATTCTTTATGTAAAAATAAATAAGTATATCCATCTCATTAGTATGCAAATTTTCTTGTCTTTGATAAGTGGTAAAAATGTGTATACCAAAGAATTGTTTTAAAATTAATTTCTTTATGATTTATTATCAGTAAATGTTTGATTTCTATTTTATATATGAATATACCTGGGGTTGTGTAAAAATTCCACAGGTGAAAAGAGGTCACCAGTGGAAAATGTTTAAGACCTGTATTTGAGCAGGGACCTTGTCTTATCTAAACCTTGCATCAGTTCTGCCACTACATGCACAATGCATACAGCAAGTGCTTGGTAAATATTTGTGAATTGGATTGGATTAATATGTTTCCCCAGAAATTACTCATTTTCCTTAAATAGTTAATGAATCTTTCCAGGTACCCTGACAAAAATTTCAGATACCACATATAGGCTCTGCTAACAGGACTCATAATCTATATGTGACTGATTGCATGTGTCAGTCACTTTTAGTCTCTTCTTAAAAGTCCTTTTAAAATTCCAGTTTTTAAAAATGTTCTAAATGTAATATTCCCAAATAAAAGCACTTTTACAAAGAAGTTTCTGAGGATGACCATTTGCATCAAATGGCAGTTTGTAAAAGTTTAGCATTGCTATGAACAAACTTGGCTGTTAAGGAAGATATTATTGTATTTAAATTGCAAGTGACATCTGGCAGAACAGATAGTAGCTAAAACAAGGAATCTTAACAATTTTTGTGCCAAGGACTCCTTTGGAAATCTGGGAAGCATACAGACTCCTTTACAGAATTATGTTTTTAAGTATATAAAATTAAAAAAAACATTATTACAAAGGAAATAGATTATATTGAAACACACTTATCAAAAATTCATTGATTTTTTTTAAAGTTCATGGACCCCACATTAAAACTCCCAAACTGGAGTTAAGAGAGAGTTATGGCCAGATAGATAGATATGACATTTATCTCTATAGAAGCTATCTTTGAACAGTTGAAAGCTGATGAAATCCTTAAGGGAGAGAGCATAGAGTGAAGAAGACCCAGGACAGAGCCTTGGGAGATGCTCTCACTTAGCAGGGGAGTAAAAGATAAGGATCCACCAAAGGGTATTGAGAAGCAATGATCAGATAAATAAGAGGAGAACTAAGGGAAAGTAGTGTTATGGAACCCAACGAAGGTGGAGAGTGTGTGGGAGGAGAGGATAACAGTATCAAAAGTTGTGGAAAGATCAGGCAGAGTGAGGACTGGGAAAAAACCATTTAATTTAGCATTTAAGGCATCATTAGTCATCTTGGAGGGCACTTTCCATGGAGTGAAGGAAAGAGATTTTTCCAAAGCCAGAATATGAGGATTAAAAAGCTAGTAAGAAGTAAGAAAATGAGGGCAAAGATTATGGATGAATCTTTCAATGGTTTGTCTACATAAGGGAGAAGACATATAACACAATAGATTGAAAGGATGGCAGGCTGAATTGAGGGCTTTTTAAGGATGGGGAAAACCTTGTAGGTGGCAGGGAAAAAGCAAGGAGATAAGGTAAAGATGAAGATTAGAAAAGAGAAGGAATGATGTAAGAGGATAAGTTTCCAAAAGAAACAGGAGATATGGAATTAAGAATACAGTGGAAGAGTTGGGTTTGGCAACCATAAGGGTAGCTTCTTCAACAGAAAATGAGATAAAGAAGGAGAGAATGGAATTGAGGAATAAACTTTAAACTTTGTGGCCTGAAAAACTCATGAGGAGCCTGAACCAGATGGAAATGTTGTTGTTCAGCCATGTCCTACTTTCCTGTGACCCCATTTGAGGTTTTCTTGGCAGAGATACTGGAGTGGTTTGCCATTTCCTGTTCCAGCTAATTTTACAGCTGAGGAAATTGAGGCAAAAGTGTTAAATGACTTGCCCAAGGTCACAAAGCTAGTAAGGATCTGAGGCCAGATTTGAATTCAGGAAGATGAGCCTTCCTGACAGGAAGATAATGTTAGATAATGTTAATGTGTGGTTTTCTAAGTCATCATGCAGCCTGCAGGGGTTCATTTCTATTTGATTTAGATACCACTGGTCTGAGGCATAGAATAGAGAATAAGGAACTCACTAATCTCAATTGCCTCAGTTAATTAAGAAGCAAATTCCTCTGCTAAGAGAATATAGGGAGGAAATGGTGTTTGGAGCTTTAAAGAGAGAGGAGAAGGTTTGGAATAGTTAAGAAGGGAAAAAGGCTTGCTTTATAGCAGTTAGGGTCTGATTGAGATTAATTAACAAAAATTGGAGTGAATCTGGTCCAGGGGTGGGGAACCTGTGGCCTCAAGGCCACATGTGGCCCAAGTCCTCAAGTGTGACCCATTTGAGTTCAAAAGGCCTCACTTGAGGATCTAGAGGATCACATGTGGCCTTGAGGTCACAGGTTTCCCACCCCTCATGGTTTGTTTAAGTTTCTCTGGGAGCATTTCAGCACCACATTGCTAGAAATGGAGAAGACAGATAACTGGATTTGGGCAAGGTAAGACTGGCAGTAGAGGGAAGGGGGCAATAGTTTTGAGGTCATTGGTCATATAAGGTTGAAATGGACAAAGGAAAAATCAAGAACGTGAAGGGCAGAAAAGAGGGGTAGCATAAAGGTGATGGATAGAAGAAGAGGGAGAAGGACTGAAATTCATGGGCAACACGAAGAACAGACTTAGGAAGTATAAGCAAAGGGAGAGATTGAAGGATGAAAGGTGATAGTCATTGAGAAGAACCTCAGAATTCTAGATCCTGCAGGTGGAATAGTTACAGGTGACAGGAGTGACCCATCCCTGTTGGGAGTTTGGAGTGAAGAGGATGGTCCTAGAAATAAAAGTAGAAGGTGAATGAAGAAGGCACTCATTCCCTAAGGATAAGGGCTGACTTGTAGATACTGTTTATGATTTACAACCATTCTGTGAGGTTGGTACTACATATGCTACTATTCCCATTTTGCAAATATGGAGACTCAGAGGGGACTCTGAGTTGGGTATTTTCCACTAAACCATTCTGTTGGCCGTCTATTGCCACCTGGCTGTGCCTCGCCTCTACTTCTAAAAACAATTTTTAAAAAATACAACAATAATAGCAATTTAATGATGCTCAACATGGAATGCCTGGAAATACTCACTGTATCCCATTAATGTGAATGCTCCTCCCAGCATGATGACAGTCTGCAGAGCATCTGTGTAGATCACGGCTGCCAGGCCACCTGAAGGGAAGACAAAAAGAACGAGGACAGAGTGGGAGGGATTTACTCTCAGCCATGCTTAGATATTAAAATATATATTCCAAGCATCAACATCCCAGCATAATCAATTTAGGCAAAATGCTACTTGGCATTGACATTGACTTAGGGGGGAAATGGAAGGGCTTGACCAATTGACTTGTTATGCTTGAAGGGGCTGGTTGCTGGGTGAGGTAGAAGAATAGGATGTGAGTGCAGTACGGTGATGCTTTCTTTCCTCTCATAACCTTGGAACCATCTTTGACTCTTCCTTCTTCCTCATTCCCCACATTTAATCTGATTCTAAAGCTTGTCAATTCAACCTCTAAAATGCGCCTTATAGTCATCCTTTCCTTTCCACTACTACTCTAATTAAGGCCCTAATTCAGGACCTTATCTCTTGCCAGAGCCTTCTAATCGATCTCCTTGCAGTCTATACCTTCTTTAATCCATCCTTCACATTGCTTGCTGCTTGAGTAACCTTCCTAATGCATTGCCCCCATCACATAACTTCTCTACTCAGTGGCTTCCTATTGCTAAGTCCAAGACTAAACAAGAGGAGATTGGGTTGAGTCACATTTGGGGAAACTGAGCAGTCCTTTCATGGATTCCCAAATTTTCACTGTGCCTGAAGTTTATCTTTTTGATACCAGAATTATCCTTATCAGACTGTGTAGCTGTGAAATATCAAACAATAAAAATCTTAGAAAAATCACAGACCCAAAAGGCAATAACAAGACATATGGTAGCTATTACTAAGATGAAAAAAAAGATGTAGGGAGGTCATTTGGTGACAGTGAAAGCTAATATATGGATCACCAATATGTTGAACTTGTGAAGCATTAAAATAACCAAATGAAAGCCCCCAGTACATTAAACTCTCCAACAGAGAATTTATGGGAAGGGTGGAAAGAAGGGAGATTGGAAGGGAGAGAGAGGGAGGGAGGGAAGGGGAAAGGGAAAGAGAGAGAGAGACAAATGAAGAAGGAGAAGAAGAAGGAAAAAATAATACAAGGAAAGAAGAGAGGAAGGGAAGACAGAAAAAAGAATGGAAGGAAGAAATGAATAGAGGGAAGGGAGAGAGAAGAGAAAAGGAGAGGGGGGGAAAAGGGAGCAAATGAAAGAGGAGAGAGATAAAAGAGAGGAAGAAAGAGAAAAAGAAAGAGAGCAAGAAGGAAAGAGGGAGAGAGAGAGGGAGGAGAGATTTAATTTTTTAAAATATTAATTAATTTTTAGTTTTCAGCATTCACTTCCATAAGATTTTGAATTCCAAAATTTCTCCCCCTCTCTTCCCTCCCCCATGGCATGTAATCTTACATAGGCTTTACATATACATTCTTATTCTATCACATTTCATATGATATATGAAAATATATCATATTTTCACATTAGTCATGTTGTAAAGAAGAATTAGAACCAATGGGAAGAACCACAAGATGAGATGAGAGAGAGAAACAGAGACAGAGACAGAAAGACAGAGAGAGACAGAAACAGAAAGACAGAGAGAAAACAAATAGTATACACTTTGATTTGCATTCAGACTCCATAGTTCTTTTTCTGGTTGTGGAAGCATTTTCCATCATGACTCTTTTGGAGTTGTCTTAGATCCTTGCATGGCTGAGAAAAGCCAAGTCTATAAAAGTTAGTCATCTCACAATGTTGCTGTTACTGTGTACAAGGTTCTCCTGGTTCTGCTCACTTCATTCAGCATGAGTTCATGAAAGTCTTTCCAGGTTTTGAAGCAAAGATTTATTAAGTGCCTACTTTGTGCCAGGCACTCTGCTAAGTGCTTTATAAATACTACCTCTTGGGGTGGAGCCAAGATGACAGAGTAGAAGCACAAACCTGCTAGAGCTCTCCCCTAGACCCATCAAAAAACCTGTAAAAATGACTCTAAACAAATTCTAGAGCAGCAGAAGCCACAAAATGACACACTGAAACAAATTTCCAGCCCAAGACAATCTGGAAAGTTGACAGGAAAGGTCTATTGCACCAGGATGGAAATGGAGCACAGTTTGGCACAGACATGGATGGAGCTGGAATAGGCCTATGGGACTGAATTGCTGGTGACAGCTGCAGTTTCCAGACTTCTCAAACCACAAACACCAGACAGCTTTGAAGGTCATTGAGAAGGGTCTCTCACCTGGCGGAGAGGGGAGCATGGTCTAGTCACAGGACTGTAGTAGGTATTGTTGAAACAGAGGCTCCTTCTGAAGTCCCTCATTTAACAAAGACCTCAAAAGTCAAGTAATTGACAGGAAAATAAGCAAATGGGAGAAAAAGAAATAGACTACAGATTGTTATTTTCTTGTTGAAGAGGTATTTTCTTACGCCATTGGTGATGAGGAAGATCAAAATATATAATCAGAGGAAGACAACAAAGTCAAAGCTCCTGCATCCAAAGCCTCCAAGAAAAATATGAATTGCTCTCAGGCCATAGAAGAGCTCAAAAAGAATTTTGAAAATCAAGTAAGAGAAGCAGAAGAAAAATTGGGAAGAGAAATGAGAGTGATGCACGAAAATCATGAACAATGAGTCAACAGCTTGCTAAAGATACCCCCCAAATTCTGAAGAAAACAACATCTTTAAAATTAGACTAACCCAAATGGCAAAAGAGGTCCAAAAAGTCTATGAGGAGAAAAATGCCTTAAAAAGCAGAATGGGACAAGTGGAAAAAGAGGTTCAAAAGCTCACTGAAGAAAATAATTCCTTAAAAATTAGAATGGAGCAAATGGAAGCTAATGACTTTACAAGAAATCAAGACATTATAAGATAAAACCAAAAGAATAAAAAAATAGAAGATGATGTGAAGTATCTCCCTGGAAAAACGATGGACCTTGAAAACAGATCCAGGAGAGATATTTAAAAATTATTGGACTACCTGAAAGCCATGATCAAAAAAAGAACCTAGAAATCATCTTCCAAGAAATTATCAAGAAACACTGCCCTGATGTTCTAGAAGGTAAAATAGAAATGGAAAGAATCCAATGATTACCTTTGGAAAGATCCCAAAAGGAAGACTCCTAGGAATATTGTAGACAAATTCCAGAGCTCCCGGATCAAGGAGAGAATATTACAAGCAGCCAGAAAGAAATAATTCAAGTACTGTGGAAACACAATCAGTATAACACAAGATTTAGCAACTTCTACACTAAGGAATCAGAGGGCTTGAAATATGATATTCCAGAGGTCAAAGGAGATAGGATTAAAACCAAGAATCACCTACCTACCCAGCAAAATTGAGTATAATACTTTAGGGTAAAAGAATGGAGCTTCAATGAAATAGAGGACTTCCAAGCATTCTTGTTGAAAAGATCAGAGCTGAATAGAAAATTTGACTTTCAAATACAAATCAATAGAAACATGAAAAGGTAAACAAAAAAAGAGAAACCATAAGGGACTTATTAAAGTATAACTATTTACATTTCTACATGGAAAAATGACATTTGTAACTCATGAGATCTTTCTCAGTATTAGGAGAGTTGGAGGGAATATATATATATATACACATATATACACACATACATACATACATATATACATATGATATGGTATGATATCTAAAAAAGAAAATTAAGTATTGAGAAGAATGTTCCAAGAGAAAGAGAAAAGGAGAAGCAGAAAGAGAAAAGGAGAATAATTTTACAAAAAAGAGGCAAGAAAGAGCTTTTACAATGCCGGGGAAGAAGGGGAAGGTGAGAGGGAATAAATGAGCCTTCCTTTCATTGGATCTGACTTAAGGAGGGAATAACATACACACTCAACTGGGTACTTACCTAAAGGAAAGCAAGAGGAAAGGGGTAAGAGAAAGGGGATAATAGCAGATTGGGGAAAGGGCTACTCAGAAGCCAATATTTTGGTAGAGGTACAGGTCAAAGGAGAGAAAAGAATAAATAGAGGGAGAACAGGATAGAGGGAAATATATTTAGTCTTTTCACAACATGACTGTTACGGGTATTTTGCATGACTACACATGTATAACCTATATCAAATTGTTTGCCTTCTCAATGAAGGTGGGTGGGGAGGGGGAAGGGAAAGAATGTGGAACTCAAGGCTTTAAAAATCAATGTTAAAAATTGTTTTTACATGCAAATAAGAAATAAGATACAGAGGCAATGGGATATAGAAATCTACCTTGGCCTACAGGGAAATAGAAGGGAAGGGGATAAAGGGGGGAGGTGATAGAAGAGAGGACAGATGGGAGGAAAGAGGAATCAAAATACATACTATCCTGGATTGGGGGGAGAGGAGAGATGGGGAGAAAATTTTAAAAAAATATTACCTCATTTAATCCCCACAACAACCCTGGGAGGTAAGTGCTACCATTATCCCCATTTTACAGATAAGAAAACTAAAACCCAGAAGGTTAAACCCTTTTTTAAGTAGGGTGGAGTGGAAAGAACACTAGATGGAGAGACCTGAGTTTGAATCCCAGCTCTACTACGTATTACTCTCATGGAATTGGAAAAGTCACCTTAACTTTCTAGGCCTTGGTTTTTTCATCCATAAGATGAGGGCATTGAATTAGATTACTTCTAAGGATTCATCCATGTCTAAGTCCCATGACCCCGAAGTCAAATATTTCTTATTAGACCAGGAAACAGGTGGACAAATAAGTGGCTTCACTTATCTGAGTCTCATGTTCCTTCCCTGAAAAGGGACCATGATAAATAGTTTGAATATTTCTAGTGAATAGTATTGCACTTGCAATGTTGGGAAGGGACACTGATTACCCGTCAGACAACAGTGTTGGATGGAAGGGAGTGGAAGTTGTTTCTGGCTGAAATTGCTTGACTGGATAACACCACATGATTTCCTAATCTGAGACTTCCCAATGTCCTCGCCAGGGGTTTCAGCCATACCTGCCACTGTATACACAGCTGTAATCGCCAGCAGTCCCACCACTGCAAGGTACAAATCCAGATGTAAGGATTGCTGGATAAAGATGGCTCCTGCATACATGTCCACCTGAGGAAATGAGTAAGATCACAGAGGTAGGGCAGGAGATCCATCTAGTCCAACCTAAGACTTAGAAAGAGGTTGGCTTGCTCAGGGTGTCAGAGGTGAGATTGGAACTCAGGTCTTCCTAACATCAAGTCCAGTACTCTTTCCATTCAACCACTCTATGCTTCCTACACAAGGGAGAAGCTTTTCCCTCCTTCCCTCCCATGGTTTGTAAATTCCCATTTTCTTTCATCCCTTCTATTGGGAGAACAAACAATTCATTATGCTTGATAGCCAACATCTTCCTAGAGTTAAGGTTAGCACCCTCTCCCTGAGATCTCATCATTCTTCATGGACACCTGGATCCTGCGGTGGTTGACATGAGTCCCGTTGAAGAGTCCTTTCTTTGTCCCTTATCATGTTTGATTGTCTAAAGGGTGCACATATGTGGGAGGTGACTTTTGATATTCTGATACCCAGTTCACATGACTTTACTAAGGTCCCTCCTAGGATACTGATTCAGAGTATGATCAGCCTAGGGAGCTGACCCTGGGAATGATGTAGCCCCTATGAGGAAACTAGGTCCAGCTGATTAAGGACTAGTCAGTAGCTCATGAGTATTCATTAAAATTTGCCTTTTACATTAAAACAATGAACAAGCCAGCTGTCTAGCTCCTCTAGCATGCTTCCTGGAAAGAGAAGAATCCCTCTTACCACTTCTTCTCCCATTCTCTCTTCCTGTTCTTTATCTTTATCTTCCCTATTCCTCTTTCCTCCTTTTTTCTTCCATCTCTTCCTTTTCCTTTCCTCCCTTCCCCTCTATCCCCAACCCCACCTTCCTTTTCCTCTTCCTTTTTGAAATGTAGTTTCTAGTTCCAAATAGGAAAGAGTACTACTGAGAAAAGAGGAGATGCCCATAGGGAGGCTACTGCTCTCCAAGGAGCAGAGGAGTGATTGGAACTTGAACTTTAATCTAGTGATCATGTATTCCTCTGCACCAGTTGTAAGTGATACACACATGGTCTCTGACAGTGACTTGGTCCTCGTTCTTGGAAGAATGACTGATAAGGAAAGGCTTTAGGAAAGGGTTCTTTGTGTTCTTACCGAGATTTTGGTGAAAATGTAGATGAACAAATAGAGAATAGCCAAGAACAAGGGAATCCGTTTGCCTCCAAATCTCTTTCGTAAGTACTCAGGCATAGTGGTAACCTGGGAGAGGAGGGAAGATAGATCTGGTATTATATGCTCTATGGTTCTTTGGCAGTATACAAGCTAACTTGGAACTCACTAAAGTGAGGGTCCACACTCCCAGAAGAGCTCTCTTGCTCCAAAGCCTAGAGTGCTAGGCTCCCAAGATCTCAGAAAGACAGTAGTAGTTTCCCTACTGCTATAGAACAGATCAGAGAGGAAATGGGAGAAATCAGAGGAACAAAGTAGCACCTGCTAATTGGCTCTCATGCCCAGGCCGTGAGGTAAAAAATTTAGGGAGAAGTGAAGGAGGAGGTGGGTCCCCTACCTGGTACTTTTAAAAAAAGGATTGTAAATTTAGAGCTTAAGGGGACTTTAGAGACCATGGAATCCTATTCTCTTATTTTACAGATGAGGAAGCTGAGGCAGAGAGGTTGTGACCTGCTCCATCACATAAGTGTCTGAGGTGAGATTTGAATCCAAGTTTCCCTGAGTCCAGTACTATCCATTATACCACATTGTCCCTCAGATCAGAATCTTGTACACAAATAAGGGGGTGAAAAGACTAAGAAATACAAGGTACTTTCCCACCCTAAATTGTTGATCTTTGTTATTACACCAGTGTGGCTAATTCCCAGTGTGGAAATTCTTTCAATCAATGTCAATATGACCTATATGACTTAGTAAATAAATCCCAGAGAATTTCCTCAAAGAAGTCAAGTCAATAAACATTTATATGCACCTACTATGTGCTAGGCATTATGCTAAGTACTGGGGCTACAAAGAAAGACAAAGAACAGTTACCTGCTCTGAATGAGTCTAATGGGGAAGACATGTAACCCAACTGTACAAATAAGATTTAGACAGGATAAATTGGAGATAATCGAAGTGGGAAGGTACCAGCTTGAGGAGGATTGGAAAAGGTTTCTTATAGAAGATGAGACTTAAAGGAATCAAGGGAAACCAGGAGGTGGTGAAGAGGTGGGAGAGAGTTCAAGCAGGGGGGCAGTCACTGAAAATGTGAATAAAGATTTGTGAGATAAAGATGCTTATCTTGCTATCGTCATCATAAAATGCATCAATAACTGAGGGAAATGTTATTTCCTTGATAAGGAGCTCTACTCTGAGGAGATCTCCTTCCTTCCCTTAGAAGGCAAGGTCCTTGTATGTAGGGATTGTTTCATTCATTGTCTTTGTACCCTCATTGCCTAGTGCAGTTCGTGGAACATAGAAGGTATTTACTGTTTGTCGATTGTATGATAGATGGTACTTCATTGATAGCTACAACCAAACAAATTCACCAGTTTTGGAGTAATGAGCCAACCTGCTGGTGATGAATTCCTGCTTAGCTACTCAGGCCAATAGCCTCTTACCATATCACATAGAGTCCAATTCTCTGTGTGCTTCCCTCAACTACAGGGCCAGAAACTGACCTTTCTCTAGTCAAAACCTGCAACTGGTGGTCTAGCCTGGTTAGTTTGGTATCCCTTTCTAGAAAAGGAGGCATTTTTGTGGAGGCTCACAGCACGTTCGTTTCATACTATTGAAGCATATTTGAGAAACTGATCCAAGGATGTCTACTTGATGACTACTCTTCCCCGCCACAACAATGAGCAGGAAGGCCATGTGGGCTGATAGAAAGCATGCTGGAATCTGTAGGAATAGACCTGTCTTGGAGTCCTGATCCTGATGCCAACTTGCTATGCAAACTTTAGGATTAATGGAGCTTCATGTTGAAAGGGTTCTTAGGACCAGAGGAGCAATGATGAAACATGCTCATCATATTCATCTCTGGAAGAAGGATGATAGGTTCTTAACGTGCATAAATAGACATTTTTGGACATAGACAATGGGGGAATTTGTCTTGCTTGACTATGTCATTTGTTAAAGGGACTTTGCCTTGCTTTTTTTTTTGTTTTCCATTTTGGGGATGTGAGAAATAGATGGAAATTAGTGAGAGGATTATCAAAAAGAGAAAAGAAAAAATTAAAGTTGCTGAAGAATTTATTAAAATGCACAGAAGAGAACAGAAACAGGCAAGTATGATAGCTTTGAAAGTTATACATATTTATCCTATCCAGGGTTGGGGAACCTGTGGCTTTGAGGGCACATGTGGCCTCGAGGTGACCAGTTCCCCACCCACCTATACTTAAAAGGAAAAGTAAGATGCATATAATAGAGATGAAAAGTTTCATTCTCATTTTCATTTCTACTTTATGTATGGAAATGTTCATTTTATTGGTGTAAGGGCAGCATAAAAAACAAACACTTTTTAAAAAGGAAAGGGATCTTAGTAATTGGCTAGTTATTTTAACAATGAGGAAACTGAGACCTAGAGAGGGGAAGTGTGCCCAAGTTCACAAGGATATTGAGAACCAAAGTTGGAACTCAGGGGTAGCAAGATGGTGCAGTGGACAAAGTATGGGACCTGAAGTCAGGAAGACTCATCTTCTCAAGTTCAAATATGGCCTCAAATGTTTACTTGCTATGTGACCTGGGCAAGTCACTTAACCCTATTTGCATCAGTTTCCTCATGTGTAAAATGAGTTGGGGAAGAAAATGACAAATCACTCCAGTATTTTTACAAAGAAAACTCTAAATGGAGTCGCAAACAGTGGGACACAACGGAATAACAACCACCTATCACTCTAAATTGAGTTTTTCCCTCTCTAGCAAGTTTCCTCCCTAGGGGATCAATAAATTCTTGTTGGATGAATATATAAATGAATGGAAGTTACTATCCCAATATACTTTAATCTGAGGTCCTAATAACCTCCCCCGGGGATCCCCATCAGACTCACCCCTCCAGCAATGTAAATAGGAAGGAAAATCCAGCCCAGCATCAGCACAGAAAAGATGCCCTGTGGAGGAAAGCATGATCAACCTTGTTCCAAGCTCTTCTAGAAACATACATACCTGAGCTACTGACTCCCAAACTAAGATGTTAATTTGCACTGGGAATAGGTGATAGGCTGGGCCTAGAACTACATGGGGGAAGGAGGAGAATGTTCTAAATTTCATTTTTGAAAGTATTTTAGAGGATCAGAAATTTAGAGCTTGAATACAGAAAGAAACAAGCATTTATTAAGTGCCTACTATATGACAGACATGGTGCTAAGCACTTTATAAACATTATCTCATTTGATGAACTTATTTGATTCTTACAACAACCTTTGCATGTAGGTGCTATGAAATTTTGTAGAAGAAATTGAAACAGAGAGAGGCTAAGGAACTTGTCTAGAGTATTTCAATTAGAAAGTGTTTGAGGTTGGATTTGAACTCAGGTCTCCCTGACTCTAGGCCTAGCTGTATCCAAGTACTTTACATATATACATCACTTTATAACTAAGGTAGGTGCTTTGGTATTTAGCTAATGTCAAAATATATCAGAAAAAAATCCCTACAGCCTTTGCTACTCTTTTATCTTCCAATTCTCCAAACTTTTCATTTCACTTCAGTGATATCTCCCTCACATTCTAATTTATAAATTATTTAGCCCTGCACATGTTTCAGGCCTCCCTGCTAGATGGGAAACTCAAAGAGATCAAGCACTAACCAGTCCCCATAATCACTAGTAGCCTATAACTCTTTGTATCTTCAACATCAAGTTGGATATATAATGTCCTATGTATACACATTACACATTAACAAAAAATGTTGAAAAAAATAAATGAATGGATGGATCCTGGGGGCAGAAATCTGGAACCCTCTTCTTTCCCCCTTCAAAATGATTCAGGTCATGATCAAGGTATACAGATGGACTCACTTTAAGAAACCTCCCTGCGGAAAGGATGGAGTCAGAAAAACCTTGGAAGACTTGTAAGAACTGATGCAGACTGAACTAAGAGGACAATTTATAGAATGACCATAACACTATAAAGGAAATTAACTTTGAAAGACGTAAGAACTCTGATCAGTGGCAAGAACCAGTCATGACTCTGGAAGACTGATAATGAATCATAGTTGGAAACTAAAGTGACGTTAAAACAACATCTCCCTGAAAATCAATAAAAATTCTAATAGTTTGTTGACTGAATAAAATACTTACATTAAACTCATAAGCTGTTACAGAAATCCCTACAGCTGCTCCTGATCCAGCCAGGCCAATGAAATGCCCGCTCCCTATGTTACTGGCAAAGAGAGAAGCTCCCACCTAAAGGGGAAAAGGTATATATCATTATTGAAAGGCTGAACCTAGTGTCCTTAGAGCTTATATAACCCAATCTGGGCTAGAGAGCTGAATATTCTAAAAGGCGATTGGATTTCTCTATAACCCCTGGTCCCATCTTTACTGGTAGAAGAGGGTGACTTATATTCTTTATTATGAGAAGGCCCCCCAGGACAGGGTACCCATCAAACACTAACTGGAGAGTCACCACTGGGAAAGAGAGACAGAGAGTTAAGCTCCAGGAGCTGCAACACTCTTTATACCCAAGCAACTATGGATGTCATGGGGTTATAGTGGAGTAAAGATCCTTGCTCTCCACTGATGAGTAAAGAAGCTATGAGAGCTAGTCTGATGCTAAAATCTCTATCAATAACATATTAGGACAGTGTGGGAAAAACTCAATCCATGGGCTCCAGAAGGCTCTTTGAGTGTATCTTAAGTGATCACCTTTAACCCTCACACCAAGTCACTACCACTTGGGATTACTCAGGATTTACCTGGGCTCCAATCCCAATGGTAGCAGGAACCAGCCTGCCCTTGGAGTCCGACTCAGAAGAGGGACAAATTTTCTCCCTCCCCCCTTTTACCTCAACACATACATTCCCTTACTGGAGGTGGAGATGCAATGCTCTCAGCCCAGCTCTATCCAATCTGAGTCTAGGGGGTCTTTACTGCCAAATCCAGGGAGTAGATCCCTTTCTCCACTAAAAAGGCTAAGCTGGGTCCCAGTCTTACTCACCGGCCACCATGTCATTTCCCCTCCAGCCAGAAAGTAGCCTTGGACAGTGTCTCTCTTGGTCTTCCACATAGACTGAAACATAGGGAAAGAAAGTCCTTTCTAGGAAAGGAAACCACTCCTACCTGAGAGTATTTGTCAGTGTGGTTGTGGTCCAAAACATGGCAATCAGGATGCCAGTGCCCAGGTTGGCTCCAGGGAATAGGCATGCCCTCTGATTTAAGACTGTTAAAGCCTGTGTAATCAAGTCAGAAAACTCTCCACAATCCATGACTTAGAGCCTTAAATAGGACTTTTTAAGATGTAAGGGAACTTCTGACATAGTTATGGAAATATAAAAAATTTACACAAACCAAGTTAAGGGGCAAAAGGGATAGTGATAGTGACAGAACTTCTATCTAAAGGTATCTATTAGATCCCATCCAGAGAACCACTGGGAGCTGAGGGAAGGGTCCACTCATCCTAGCAGACAACAGAAAGTCTGGCAAAACAAGGCCCCCAAACTTTCTATCAATGTCCCTTTCCTCTTCCTGCTCCTGGATGATACTGACCCCCATTCCAACCCAATGAGGGAACCCAGAATTCTATTTTAATCAGACTTTCTCCCAATAGTGGTATGGGGTCCCACTGGACTCTCTACCCTTGGCACTAGACTTAACTTGGATGGGCAAGGAGTCACAAATTACAAGCCTTCTGGTAAAAGGAAGGGCTTCCATCCTTGACCATCTGTCCAGTTCCTATGCCCTTCTGACCAGTGGGTACTATCAGACCTGTAGCTGAACTCTCTCATATCTCCGCAATTAAAAGGACTGTCTTGATTTTCTATTTGTGTACCCCCCAGCACTTAGTGCAGAGCTTGGCACATAAAGAACAACAATGAATGTTTCATTCATTCATTCATTTTTGTCTTCCTTCAGAAGGCCCCCTCTGATTCTAGCCAGCTAGACTGGCAGAGCCCAAGGGTATGAGGGAACCACAATTCTTGCCTTACCCAAAGTCCCACAGCTAGGACGAACACAAAATAGAGGACGAGCACCACAATGTCCACAGTCTCCAGTGTCTTGTTTGGAAAGGCCTCCAGGTCATCATGTGGGGAAGGCAGGGAGCTACTTTGAATTGTCTCCATAGCCCTTGTCTTTTGCCCGCCCTGCAGAGTTGCATCTATCTGTAATAGATGGGAAATCATAGAGCCTGGAGTTGGGATCAGGGGCTCCAGGCTGTGTTCTGGTCAATAGTGAGGGAAGTGCCCTGCCCCCAATCTCTTCTAGTTCAGACAGGATTCACTCCATTGCCCACAACCCTAACATGGGGCTGAGCAAAACAGAGTGGGCTACTTACCTTCAGGATCTGGAAAAAAATAGTTGACATTTCTCTAACTCCTTACGGTTTGTAAGGCACTCTATATACATGATCTCAATTGATTGTCATAACACATGACCCTCAATCTTGCCTCCCTTGACTTTGCTTTAGTGGGTACCCAGCCTCTGGTTCAATCCCTCCTTACCCCACCTTCTTTGAAATCTTTACTTCCTTTGAAACTTAGCTCAAGCATCACCTTCTTCATGAAGACGTTCCTGATCCGTCCCCCCTCACCCAACCCTTATTACCTTCCTTTCCTTGACCATCCAGGATTCTTTAAGTCTATAATTATATAGGTATATGTTGTCTCTTCAATAAAATGTAAGCTTCCTGACAGCAAAATCATTTTTGTCTTTGTAACCATTATGTTTAGCCCATAGTAGGTGCTTAATGTTTGCTGAGTTATTGAGGGAGGTAATACGGTCATTACTAGCAGATAGGACCTACAGTGGATCGAGCACTAGACTTGGGGTCAGGAATACCTGAGTTCCAATTCTGACTCAGGCACTTACTACTGGTGTGACCCTGGGCAAGTCACTTTAGCCTTAGTTCTCTCATCTGTGAAATGGGGAATATTGTCCCCATTTTTCTTATCCATGTTTATTGTAAAGAACAAATGATGTGACCTATTTGTGAAGGGATTTGAAAACCTTAAAATATTGTATAATTTGTAGCTATTTATTAGAATAATTATCATCATCCCCATTTTTATTTTTTAATTACTTTATTTGTTTTCAGTGTTCTACCATCACTTCCATGTATCTTAGATTTTTTCCCCTCCCTCATTCCTTTCCCCCCTGACTCCCCACTCCCTCCCTGAGATGGCATACAATTTTATATAGGTTCTACACATACATTCCTATTAAATACATTTTCACCTTAGTCATGTTGCACAGAAGAATTAAAATGAATGGAAGAAATCATAAAACAAACCAAAACATAATATAAAAGAAAATGATCTGCTTCATTCTGTGATTGAATTCCATAGTTATTTCCCTGGATGTGGAAGGCATTTT
>CM053769.1:47472908-47530702 GCA_028658325.1 Potorous gilbertii | reverse complement strand
GGAAGATCTGAAAGGTCTCTTTATAATCTTCATGTTCCTTGAGTGTATTTATCATGTCAGATTTATAGAGTCAGATATTTAGAGCTGGAGAAGGCTCAAGAGACCGTCATATCCAAGCTCCTCCTTATATGGCTGTGGAAATATTTACTGGCTCATTCATTCATCCAAATGCCTTCAACACCTACTATATCCCATGTACTATACTAGCTATTATTGTTGTTCAATCATGTCATGTCATACTTTTCATGACCCCCATTTGGGATTTTCTTGGCAATGATAATGGAATGGTTTGCCATTTTCTTGGTAATGATAATGGAATGTTCCAGCTCATTTTACAGATGAGGAACTGAGGCAAGGAGGGTGAAATGGCTTGCCAAGGGTCACACAGCTAGTATGTGTCTGAAGCTGGGTTATAACTCAGGGCTTCCTGATTCCAGACCCAGGCTTTATCCACTTTATCCATGGCAAATGAGATGCAGCCATCCGTCTCAGCGAGGTTATCATCTAGTTAAGATAACATTTTGCATTTACAAAGATAAATACAACACATACGTGCGCACGTGAGCACACATATAGAGAAAGTGCTTTAAGAGCCAATGAAGGGGCAGTTAGGCAGCACAGTGGTTAAAGCACAGGGCCCTAGAGTCAGGAGGACCCAAGTTCCAATTCAGCCCCAGACACTTGACACTTACTAGCTGTATGACCCTGAGCAAGTCACTTAACACTGATTGCCTCACACACACACAAAAAAAGAAAAAAGCCAATAAAGATTAAATATCTTCCCCCTTGAGACTGAGAAGGAATGTGAAAAGCTCCATGGAGAAGGGGCCATTGAAACTTGGTGATGTATTTAAAATTGGAGAAAGGTTGTCAACAAGGAATGAAGGTGCAAAGGCATTTTGAGCGTAAGGAAAAGAACAGGCACGTGTGCAAAAGCAGGAAAGTGTGGGATGTATTTGAAGGACAGTGAATGATCTGGAGAGAGCAGTGCAAGAGAGGGCCATAAAGGTAGGTGGAGGGTCTTGAAGGACAGTTTAAAGAGTCTGAATTTCATCCTTTAGGGCAAGGAGCAGAAGAGAAGAATTATTCCCATACCATCTGCTAATGTCCCAGGTATCATGCTAAGTACTTTGTAGATACTTCTCATTTAATTCTCCCAACAACCCTGAGAGGTAGGTATGCCATTGTACAAGTAAGGAAATTGAGGCAAACAGAGGTTAAGAGACTTGCCTAGAGTTACACAGATAGTTAAGTAGATGAAGCTGGATTAGAACTTGGGTTTTCCTGGCTCCAGGATCAATACTCTATTTACCATGCCATCTTGGTTTTAGGTACTGGGGAGCCTTTGAAGGTATTTAGTAGAGAATGACTTGATTAGGGGGATACATGGGTGGGGTGGAGAAGGGAAAATGCAAAGGAGAACTCCATTCAGCCTAACTAGTTAAACCATAGAGATGGAAAAAAAAAACTCCAAAGACCCCAAGATCTTGAAGGTAAGTTAACTTCCCTTCCCAAACTACTTTGTATTTATCCCATACATAAGGATTTATGTTCATCTTGTACCTCCTGATAGAAATTCACTTGAGAGCAGGGGTGGATTTTTTGTATTTTCATCCTCATTACCTGACATGGTGCCTGGCACACAGTAGGTACTTAATAAATGCTTATTTATTGACTGTTTTATAGCAGAGGTAGCACTCATTGAAGTCTGGCCAGCACGAGACATCAGTGTCATACATATGATAAGACTCCATTTGTGATGTTCAAAAACCTCCTTTCCTTAGAGGGTCCAAACCTTGAAGGATGGTGGGAAAATAAATGAGAAAGACTCCAGCTGTCTCTGCCCCTTTTTTTCTTTCAGTTCTGATGGGGAATCAGGAGATCTGGGTTCCAATCTTTGGTCTGTCATTTTAGGGAAGTGTCTTGGGAAGATTCTTTAACCTTTCTGTGCCTTAGACTCTCCATTTGTAAAAGGGGATACCAATGATTTCTGGGCCTGCCTCAGTGGCATGGTATGGAGATCTAGTAAGAAGATTTGGGAAGTTTCTGAGGGCCAGATAACGATTACTCTGTGCTCTGAGCAACCAGTGTCGCGGTCTCCATTTACATTAGCCCGATGAAGTCATGAACGTAGGACCAGACTTGAAGGTGGCACAGAGGAGGCTTGGATCCACGTCTTGCTAGATTTCCCACATTTCTGGCCCCTGCCCAGAGCTCAGGCTTCCCTGAGCCTTCGATAAATCATGCCTATGCAACTATTTTCCATGCATTTTTCCTTCACAGATTTGGTTGCCTGCGCTTCCCCTGAGATCTGCCAGAGAGTCTGCGGCAACTCTGCTGGATGCTCTGATATCGCTTATCCCAAACTTGTTCTGGAGCTCCTGCCCTTAGGTATGAGGCCTCCTTACCTCCCATGAAGACTATAGCAAGGAGATGGGCTCTGTGTTTGACATTGCCTACCCTGGGTTCTGGCTACAGATAAATCTAAACTCCAAGCTAAGGCTGGGTTCAAGGCTTGGCTTTAGGCTTTGGGCACTAAACTGTGTTACTTGTAAGTATCACTTTCTACCCAGAACAAGGCAAAAGACAGAAGATAACCTAGTGGCCTCATCCTAAGAGGAGCTGATCAAAGTCTCTCCCACCCCCTCAGAGGACTCTCCACCTAATCTCCCAATTCCTCCAAGATGGCAGGTGTTGCTAAAAGCAGGGCCTGGGGCTGTTGGAGAAGAAAGAAAGGAACAGAAGGAGCCCCAGGGAACAGCTGTTACCAAGAGGGAACTTGTGTTCCACAATGGTCTTTCCTCTGCCTCCCAGGGCTCCGGGGACTGATGATGTCCGTCATGGTGGCTGCACTGATGTCTTCCCTCACCTCCATCTTTAATAGTTCCAGTACCATCTTCACCATGGACCTCTGGCTCCATTTCCGGCCCAAATCTTCTGAATGGGAACTCATGATTGTGGGCAGGTGAGGGGATGATGCTGGCCTCACCCCACAAATCCTGGCCCTCTTTGAAGTCTTAGAGCTTTTTTTGGAAGGAGACTAAGGGAGCGATCCATGCTGGATGGGAGGGAGGAAACAAAACTGAAAGATGCAGTAACCAGCTTGAAGTTCCTAGAAATGGAACCCAATCAGTAATTTTTCCATCATGGTTGAAAGAGGTCATTTAGCAATCCCTGCCATCATGGGGTAGGTGGAAGGGAGTTCTTTCAAGCATAGGGGAGATCTTGCTCAGTTGCCCTGACTAGGAGGCAATCTTGGGCTGAGGCCAGTAACCATGAGATTGGGGAGACCATAGAGACTAAGGGATATCTGCAACTTCACATGAAAAACATAACATGTGGAACATATGCAAATATCTTGCAAATAAGCACCTCCATTACAGACTTGGAAGGTGCCATGATACCACCTTCCATCCCCTGCCATCTTGACTTCCAAGGCTGACCCAGAAGTGTTCTGGCTCCATGGGTAAGGGGAGGCCTTTCCCCATGGATGGGTAATGGGGGAGAAGGGAGAGCTAATGTTGGGCCTTTCTCTGGGTGGGCCTGGCTGGAGCAGAGTGTTCGTGTTGCTACTGGTTGTGGTGTCCATCCTCTGGATCCCGTTGGTGCAGGCGAGCCAAGGCGGCCAGCTCTTCATTTATATCCAATCCATCAGCTCTTACCTGCAGCCTCCAGTAGCCATTGTTTTCATCATGGGCTGTTTCTGGAAGCGAACAAATGAAAAGGTAGAGTTTGTAGATTCTACATTTGCAGAACTGTCTAATGTCAAGTTGAAGCAAGGCCTTAGAACATCAAATGTGGCCACTAGAAGCCCCCTTTGCACACAGCATATCACATCTGCAGTGAGGATGTTGGGCCATAGAACACAGGTGATGGCAACCGGGAGGGACCTTAGAGAAATGAAAATAGAACTTCTAAATAGGAGGAAACCTCTAAAAGATCCCAGGATTTCAGAATTGGAGAGGATCTCTGAAGAGGCTGCCTAATCTAATCCATCCCTAAAAAAGGAGTCCTCTCTATGACCTCCGTAGCAAAGGGTCATCCCACCTTTGCTGGAAGACTTTTTCACCTCCTTTCCCTTCAAAGCTCTGCACAAATTCCCCTTCATTTTAAAGGCCTTTCCTGATTCCTTGAGAAGTTACTGACTCATCATGCTCACAAATCATTGTGAATTCATTTCACATATGTCTTATACTCACCTACATGTGAACATGCTAAGAATCCCTCAGAAAGACAGAAGCTTTTAGAGGGCAGAAATATCTCACTTTTGCCTTTGTATTTCTATTCAGTCAAAGGGACACACTTGAAGACCTAAAGGGCCACAAGTGGCCTTGAGGCCGCAAGTTCCTCACCCTGCTAGACTGCTGTAGGCCCTACTGTTTTTTATTGATTAGTTAATTGGTTCAAATGTGTGTGTGTTTGCGGGGGGAGCTACTCACCAGTTTGGGGAGGTTTTTCTTTCCTCTTTCCCCAACCAAGAATATAAAATGTCAGGCCTAAGAGGGACCTTAGAACATAGAACCTAGGATTGCCGCACTAAAAGGGCAAAGCCATAAAGAAGAAAATGTAAGAATCAGAATTTCAAGACAGAACATAGAATTTTAGAACTTAAAAGGAAGGAAGGAGCTAAGCATTTATTAAGCACTTACTGTGTACAAAACTTAAAAGGAAGGAAGGAGCTAAGCATTTATTAAGCACTTACTGTGTGCAAGACATTGTGCTAATTGTTTTACAAATATTATTTAATTTGATCCTCACCACAACCTTGAGAGGAAGGTGTTATTATTACTCCGGTTTTACAGATGAGTAAACTGAGGCAAACAGCTTCCATGACCTTGGCCACAGCTAGGAAGTATCTGAGGTTAGTTTTGACTCAGATCTTGCTGTCTCCAGGCCCACCACTCTATCCGCTGTGACATGTACCTGCCTCTAATGTAGAATGTCAAAGCTCAAAAAGATTTTTAAGGCATGGAAGAGAACAGCAAAGGGGGCTGGGAGCATTTCATTGCATTTGCCATTTGGAGAACACTAAGTTGGATGACTAGGACTTCTGGACGCTAAGGTGACTTTCTGTTGCTTGACAGGGGGCCTTCTGGGGTCTGCTGACCGGTCTGCTCATAGGCATGATCCGGCTGGTGCTGGACTTCATCTATGTGCAGCCTCCATGTGACCAGGTGGATGAGCGCCCAGGTGTGGTGAGATACATTCACTACCTCTACTTCTCCATGATCCTGTCTGCCGTCACACTGGTCACTGTGATCACAGTGAGCTGGTTCACAGAGCCGCCTTCTAAAGAGATGGTATGTTGGGCTTTGGCTGTGACATTCAGGCCCCAACGGGCCTGTTGGGTGTTCAGGCTGACCAAGGTCAGAGAGTCTTCAGGTGGACCTGGGAGCTCAGCCTTGCCCCACTCTCAAAGACTGCCCTGAAAGCATATTCCTGATGGTGATGCTGAGATTTAGGGAGGGGAACAGGCAGTAGCTTCTACCTTCTGGACTCAAAGTCAGATGCACAGGCTTATGAGCTGGGGCAAAAGCTGAGAGAAATTCCTCAGGCTGCACCTTCTCCCTAGGTCACTCGTTTGACCTGGTTCACTCGCCATGACCCCCTGATCCAGGAGGAACAGGTATTCACAGACCCTTTACCTCCAAGCTTCTCCAAGAATGTGACCCCAGAGAGCGGCAGCGCCAGTACCCACTTTGAGATGACCCAGGACACTGCTTCGAAACCTCCAAGTTGTAAGTTAACCCTTAACTTCCTACCTTCGTATAATTTAAAAATATTTTTTGCTTAAAGACACAGACCTGAGGCTCAAATGAATTATGTCTGTGCCCTAAGAGAGCGGCCTAGGTAAAAATCCCAGGATTTAGAAACAAAATCTGGTTTCTCAGGTAGGCCTGACCTCTCAAGCAGTCAATGTCCCTGTTCGGTGAAGTGAACCTAATATCCTTGTTTACTTACTCCTACCTCCCAACCCCTGAAGGCCTTATTGAAATCAGACCTCTAAAGCTAAGACTTTGCCCCACCGCAACCTCATCCCTCATTGGATAACACTGTGTGATAATATAGTATAGCAGGATGGCTTTGGAGCCAGGAAGTCTTGGGTTCAAATCCTGCCTCTGACATAGACTGACTGTATGACCAAGGTAAAGCTCTGTCTCACTGTAGGAAACTTTCAGTCTACAAGGTACAGAACACTTGCTGATTTGAATCAGTGGAAGTTTCCATGCCAGGAGTTGCCTATAGGATGAAATCATAGGCCTGAAACAAACCAAAACAAGGCTTGAGTCAGAGAGTTTTTCCTGCCACAAAAGGCCCAGGGATAGTCATGGATTTTCTCCGTCTTTGTGTATCCACACCAAGAAACCTGGAACAATGAATGGATGAGATTTTAACCCCACCCCCTCCACCTTGACCCCACCTCAAGATACTGAGCTTGATTATTGATTGACGCATAATTTCTCATCCTATTTAAAATATAAACTCTTCAACAACATCTCTGAGTGATCACTTGGCCTTCTCTTAAAGACAGACCATTGCATTCTTTTTTTTAGTCAACTGGAGTCAAGTGACTTGACCAGGGTCACTTAGCTAGTAAATATCTGAATCTGGATTTGGACTCAGGTCCTCCTGGCTCCAGGACCAGTGCTCTATGCACTGCACCACCAACCTGTACCTCCATCCATTGCATTCTTAGACAGCACTTGTTATTTTATTTGGTCATATGAGGGATGCTAGTGAGGAGCAGGCAGCAGCTTCTCCCTCCGAGGCACCCAGTCAGATGTGCCCACTGTGATCTAGAAGGGAGGAAAGAGAAAATTTTTCGCAGAGCGCTTCTTACATTCCTTTATAGTTTTTGCTTCTTTCTAGTCTGATAGGTCAAATCTCCTTATCCTCCTCACAAATACCAGCAGCATTTCCCTCTTCCCTCTCTTTTCCCCTTTTGCTCTGGTACTCCTACTTTTAGGGGCCAACTCCCTTGGTGATTTCTTTCATGAGAGACCAGGTTTGTTTTTGAGGCAAATGAGACTTGTCCAAGCTCTCACAGCTGGTAAATGTCTGAGGTCAGATTTGAACTCAGGTCCTCCAAGGATGGTGCTATATCCATTGTACCACCTAGCTGCCTCTGAGACCAGATCTTCACAAAGAGTCTCTGGTGTGACATCTAGTGACTCTCTTTACACTAAAACAAACAGATTCACTGCTTACCGTCCAATCCTTTAACCAATGAATGGTATCTTAGCCAGTGGTATATTGGTCTTTGAAGCTATAGAAAGAAGCCCATGAATTTGATGTCCACAAGGCTCAATCTAGTCTATCATTGCCTGTTACTAGGCGTATGTGACCTCAGCAAATCAATTAACCTTTCTGAGGTTCAGTTTCCCCATTTGTAAAAATAGTTAGAAGGAACAAATTAGGTTGTATATATGAAAGACCCTTGTAAACTACAAAGCCCCACAACCATGTGACAAATATGTTCAGAGGTTCCTGAAGACTAGCTAGAAGACTTTGCATATGAGTCTAGTGTTGCACAATGTCTCCAGATGAAGTAGCTCTTCACCAGAAGGCTGATCAGCTGATAATAGTGTCTTTTGGGCAGAATTCAAGAAACCATCTACTAAGGCATAAAGAGATAGAACCCTACCTATCCGGCAGAGTACCCATCTTGACGAATCCCTTAAAGTAGCAGTAATTATTCATTCTTGAATATGTCATTGGATCTGTGATCTCAGAGATGTGTAGCACTCCTGTCCTCAGTCATCTGTAGGTGCTTCAAAGGAGATCCCCCAATACATTGGTTACCTTCCTGTAGATTTCCTAACAATATACAGGAGTTGGTAAAGCACATGATCTAACTAACCATCTTTTATTCTTCTCTAGCTATATGATTAGCCTATCTCCTTTTTCAGTCATATATATATATATATATATATATATATATATATATATATATGTATATGTGTGTGTGTATGTATCTTTTGGATAATATTTTTACACTGCTTTGTACACACAAGTTGTGGGTAAATGCCCTAGTCTATGCCCATCATGCATCTCTTCATTTCTTTTTGCTTAATTTTGATTCTTTATAGGTTATTTTATTTCATGACTCATAACCATCTGGCATACCTGGAAGAATACTGGTGTTAGCAAAAAAGGGATTTGGTTTCAGGGAGAAACTTGGGAGGGGGGGGTCATTGAAAGTTCCGTACTTTTCTTGTATGTAATTCAGCCCACTTTCTTTCAACTATTTAGCTCTGGACCCAGTTTGCTGTCCAACTTGTGTCTTTCCAAAATATATATGCTGATGGAGCAGCTCAATGGACCAACCATCCAACTGCCCATCAATACACAATAGGCATTCTTCTTCGTGTTCTTAGCTTTTTTTTCCTGAGTGGTTAGTATAAATTCTTTGACTGAATGTAATGTCATTTAGGAGGCTAGGAAATGTTGCCGGGCTTATTGCATTCAGTACAATGCCATCCACAAACAAGCAACTAGGGGACCTCACACTCGATAGAGACTTCCTCTCTCACTGGTTACATGAACATTATCCACAAGACCATCTGTGGTGAGTCCATGTACATTGTATCAGAGCTCAAAGCCATTATCTCTGTTGTGTCTATGAAGGAATCTTGTAGGATCTTAATAGCCGGTATTTTACAGTTAGAGAAATAGGTATAATGAACCATCACAGCTATGTCTTCAACCCAGGAGAGGTAGAACATGGCATTATTTTTTAACTATAAATTGTTTGTTTTAGATAATGCTACCAGAAAATCATCCAAGGTGAAGAAAGCCATCATTTGGCTCTGTGGAATGGACACTGAGGCGAGTGAGGCATCTGGGAAGAAACCTGAACCTATTGTGACTTCCTTAGAAGAAAGCTCTCTTGTCAAAAGGATTCTGGATATCAACCTGATCATCTGTATCAGTGCTGCCATTTTTCTCTGGGCTTACTTTGCCTAATGATGGTATATTGGGAAGTGGAAGAGAAAGACTCAGCTAGAATTCAAGGGTTTACTCTTACAGGTTTTTTTTTTATTTCATGAAAACAAAATGGTTGGTGGTTAGTTTTTTTGTTGTTTGTTTAAAAAAACCCACAAGGTTTTACTCTTACAGATTTTTTTTTATTTCATGAAAACAAAATGGTTGGTGGTTAGTTTTTTTGTTGTTTGTTTAAAAAAACCCACTATGTTTTTTAGACCTTTAATACAAATGACTTTTAGGTCTACATTTTTGTGGGAGAGGACACAAAAAGAGATGAGGTAAGTCATCTCATTTCTAAAGTCCTTTGCTGGAAAAATGTGCATAGTTCAGTGATCTGACAGATTTTAAATGACAGAAGAAAACCCATGGCTGTTATTTATACTTGGTGCCCATAAATAAGGTGTGAAATGGGATGGAGCTTAGCCAAGTGAAGGCCTTAGTGAGTACCATATTGCATTAATGCTTTATATATTTTACTTTTATTGTTTATTGAGAGGCAGCTTTGGCATAGTGGGTAGTAGACTGGTCTTGGAGCCATGAAGATCTGAGTTCAAGTGTTGCTTTGTTATTTGGGGCATTTGAGGCATCTCACTTAGAGAAGAAACTCTTTAAGACAAATTATAGAAAAAGGTGGCAAGAAGGGAACTTCCTCATCTGGGGAATCTAACAATGAAATCATCATTATAGTCCCTAATCAGGGTCCAACCAAGACATCCACTTCTGTTCCTATCCTTGGACAAGTCATTTTCCTTCTTTGGGTTGTCTTTCTCAACTAAATAATAACATTTCCATGTGGGAAAGAGTAGAAGGGGAGAGAAGATTAGATTAAATGATTGCTAAAGTCCCTTTTCCAGCTCTAATATTCTCAGGCTCTTGGGATTGTACCAAGGGTCTTCATCAGTCAACTTTCTCAACCAGGTAGACTTAACAGTATCTAAGGAACAGAGGGAGAATGATCTTCACCCAACTACAACCAAGAAAGAGGTTATGGAACCTAGAGATGCTGCCTTCTGACTTCAGAGATATTAACCCAGGGAAACTCCTTCCCTCTTCTCCCAGAAGAAAAGGGGGGGCATAGGATAACTCTGGATGACAAAGATCCAGTTCTTTACCCCCTACAAAATGTTTGATATAAGATGGCCTATGCCTCTACTATTGGGTTATATCCCTAATTAATCTAATTCTTAGTCACTGTTAGTCTGAACATTCACTACTTCTAAACTAGCAAAAATCCCAGCTTCTTTTTAAATTGCTTTGAAAAGAGGGAGGAATTATGTGTGTATATGTATGTATGTGTGTGTGAGCATGTCAAATTAGCAATTATCTAGGCCCTCTTCCTCATCAGAAAGCTTGTATGTACAAGCTACCTGTTTATGTTCACATTTGTACTGTATCACTTGGCCCATGTATGATAAAGGACCTGCTGAGCAGATTTTCTCCTTTTTCTAGTCTCATTCATATGGTAAACAGACCATATGTGTTCTGCGTTTGCTAAATAATATCATTACCAGCTCGCACACTGGTTTGCTCAAGCCTCCCAACATAGCATAAAATGGACATTCTCACATCCAAGCCCAAACACCCCTTCAGGCTATCCCTGAAGTCAGTTTCTTCAAGGAATGCTTTGAGGAAGATTTTCATTTTCTCAGAGCAACTTTGGCTGTTGGGAATGAATGGTGAGAAATGGATGACTTGGCTCGCTGCAAGCAAGTTTGAGTTGTAGAAATACCAAGTAATTCTAAACATTTCCAAGGCTAGCTCCATGCTCTGTTCCTCTGCCTACTCCTTTGGGGACACATCAGAAAAGGGTGAAAATGACCCACCAACCCATACTATGTGTGGTCTTCAGGGACATGACCTTCACCCCAGATTTTCCATGGAAAACCAACCCAGTGGCGGGCTCATCTTCTCATGGTTACCATTCCAAGAGCCTGGTTCCCTGGGGTCTTGTGGAAATTGGATGGAAATAACTGCATGGGACAGAGTAGGTTATTCAGCCCGCTGAGATGGCACAGATCCAGGCTGAAGGCCCGGGTTGACCTAGGAAAGTAGAATGGAACAGGGAGGCCTTGAGCATCTTATCCTTATCACTCTCACAACTGCCCTGGCCCCCAGACACTTGACTTCTGGGAAAAACGGACAGCAGATCCTTAGACCAAGTTTTGACTCAACTGTGTGATGAATAATGGAAGCCATCAACGAGGAGCAAAGGGAACTCCAAATATCATAGCCTTCTACCTTTAGGGAGCTGTTCAACCTCACCTTCCATGGCTTGTTCTTCTCTGACCTCCTCCTAGACCAGGTAAACTTCTGAACTCCCAGGATAAGGCCACTTACTAAGCTTTGTTTAGTATGAGGATAAAGACCTAGGGCACTGGCTATGTTTAGAGTATAATGGAAAGGAAGTTGTCTGACACCATCCTCTTAGTGATCAAGGAACAGATCTCTTGTCTTTCAACCTTTCATTCCTTGTGGCTTGTAAGTCTATCATGTAGACAGTGGAGGAAGCATATTTTGAAAGGTTTATTTCCACAGGCTGTGTAAATCCAATCTAAATTCCCTCTCATATCTCCCTTGGATCTGGTTACCCATGGTGCCCCACTATGGTCACAGTCATGTCTGAAGAGGACTGCAGGGGCTTTGTCAGCTGAGCATCTCAGCAGAAGGGCAACCAAAATGGTGGAAAAAATTGAGACTGTGCCTTAGAAAAGTCAATGCTTGCTAAGTCTGAAAATTAGAAGACCTAGGTAAGTTTGGGGGTGTAGGGAATAATAGTTATATTCAATTACTTGGTACTGTCAGCAGATGTTCAAATCATCTACAAATTACTACTAACAATAAGAAAATAGGGGTAGATAGATGAGGAAGGGAATGGAGAGTGGGGAAAATTACTTACCAGCTGCTTCTCAAGAATCAGTATCAACCCGAGTTACTTCAATAGAGACCTGTTCTTCAATGGCACCCCTGCACTGAAGTTAGATTAGAAAATCTCCCTCACTTTGTGTAGCTTTGGGTGGGGTTTCTCTCTCTTGGATCACGGGCTTTAACATGACACAGTGCTGTGGGGTTATCAGCTCCCTCATGGAGCCTAAAATCATAGCATTAGACCTGGGAGGGATATTAGATTTCTCATAACCTAAAACAGGAATTCCCTCTAGGATATCTACTCAACTAGGCTCAGTTTAAATGTCTCCAGTGCTCACCGGCTGTTTTTCTCCCACCTACTATTTTTCTAATCTCTTCTTTGCTTCCATGTTCTAGTCTTCCAAGAGCCATCATGGTCCAGTGGAGAAGGAACCAGATTTAGAATTCAAGGACCCAGGCAAAAATCAGAACTGTCTTATTAGCTGTGTGACCCCGGGCATGTCACCCTACTCCCCTGGGTCTGTTTCCTCATCTAATCTCATGTCCCTTGATGTCCCAAGATTTCATGGTCTTTTAAGCTCCTATGAATGTAGCATGGCCCAAGATGACACCATCTCCTCTGGGCAGTTAGTTCAGGGAACTTCCCAGCTCTCCTAATATTTAACATTGATGGTCTCCCTATTTAAAAGAGAATGTAGTATGCCTTATTTAAAAGTGTTTCCATCATGTGATTAACCATGGTTGGTCGTGATCTAGTTCTTGGGGCAGGTAAGACATCTTCCTGGGACGCAGTCCTTCTGGGAGAGTCCTACTCTGCACTCCAAACTTCTACGTACACTTCAACAATGCTCCAGGGAGGGTTTGAAAACAGGCTTTATTACCAGACACTGTTCTAACTAAAAGAACAGGTTGTAAAGATTACCACAGAGAAAGATTATATATATACATAGCTTCATATCTGATTTGGCTTTTACAAAATGCCTTGAGAGATGAAAAATCCAAAGAGCACTCCATAGAAACATCAGAACATTAAAGAAAATGAAAGGAATTACACAGATGGATAAACACGCTTCTATTGTTCATGCTGACCTGGATATGATAAACTGGATAGTAATTGCATTCCTTTGGAGAGAGCATCAACACCACAAATTAGTTCTTCCTATCCTAGGGACACTGGCCAGTTACTGACAATAACACCAATGTGTAATTTTAGGCCACAAAATCCCTGCTAAGTTATTGGAAATATCTCAGTATTATTCTGGAGTTTTGGGAAGGCAAAACATCTCAGGTTCAGAAGGAAACTCAATCACCTAGACACACTTCAGTCACAGTCTAACCCAGCCCTGATCTAAGCAAGCCAGTTACAATATCCTCAGCAAATGATCAAGACCGCTAGAGAGGAGGCATCAGCATATTTTAACATCAGAAGGTGCACGCAGATGGGAGAGGTAATGGGACTGTTGAAGTCATTTTCTTTAGTTTCATAGATTACTGTCTTACCACATAAAAACATGTACATAAATATTCAGGGTTACTAATGTCACCTCAATGGAATAAAGGCCTTACGAATCGGTGATGTCCAAAAATTAAATGGGATATATCCATATAGGGAGTGAGCTATTACTCAAGCTGTTCAATCCTAGATGGGAAGGGATACATGACCCCTGATGTCTCTTGAAACTGAAATTCTGTTGATTGTATAACAGAATTTGTATTATCACAGAATCTGGTGTGATTACAAGTGTGGACACGCCTAATTATGGCTACTATCATTGATGACCAACCTACCACATTCCTACACATACAAAATGCTACTGCTACTTCTGTCCAGCCACTGGCCTGCCATGCCTGGCCCAAGAGCACACGCTCTCCATTTGGGCCGCCATGCATTCGCCAGAGAAATCGGTGTCACCAAGTACCAAATGAGGGAGTAAGAGGGGGGAAGAAAAGGCAAAATGACCGAACAAGAAGTGAGCTAACGTTTTAAAAAACAAAAACTAGCCCTAGTACCAGCTGCTTTCATAGCTTTTTCTCTCTCATTTCATAAGACAAACTAGTATTTGCCCTCATCTGAGAGACGGAGCATAAAGCATGTTAATTTAAGTAAGGCATAAAATAATGAGTCTGTTTGCTATAGAAAATACTGCAAGAAAACAGCTTTCGCATTCGTAAGAGAAAAATGTCTCCCCCCATTTATCCACAAGGGGAGATGTTAGTAGCTACTTCTGTGTTCTCTTGTCACTCATCATTGTGTTTACACTTCAAATTCTGCTCTTTCCACATATTAATCACACTGAGTAATCATACAAGACAGATACTCAGAGAGGGATCTGTGAGGAGAAAATTGCTGGCTTGGTGGCAGATGGGCAAACACTTAAGAATGAATAGTCCAGGTTACAGGAAATAATTTTGCTCAAAGCATATAATTGAACATATATGCTCATGAATGTGCTGCTATCATGTCATTTGTATTGGTAGTCCTTCCCACTCACACACGGGCAGCAGCAGTTCAAGGATCAGGGCTGTTTACATGTCTTAGGTAAGCAACGCATATATTGATAAGGAGTCCTGACTCAACTCTGATCTTTGTCAAAGTTAAGTTCTTTATCTTTCCAAGAACTAATGACTTTAATGAAACGAGATTATTGTACTTAGAATAAAATAAGACCAACCATTATCTTCAACAGGGTAGAACTTTGTATGTCTCCATTACGACGTCTACCTTTAAAGACAAGTTATTCATGCATATTATTGGTATCTATGAATGAGGGAAAATGTGTTAGAATTTTCATTATGAATAGCATGTTTGCAGTTCTGAAACAGTTTTGAAGAGGAACTTGGCTAACACTTTAAAATACTGGTATCTGTAATCAAGGTTGTCTAGATTTCTAAGCGTATTATACATACATATATGTGTATAGTAAATGAGGGCTGTTATATGTGAACATGTACTCATGTACATAGATATGTGTTCACACAAATGTATCAGCTAATGATTCAGTTAGATTAATGTGGCCTATACCAGAAAAGTGTAATTAGCAAATTTAATCCTGCTGTACCTTAGGAAAGGTAACAATTTGTTAGTCAATGGAAGTTAGTTTGCTTAGCTTTCAAGTCTGACATATATGGAGAATAGAAGAAAAGTTTTACCTTTTTTTGGAGTGGTAGGAAAAAATGTTTAAGGTAGTGTGGACTCTGGGAAATAAGGAAATTAGAATTTGTTGTATTTTCTTAGCAGTAATAAACACACTGCAAACACTAGGTCAGAGCAACTAAGAGGTGCGGTGGATAGAGCACTGGGTTTGGAATGAGGAATACTCCTGTTCACAAGTTCAAATCTAACCTCAATCACTTACTGTGTGACCCTAGGCAAGTCACTTAACCCTGTTTGCCTCAGTTTCTTCATCTGTCAAATGAGCTGGAGAAGGAAATGGCAAACCACTCCAGTCTTTTTGCCAAGAAAACCTCTCCAAATGGGGTCACAGTCAAACACAACTGAAAATACTCAACAACAACAAACACGAAGTCAAGTGACCAATAATGGCCCTTTCTGCTCCAGGGGTACGTCACAGCTCCCTCTTTAGGGTTAGCTCTCTGTAGCAGCATTTTAAAAGGCAGCAAAGTATTATTAAGAGTTTGTACTGAGACTTCTACATGAAGGAATGATGCAGAGGAACAGCTTCACGTCTCCAAGAAGGCACCAAGCATTCACTAGCAGCAGGCAGAGTAACCTTTGTTTATTCTAAAGTCAACGGGAATATTTAACAATACATTCTCCAGAAATGAGGGCAAGTCCCAGGAACTTTGTACTTTGGTCAAAGATTTGGATTTAAATCCTAGCAGTGGGACTGGGCAAGTCAGGTCACTTCCGTGGGTCTCAGCACAAAAATGGAGATAACACTTGTAAAAACCTAACTCAGGGGGCTGAAGAGCAAATTATGTGTGAACTCTAATGTCACATAAGTGAATGTCACTATTATTTTGGGTAGGGGATGTAGAAAAGGGATATGAATTTTAGGAATTTACAAATTGTAATAAAGAAATAAACAGCATGGTTGGGGGAGAAGCATGCTAGACTTAAGAGTCAGAAAATGCCGCATTCAAGTCCTGCCTTAGCCACTTACTACCTGTGTGACCTGGGGCAAATCATTTACCCTTTACTTATCTTGGCTTTCTCATCTGTAAAATGGGGGTAAAAATAACACCCCCCCCCTCAGGGTAGTTATGAGAAGGTACTTACAGGGCTTTACAAACTGTAAAGTGCTATGTAAATGTAAGCTGCTGTTGTTACATTATTACAGATGTTTTCAATTATATGACTTAGAACCCAAAGATTCTCTAAGATACCTAATTCCATGATGGTTAAATGATACTCAACAAAAGCAAACACACCCAACATTTGCCTTGAGATATGAGTTTCATATAAACCAAAGGGTACAGTTAATTCAAATTAACCATGAGGCTAGAATAATGTTCAGTCCTTATCAAGTAGCAATGAAATGGTTAAAAAAAAAAAAAGGAACAGTACATGTCTTTCTACAGTCCAACGGTCCCAGAAGGCACTAGATACATCCACAGTTTAACAGGGTGACAGGTCCAGCAGTCACCGCCAGGAGGCACAAAATCATTCTGCAGTGAATCTGGTAGAGTGATTCTTAAAAGACAGCTCCTCTACCATAGGGGCTAATGTTCAAGAATAAAAGCCCAAGGGGCAGGAAGTAGGAGGCTTGCATAATTAGTGTATTTTAATAAATAGTTAATGCACCGCTTCTTACTCATTTGGAACAGCTGTATTAACAGCAGCAAGTAAAGCTTCCTATGTAAGTTTCCACAGCGAGATTCTTTCCGCCCTGTTTTTTTGGTGTTTCTTTCCCCTCCCACTAAAGAAAATGCAATTTTTTCCAAGACCCAGATCATTTAGCTTTGAGTGAAAGCCCCATTGTCTCTTCTTGCTACGCAGCAGGAAAGACCCTGCATAGCAGGGCCGTTATCTCCACCAAAAGCTTTTCACTGTTTGGTCTGCATGGAGGGGAGTTCATTTTCCCTTGCTCCGCTCCAAGGGAAGGAAAGGGTTTCTTCACAAAGCAGTGCTCTCTGAATCATTCTCAATGTCCAACAATAGGCGGCTGGTCAGGTCCTTGCTCACTGGCTCCATGTGGATTTCAGGAAAGAGGCTGCGAAGCTGTTCTGCAACATTAGAATTGGAGTCTGGATAGAAACGGGGAAAAAATGTCATCAATAAACCGTAGAGGGCAGGCTCTCAAGGAACAGTGCAGTGGGGATGGTGGACTTAAGATTCTCTCCATGTACACATGGGTTGGGGGAGGCAGGACTGTCACCTCACCACGAAACTACCCCCCAGGTTCAGCTTCCCCTGCCCTGATCACCTGCCGTGATGGGCCTGCAGTGAGCATCAGGAGGGTGAATGTGATAAGGAAACACTGGGAAGTCCTGGGCGAGCTTCGGACCCTGTGTGCTTACGGTTTCCTCTGTTTGAACACTGGTATTCTTCCCCTTGGTTTCACTCAGGCTAGCAGATCTCAGTAGCGAAGGGAAAAAAAACCCTAAAAACTAGTCCTTCAGATATAAATGTTATGATAGGAGCAGGGAGTGCCCTCTCAGAAGCTTTCCAGGGCAACTTTGCCAGAGAAAAGGTTGGTTTCTCATTTCTGTTGTGAGAAACTGCTTCCTGAGAACAGTCTTGACATACTGAAATTCAGACAGAAGAAACCTGGCTAAGATACTACATGGAAATTTCTCAAAGGAAACTGGAACACGTGGCTCTTACTAGTTAAAAGGGGTGGACAATCAGAACGTAAACAAGTCCCTTGTGGCAGGACAGTAGCATACAACTGCATAGTCTTCCAAAGTACACAAAACCACTAACTAGCGCTAAAAAAGAGTTCTAATAAAAATAATTTCTCCTTAAATACATGAAAAACTCCCAACAAATCTTTCAAACACTTCCCCCACACTTATTTCTGCTACTTGTGGACTGAACTATAAAGCAGATGATGGCACTTATGCCACCTCCATCTCACAGGCCAGTAGGTAAGAAAATTACTTGGACGAAAGTGGCAGCCTCAAACTCTGTCACTCACCAGCCATGGGACAAAGGGCAACCTCCTTTCACTACTTTCTCATCAGTGAAATGGAAATATTTTTAGCTTGCTGTAATGATAGGTTGTGTATAACATGGCAAGTGCCTTGGAAGTTCTCAATTGCTATGAAAATGTTGGCTAAAATAACAATGAATGAATCTCTAGGATATAAGAAAACAGGCAGCAAGACACTTTACATGGGCAGATGGGAAATAGAATCTAGGGATAATGATGGAGAGGGAAAGACGACTCATGCTCTACTGCCTGGTATGACCATCAGATGGTCCCATGCTGGGTCACACAGCCCAGGATTCTGGCCTTGAAAAGGACAGTGAGAGCTGAGTTGTAGAAGAATATAGGTTTTCACATTACCTGCAAAGTATAGGAAATGCTAACAACGTTCTAGTTTCTCTTATTACACCGCAGAGCTCTGTCCTCTAGAGATTCAAATTCAGCTTTTGCTCTATCTTTTTCCCCTTGCTCCTGCTCTACCCTCTTAGGATAACGTGATCCATATGTCTACTATCCTGTATGTCAATCAGTAGGTGCACTTTTTATTTGTCCCAAATGTATCTTTCTTAAGCTAAAGGGGGTTACTAGCCTGGTCCTATCCTCGGAAGTTGATCAGTGATTATGTTTAATTATGTAAGCTTGTCTATGCAGGGCCTCCAAGAGCCTTGCACTGGGTCTTAGAAGAGGTGTCTGCAAAGAGAAACACTCAAGTCAGAAAAGTCAGAGGTTTTTCACCCCTGCTCTATCACTGGCTCTAAGACCCGGCAAATCACTTTATTGTCTTAAGCCTCAGTTTCCCCATCTGTAAAATGTGGATCATATTGCCTGCCATGTCAAAATGAAAACGTATGCCAAAATAAACTGTCAGTTAAGTGCTAAAAACAAAAAGCAAAAAGTTGAGTGTGGGAGGAAAAGAGGGAGGGCAGGAGTCAGGAAAAGGGAGCCCCTGAATGTTACAGCACACTGAGTGGGAACATGTGACTGAGGTGAGCAATTTCTCTATGTGTGTTTTGATTATATGCTGAGATTTCTCATACTCTAGGGCAGATTTTTGCTCTCAAAAGGCTTATGGAAAGTGTGACTGCATTCCAACGGAACGCGAACATGAGGTGGTTGTAGTCAGTCCCATAGTCTCAGGACAAAGTTGAGGAAACTCCCGACCCCTGACCTTAATGTCTTGGACAAGGGGAGAGTGGTCATAAATGACTATGGGGAGTCTTCTACTTCAAGGTCTCCTGAGTGATTTTGGTCACCATGATACTGCGCAAAAAAAGCTTTGGAAAGACAGATCCCTTCACCTTCGCTACAGATGGAAGCTGAGGTTAACTCAGTGACTACCAAACCCAGGTTGTCTGCTGCTCAGAAGTCCAGTCCCTGGGATGAGTCCCTAGCATACAGGCACTGCTGGGGCCCACTAACGTGGACCAAGGCTTTCCTTTCACCCAGATCCCCCATGCCCAATCATCCACTCCTGCTGCTATGGCTTTAGCTCCCCCTTATCGCCATCATTGCTGTTCTCTCTGCTCTCTTTTCTTCTCCCTTCCCTTCAGCCTTCACATCCATGGGTCCCTGAATTTCGGATTTCCTGTGCTCAGCAAACTAACCCCTCTTACGACACCTTCTTTAAACATTAAGATTTCAGATCTGGAGAAGTCCTAGACTTTTTGTTGACTTCTGGGTTGTTGGACTTGGAGACAATTTACAACTTAAAATTTACTTTATTAAGAAACAACAATTTGGGGTACCTTGGGCAAGTCCCTTTTTCTCTGTGCCTCAGTTTCCACATCTGTAAAAGAATGGGGTTGAAGGGGATTGGACTAGATGGCCCCTGAGAGCTCTTCTAGCTACAGATCAATGATCATATGATCTCTAAGGTACCCTCCAATTCTAACCAATTCTAAACCAATGAGTCAATAAAATGTATTATTAATTCAAGGGTAAGAACCTAGGCTGCTGCCCTGTGTATTTCCAGCACAGAATATATATAAAAGTAGGCACTTCACCACACAAACAATAAAATTGTATTTGTCTTCCCCTTTTCCACCACATGTTGGAACTTGCCAGTGTTTTCTCCTGGCCAAAGGGTTCTTTAGAGATATGAAGAATCCTCAAAGGTGTCAAAACAAAGTCAGCTGGTTTGAGTTTACAACAGGCTGACTATGGTCAACATTTCCTGGTGGGGTTTACACAGGACCTACCTTGCTGTGAACACAGGTACAGCCATTTATGCTCTGTGCAAAGCATTTAACCAACACCATGTTCCATCATTCATTTTACCAGACACATTCCTACAGATTGATTCAATTAGATATTTAGGTGTAAAACTCTTTCACCATTTTTCTTCATTGGTAATGTATTCAGAGTCTGGAAGGCCTGGGGCTCAGCATCTATCTGATGCTCACTAGGCTGTTGTGTGACTGTGGGCAAATTACTGAGCCTCTGAAATCCAGTTTCTTCTTCTGCAGAAAGGGGATGACACTGTACCTACCAGGCAGGGATGTTGTAAGACTCACAAGGAATAATGTTCACAAACTGCTACAAAAACCTTAAAACTCCACAGAAATGTCAATAGTTGTTTTTGCCAATAACATGTGGGCAGACAGGGGCACTTTGCCTCCTAAATGTCCCCTCTGATTGGTCTTAGGTGTAAGGGCAGATTTCCTCCTTAACCAGAACTATCTTTCCAAAGGCCACCTTATTGTGTACAAAGGGAAAGTGAGGACGATAACCGCAAACTTGGACATGCATGCAGGTAAATATCAGGTCCTGCTTGAACGAGATGGACTTTACCTTAAGAGACTGTTCTCCCCCTCTTCAGTATACTGTGGGGAGACAGGAGAGAGCTGCAGTTCTAGAAAGAGAAATGCATGTCACCCTTTCCCCCTTCCTCTTAAAACTCTCTTTTGAACACAGGGTGGGCCCAGCAACTCTCCATCCCTCTACCCCCTTTTCCACCCCCTCCCAAAAAATTTCTCAGCATGTGTATTCTAAAAAGGAAATACTCTTTCAGACAAGTGCATTTCTAATCATAGGGGTTTCCACTTCTGCTGATGGCCACATAAAAAGGATTTGAACTGGTTGGATGCTCAAGAATGGGAGAGTTTAGTCACTGATTTTAGACCCCTCCCCTCTACAACTGCTTCTCTCCAGTAAAGGAGAGAGGCACGAGACCCTAGAAAGGCCATTCTCTACTATAAGGGGGCACTTAATATACACATGGAAGACACTCACCACTCCAAAGATGGAGAAAAATGGCCACTGGATTTAGGTCTAATATTTCACAACGTCAGATCACTATTCAGCAGCCATTTTTAGAGACACAGAGTTAAAATGACAGTGACTAAAATGAGACAATGATGTGACTATGTAAACTACTCATCCCTAAAAACATTTCTTTTCACTAAGGCCTTTCCCCATAACCATGCAGTTAAGGATAAAAGTCAAGAATCTGGAGTCAGGAAGACTTCAGTTCAAAATCCTACCTGAGAAACTGAGGCAGAATCTGAGTCCTGCTGTGTCACCTTACTGACCCCTGTGAGCCTCAGGAATCACAGGGTTATGAGGGTCAAATAAGCTAATGTACGGAAAGTGTTGTGTGATTCTCACAGTGCTATTCAATACTAGCTAACATTTAATATTATCCCACTGGCTATTTACAGGAAGCTGGGCTTTAGACTTTTGGGGGGGTGGGTAGGACGCAACAAAATGGACAATTCTCTTTTACTAGAAATGGGAGGGGTCTCGGTTTCTCCATCTGCAAAATGGGCACCTATTTAAAGGAATGTGCTGAGGTTTCAATGAGATAATAAATGTCCAGTACCCCTGAAATGTGAACCATCATTATCAGGTCAATCACACAGAGTGTGAGTATTTTTACTCTTTCTGGTCAGTGTAATTGTGTTAACACAGGCTTACATTTCAAAAGACTTTATAATCTGTTAGTGGGCACATGAAGACATCAAACTGTGCAGCACAAGCTACATAATTTGACCAGATGTGACCGCTGAATGTAGCTACTAGGACAGATCACCATTCAGCGGCAGCTAATACAAAGCAGACTGGAGACTAAAGAAGCAGTAAGGCCAACCTCAGGGACACCTGCTGACAGATCCGTGAACATATTTAGTAACCACATTAATTCAGGGCAAGCATGAAATAAAGCCACTGTTCCTTAGGTCATGCACTGTTAGTGGGGATGCAGGCAAGCGGGTTAGGATAACCAGTTAGTAACAGGCACTTGTGCACAAGTATGATCATGAATTAGCAAAATAGTGTTCTGGCCAATCATATGCCTTTTCCTTACCATTAAACTTCCAATCTCAGTTCCTACTGAATAATGCAGGTCATACATCTAAATTATTTAATAAAATTGTTCAATTAGAATAATCTTTTTCTAGAGCCTCCTACTTTAACATTACTATGTCTGACATTGCCATCTAACTCAAAGGACAAAAACCTCAAGCAAGAAATCTCTCTTTCAGGGTTGCTTTAAAAGGATGGTTCCCATTTATATACAGAAAATTGCTATTGGTGGGCACTAGATCATATTCGCTGCAAAGCCAATGCTGATGCCTGCTCAACAGCTATCCCTCGGTCCAGAGGCCCGCCTTCTCTGGTCTCAATGTCTCAATTCAATGCTCTTAAAGTCAGTGCTACTCTTTTCAAGAATGTGTTTCTCCCAAGCTTCATAAGTGACCATATCATTAAGAAACACTGGCCCTTTCAAGGAGTACATTAAATAACGAAAATGGCCAAATTTTAAAAATATCCAGATGCAGTACGATCTGGTGGAAACATCACTGGATTTGGAATCCAAAAGTCTGAGGCTGAATCTGTTACCCAGAACTACCCAGGGAGTACTTGACCTTTTGAAGAACATGTTGTCAACTGTTGGGGATGCTTTTAAAAAAGAGTCCACAGGCTTAACCAAACTGTCAAGTGGGTCCACGACATACAAAAAGGTTAAGAATATGATTTATAGGGTTCTTTCCATCCCTAAATCTTAATATCCTATGAATGGTTATAACAAGACTGATTTATATGCTATTGGCATTTCTTGTATGACCACAGGCAGATGGCCTCTTAATAGGGTCTTTAAAGAATTCCTAAAATGAGGTTAATTCTGTGATATAAAGCCAATGAGGTTATGTGGAATTCCCGGATTTTCAGACTTACTTCAAAGAATTACTGTCTGATAAACTTCCATAGATTATCTGACATTTTATTTAGTAAATTAAGCATAATTTTAATGAATCATGTAAAGCAATACCCAATATAAACATACCACACGTAACAAGAGAATTAAATACAGTCAGATTCAGGCTCACTTCATTGTATTTTCATTCACACAGAAGTACATCATTTTGGCGCTTGCAGCTCAAGCAACAAGATTCCAAGGGGCCCAGTTCACACTGACAAATGGTTGTCATGCTCTGAATTGGTGGTGTTTAGCACTGACTACAACCTTCCTTCCACATAAACTACAGAAACCAGGGACAACAGGGGCTGAGCAGTCAGGGGCCGGATGGGAGATAATCCTTCCCTGATGTACTCTGGGCTTAAACAAATAAGCCAACACAATTTGTACCAAAATCAACGTAAAGCATGAGGCTCTTCTTCCTCTTGCCAAGGAGAGATGGTACAAGAGTCACAATCTAAGGTCTGATCTTGCACAAGGCCGATTAGAGAAATCCCCTGACATAAGGGAAACCCTTCCCTCCAAACCAGTGTGGACAGATCCTCTGGGAATAGTTCAGCTGAGCCAGGTAACACTTTTCACAAAGGTCATATGGTTTAAAAGAAAGCAAATGCAGACATGCATTTTAGAATGCAAGGGACATATTAGAAACTTTTCAGGGAGCACTTTTTGGGTCCTCAGCAACTCAAGCTGTACATGGGTAGCTTCCATGCAGTTAACACAAATTAAGGGTAAAAAAAAAATTAAGGTAAAAAGCTCAATATGCAAAGAACAGTTTCCTGTGCTGACTGAACCCAAATTCTTTTAAATTGGGAGCCAAAAACAGAAAAATCACAACTAAGTGCAGCAAGGGCTGGCTAGAACTTGTTGAACAGAAAAAGAGAGACCATTTTCATATTTTTTCATGGTGAAATGCATTCTCTATGAATTGGGTTTTATTGTTCATGCTACAGAGGTCCCTAAACTGTTATCAACTGTACTGCTGTAGAATGCAGAAACGATGCCTACTGGTCCCAGGGTGGATGGCACCACAATATGGCACCTAGTAGTGGAACAGTGAGCATGGAGTCAAAAGCACATATGCAAAATACATATACAGGCAACACAGCTAAGGGGGAGCATGAGGGGCTACAATGCAGGCTATTTCTGGTTGTTACAAACCTCAGTCTTGGCCATCTTCCCAACCTGTGAAGGCATTAGGAAGTACATCTATTAGACATCTCCAACAAACTGGCTTTCTTTCCAGAAAGGTACAGTGTCATCAAAAAGTAATCAATCATTCAACAACCAAACCAGTACATTATAAGGAAAAGCATATGTCTCTTGAAAAGTTGGTGAAAGAGCTAATGGACATCAGGGACTTTGTTCCTGCACTGTACCTATGCAACCATGGCTCACCAAATGTGGGTTCAGTTGTTTAGATTATAGGTCTTTTCACCTATAAAATGAGAGAGATGGCCTAGATCATCTCAAAGGTCCTTTCTAGCTTGATGCATTTAAAAATGTTTGTTGGAAGAGAGGTCCAGAGGCTTCATCAGACCTGGGAGCTTCGCATAAAACAGCAATATGGATAGAGGCTCGTTTTCAGCTGGAAAGTGAAAAGCAGAGCTTCCAACAAAAATGGTAAGTGAATACTATTTCCACAAAGTGTCTAGTGCTGAGAAGGGGGCAGGGAATTAAGACTGAGGCTTCCTAACTATAAATATATACACTCACACATACACACACACACACACACACACAGATAATATGTATATGCACACACACACACACATGCACACACGCACACACCCCCAACACCCCAAATGAAACACTGTCATCAGTCTGAATTCTTTTTTGGGGGGAGGACTGGGGGGAAGGGGAATGGACCAGCAGCCCTAGATTTGTGACTTCACTGGTACAGGGGACTCCTACCACTGATGCAGACTGGAAAGTCCTCAATAACTGACTTACAGTCTCAGTTTCCTGGGACACGTAGGGATTGTGATGCTTAAGGTCACAGAGGAAGGGTTTGAACCCTGCCCTCCAAGGCTGGCTTTCTATCCATTACACCATGCTGCTTAAGTCAATAACCAAGGCTATTATCAGTAACCAAATCAATAAAAACTCATTAAGCATCTTCTTGGAGGCAGCATAGAACAGAAGAAAAAACAATGGCCTGGGAGGTGGAGACGAGGGTTCTCCTTTCAGCTCTTCCACTAACACTGTGTAACCACACAGTGGGCCTCAATTTTCTCACCTGTTAAATAAGAAGGTCTTTCTAGTCCTAACATTTTTTGTTGCAGGGCTCACATACCAATCTCTATCCTGCTCTAAAATGTTATGAGTATCTACTAAATGTGCTCTTCATCACGCTGGCTTTCCATCCCAATATATCATATGCAAATGAAATTGCAGAGGACTTAGCAAAGGAGAGGTAGTTTTTGGTGCTGGTAGGAAAAAGAACAATCACCAGTATGGTCGTGCTTACGTGTACTTTAGGTACTGTGAAACTGGTCCAGCTCTTCTGGAAAGCAATCTGGAACCACGCCCCAAACCAAACAGAAAATAAAAAGATAGCATCCCAGGTTGCCTGTGGCATATTGCTTTGATATTTAATAGCTCATGCTTTAATCACCAGCTACACAACAGGTTTCCAGTGGAAAAAAAAATCTCTTTACCAATTTCACTCTTTAAGTACAAGGTCCCAGCACTTTGAAACAAAATCAGGCTATAAAAGGAATGTCTTTTTTTTTTTTTTAAAAGGTCCTCCAAAAAGGAATACCTAGGAGTATTTCTGTTTCAATGAAAGTATTTCCTTCTTATTGGGGAATGAAGCATTTCAGCCAGAAAAACCATGTCAACATGTGCTACCATCATTTCCCAGTAAAAGCAGTGAGCTAGTTTACACTTAAATGTAGGGCAGATCTGAAAGACTTACTAGCCCTCTCAACAAATCCAAAACTAACTTCCTGGGCACTGTCTGCAAACCAATGTGAAAAGGAAAGAGGGAAACACTGCTGGAAGTTTTCTACTTACCAGTGACTATTTTGGAAGATGTCTGGGTTGGGTTGACAAGGCCACTATCCCCTGCTGAATGAGGTCCAGGAGGGTGGGGAGGAGGGGGGATACTAGGGCGGTTTCTTGGCTTTGGTACTGGTCTTGGTCTTGGTAAGGTACCAGTATGAGGAGGTGAATGCTGGGCTTGAGGAATCTCTGGGTTACTTGCTGCTTGAGCTTGAGATGTCTGAAGAGCAGGACCCTGTTTCCCCAAAGGTGGCGTCCCAGGAGGGGTGGGTGTCGGGGGCGGGCTGTGAGCCGGCTGCTCCAGTCCATGCTCACTGAGTGCTGCCACCGGCTGAGGTGGCACCTGGCTGTTTAGCTTGGTCTGAGGTGGAGGGGTGGCCTGAGTTGGGGGCTGTGGAGGTGGGTGGTTCGGAGCCTGTATTGGAGAGAGGCTACTTGAGTACCTCCTGGGCGTGGAGAGTTGGGGGGCAGTGGAGGTCTGGCCTGGTGCTACATTGGTATGGTGATTTGGAGGAGAAGGACTTCGAGTAGTTGGCTTTGGTGAGATGGAAGGAGGCTGCTGGGATGCTCCTGAAGAACCCTGATTCCCAGGCTGCCCAGGGGGTGGGTTTCCTGGTTTGGGAGGAGCTGGAGCAGGTTTCTTAACAGCTGCATATGGAGGAAAAAAACCAAACAACCCACCAAAGCATTCATTAACAAGAAGAGCTGGGACATTAGTACAACTATTGTCCCCAAAGTCAGTAAAGTGGGAATAACACCCTTTGACTCAGTGACAGTAATATTAGTTCAATACACTCAAGAGATCAAAGGGAGGAGAAAAGGGCCCATAGAGACAGACAGACTTATGGCTGCTTCATTCATTGTGACACAGAACTGAAAACTGAGAGCATGTGCCTGTCAAATGGGGAAGGCTTGAGCAAATCATATCAATGTAAAGAAATACTTTGGTGCCATTAGAAATGAGAAAGGGGGTGGCTTTTTTAAAAACCTGGGAAGATTTTTATGAAATGATGCAAAATAAAAGGAACAAAATGAGGAGAATACATTATACTATTAACAGCACCGTAAAAATGAGCAACTGAACGACTCTGACAAAGCAGGGATTAACCATGACAGCAAGGATGGAGAATGTCACCAGCCCCGAGACAGAAGAAATGAACCCATCTACAGAGTGAGAAACACTGTTTGGTCTCCGCATATTTGTTAGAAGGGGTTTTTCCCTTTATTTTTCAATGAGGGGTGGAGACGGGAGGAATAGAAAATAGATTTTTGTTAACTGAAAAACAAAATAAAAATAGAATTGCCATCCACTAGTCAAGGGCTTTACTGCATGGGCATTCAAAGAAGCCTTTATAGGAAATGTTCCTTCAACAACAAAAACCCAGCTGGCTGTCTTGTCCTTAAAGACCTCTCCACCCTGGCTTTCCCAAAGCTACTTCATCATGGATGCAACAACAAAAACCAACATGAGTTGTTTACAGGTTAAAGAGAAGCCAAGATGGAAAGGCCCTTGACTTCTGCAGTCAGAAGGCTGATGCTGAACTACCTATACTAGAATACTGCAAACTGCCTTAAGACTTTCTTCAAGTCAAATCTCCGATGCCCTCCTCTCAGTCTTCATCTTCCCTGCCCTCTCTAATCACAATCCCAATTACTTGGAAGTGCCTTGCCCCATGGCCTTTGTAATGACATCCTCCTTGTATAAGCTAACAGGTCTTCAGGAGACTACTCTAAAATATGTTTCAAGCTTCTTCCGTAGACCCGGCTGGAAGGGGAGGTGACCCTGGGCTTCTGAAGGCTATGCCAGTGGTATTCGAGCTCTGGAAGGTCCCACTGAGCTGGAAAGGCTGGGAGCACGGCCTGGGTGCTAGCTGAATGTTTTCTGAGTACTACCGTAGTCACTGTGGACGTTACAAGGTACAATTACCAGCCCAATGAATCAGAGGCAATGTAACACGGCATGCATGCTGTCCACTAAGCTATAACTGGGTTAAAATCTGAGTTGATGGAAGTTGCAGCCACGCTCACAGAATTGTGAAACTGTTGAAGAAGGCGTTAAGAAGCTGATGTACTTTAAGTTCTTTTTTACAGCAAAGGAAAATGACCTGGGATCAACTGGAAAGTGTTCTCTGAAGACCACTGACCGGTGCTGCTGTGGCAAAAATGCCAACAAAATGCTGGAAAATTATCAAGATGGTGTTGAAAGACAAACAGAATATCCTATCCTCATAGGAAATCACATTCCTCAAGACCTGGTGCCAAAGGGCATCCTAGCAGATGAAGTAATACTAGGTAATACCTAGTGGATATCAAAGATAGCTGAGGATACAGAACCGTAGTGTAGGCTCATAGTTCAAATTAGAGAGAAGCAGCTTTGTGAAATACTGAGACAGAGATGGCATATACTTGCAACCACGGACCACTGTGGAATGTAATCTTGAAGCAGTGTATCTGACCTCTCTAAAGAGGTGAAGCACCAGACTGAGCCCTGAAGGACATCTATAGTACCCTCTGACTCCAACTTCATTTTAGGTCCTCATTCCCCAACTTATCTTCCAGTGAATGATCCCTCCAGTTGCCACTTGACAAGGTACCAGCGATGGATTTTGGTCAAAGCACTATGCCTTGAAGCCCTGCTTTACACACCTGGTTTTATTCCTCTTCCTCATCCTCCCCCAATCAAAAGCACAAACTGAAAAGTAACATTACCTCGGCGCAGGGTATGAGGGCTAGGGCCGGCCGAATTTTGAGTTGGACCAACGGATAGCTGATTAGAGCTGCCAGCTGGCTGGGCTTGGGTCTGTCCTGGGGTTATGTGACTTCCATTTCTCACAGGTGCCACGGTCGTTGTAGTCACTGACTCCTTGGGTTTAGGGGCACTAGAGAGACAAAAGTGACATTAGGAGAAAGGAAGATATTCTCTAAAAACAAAAAAACAGACATTAAAGACATTACACAGGGATAGAATGAAAAATACTTTTTTAATGAGTCTATTCTAAGAAGAGCTTTCATCAAAATAGACTGACACAAGGAAATTTTAAATAACGCATATATAACATAACATTCAAAAATTCCAATATGTATGCATTAAAATGTCGTGTTTTGCTGTATCATGTTTTTGCACAAAGGATTTAACTGGTTTTCTTAGACAGTGCAGCTACTAAAACCCGCAACAGGTCAAATCCCACTTTCACTTCCATGATCACCTCAATTTAACGAAGCCCTTCTTAGTAACATCTGAGGACCTACATATTTTAAGCACTATTTAATATATCCAATTCAAGTGAAATTAAAGAATTTAGACAAAACTACTGCGATCTGGCTTACACAGTGTAGGAAACCAGACTAGTCTAAGGTCAGGACACATTTTTATAGGCAGGATAATAACAAAGGTGAATGACATTTGTGAATCTGTACAGGAATCCCTACAGACACAGTCCGACCATGGAAGGGCAATCAGCAAATCAAGAACTTAGATTCCATTTAGACTTCTGTCAAAATGAACTACTTGTCTTCGAATATGAGAACATGGATGAGCAGGAGAACAAGCAAAAATGTGCCTGCGTTTACTTAATTCTTCTTTAGTTTAAAGAAAATCTACCACCAATCTCCTGAGAACCTCTATGTGCTCTGAGCCCTGTGCTGGTTAGAGAGGCATACAGAATTAAATAATCAAGATACCTGAAGCACTAATATAAAATGGAAGTTTGTAGTTCCCTCAAACTTCCAATTTGAACTTGAAGAAATTTTACAAGATGAACCCATGGATTCACAAGGCATCAGAATGTGGTATTTGGAGAGGGACAGGAGTCTGACCTCACTAGCCTACACACTGCTGGCTACCTCAAAAGAACAGCTGAGACTGACATCTGGCTCACTCTCCTACCTGGTCAGTTTCCTCATACAGAGATGAGGAAATGATCCTGGCCAACCTGAACCTGGAGGATGTTGATTTTCATACAACTACTGCACAAGTTCAATAGTGAAACAACACTGGACTAGGAGCGAGAAGGCCTGGACTTCAGGCACAGCTTCCCCATGTATTGGCAGCCTTCATAACCTGGAGTCAGTATTATTACTTCTTTAGGTCTCAAGTTGGAAGAAGCGACTTCAGGACTATGTTCCTGATAGGGCGGTTGTGAGGATTATATAAAATAAGAGAGGCAAGATGACTTTTATAAAGGGCTAGTCAGTTATTGTTGTTAATAATATTAATATACATATTACTGATGGTTTACATGGGAAATAAAATACCAAGATGTCTACTATATGAACAGCAATGGTATTATTAATAGGAATGGTAAATAAGGCAGATTTTCTATTGGTTATTAACAGTGATCATGACAAAACAACAAATAAGTATGGTAAGTTGGAGGGTACAAAGAGGGTGTGGGGAGAGGAGAGTAAAATGGAAGATGGGAAAGAGCAGATCTGGGCAGGTTCTGAGGATGTGAAGAGCTTGGAAAGCTGACATTTGGAAATGGAGTCACTAGAGTATAATGAAGGGTGTGTGTGTGTGTGTGTGTGTGTGTGAAACACAGAGACACAAAAAGAAAGACAGTCAGTCAGATCTAAATTTTTAACAACTTTGTAGACAAGAGATTTGAATGGGAAGAGACTTGGGACCAATCAGAGGCTCCTGATACCATCTGGAAAGAGGTGCTCAGGGCGTGTATCAGGAAGCAGTGACTACATGAGTAGAGACAGCCAAGAGATGTGATGACAGAAATGAAAATCTGGTGACTGCTGGACACACAGAGTGAGTGAGAGCGAGGAGTCAAGGATGACACTGAGGTGACACATCTGGGTAGCGAGGATGATGATGCTCTTGACAGAGATAGAGAAGTGCAGAGGAAGAAGGACTTGGGGGTGAAGATGACAAATTCTGGTTATGTTGGATTTCAGATGCCTCTGGTACATCCCCTTTGAAATGTCCAACAGGCTACTGGTAACTCGGGACAGAAGCTCAGCAGAGAAATTAGGATGGACTGTATAAATCTGAGAAGTGATTGACAGAGACATGACAATTAAACCCATGGGAGTGGAAGAGATTACCAAGTAAAAGAACCCAGAAAAAGGAGAGGGCACAGGACAGAACCTAGGGCTATGGTCATGTTTTGTGGGCATGAGAAAGATGATGAACCAGTGAAGGAGGCCAAGAACGACGGGTCAAACAGGCTGCAAGAGAAGCAAGAGAACTGTGAAGGTGGTCAACTGTACCGAAGGCTTCCTACAGCAAGGTCAAGGAAGACGAGCACTGGGAAAAAGCCATTAGTTAAACATATTTTGGTATTTTAAACATTTTCACTGTAAACCAGCAGTAAGACGCATATTTAAATAGTAATTCCTCACATGAGTATCAAGTATAGGAAAAAAACCCAGTGGAATTGCAGTCAGAGAATCTAAGCTTGAATCATAGCAGCTGCACTCAGAGCCTGAGGGTGTGGGTGAGACTGTGGGCCAGGCATAACCTTTCCAGGCTGCTCCTCTTCAGAAAATGAGGGGAATGAACTGGATAACTCACAGGTCCATGCAGACTCTTACTTGAGGATCCTCTGTCAATCACTCGCCCCTACCTTACCTCACTGGATCCCCACAACAATACTGTGAGCTAGGGCAGGGTGTGGAGTAAGCCTATCATCCAACATCTCAAGAAACAGACTCAGGGCAGTGACGGTGACATGCCTTGCCTTGGGTCACACAAGTTAGTGATTCAGCTGAAAGCAGATTTGGGCATCTTGATAACTGGGGAGCTGCTTTCCCCTTACAGCCTCTCCAAGCATCTGCTACAGGTTTTATACTAGGGTCTTTTTGGGCTAATAACCTTTATGCCATCAATTATCCTTGGTATTACCTAAATTATCCTAAGTGGGCACTGCGCAAAAATTAATTCTCAGAATTGAATTTACATAAATGAAATATAAACCTCAGGAACAATATTTTTTCTCTTAAAGTTCCTAGACATTTCGAGTTCATTCATGATGAGTTATTTACAGGGAATGTTTAATCTGAAAAAGATCAGCAATCAAACATTTGTTTTACAAGTTTGGGTGCCAAGAATACGTGTGTTTCATCTTCCAAAGGTGTTTATTTTGTATCAGTTAACACAATTACCAATGATACTGTGTAACAGTGAAAGTGGCCTAGGAGACAAGACACCTGGCTTCTTCTTGCAGCTCTACCATTACCTAAATGGGTCACCTTGGACAAACCAGTCACCGACCTCTGGACATGGAACATGAGGAGGCTGTGCTGGATGACTTCCAAGGATCCTTGAAGCTCTGATATTTTAGGTTCTAGCATCTGAAGTCCCTTCCACCTTTGACAAGGTATAGGACAGAGGGCACAAGGTTTAGACTAAGATGATCTGAGTTGAAGTTTTGCCCCTGGCACTTATTACCTGTATAGCTTTGAGTAAATCCCTTAACCTTCCAGTACCCTCATCTTTCAAACATGTAAGATGGGAGGGAGGGTGGGTATGGAGCCCAGATGGTCTTAAAGATCCCTTCTATCCTGCTAGAAGGCAGTGTTTAATACCACTTTAAAAGGCTGAGGCTGTTGGGAAGCCTTGCCAGTGGGAGCCAGCCTCCTTACCTGCTGTCATCATTCCCTTGACTGGACCCTGGCTCAGGTAAGCCAGCAGAGTGGGGGAAAGCCACACCACCTCCACTGTTTTCAGCCCCAGAGCTGTGGGAGGGTGGCTCTGAGCCTGGGGGAGCCAAGGTGCTGCCCTCCGTGGGCGGGAGGGGCGGGTGGAAAGCAGGGGATGTATGCTTTCTATTGAGTGTGCCACTTCGCCGATTGGCCTGGAAGTCCATAAGTTTCACACCAAAGCTACAGAAAGAAGAAAGAGTCAACACACCATGCGAGCCAACTACCAGGCTAAAAGCCCATGTTAAAATCCACTGGGGAATACAGCAACCTTTGTTGCTCAGCATGCAATGAAGCAACAACAACAAAAAGCACCCACCTCCCCATATTGCAACATTGAGATGAAGACAACATGCCACAAAATCTGGCTCTACACAAAGGAGCAAGCCCAAGTCCCTGACACTGGCTGTTTAGCATTTTCTTTTAAAAGCTGAAAAGAGCCACATTGATAGCAAACATCTAAGGCCTCAACTGTGACCAAAATCTGGTAACACAGTTTGGTTAGATGCAGTCACCTCAAGATTCTCTGTGTGAACTGAGGAGACCAAGAGCCTAAAGAGCCCAAAAATAATTTCCATTTGTCAATGGCAAGTGGAAATGTCCACTCTTTTTTTCTCCCTATGAAGTCAGCTTAGACTTTTAGAATCATATTCCATGGATACTGGATGAAGAAACAGACTGTTTAGCAGGGAGAAGAAAAACTTGGGGGGAAATAATTGTTTCCAAATTATCTGAAGGGCTCTTCTGGAAAAGGGGATTAGATTTGTTCAGCATGGTCCTAGAGGGAAGAATTAAGACCAAAGAGTAGAAAGGAAATTGAAAGATGAAAGGTTTCTGTCCCAGCTGAGGAAGAACTTTCTAATACCTGGAGCCTTACAAAATGGAAAGGCTTGCCTCACAAGAGGGTGAACTTTCTATCCCTGGAGGTACTCAAAGTAAGTGAACACTTACTGAGGATGCCACAGATGAGAGTCCATGGTTCATGCATAGATTTGACTACCTGGACATAAATATCCCTTCCCGGATCTCTGAAATTCTATGATTTTGTGAACAACACGTGGTTTAAACCAATACTAACATAGGCTGTGTTCTTACGAGGAGGTGCCGAAGTAGGAAAAATCCAACTGGATCATGAATTTATTTAAGATCACCTCTATGTAATCAAAATGTGCATTACATCTCACTGTGGTTCAAGAAGAGCTTTACATCTTGGAATGTTTTAAGAATAAATTTTTTAACATGGGGGACAGAGCCCAATGTGGGAAGAGATTAAAGTAAGATCTGTTTTCACATTGAATCTGTACTGGATAAAAGGCAAAACACTTTCTTCCCTATAAAAAGATTGTCTTTCCCTAAGAATAGCTAACTCAAAGAAGATAAGGATTTGGTTTTAAAAAGGAATGCTGTTCTCAGCAATACAATATAGGTAATGTTTGCATTACAAAGTCAACAGATTTTAGGCCATCTCCTCATTTCTGGTTTACTGAGAACCATGGCAAGTTTAGTATTACAGGAAGTGGTATGACAGTGCAGAAAGAGCCAGAACCATAAAGAGAAAGACATAAACGAGACAACCTTTGCTTTGGAAACATACTGGTTGTGTGATCCTGGACAAGTCATTTGACAGGTCAGTAACCCTGCTGATGCCTAAGCTATCAAAAAGATGCCAACTAACACTGAAAAGGGACTTCCTCATGAAGAGGAGCCTACACTGGTGAAATCAATGGTCAAATACAACCTTCCCTTGACACCCCCTATATTCTCTTATGACCCCAACCTCAAGCGTCCGACATGTCACTAAGCTTGAGATAAGATCACTTCATCTGAGCATGGAAAGGATGAATGAAAGGGGAAGAAGAAGGAGAAGGAGAATGAGAAAGGAAATGATAACTAATCTTAACTCACTGATATAAAATAGCACAATACCCAGATGTTATATAATGTAAATTCTAACTTGAAAATGGAGCTATATTCTTATTATGGATTAAGAGTATTACATGGGTTAACAATGAAAACAAGCAGTAAATTTTCAAAAGGGAAAACACAAATTGTTCATAAATATTTGAAAAAGTCCTCAACCTCAATAATAACTAGAGGTGCAAATTAAAACAAATCTGAGGTATCCACCCCAAACTCATCAAACTGAGAAGAGTCCCAAGAGTGGTGGCACAGGTGGGTGTATTAGTGGCTGGGAGAATTCAAATTCAAAGAATCTTTTTGGAAGGCACTTTGGCAGTTGGCCATAAATGTTGTTTTAAAAAACAAACAAATATTGCCTTGGACTCAATAATTCCACTCTTGCAAATATATTCTGAGAGAATTTAAAAAGTTATTTGTAATTGAAAAAACAAGTGTGTATGGGGGACAGAAGCAGTCTAAAATGCATGATAATAAGGAAACAGTTAAAGAACTGATTAGATTATATGGCAATAAAGATAGGACAAGTATGTAAAAAATGAAGAAATTTGGAATGCTTTGAAATAATGGGAAAAGAAAAAAAAAAGCAGAATCCAAAGACCAGTAACACACTAATTACTATCACACAGAATAAATAAAAAGTGAGTGTGAATGAATGGCCCAACCAAGAATTCTAATGGAAGATTAGATGGAGTGACTGAAAATTTATGACAATTTTATGAACTAAAATTCATTTAAAAATAAATAGTTGCAAAAATAAGTTAAATTGGTTGTACTCGTGTTTCATAGTAAATCTTAAACTTTTTTAAAAATTTCAATTCTTTTTTTATAAGCAAGAAAAGAAAAATGGGGGAGATAATACAAAAACAAAAGTTATCAAAAAAATTTTATTTTATAAAAAGAGAATGTAGAAAAGAAAAAAAATTAAGACAATTTGAGATTTATATAAACTGTGGAGATTAAAAGTTGTATCTTCCAAAATGAAAACTGAAGAACATGTAAATCATCTAAATCACAGTTCCAAAGGTTTTTAAAATCAATTTTCAAAGAAATTATTTGTAGAGACCCAGGATAATATCTTTAGTGCTCTCAAGCCTCCAAGTTTTACTTCACATAAACTTTAAAAAATTATTTTTGATTTTGCAGCTTAAAAAAGTATCATATGGCATATATTTAGGAAAACACAGGAACAAGGAGGGCTGGGACATTTGGGGAGTAATTTGCCTTCTCATCAGAGTCTTCTCCTGAGCCAACCAGAACAAGAACCATCCTTAGCTTCCACAGAGACTGGCAGGCTGCCCACCAGCAGAGGTGGCCAGATGGCAAACATGCACAGGGTGGAAGATGGCACCAGAGCACCTCTAAGACCTCGTCCAAATGTTGAGACTTTATGATCCCAAACTGAGACTAGAATTCTTTAAATGGTTAAAATCTGTTACATTCAGGAGTATAAATACCCTCAATTAGAAGCTAACCAATCTGCTCTTGATGTAAAAAGAGAGAACTTATACTCAACTTACCCCTCCTTCTTGAGCAGGTCTCCTTCCATTACCGCCATGCTGGCCGGCCTCTTCCTTTCCAGAGTGCCGGTGTCATACTCATTCCCAGTGTGGGCTAAGTGGTTGGAGTTCAAGACTGGGCCTACAAATGCTCCTGACACATTAAAATCCACCTCTGCAGAAAGACAAATCCAGGAACATATTAAGGTGCATGGCCTCCACATGAGGTATCTAAAAAACCTGACAGCCTTTGGAGAACAGTATGGGACACAGCTGGTGTTTGCCCCATCTCTCCTCCCACCGAAAATGTTTACCTTCAGGAAAGAACCAGTCGGCGTGCTGAATTATTGGCTCAATTACTGCAACCACATGAACAGATGTTGCTGCTGCCATGTCTGCAAGAGATCTAGAAAGGAAATATAAGAAGCTCAAGCATGTCATGGCCTATGAGCTTGGTGAGGGCAGGGAGATCTGCATCTCCTCTAGCACTTAGCACAAGACTTAACATATGGTTAATATTTACTGAATGAATAAATTCAGTAACGAATATTTAAGCAACCAGAAGGAAGTTTCCAGTACATTAGGTGGATCTCCTTCGCAGCGTTTATGGAAAGGAGGAGAGTGTAGGAAGGGAAAGGAGAAGCAAGGAGGCTCAGGACAGAACCTTAGGGGTTGCCTACTTTTAAAGGACAGGAAGAGGAGGTTGAAGAAGCAAAGGAAACAGGTTAGAGAGGTAGGGGGGAAGCAAGGGGGAACATCACAAGAAACGCTATGTCATAAGCTGTCAGTGGGTAAAACAGAATGGATTCTGAGAAAAAGACCAGAGGGATGGGTTTTTAACTTTGAAGAGAGCAATTTCAGTAGAGCCGTGGGGTCAGATGTCAGACTGCAAAGAGCGAAGAGCACAGAAGATGAGGAAACAAATGCAACGGGGCACACAGCTCAGAGATCCCAGTCTTCCTGGAACCCCTGTGTCCTAAGAGGCCTGACTCCTTAAGCCTCACGGAAACCTGACCTGGGGTGGCTACTCTTGTGAGTGGGCAGCTACTGTGGTGGTAGAGGGTTGGCAGAGGAAAATATGGAGGATCCGACAGGTAGTGGGGAAGTAGACATCGCTCCAATGGTTATTGTGGACAAGAGGGCAACAGATCCCAAGTGACTGTTTCCTGAGATTCACAATCAACTTCTGGGTACCCTTTGGATTAGACTTTCACTTTCATCCTTTGTGAAACAGGCAGTAGGTGTGGGGGAGCAGTCACTCACCCTTCAGTTTTGGCCCACAGCAAGTTAGGGCCTAACACTATGGCGATGTTGCTGGGTGTCATCTTGTTAACGTCACTGGTCTGTGCAAGCTTTGCCAGGAACTTGATTAGATACCTGCCAAGGAAAAGAAGCATCCACTGTCAGTCTGCTCATCCCAGGTGGGATCAAAATAAAAAAGCACAATGTGATGGGGATATTCAGATCAGTTAAGTGATAGTCTGTAGTCCGTGTCACAAGACAGGCTAGATTTCTACTTTTAAAGAGAGGGCTAAGTGTTTCAAACATCTGCTGAAAAGAACCAGGAATCCCCAGCAGTCTGAATCGATGCTATGATCATGACAGAAAGTTTGTCTTGGTCTTTCCTGCCCCTCCCCCCTGCCCATTGATTATAGAACGTGGCTAATAATAGCACTCACACAAAACAGTCAGAGGTAACACTAAGGGTCACAAGGGTAAGTGGTCCTCAAAGGAAGGTTTCTATTTGAAGGATTCAAACATCACACAAATGCATGAAGAATAATTTCTTCACCATGGGAGAATTCCAGGAATAGAAGTCTCCCTGCAAATAGAGCCTGGAATCTCCCCAGGTCCCTGCTCTAGTAGACAAGTCCCTCTGATTCCTCTTTATCCTTTCAGAGCTACAAAGAGGTTACATGACCTGCACAGGGTCCTGGGGTAGTGTCGGAGACAGGACCTGAACTCAGGGCTTCCCGGTTCCAGACCTAGCACTCACTCTATGTGAATGCTGACACTTAAGGTTTGGCACTTCAAAATATGGAAATACTTCACAAGATCTGTCATTTCATTTGTGTGACATCTTTAATTAAAAGGGGAAAATATACAACTTAACTAACTTGTAAGAAACAGTGAAATGTTGTGGATTTTAAAAGGCAGTGTTTGCTTTGGTAACAAGAAAAAACGGTGAGGAAACACATGGGGTACATCTTCCTCTTTTTTGTAGGGTCATTGGGTTTAGAGCCAAAAGGGATCCTAGAGGTAATGTAGTCCAGCTGCCTTGTTTTATAAGTGAAAAAATTAAGGTCCAGAAACCTTAAATGACTTGCCCAAGGTCGCACAGCCAGTATGTGGAAGAGCCTGGATTCAAACTCAGGTGCTTTGACACCTTGCTGCCTGCCTCTCTTGTGAGTAATATATTAATATATTATTTTGAGTATTTTTGTGTAATTGAGAAACAAATCACTTTTTGTTTAAAGATGTAGGTTTAAAAGGTTGTCTGCATTCTAAATAAGACTTTATTTTGTTTTAGGGAGTTTTAAAAAATCCATTTTGAGATAACTACTTGAAATACAGGAAACTGATAGGAAAACAATTCATTTTATCAATATTTACTCTATGCTCAAATTTCAGGGAACAAACCTATTTCACCAAGCCAAACATATTTACATCCATTAGAATTTCACTTCTTACTATGATACAAAAAAGCACCTTTCGGTAATTTTTAAAATTATGGTATGATACATCTAACAGAGTAAGAATGAGTAGAGCCAATTAGGAGAGAAGAAATCCAATTTACACTTTTATGATTGCTTCTTTCAATGGGTTTTCACAAAAATTTTCTAATGGAATCATTTTTTAGAATTACTGGTTAGATTGAAGCATTTTTAATTTCAATTTATTTTTAAATTCTTGTCCTTTTCAGGGACTTCTGCAGAAGTTTAGAGGAAAGCTTTTATTTTTTCTACTAGGCTTATCGTTTGTCTACATTTACCACCTAGAGAAATAGACCCATAGGGCTAAGAGGGATGCCGACTGACAAAGCCAGGGGGACCATTTCACAGATGAATGAAACGAGGCTCGAAGAAACAGAAGGGCCTTATCTGCCTCAGATGGCCATGGAGACCAGCCCGGGGCCGTGGGGGCCCTGATGCCCAGGTCCAGGGTGCAGGGGGCCCAACTCCCAGGCCAGCGCTCTGATCCAAGTAGCAAAGATCCCAGCTTCACAAGCAATCTTCCTTTTTGGTTCTTTGTGTGTTCAAATGTTTATGTTGAATAAAATTCGTATACAATGAAAAAAAATTTCAAAGAAAACCAAGGCTGTTGACCTGAAGCTGATGGACTATCTAATGGACTGAAGATGTTCCTTGATAAAAATGAACGAATTACTCAAGAGCGGTGAATCAGAACAAACTACTTCAAAGCAAATTGCAAAGGCAAAGTCACTATTTTCTCAACTGGAACAGCCTTCCCACTCATAAGCAAGTTTCACTCAATGAATGGATTAATCCACAGTTAAGCGGATCAGCAATTTTCAGGTCAATTCATGCTGGCAAACAGCATATAAATAACAACAATAAAAGTGATGAAAGCACTGTCCCAAATATTTTGTCCTTCTAGGGCAAACAGGCCATCAGGAGGGCCCTGAGACGTCTTTGCTGGGCTGCCAACTTTTCTAAGTGAGAACTGGATCACAGTAAGAAACAGCAATGATACAAACCTGAAATTGGCAAAATTTGGCTTTGGCAATTTCTGGCATATGCTCCACAAATCTTGAAGTTTTTTGTCTGAGTCTTGCACACTGAAGAAAAAAAGATCATATTTTATGAAATTTATCAAAATACACTTTGATCAATTACAGTGGCACAAACAAGACACTCCATCTCTTGGCTCCAGGCATTCTCTCTGCTTATCCCCTAGGCCTGGAACACTCTCCCTCTTCTGCTCCAACTAATGGCCTCCCTTGACTTCCTTCAGCCCCAACTGAAGCCCTACCTTTTACAGGGAGCTACCCCAAGCCCTGTTATATATGGTGCCTTCTTCAGCCTGCACAAAGCCAGCTTTTGATACATTCCTTTGCATGTTGTCTCCCCCACTAGATTGTGAACTCCATAAAGACGGGGATTGTCTTTGGCTTCTTTTTTCACTCCCAGAACTTAATATAGAGCTGGACACATAATAGGTGCTTAATGAATGTTTACTGATTGAAACTGCTAAGAATGATGGCTCCTGTTTCCAGGACAACTGAAGGTTTATAAAGTTGTTTCCTCACAATTCTTCAAGTGGTCTTCTCATTTTACAAATGAGGAAACTGAGATTCAGAAAGATGAACAGACTTGCTAAATGGTCATGTGTAACCCCTGAGTGTTGAAGCTTATAAACACTGATTGACTTAGAAATGGTAGGATTATGTTGTGAGGACCTGAGAAGGTATTCTCTAACCGTGTTTATCTGTTGATGATAATAGAGAACTTCAGAGTTTAAAATTCTCTTTCTTCCCAACAACCCTGTGAGATAGGAGGTATATTTTACAGACAAGATTATCAGCATTCAGAGATGGGGTAAGCCTTGCCTAAGGCAACAGAGCTGGCAAGCTCAAACCCAGGTCTTCTGACTCCAAATTCAGGGCTCTCTCTACTGATCAGGTATCAATTTGCAATCACCTTACCTAGCCACTTTTGTCCATTCTTCATAAAGATTAAAAGTCATTAAAGGTTCGGGCAATTCCCGTAAATAGGACTTCAAGGCACCTGAAATGGCATAAATTTTCCCTTAGTGTATACACACACGCACATATACACACATGCACATACACACACATACATGGACAGACAGAGCCAATGAGGGGCTTCCTTTAAAAAAAGAAAGAACTTTTAAGTATTTTGACTACTTTGCTTCTTTTTAAAACAAAAAGAAAACATAATGAGGGTGGGATGGGGGGAAATCTCCCAACGTTTGTAAAGCAAACCCTCTGTTCCTTTGAAAACATGTTGAGGGAGCAGTAGATCCCCCACATGCTCCAGAGGCAATGCTTTTTCCAAGCAGATTTGCACTTCTGGAAAAGGAGCCAGGATAACAACTGCTCACATAGGCCTGAGGTCCTTTCTGGTTTATAAGAACTCTCCTCACACTACTCAGTGAGGCGGAGAATCTCCACATTGGGTAATTAGGTAACCCTCCTTGAGGTCAGGGTCTGTCTTTTACATTTATATTCCCAGAACCCAACACAGTTCCGGCTATATGATTATCCATCAGGTGCTCAATAAATCCTGGTTTGTTGTTTGATTCATTTAGATAGGCATCTTTCAGATGGGAAAGTGGACAGTGATGTGAAATAGTCTGCCAGAGGCCCAGACTTGTGCCCCAGGGGGTCTGGTGCTGAACCTAGGGCTCTCCCTCCATAGGGAAAAATATATCATGACCAATATTACCTTGATTTTACAAAGTGACTAGACCAGATTTGTCAACTCAAGCAAATTCTTTCCTAGAATCCTAAAAAATCTGGCCAGGAGGAAACTTAGGTTTTACACTGAACTTAAACCTAGAGTGTACATGGGTATTTTATCTGTTCACCAGTTCTGAAGCATGGTCTAAGATTCTGTCACCCATCAGTCATCACTTATAGACCAGGGTTCTTAACCTGGGGTCTATGATTTTCAAAAAAACTTCTGATAACTAGATTTTAACATAGTTGGCTTCCTTTGTAAATATGTATTTTATTTTATGTTTTTAAAAACAAGATTCTCAGGAAGGCTCCAGAGGCTTTATCCAACAGTCAAAGGGTTCCATGACATAAGGAAAGCTAAAACCCCCTAACACTGGTGAAATGATGACTGGTTCTCACTAAACCCAGAATTTACCTGCGACAGCATGCGGGTCTGAATAAAACTCATCCAGCTGAGATGTAGAGCAGTCTAAGGCTGCTTTTAGCTTCTTTAATTTGGATGCTCCAGCCCCAATTCTGAAAAGGCCCTATTTAAGGCAAAAATTATAAGAAATATGAAGAATTAAGCTGAAAGGACCTGAGAACATGCAAAGTCAGACCTTGAAGGGACTTCAGAACATAGAACATCAGAATTGGAAGGGGCCTAAGAAGACAAGATGTCAAAACTGAAAGGGAACCGAGAACATAAGACTTAGAAGGCTCTTATGAAGGAACCCTAGCTCACAGGGCTTCAGAATCAGAAGGGTCTTTAGAAACCATCTCTTTCAGTTTACAAATGAGAAAACTGAGGGCCTAAAAGGGGAAAGAGCTTTCCAAGATCATAAACTAAAAGGACACACTTAAAAATCAAAGAATGTTAATAAAGACAAAGGATGTACTCAGTCTTTATCCCTGAAGTTAAAGGAGAAAGAGACAGAGAATGAAGGGGAGGTGGACACAAGTACTCAGGGCAATATGGGAGGAAAGGCACATACCTCCTCCTTCATGCCAGTTTCCAAGAGCAGCATTACACAGGCTTCAATGGGCAGTGCGATGTCCCGCCCGCTCCGTTTCAGGTGCTCTTCTAATGGTGTTCCAAAGGCAGGCTTTTCTGCCCATTTATCTATAGCAGCATAACATTTTGGAAGGCAATCAAGAAATTATATTTTCACACATCCACGTACTTCCCCTACCACTAGAGATGAACTTCAGGAAATCAGTAGGATATACTTGAGAAAAAAGGAAAAATGTTTTGGCTGAGATCTTACTAACATTTGAGAGCCCACCTTAAATGCCACTTCATTTTTTCCTCACTCCACTCTACCCAACCCCACTCCCCAGAAGACTACATTACCCATGATCTTTCCCCCCTCAAAAGAGAACTCTGTAGTTTTAAAATGCAATTTTGCTCTATTTTCTGTTATTATCATGTGTCCATGCTTTTCTTCGGAACAAGACTTCCAGTTCCTTGAAGACAGGAGCCCTGTTTGACCCATTTCTGAGTCTCTCTCACTGGCATGATAATGTCCCTGTTCTGTTAATCAGAACTGCCCTCTGTTTTCATCATGTACATGTTAGGGCTAAGCAGCAAGCTGGAGCTAGCTTGCCTAGTGTGGGGAAAATACAAAGAAAGTATCTACTGCATACAAGGCACTATTCAAGGTCCTGGGGGAAAGTCAAAGTTTAAATGAGCCAAGATCCCCTCCCCTTAGAACTTATAGTCTAGAGGGTACATGAAATATATGCTATTAAGTAACACAAGAAAGTTACAACACAAATGGCTATTTGAGACTGGGATGAGGAGGTGTGATCAGGATAGGCTTCATGGAGGTAGTAGCATTTGAGCTGGACTTCACTGGACAGGCAGAAATTCAACAGGCAAAGAGGAGGACAAAGACATTCTAGAAACAAAGAAGAGACTGGGCAAAGGCACAAAGATGTAAGAATGGAATGCAAAAGTAAGGACAGATTTGGATGGAACAGACTGCTTTAGCGGGAGCATGGGATGTGTGGAAGCAAAGGAAGCTAGAGGGGAGAAGGGTGGGACCAAACATGGGAGGACCTCAAACGCCACGCAGAGGAGTTTGGACCTAACTCTGTAAGATACAGAGCCACTGAAGACTTCTGAGGAGAGGTATGACCTGGGCAGACTTATATATAAGAAAAATGAGTCCTGCAGCATTTGAATGATGGATTAAAGGACAGAGAAAGCAGAGGGAGTGAGACCTTAAAGATGCCATTTCAGTAATCCAGAGAGGTGGTAAATAATGGTGGTGGCAGCGGTGGGAACAGGGAGGGTCTGGATGCCAAAGGTGTCGTAGAGATGGAATCAATGGGCTTTAGTAAAAAGGATGGATGTGGGTGGGGAAGGAGAGCAAAGCATCAAAGGTGACGCTAAGATTATGGGCCTTGGACTGGTGGGTGTGCCACAGATAGAAATGCTAGTTTAGGTGACAAGAAAAATGGGCTCTGCTTGGGACAGACCCAAGTGGAGGGGCAGGTCGTTGCTCATTGTGGACAAGACTGTCTGTGTCCGTACCCTCAGCAATCAGCAGAGTCCTGACACACAGCAATCATTTAATAAATGTTTGCTGATTACCTGGCAGTTCAGCCAGTTGGAGCTCTAGAGAAAGTTGAGAATACAGACCTATAACACAGGAGAGGTCTAGTCTGAATAGACTTTGGGGTGGGGGTGCGATGGGGGGCATAGAACGAAGACCTCAAATTATAGGAGTGAAGGAGATTGTTAGGGAAGAAAATAGAGGTAAGAAAGAAGGGCCAAGGACAGATCCACAGGCCACAGAAATGTTAGAAAAACCTGAGAAACACTGGACTTGAGATCAGAAAACCAGAGGTCCAGTCCTGGTTTCATCCTTAACTCACTATAACTTGGAGCACAATCTTGTCCACTCTAAAATAAGAGTCTTCATTAGGGGATGTCTAAGGTCATTTCCAGATCTGACATTCTATAATCTTATGTTTTGGGTTGACAAATACCAGCATTCTTTCTTCTAGAAAAAAAAATTTCTAGTCAGAGGAAAGAAGTGTCTCAATAAGGGTTCTATTGTGGGCAAGTAAATAATTCACAAAATTGAAAGAAGCATCCATCTGGGCTCCATGGCTCTGACTCTCACTTAAGCTGCACATAGACTGACTGAACCAGAAGGCATCTTAGAACACATTTACATATGATTTCAGAAATAACAAAGCCTTCACAACAAAGGCTTTCAGAGCTGGATTAGACCTTCACTAGTACACTGATGGATAGTGGCTGGGGATGTTGCAGTAAAGATTCCAGGTCAAGTATAGATTAAACTAGATGGACTCTAAAGAATTTTCTAACTTTGAGATTCAGTGATAGAACAAGTTCTTCCTCAAGTAAAAAATGTGCTAGCTGGACTCTAAGGATGCTCCCATGTCTGGAATTTTCTGATTCTTTAACGCACAGCTCAGCCGCTTCTTTTCTAAGGGGAAGCAAATGAGGTCCATTTGAATGACAAATTTTCTGAGCTGGTAAAAACTTTGTGTGTTTGGTCTCTTGAAAGTGAGACATGATGTCTACTTTAGTTTACCTTTATTAATCTTGGTGGAGAGAAAATAATCCCCTAACAGAAATACAGTTCTGAAGGCTTGAGTTTTACTACCTAATGAAATATGCTTGTGCTTCCCTTGATCCTCCCCTCAAGCTGCCATGCTCTCTTAGACTCTTAGATTATCTATCACCTCCTCTTCTCCACCTTCCATTCCTCACCCCTTTGGTAACCTGGCTTCCAATTCCTTTACTTGACTCTCCAAGATGATCAGTGATTTCTTACCTGCCAAGCCCAAAGACCTCTTTCAATCTCGGACTCCTCCAACTCTCGGCAGCATCTGACACCGCCATTCACCAGTCCTTACCTGGACGTGCTGTCTGTTCCCTGGTATGATGACTTTCTCCTCTAGTTTTCCTCAAACTTTCCTTTGATTGCTCCTTTTCAGCCTCCTTCCTAGACCCCATTCTTGAGCAAACTAAGGATGGCCAGACTTTAAGGCTTTGTGCTGGGCTCGCTTCTTCTATTCTCTCCCTGTTCCCTTAGCTGTCTTAAGTCAATCATCAGTCATCAGCTCAGTCTTAGCTTTCTCTCTCAGTTCAATCAATATTCTTTAGTAGACAATCTCCTAAACCTTCTCATTTTTTGGCTCCACCTTTTCTAGCACTGACAGTATAGCACAGTGCACTTAGTAGGCAAGCTTACAAGCTTGTGGAAGACAGAACTGTGTGGTACAAGAACTAGCTCTTGAAAGGGCTTGTTAGAAATACTTTATTCTTTTAAAAAAAAGTAAGCATGAAGAATTAGCTATGCCTCTACAATGTGGATTGTGGCCACTTGGGCAATCAAAAAATAGCTGTTAGCCACAAGCTATCACGCAGCTCTCTCCTATGTAGAGACAGCCAGTGTCCCAGCAATCCTCAGAAGAACTGAATGTATGTGAATGAAGAAAACTATCATGCCTTACCAAAGTCCAAAGTCCCAGGTAAATGCGAAAGATTAAATGTTAACCACAGAAAGATGGGAAAACAATTGTGAAGAAGTGTGGGGAAAATGGATAGGAAAGACAAATAAGTGTAGGAAGGCACGGGAGATAGATATCCTAAGAGGCTCCTGTCCAGCTAGCCTTGGCTTTGGCTGCACATTGTCCTGGAGAAAATACTGGAACCAGTTCCTGCTGGGACACTTAAATGGTAATCCAATACTTCTGTTCATTCAGGAATGATTCTGTTTATAAAGTACTTCTTTTCAGTTCTGTGCAGTAAGTTAAATCTATTTGTGCCCATTTGGCAGATAAAGAAACTGAGGTCTAGAGAAGTTAGGTGACTTGTTTCTTCACTCTAAGGCCTGGGCTCCTTCCATTCACTCTAAGGCAACTCCTTAGGCAACTAAGCCCTGGCCCCGCCCTAGTTCTGGGGATAGCACAAAGTTAAGTCTGGACATTTTTTCTCCTAGGTCCTGTTCCTTAATCTAGGAATAATTCCTAGGACAATCTCCAAAGCAGATTTCAATTACTAAGTGACATTTATTGGACTTCTACAATGTATAAGGTACTACTATAGGTGAAGTGGGAGAAAGAAAAGATGAAGAAGGCCTGCTTTCTGCCCCTTAAGGAACTGGTATTTTTTAGCAGGGAAGATGGGACATACAGGAAAAGATATCAATACAGCATACATGTGGGAAGTGCCAAAAGACTGTACAGACAGGAGGTAATCTTAGAATTTTTGAGGGAAAAGAGGTCATTGAAGGCTTTAGTGGTCAGAGAAGGTTTCACAGAGGAGGTGAAACTTGAAGTGGGTCATGAAGGATGGGTAAGAATTAGGGCACCTAGGTGGCACACTGGACAGAATGCCAGAGCTGGTGTCAAGATCTGAGTTCACATCCAGCCTCAGACACTTCCTAGTTGCGTGACCCTGGGAAAACCACTTAACCTGTTTGCCTCAATTCCTCAGCTATAAAATAATCTTGAGAAGGAAATGACAAACTACCCTAGTATCTTTGGCAATAAAACCCCAAATGGGATCCTAAAGAGTCAGACACAACTGAAATGACTGAATAACACCGAGAATCAGGATGAGAGGTGGGAAAACATAAAAAATTTTATGTGTTACCAGGAAATTGACAAATGGAGGTCACAAAGTGAAAAAACTATGCGAGGCAAAAGATTTGATCCTGAAATATCCGGTGGCAGGTAATTTGGATTCACTGTAGGGCAACAGTGGGGGAAACTGAGAGGAAAGATTTCATATGAGGTATTATGTAGGAAAAAGTCATCATGGCTTGTGTTTGATATGGAAAATGAGTAAAATGACTCCAAGGTTTTAAGTAAAATGACTCCAAAGTTTTAAGCCTGGGAGACTTGGCAGTACCAATGGCAGACATGATAAACTGGAATGAAAAACAAAATTTTTGTTTGGTTGAGCAGGAGGTGTAATGGGATCAGGAAATGATAAATTCTTGGTACGTACCAAATTTGTAGTGACAACTAGAGATCCAGTTGGAACAAAGGCTGGGAGATGGCAGAGTGTGACAGTTGTTGAAGTCATGATTGCAGATGAGAGTTCCACTCCATGAGAGGGCATGTATATATGTCACTGAATCAACAATGATTTTATTAAGTATCTGCTGTATGACATGCACTGGTCTAGGCACCAGAGACACAAAGACAAAAAACTGTAAGTTCTTGCCTTAAGGAAGCTTTTATTCAATAGAGAGAATAGAGAGTCAAAGACTCAACCTTAGGTGATGCCTGCTTTTTAACAGCAAGATGGAAATGGAGGCAGAGAATGAGAGAAATCAGAGTATGGGGAGAAGCATGAAAGCAATCTACTCCCAAATCCTAGGAAGAGAGACTTTCTGAGAAAGGATTTTCAAATCTGTGTCAATTCCTACAGAGAGATCAACAAGGATTAGGTTACTGGTGACCTCCAAGAAAGTAGTTTTAGTGGAGCTATGGGAAAAATAAACCCACTTGTAGTGGACTGGTCTGGGGAGTAAGGCTGGTGACCAGATGAAGATTTCTGGTACAGATCACTCCTTTTGAAAGCCAAGCAATGAAAGGAAGGAGAAATAACAAACAGGTCAATCATTTTCGGGGGCAGCAGGATCAACTGAAGTTTTTTTTCGGATAAGGAAAACCTGAGTATGTGTAGGGGCAGAGGGTAAGGAGCCAGGGAATATAAAACGGAAGATATGTTAGTGAAAGTGGTGGTGACTGAGGGAATGTACATGTCATTCCTGGGAAGCAGTGAGATCACTGAGCTAGGTTTAACTTGAGGAAGAAGTAGGACACACACGTGTGTGTCCTGAGGCAAATTCCCTAATTTCTTTGGGTTTATGTTTTCTCATCTGTAAAATGAAAGTTACACTAGACGTATCATTTTTTGTAGTTGGATACCTCCAGTACCTAGCTAAAGGCCTGGTACAAAGTACGCACTTAAATTTTCATTGACTGATGATCTTTAATTAGGTGATCTTATGAAAAACAACTCCTGAGAATACCACAAAAAGTGGGCCACAGCTACCAAATGTGGCCACTCCAAGTGTAGGATTTCCCAAATGCTTGTGAAAGACTCTCATCATCACCTCTGAATAAACTCATGGAATATCCATCCACCAAACCTAGGACATCCACCCTACAGTAATCTCCTAAGTGGTCACATGCCCTTCCTGCAAAGGCCTGTGGGGGGCACTGCTACCAGTTTTTTTGTGTCAGATTCCAAACTTTCTGGTTGAATATTTCGAACAAATTAAATTCCTCAGCAGCAAAGGTCATCAGTTTAAAACTTTCCTACTCCATGTTTCAGTGACAGGCAGAATGGTACAGAGACTCTTGGGGTGAAGGTCAGGATCTGAGGGGCAGTTTTTGACACTTCTGGCCATGTCACCTTGGGTAAGTCACAACCTCAAGCCTATTTCCTTATCTAGAAAATAGAGATGATATTTGCACTGGGTTACGGTGAGGAGAAATACTTTGTAAACAAACCCTGATGCTCTACACAAGTGTCAGTTCTTACTGGCTCCAAGTTTTCTCCCGGTGATTTACTGACCACCCCAATATTCTTCACTGGCCACAATCTGCCAGCACAAACCATTGCTGCCTACATTCTGCCTGAGCCGATGCCTGGAAACTACTCTTAGGAGAGTCTGTCCTTTCCCAAGCTCAATTTGGTGTGAGTCTCTTGCTCTACCGACTTTGCATACATTCGTTTACCACACACCAACAACTTAAATGTACATTTCTTAGCACCACCATCCTAAGAAACTTGGAAATTGAGGTCATTTAGCAGCTAGATGGCGAAGTCCCTGACTCCCTGGAGTCAGGAGGACCTGAGCTCAAATCCAGCCCCAGACACTCAGACACTAGCTGTGTGGCCTTGGGCAAATCATTTAACCCCAACTGTCTTGCCTTCCCCCCTCTAAAAAAATAATAATTGAGCACAAGAATCTTAGAAATCTGCCAAATTTTGGTAGAAAGGATGAGTGACACACATGTGCCCTGAGTCTGTGAAGATCCCACACAATGGTCAGTCAAGAACTCCAAACTGCTCCATCTGGATGTTTACCATTGGTTTTCTATTTCTATAAAGAAAAACCTTCAGCACAAGTCAGGAGTCCATAATAACTTTCCTGAATTTAACAGACAAGTTTATGTGGCCAGGTTTAGAGTTCTGGCCAAGCTTAGCTCTCCTGGTCTAGCTAAGGCTGAAGGATGAGCAAAGTGGTACCTAATTCCAAACACCAACTTCAAAGACACAATCCATTCATGTCTGTCTCTTGGTCTGTCTTTGCCTATCTCTCTCCTCCTTTGTCTCTAACACACACACCCTCAAAGAAGTTATCATTAGGGTAAATTTCTACAATCCTCTTAACTTGGGGGTATGGCCTTCAATCCTCCCAGACTGGGGAGCAAATACAAGAAGTTCTTGGGAAAGAAGTTCTGCATAAAGGTAGAAATAGAGGAGAGAGGAAAAGGCTCTGATCTAGTCCTCAGCAGGAAGCGAAGCCTTTACCAGCTGTGCCAGTGTATGACAACAACTTTTAGAACACACAAAAAAATTCTAGGGTAGCTTTTTGGAAAATGATGATTTGGAAGTCAATTCCAGGCATAAAACAAGCAACTCAACTATTAGGTTATGGAAGAGATGATGCAATCACACAACTCTACCTATCTCAAGAAGTGGCAGAACAACAGTGTTACTCCAAATAAATACACAAAAACTTTGATTGTAGGTTTCAGAAAGACAACATGTTTTGTTAGTATGGTAAATCTACTTTCAGAAGGAATTAGAATATGCAGTGGCAAAAGATGAAAGTATGCTAGGGAGCAGCACTTCTCAGAACAAAAGGGGACATTACTGATAGGAACTGCATGCAGAGGAGGCAAGGAGAAGAAGAAGACTGCAGAGGAGGCAAAGCAAGAACACAGGTTACGTTACCTTGATGGGCCTGGATTTCAGGGAGGGCCTTTTCTAAGACAGCTAAGGCTTTTCTATGGTAATCTGCTTGGGCTTCTAATAACTGGGAACAGAACCCACATTCAAAAACAAAGGCAATGTTAGCGTTGATGAACACACCACAACAAGGTTGAGCAAAAGAAATGTGATCTTTGTTTCCAATGGACAAAACATGGTACAGGTATTCAAATAAAATAAAGACAATTCAATTATGTAAAACTGAACATTTCACAGGAGAATACACAGACCTACCGTAACAAAGTATCTGGCGTACTCCCCTTCTTTAGCCACAAAGTTATACATGTCTGCAGCAAGTTGATCCTGGATTAAGTAGAGGGGAGAAGAAAGAATTTGTGATAAAGGTTACAAAAATAATAGTACCCTCTGTGCTCAGGATTTTAATGGCTGAGACTATATCCTGAAAATGTTATTGAGAACAAAAAACGGGACCTATTACGTTCAAGGATTTTCACTGTAGAAATATATGTGAAGGCAAAAAGCTGGAAGCAACCTAAACGTACAAGAGGGACATCATTAACAGACTGATGTTATGAAGTGAATATACCTTGCACTGTTCTACTTTATTCCCAGCCTCATCCATCTCTTCCTTTAAAGAGTCTATCTTTGATGGAAGCCCCTGAAAGTTAGTTCCTGAAGACTTGTGAGCCTGGTTCCACCTGCAAATCAAAAAAGACCAAATTAAGGTTGACCTTGTAAACTCAAGCTTATAAAAGGACAGCTCGTGATGACAAACTTCTCACTGCCCACCTCCCTCACCTCTCTGGGACACATGCTATATACCCTGAAAAGTCTTTTCTGCTTGAGTACCAAAGTTCAGAACATCTCTGAGAAAAGGCTGAGAAATATGGGGCATAGGGTAAATAAACAACACCAAAGACAGCCAACTTTAAGGTCAAATTTGTTTGCTCCTAGCAGGCTATTTTCTTCATAAATTAACCCTTAAAACAACTCCTTTCTCTTACCTACAGGCATTACTGAGGGACTGCCAAAGTTTCTGCCCATGAACAGAATTCCACTTGATCTCTCTCTACTTTCTAGCTCCAGGCCCCTACCACAGTCAGCCCCTCATCTATGAATCCATGTTTGCCATAATATACAGCTTGTGAATCCTTATCACACTGGAAGAGCAAGTTACTGGCTTTCAAACACCTTACATCAATGGTGTATCAGCTCTTCAGATACTACTTTCTGCATCTCAGAATTCTGCCCCCGTCACAACAAAAGTACAAGTTCCACCACAGTGTTTCCCTGTTGGATAACACCTGAAATATTACGTTTGCTAATGAGTAGCACATTTCAAGGCCACTAAAAAGGTGGAATGTGTCCAGGGAAGGGTAATCGATGGAAAATGAAATGATGTTACATAAGGAATAGCTGAAACAACTTTGGATATTTAGCACAGAGAAGAAAAACTTAAGAGGAAGCATTACAGAAATCTTCAAATTGTTAAAGGACGAGCAGGTAGAAGGGCCTTAGTCTGTTTGACTCAGAAAACAGAGCAATGGTTGGAAAGGGAGGTAGATTTGGGTTCGATGAGAAGGAAAACCTTAACTAGTGCTGTTTAAAAGTAGAATGGAAAGCTCTGAAAAGTAGTCTCCATCATGGAAAAGCCTCTGATGCAGGTATTCTTTTTTGGCCATCTAGCCTTTTTCAATCTCCTATGTCTAACCAAATGACTAAGTGACTAGATAACTAAGCCTTTCTGAACTGTATCTAAATCGAAAAACCACATGTTTCAAATGGCATCATGAAGGCCTCATCTGTAAGTGAAATATTATGAGTTTTGGGACATGGCACTGCTGCTAAGAGTGATCCAGAGGGCTAACGCTGCTAGGAACTTGAGGGAAGAGTACATTAGCAACCTTCTCTGTTTACCTGGCTCTGACAGAGTCCCAGTCTAATACCAATTTAGAAAGCTGTTTCCTTTGTTTCTGAATGTTTGGGATATCCACCTGGAATGAAGAAAAAATAAAGTGTTATCCAATTCTGGTTAAAAAAACACCTTACGATACAGAATAGAGAAACACATTTTAAACTTCTAATAAGCTCCTCTAATTCCTCACTATATAAGAGAAGAGGGCACTGAATTATTGAAGGCTGTAACAGTGGAGCAAAGGTTCCAACAGTCCCCACCCAACAAGAAAGTCATTAAGTATATGTCTGGCAATGGGCTGTGTGTCTCTCTTACAAAGATTGGCCTTGGGAAAGCCACATATCACTATGAAGTTTGCCTGTCTGCTGAAGGATTTTTTTTCTTCAGCAAATCATCTACTGAGGCATGAAGGGATTTTAAAATGGGGAGACAGAACAAATATCCACAATGGTGAAATTTCAGCTTGCGAAACTATTAAGTAATACAAGCCAATGTGAAACAAAAGTGTGTGTGTGTGTGTGTGTATAATATGTATCTCTATCTACAAATATAAACACACATATAATGATAAAATAAACTTGTTCACTTTCAGACATGAAACTGAAGTCCATTAGCCTTTCCCACCCCTTCAAAAAAATTAAAACTTGTTCCATCATTAAACTTTATTCTTTGATGCCATTATACAAGATAACTTACCTCTGCAATATTACTCAGTGGTTCCATGATCTCTTTTTCAACAAAAACTTCATGTTGAGAGAGTTCTTGAGCCAAGAGATTCTGGGCTTCTCCACAAGATTCCAGCATTTTCCTTTAAAAGCAAAATCCTCAAGTAAACAAAAGCCATTAAGATACCATGATATGCAGTGACTTCCATGAAAATGTAGGCACACAAAAAAAATACACCCCCAATGTATATTTATATATACATATATACATATGTGTGTATATGCCTACATATATAAACACATATGTGTGTATATACATACGTATATGTGTATATATATAAAAAAAATGGTTGAGGACAAAGAAATGAGATTGGAGGCTTACAGAGAATCAAAAGTCACATTTTACACACACACACATACACACACACACACACACACACACTTTCTTTAAGAAGATAGTTGGAAGATCAGAAAGGGTGAATGCTATTTAAAATAGCATTTATACCTTCGCATATAGGAAGCAATATGTTACTAATGATAGCTGCATCAGATTATTGGTGTGGTTGGAGCAAATGGTTAACGTCAAATTAAAAGAAAGACAAGACATCCATCACATGCAGTTATAACAGCTCAAACCTAACCAAAACAAGCAGCTGACCCTGAAAATGGACAAAAGTGGATTCTGACTCATTCCTAACATTTCTTAGAGAAGTTTAACTTAGGCAAAACAAGCACTCCAATAAGGAAGTTAAAAAAATAAACCTAAACCACCTTAGTCAGTAAACATAATCTCTTTTTTAAGCAAAGAAATATAGTGGTTGGTCAAAAGAAACGACAATGTAGGGTACAAGCTCATTTGCAAAACATTACAAAAGAGCAACAACCAATCAGGGTACAAACTCATGTGTGAAACTTTATATAAAAGATGACAGAAAATTATATGCAATATCATTTCTCAAAAAAAAAAAAAAGCAGTGGAAATGAGAAATAACTTGCAGATGACTTGGTGTGAGAACCAACTAACAAACTAGATCATACTAAAAGTACCGATACATGAAACTTGAAAAACAACAAAGAGAAGTGAAACTGAAGAGAACGGTCAAGTTTTTCTTTAATAAACAATTTGGACTTGAATACTGCTGTAGTTGATTTAATATATAAGGAAGTAGAAATCATACAAGAAAATGAAATTGAAAAAACAGTTGGACCTTCACTTCCTCTTGGTAGCTACAGTTATTGAGTATTTCACACAGGTGGTTTGCTTTTTTTGGTGACAGTTTTCCTTGTGACAAGGGATGGTTCTTGGGAGGAAACAGAAGATACTGCACTGGAGGCACCGAAATGTTAAAGGTAAGAATCTATGTTGAAGATACTTCAAAGAGGTTACTCTAAAAGAACAACAACAACAAAAAATCATGGGCAGTATTACAACCACTACAAAAAAAGAGACTACAGAAATCAATAATGGCCAACCTATATGCCAACCTTCTAAACTATAAAAATATTTATGGTAATGACACATGTATATATTGAGGCTATTATTTGACGAAAATATAATGAGACCGGCTTTTGCAATCTATTTACTTTAGTGATCCGTATCTTCACAGTTATACCACATATATGTTTATGGCTTTTGCCTTTCTGTCATCCCTAGTATTTAGTTACAGCCTGGCATATCATATGCTTAATAAATGCTTACTGACAACTTAGAATGAAAAAACATGTGTATGTACGTGTGTGTGTGTGTGTGTGTGTGTGTGTGTGTGTGTGTGTGTGTTTATCCACACACAGAGCAAAATGACACCTTAAAGATTCTTCTTCTGCAAGGTATTTGCCATGCATCTGAGAATCAAACAAAGTTTCATGAAAGATGCAATCAGAAAAATAACTTTGTTCAATGACTGATATTGAGTGAGGCATAAAAAAGGAAAAGAAACATTTGCCAAAGGTGTTCACCATTGTCATGGGCATACCTATGGAAGACAGAGTTTCTCTAGATGGTAAGGCTCTCCAGATGCTATTATTTGTGGACAATGCTGGGCCGATTGCACCAAAGTCTCCAAACACCACCCAGTCTCCTTGCTGAGTAGCTTTAAAAATGCAGGTGGATACTGTTCTGCCAGGAAGCAAATAATGTATGGAAGCATAATCCCACTCGAACTGAGAATGATGAGAAAGCTATTGCAGAAGAAAAAGATGATGGATAGGGGGCAGGAAATATCCCCAAAGGGCAGTAAAAATAGAAATTAGAAAGTAAAAATAAAATGGAGGGTTGTGAGAGAGTCAACTAGTATTCAGTAAGCACCTAGTAGATGCTTAATATAAGCCAGGCATTGTGCTTAAATTCTGGAAATAAAAAAATGTCCCTGCTCTCAATTATAGTCTAATGGGGGAGATGATAGGCATATAACTATGTATAAACAGCAAAATTAGAGATAATCACCAGAGGGAAGGCACTAGGCATTAAGATGATTGGGAAAAGTTTGTTGCAGAAGATGGGACCTTGGCTGAGACTTGAAGAATCCAGGGAAGTCAGGAGGTGGAGATGAGCAGAGAGAGTTCTAGGCATAGGGAACAGTCAGTGAAAATGACTCTAAAGTCAAGATGGAGTATCTTGTGCAAGGGACATAAAGGAAGCTCCAGGAAAAATGGACTGAGGATGACAGAGGAAACAGACATGATGGCCATGAAGTGACGGAAAGAAGTACAGACTTCTAAATGAGATCTTTACTACAGTCTGAAGAGACTGGACAGAATTTCCAAGGGTCAAAGACATGGATATCAGTCAGGCAAGTGATAGAGGGGGTCTTAAGAGGGCCATGATCTCGACTAGAGAATCAAGGAAGATGAATATGGAAACCAAACTATGTAGAACCTTAAGGGCAAACAGAGAATGATGACAAGTGACAAGTCAGTATTCTAAAAACTGAGCTGCCATTCTTGTAGCAGGGGTATAACCTGGCACTTTAAACCTGAAATAAGCTGATGGATGACTCAAAACTATGCTGACAATATCCCCCAGTTGTATGGAGCCCACAAAGGGATGGAAACATTCAGGCTGGAGAGGCCTCTTATGACGCCTGATGATTCCTAACCTTTCAGGATGGCAAGAGCCTGGCACTGAGTCTTTCTTTGATCCCTCCCAACTTCTACCTCTATCCTGCAGGAAAAAGTTCAGGCAGGAGATATCTGTCTTTCAGATACAGTGGATAAAAGTCATTTTGTTGACAACCTATAAAAATACTTGCAAAAAATGACTCTAAACAAATTCCAGAGCAGCAGAAGCTACAAAACAACAGAGTGAAAGAGATTTCCAGCCCAAAACAGCCTAGAAGGCCAACAGGAAAGGTCTATCACACTAGGCTCAGAGCAGAGCGCAGCTCAGCCTTGGTCGCACTGTGTGGCAGAGACAGGACCACAGCAGGTTTCAGGGAACAGAATCATGGGCAGCAGTTGTGGTTCCCAGATTACTCAACCCACAAATGATAAAGACAACTTCAAAGCTCAGTGAGAAAGTTCTTTCATCTGGGTGAGGAGAACGAGATCCTGCTCTAGCCCTAGTCTGAGGTGGCCTCAGGTGGCAGCAGTGTCCATTTTTGGAACCCTCAGACTAAAGAACCTGGGGGAACTGAGCTGCTGATCTGGGTCTCAGTTCTGAGTGGAGGTCCTGGGGTGGGGAGGAGCACTGGCTGGTGGAGGGTCTGGACAGGGAATTCTACTGGGCAGAAAAAATTGTGGTTGCTCCCAGACCAGAGCACAGGCCAGGAGAGGAGTAAACTCCTCTCCCTTCATTGTGCCACTCTGGAGGAACTGAGAACTTACAGGTGCCAAGAGTATACCCTCCTCTTGAAAAAGGTCTCAAAAGTCCAAATACCTGGCTGGGAAAATACCCAAAAAAGGGGAAAAAAAATAAGATTATAGAAGGTCATTTTCTTGGTGAAGAGGTATTTTCTTCCATCCTTTTGGATGAGGAAGAACAATGTATACCATCAGAAGAAGACAATAGAAGTCAAGACTTCTGCATCCAAAACCTCCAAAATAAATACACAATGGTCTCAGGTCATGGAAGAGCTCAAAAAAGGATTTTGAAAATCAAGTAAGAGAGGCAGAAGTAAAATTGGGAAGAGAAATGAGAGAGATGCAAGAAAATCATGAAAAGCAAGTCAGCAGCTTGCTAAAAGAGGCCCCCAAAATTGCTGAAGAAAATAAAACCTTTAAAAATAGACTAAGCCAAATGGCAAAAGAGGTCCAAAAAGACAATGAGGAGAAGAATGCTTTAAAAAGCAGAATTAACCAAATGGAAAAGGAGGTTCAAAAACTCCCTGAAGAAAATACGTCTTTAAAAATTAGAATGCAGCAGATGGAAGCTAATGACTTTATGAGAAACCAAGAAATCACAAAACAAAACCAAAAGAGTGAAAAAATTGAAGACAACATGAAATAAATATCTCATAGGAAAAACAACTGAACTGGAAAATAGATCCAGGAGAGACAATTTAAAAATTATGGGACTACCTGAAAAGCCTGATCAAAAAAAGAGCCTAGACATCATCTTCCAAGAAAAACTCAAGGAAAACTAGAATTTGTAGCC
>CM053769.1:47437355-47472408 GCA_028658325.1 Potorous gilbertii | reverse complement strand
TGCGGAGGTGGGGGGGGGGGCATGGTGGTGGTAGTATTTTGTCTTTTGAAGCCAGTTGTGACTTTAGAAATAATTTAGACCAATCTTACCATTTAGCATATGGACAGACTGAGCCCAGGGAAGTAGTTATGATCACATGTAAAGTTGAGGATACTTCTAGGTCTAGGAGAAAAACTCAGGCCTACCGTAGATTCCTAGTTCTTTCACCTTCACCCCAATAAGGCAAAGCTTCCACTTGCTTCAAGACATAATTGTCAGTCACCCATCCCAGGCAGAAGAACACAGTACAAGGACCTGACACATCCCTACAACAGTTCCTTAATTTCTGTACTGCTTGGGTTTCCCAGTCAACTGACAGTTCTTCCTGGCTTCCTTTATAAACAGTCTCTGTGGGCTAGAATTTTGAGTTTTACTTATTTAGGTAGCGGGTAATTTCAGAATTAATAAATATTGGAGGAATAAATTTGGAGCCATGAAAACATATGCTTTTCTCTTAACATATCTTGTAATAAAAATGATTAGGAAAAGACCAAGTTCTGTTTGGCTCTCGGATCAGAGCTTTTGACTCATGTCTCCTAAAATTCTGGGACGCAGGAGTTATTCACCATTTGCCCTTTTCTAGGAAACAGTTATTTTTCCCACTAAGTGTGTTTGGTAGCTGTTTACTCTAAAGGTTAATAGAGTAATTTTGCCCGGAAAACAGCATGACCATTTAATTTCACATATTTTATGGAACTTATGGTTAACTTCTTAATCAGGTTGACAAAAAGTATGTAAATTACATTTTGAAAAAAGCACTGTTGCGTGATCCTGGCTCTAGGCCTCTTTTCCCTCCACGTTAAGATCATGGATTAGATGATCTCCAAAGTCTTTTTAACTTTTGATTCTGTGCTCCAAATTGAAGACTTACAACCTTTGTTGTTATGATACACTTCCTTCACTTGCATTCATTTGAGTCTGATCTTAGACCCCTTTGGGTCTAAGAAAACTTTGGGTCTTCAGAAACTACCAGAATGTTTCCCAGTTTGTAATTAGGCTTTCCTTTTAAAAACTCAGAATACTGATTCTGCTATAGAGACCCAGTGGAGCGGATCAGCGTCTGGGTCAGGAGGCTTTGAGTTCATTGCCCCTAACATATTTTAGCTTTTTAACCCTGGACCAGTCACGTAAGCTCTTAGTGTGCTAGGCAAAGTCTCTGAAAACTCTAAATTACCGAAAAGTTACATAGCCGAATTCTGCAAGGGAGTTTCCAGCTGATGAGTTCTTAGACTGATATAAGCATAGATTCAGACCTCTCCAAAACGCCCTAGAACTTAGAGAAAATCAGGTTAGCTTTTGTTTGTACATTAAGGTAAAGATGGAGTGGAAGGAGCAAGATGGGAAGTGGTAAGAAATGTGATAAAATAATTTCCTTCCCTTCTTTCTTTGTATATATTATATACTCTTCTTTTTAGGAAAATTTTGAAAATGAATTATAATAGACTCTCCACTTTTATCCCAGGAAGTCTATCTTTGGAAGATTTTCCTGAGACTCTTCTATAAATTTAGAAAGATGAAAGAAAACCATCCTGTCTGTAAAAAGTCAGTTTCTAGAGATGGCATTAAGTATTGAAGCGATGCTCTAAGGCTTAGTTTCAGTTTTCAAACTGAGAATTTGTCTCCAGAGATAACGAGCTTGTTTACAGAAGTCTATCTGCTCTCTCTGCTCACTCTTGTTGAGCTGCTGGTCTGCAAAGCATCAAGTTTAATTTTAAAGGTACACTTTCCTCAAGATGAATAGAAATCACTTTTGATGGGGTACTTTGAAAGCCTTTTAAAAACAATGTGTACACATTTGCCTAGGATGGTGTTCATAGTAAAATTCTGTTTTTATACCAAAACTTGAGGATTGTAATCTTAGAAACTATTTTTCATTCTAAATTGGAAGGGGCCTACAGAATTGGAAAACCTGGGAAAAATCTGTCTTTTCCAGTCTATGAATAAGGAAGATGAAAGTAAGATTAGCCATACAAACCAGCATTAAATGTAATCTTCGGTAGAATATTAGCTTCTCAAGGGGTACTTTGTGTCCCTAGTACCCTGTATTGCTTATAGTCTGCTCTTAATAAATGTTTGTTAAATTAGGTTGAATTAGGTGGGGGTGGGTGGGTGGATTGTTTTTGTTTTTGTTTATGCAGCACTTGGTGCAGAGTCCTTTGAATTAACTGACATTAAATATTGAATTAAATTGTATTGAAGTATCTTGTGTTGATCTGGTTGAGATTCTTGAAAAAAATTTTTTGTGTTCCGACATGTATAGCACATAAGGTTTCCCTGGCCAGTGTTTCTTCACACTCGCATTTTTAGTATGTATGTAACTAAATGCTACCTTCAAGTCAGGGACCCTGTTCTAAGTTCAAAAAGCCCATTTATAACCTCATTCCTATGGGACTCATTGTTCCATGTAACATCATCTAATGTGTTTTCCTGGATCCAGCAGTAGGCATTAGATAAATATCTGTATGTATGCCTTTTTATTAAATTAGAAATATTCTATTAAAATATTCTATTCTACTAAAAATTATTGGTTATCTGTGCTACAGTTTTTTATTCGATACTAAGCATTTTTTTTTCCTTTTAAGTAAAGTAAAAGTATAATTGAGAGGCTACATGTTGCAGTGGAGAACTAGTTCCCAAAGTTATGTGATGTCATAGTAAATTCTGTAAAATTCTTAAGTTGCAGAGGAGGTATAGATCTGCTTTGGTAGAAAGAATTCCCTATATCCATGAAATATCAGGTTTCATTGTCCTCCATTTACATACATCCCAACTGGGGTGGGGGGAGAGTATAAGTATTTTTTTTTTTTTTTAGTGATAATTGATAGAAAGAAAAAAATCTAGATATTTTGTTTGAATGTTTGTCTATCAATGACTTATCTCTTTTAATTGCCTATGATATATAAGTATATTACTTATATACATACATATAAATACATGCACACACACATACACACACCCCAAAATATATGTACCCTTGGACTAGGGGGAAATCATAGATTCAGAGTCAGGGCCTGGATTCAAATCTTAGTTTTACTATTTGGATCTGTGTGTCCTTAAACCTCTTTGGGGCCCACCTTCCTCTAGATGAGTAGAGTGGACTGAGTGATATAGACAACTCCTATGAGTTTGTGATATTATATCAACATTTCCATATAATTCCCATCAATTTTAATAGAAGTATTAACTCTAAAGAGTCTGTCAAACAATGGGAAACTAACCTTATTTCCTTTTTAAACTGGATAATTATATAGATGGATAAAGGAAATATTGGGGAAGTGGTGGTTTTCAGTAGTGTGTTCATCCTTTGTTGCTGAAGAAGACCACGCCATCAGAGAAATGACGATATGACTTGCACTTGACTTGGTTTTGAGTAAGGGAGGGCTATGCAGATCACCAGCCTCACTTCTCCTCCATAGCCATCTGAATCCAGTGACCAGATATTCATCAGAATGACTAGAGATGAACTAGGATGAGGCAGCTGAGGTTAGGTGACTTGCCCAAGGTCACACAGCTAGTGAGTGTCAAGTGTCTGAGGTGAGATTTGAACTCAGGTCCTCCTGACTCCTGCACTGGTGTTCTGTCCACTGCACCACCTAGCTGCCCCTTAGTTTTCAATAAAACATTTGATGAAGTATTAAATGCTTGCTGCACTTGTGGACAAGATGGAGAAGTATGGACAAGTGATAACAAGTAGATTTGGAAATGACCAATCCAGTGCAGCAGGGGATTAGTACCAAGTGAATTATACAGAAGTCTGGAAATGAACCCTCCCTCTTGAATCTCTTATGACTTTCTGACTTTTCTGCACATAGGATATTACAACTTATAGTTTAGTAATCATGACTCCAGTGAAGAGCAGTGATGGATATGCCTCATCACCTATTAGATTTTGTAGCCTCCTTCAGTTAAAGACTGACCCATTCACATTTTTCTGTTTTTCTATTTCCTGCACAGAGCAGTATTGAGATAAGATCTGTATTATAGGACCTGCAGCATTTCACTCACATGTAAAACTTATTGTTCCCTTCCGCCCTCCTTACCAAGACATTTTGCAAACATGTCATTGTACTTAAGAATAAAATGGCATTGTATAGGCATTGAGACAGAGAGTCCTAACAATAAGGCAATGTCTTTATTTAGTAAGTTAATTGCCAAGAGGATAAGCACAGGGTCTGAATTACATTTATTATACAGGTTTTCTCATTAAAAGTGTGGCATGAGATAGTGGAAAGAGCTTTGGAGACTTTGCTCTGCCACTTTGCCTCTAAATTTCAAATTACTAGCTTGTAGAAAATGTAATCTAACTCAACAACCATTTATTACATATCTACAACTTGCCAAGGCATTGATCTTTGCCATTGAGACTAAAATAGTGTCCTTGCCTTCAAGAAATGTACAGTCTAATAGGAAAGAAAAGACAGATATACAGATAATTTTATGTTAGAATAGAATATATCCAGAGGAAAAGGCAAAGTGCTGAGAGAAATTGGAGGAGAGGATATCTTGTCCCTCTGACTGGGTTGTAAACTCTGTAAAGAAAGTACTTCCTCTTACACAGTAGGTGGTTCTTATTGTCTCCATCTGCCCACAGGACTGCTGTCTTCCAGTTTTGACAGCTCTTCCCCTGTTCTGTCTCCTCACCCCCCTCCCCAAAAAGTGTCATCATTTTTCAGTCAGTAGTGACACTTTGTTTTATTTTTTATTTGATTCCCTTCCTTCCTTCCCTCCTTTCATTTCCTCCCTTCCCTCCCTCCCTTCTTTCTTTCCTAATTTTGTTTTTAAAAAAATGAATACTATTATGGGAACCTTGCTCCATCAACATAGATTTCAACCAATCTGTGACTTAAATAGACAAATCCTAGGGAGTTTCCTGAAGAACAGAGAGGTCAAGTGACTTGCTCAGGATCACATAGCTAGTAAGTGTCTGAGGTTTTACTTGAACACAGATATTTGTGACTCCAAGGTCATCTTTCTTCCAGTAGAACTTTCTACTTCTTTTAACAATATAATAAAATCTCCTGAAATAGTTAAGCAAAACGCCAAAAAGTGACATGCAATTAAACACCTTTTATTTATCAGTTGCTATAAGAAATCATGTAAAATTTTACTAAGCTTAAGTTAGTGAGGATAATTAACTGTGTTAACAAAAGAAAAGTCTTGTATGTAAGAGAAATATTAGTTGAGTTCAAATATAATTACTACTAAATTAACAGGAAGTTAAGGACACAGTTACACACAGCTTTTTTTTTCTGTTACATGCAGTTTTGTTTTAGGGAGAAATGGAGTTTCACCAATTTTACTATTTTGGTATTAACAGAGCATTGTTAGTGTTGTGTCTGCTAGGATATGAAAATAGCTTTATTCTAAAAATCTGAATGTTTAGATAATTTGTTTTTAATCTAAAACCAGTATTAATTTATGTCAAAGTAATTTTTTTGGCGAAGCAGCTGAGATTAGGTGGCTTGCCCAGGGTTACACAGCTAGTGTCAAATGTCTGAGGCTGAATTTGAACTCAGTTTTCCTGCAGACTCCAGGGCCAGTGTGTTAGCCACTGTGCCACCTGGCTGCCCTCTCAAAGTATTCTTTCTTTTCTTAGATGTCACCTAAAAAGGGTTGCTTCGTTCATGTCAGTAGGTTTCCAAGCATTCCGATGATGATGAAAGCTGCCATGAAGAATAAAGCACTTTCCATACATAATAACATTTCTTCCTCACAGTGACCTTAAAGAGGAGGCAGTGCTGAAAAAACTAAGGTTTTGAAGTCTCATGTGACTTGTCTGGGGTCACAAGACTGTCTTCTCACCTCCAAACCAGTGACATTTCTCTCCACTCTGTCACAGCTGTCTCACTTCTGAACATGTTGCTTGTAAAACTCTTTAAGAATTGACTTGAGTAAGAAGACCGAATGTTTTTTGTCCACAGCAAATGTCACCTTCAACACATGCTATAATTTATACGCTTCTTCCGTTGAGACTGCTTTTGTTCTAAACAAATGCTTTGTCATTTATTTTCTATTGCAGTCCAGAACGATAAGTAAAGTCACTTAACAGGACTTCACTAGGGAAGTCCCCAGGCCCATGGTGGGATGGGGTGGGGTAAAGGTGGGATTCAGTGAGGAAGGTTGGTTTTTTGAGTTACAGGTTTTTGAAGAAGTAAAAGTTTTGTGAACTGGTTCAACCTTGCTCGGGCCCATAGATACGCAGTTGAGAAATATGGTAAGTATATTTGGAGCTCCTCTTTAGGGAATTGCCTTTAGGGTTTGCTTCACATTCTTTTGAATAGATTAGGTGGCATGTCTGCAAGCTAATTTTTTTTTTCCTCATATGGCCTAAGAACAGCGTGTTAATAACATGGACAGGGACTGAATTTTACCTTTGTGATTCCTGTGGGAAATAAACAAAAAAAAACTTGGTAAGAAAATGCATAGAGCAGAATAGAGGTTGTAAGGGGATTGCTTGATATGCTCATACGGTTTTACTGGTATTTAGAAATCACTTATTTGTAACCAAGAGGTATGTGCCGATCACAGAGCATCCAAGTAGATCCCTGAAAGACTGATATTTGGCAACCCATAACTTGTTTCTTGGCTCCAGGGGATCTATGCTTGGCCCTGTGCTGCTTGACATCTTCTAACATCCGTGATTTGGATCACCTATATCAGATTGCTTGCTATCTTAGGGAGGGGGAAGGGGAGTGAGAAAAACTTGCAACTCAAAATCTTACAAAAATGAATGTTAGAAACTATCTTTACTTGTAATTGGAAAAAATAAAATACTATTAAGCGGGAAAAAATTTAAAAATTAGGTAGGAAATCAAAAGATAAAAAAATCAATGATTTGGAAAATGATAGGGATGGCATACCTATCAAATTGGCAGATGGTAAGAAACTATGAGGGATAAGGGAGCATGTTAGATAACAGAAACAGAATCCGAAAGATTATTTACAGGCTGGAATGTTGGGCTAATTTAATAAGATGAAATTGAATAAGGATAAATAGGAAAGTTTTGAGGCAGTTGATCATAATGAACAGAACACTGACTTCAGAGTCAAGTGCTGGGTTCAAGTCCCAGCTCTGACACAGAATTGTTGTGTGACCTTGGAAAAGCCTCTTGAACCTCTTACTGCTCTCGGCAAATCTCTAAGACTGTTTTAGATAACATGGGTAGAGAAAGTCCCACACATTCAAATAGGAGAGGGGGGTTCATTTTCTCTACTCCAGATGTCAATTTTTTTTAGTTAATTTAAGCTCCATTAATGGAAGTGTCCAGCACAAGAGAGGTCAAATGTTCACTTCCTTCTGATCTAGTAAGAGCATGCCATGTAGTAGTTCTAGTTCCTAGCTTTTGGCGGATTTTCTGAGGTCTCTGCCAACTCCTGAGATCCCATAAAATCCAAAAGACTCTTTAGAGACTTTGTTTGAACTTTTTCTTGGTAGCTAATATTTAAAAAAAATAAATGGACATTAATCAACTGAAAAAATCCATGCATACACCTACATATGTAATTTTGGGATTAGAGCATCAGAAAGTTTTAAGGCTCCTGAGTGAGGAAGAACTCTGAATTCTAGAGATCTAATTCAGAGAACCATCATATTAAGGCTGTCTTTTATTTTACCCAAAAGAGATGCCATATGATACTGCTTTGTAAACCTTAAAACACTTCATAAATGCCAATTATTAATATCACTACCTAGAAAAATGGGGGGCATTATTAACCTTACTCCAGTTATCTGAGTTCCTTCATGCTTTGTTCCTTCATGCTTCCACCTCTTCTTGTGAAACAGGAGGAAAGGAAAAGAGAGTGATTACTAAGAGGCAGAATAGTTGGAAAAAAGCTAAGATTTTCAGCTTCACTTTGAAGGAAGGGACTAGACCAGATAACCTGTTAAATGTTCTGAGGTCCCTTCTAGCTGAAATACTGTGATATATGTATTCCTTTTACTTATTCAAATCATAATTCTTACTCCTTTCCTTTAATTACTTCTGTCCATGTCCATGTAATTCTCCATAAAAGATACTCCTAACATGCCAGAGACCTTCGTCTGATTCTTTTAATGATTTTTGGAAAATTAGTGCTGCATCAAGGTGTCCCTCTGGCACGCCCACATCCTGTGTGATTGGACCTCCATTGCTGAGTCATGCCTTTGAGGGTACCTTTTCATCGTTGGTTTGCACCTTGTGTTAAATATGCTATAGCAAGTATCTCTTTCCATTGCCATTTGGGTACTTTGGAATTTTTGGTTCTCCTTGATCTTAACTTTGTAACATAATTTGGTGAATATTGGCTTTGGGATCATTGAAATTGGGTGTTTCCCAAGTAAGCTCTAGTTCGCTTTCCTCCTCCTATTAAATTTGGATCAGAATCGCTTGCCTATGGGCACTATCTTTCCGCAATGGATGTACTGATGGATTACTCAAGGGGTATTTACTCAACTGCATCCAGTTTGGGCACTGTGTCTTTTAATAGCATCATAAATAGACAGATTTCTGACTTTAAAATGGAATTTGCCATTAATGATGGGGAATTTGGTTGTGGTAACTTTATTTTTATTTAACACAATATTACCCTGTCCTACGTGTCTGTGTATTGGCACAACTTTGTATGTAGATATGTGTTCTTCTTTACTTTTGGTCTGTGCAGAAGCAGAAATTATGCATTGAGACTGCTCTTGTAGTTTACTCAAATGAGAAAACAAATATGCAGCTTTGCAACCTTAACGTGCTGTATTAATTCCAGTTATTAATATTATCCTCATTACCTAGAAGAATGGGGGAAGGCAATGTGATTTGTACATATTTGTGAGTATGTGGCAGGTTGTAAAAATATCTAAATTCTTTGTTCTGTTATGTGTGTTTATGCTTCTCTAAAGTAAGTATTTGTTACTAAAGGGCTCTAAGTGGTATGTACTCTGCAGCTGCTGTTGCCTTTAGGTAAATTTTGAAATAGAGAACCTCTGAAGATATGCACAGAGCAGTTAAATGAGTATTAAAGCTTGCTTATTTTACTCTGGACAAACAAGTTAATTTACACATTCGTGTGCCCCACCCTACCCCCAAATACCCACCTGAATGGGGAAGAAAACATGGGAAGTGGAAGTTATTGGGGGCTCCACAGAATCAGAGGTTCAAAGATGAAGGGAACTTAGAGGGCATCTTTTCTGATTCCTTCATTTTATCGATAATGAAACTGAGGCCCTGTGGGGTTAGGGGCTTTGCCCCAAATCCCTCCCAATGTAGTAAATGGCAGAGCCACAGGGCAGACTTAGGTCCTCTGATTCCAAAATTCAGTGCCCTTGCCAGTGAATCATTGAAACTCAGTAGGAGTGATGCTTGGGCTGTTTAGTGCAAACCATTTCTGACTAACAGTTCCTTCTTCAGTTTTCTCTATACATGGTTGTCTTTCCCTTGTTGGAAGACTCCCATTAGTAAGGAACATGCTACTTCCCAAGGAAGTCCATTCTACTTTTGGACATGCATTTTTTAGATATTTACATATTTTCCTCTCAAAGCTAGCTAGAGCAGAGGAACTGGATGAGGATGGTTAAATATGGTGCAAAGCCTTTGCCACTGACTGCTGTGTAGCCTTGGACAAATCACTTCCTCTCTCTTGGCCCCAGTGCTATCCGCGGTAAGATGAGGAGGCTGGACAAAGTACCTCTGCTTCGCAGAGTACAGTGTTCTGAGCTAGGGATGACCAGCCCTTGGGTTCAGGCCTCACCTCTTATGCTTCTAAACTTGTGTGACTGGTGCAAAGATTCCTTCTTGCCTAGAGTCACTAATCATCTCCAAGCCTCAGGGCCTGTGTGGAGCCCATGTCCTTTCCAGTTCTAACTTCCTGTGATTCTGAGGCTTCGGAATGCCTTCACATCTTGTTTATATCATTTAAGGGCCTTTCTTAAGGGGCTCTCTTCAAGCATGGGTGGGAATACAGGAAGAACGTTAGCAGACAGTTGTGGTTTGGGGGGGGTTTACCCTAAGGTAAACATGGCACACCATTTGTTTTTGTTAACCACCTGGTCTTAACCTTGAGAAGACACAAGTCCATTCACTTTGACTGACAGTAGAACATTTGCTGTCCTTGGGAAAAGGCTGTCGGTGGATGGCAGGGTATGTGTAGGTTGACCTAAATATTTCTCTTTCTCTGCTTTTCTCAGTCTGCCGCTTTAGCAGCTGCACAGGGGTGAGGATGGGCCCTGCCAGTTTTCACACAGTTGCTCTTCATTCTGACTTGATTAGTTGTGCCTTTGCCACTACCATTCACCCAGTCTCCTGTGTTCAGAATCTTGGTTATTAGATAAGAGTGTTAAATGCTCTCCACCTCTTATATCCTATATGCTGTAAATCTTATCTACTTCCATGTTGCCTCCCATGTGTCCTCGGTTGTTGCTGCCACCCACCTCAGGCGTTACTGATTACAGTTGGTCTCTGCCTCTGTGTCCTTGCCAGGCTTAGCATCCTCATCTGCCAATATAACTCCTTGGCTCAAAAGTCTTCAGTGATTTCCTAATAATCCATGAGAAAGTTAAAGGATCCAGGATGTTTCAAAGGATCTTCTAGACCTTCTGGTTCAATCCCCTGGCTAGACAGATGAGGATGAGGCCCCTAGAGGCATAGTGACCTGCCCAGAAATGGCAGCTAGCTGGTGCAGTGTCCTGGAGCATGGCTTGGAGTCAGGAAGACCTGAGTTCAAATGTAGCCACTTCCACTTAGTACCTGGGGGACCGTGAACGAGTCTTTTCACTGTTGCTGGCCTCAGCTTCCTCATCTATAAAATAGGGATTTCAACCCCTCCCTCCAAGCAATGTTGTAAGGATCAGGTGAGATAATACTCATCCTTAGCAAAGAACCTGGCCCATAGTAGGTGCTATATGTGTGTTAGTTATGACTGTGACAGTGAGGACAGTGATGGAGATGTGGGGTTAGAGTTCATCTTCTTTATATTTCCCCACAATGCTTCAGGGGCAGCTAGGAGGTGCAGTGGATAGAGCACCAGTGCAGGAGTCAGGAGGACCTGAGTTCAAATCTCACTCCAGACACTTGACACTCACTAGCTGTGTGACCTTGAGCATGTCACTGAACCCAGTTGCCTCATCCTGAGTCATCTCCAGTCATCCTGATGAGTATCTGGTCACTGGACTCAGATGGCTCTGAAAGGCAAGTGAGGCTGGTGACCTGCACAGCCCTCCGTCACTCAAGACAAAGTCAAGTGCAAGTCGTCATTATTTTTCTGATGGCATGTTCTTCTTCGGCAAGGAAGGACAAACACACACACACACACATACACACCTAGACTTCAAGGTCCTTCACATTCTGATAGCACCACACTTGTTTAGACTTCTTTCCTACTGCTTCCCTCCATGTATTCTCTGTGTGCTAGTCAGACTCAAGGCCTTGCTGCACTTCCACCTTCTCTTAGAGAATCTCTCCAGCTTCCAGATTCTTCATACTGTTGTCAGTTCAATTGAACACATATTAAGGACTTACTATTTGAGTGAGGTGTGCTAAGTGCTAGGAATACCAACTTACAATCCAAGTAATTCTTGCCCACAAGAAACTCATCCAGGGAGTTAGAAGGAGAGGAGATAAGCAGCCCAAAGCTCAGCTGATGGAAACTAATTTGAGAGGCCAAAGAGCACTAGTAACTGGAGCAATTGGGGAAGATGGTAGCAATTGGCCTCTGACCAGATGAAGGTTTCATATAAAGGTGAAGGTGGGTCCCAAGGCATTGTAGGTATAGGGGACAATTCGTGCAAGGGCATGGACATAGGAGAGGGGAGGCTTAACCAGGGAACCAGTGGTGAATGTGAGCTCAGAGGGAATTCTATTTTTTTTAGATACGGTTTGGGCTGGCTGACCATTGAGGTTTCTTCCAACTCTGAATTCTCTGACTCTATGCAATTTCTTTCCTGTTCTTTGCCCCTGTTGGTAGGCCTGATGAAAATAATTTGAGGGGACAGCAGCTCAGTGGTACAGTGGATATAACACTACCCCTGAGGTCAGGAGGACCCAAGTTTAAATCCAGCTTCTAGCTAGCTGTGTGACCTTGAGCAAGTCACTTGACCACATTGCCTTCAAAATGAAAAAAAAAAGAAAATAATTTAAAATAAAAATTAGCATATTTACAAAAATATAAGCTTTGGCATGAAGTAGACATTATGGGTATGTTTTTAATAAAAAAGACTATTTTTAATAAAAACTAGAGGAGTTAAAATTCTCATGAATTTGTTTGTATTGACTTGTTAAATTCACTTTATTAAAATCATAGGTCAAATGCAGTTTTAACTGCCATGATAGGGTTTCACTTCCTAGGAGTATTGCATTTTAGAGGATAGAGAGCACAAGATTCAGTCAGAAGATCTATATTTAAGCCATGTGACTAAGTCACTACACCTCCCTAAGTTTCTTCACTTAGAACTGGGAGGTAATTACCTTTGCACTACCTACCACAGAGGGCTGCTGTGGAGAAAAAGTGCCTTCAGAACTGTTACTGCCTCTGGAACACTTGAAGATCCGTCAGTGAAAGCATTGTCCTTTCCAGTCCAGTGACACTGGCCTCCCTGCCTTTCCTCAAACAAGACACCCATCTCTTGGCTGTTCTCCATTCCTTCAATGCTCTCCTCCCTCATCTCTGCCTCCTGGTTTCCTTCGAGTTCCAGTTAAAATCCACAGGAAGCCTTTCCCAGTTCCTCTTAATTCTAATGCTTTCCCTCTGTTGATTATTTCCTATTTATCCTATATATAGCTTGTTTGTATGTAGTTGTTTGTATGCATCACTGTTAGATTGTGAGCTCCTTTAGAGCAGAGACAATCTTTTGTCCTTGTTTGTATCTCCAGCACTTGGGACAATGCCTGGCACACAGTGGGTACTTAATAAATGCTGGTTGACTAATTGACTGATTGACATTGAGATTCAAAGGGGAAATAAATCATCGACTTTGGACTTGGAAGGCCTGAGTTTTCATTTGGATTTGGGTAATTCAACTCTCTGGGCCCCAGGTTTGTTTATGCTGTTGTTTTAATTAGTTGAATCAGGATGTTGGACTAAGTGAAGTTCTCTGTAGAGTGTAACATACGCTCTTAGAAGACCTTGGTTTGGTTGGTATTGGTTGTCCTTCTCTGACAAAAGGCACAATCGCTCCTTGTGGCTGAAAGAATGCATAGCTTGGGGGTCAACTTTCTGATGCTGGGTAACAAACGATTCCTTACATTTAAATGATATTAAAAAGAAAACTGAATAAATAATTTTGCAGTTGTAGTTATTTGGATGTCCTTATTGGCACTGAGCTTCCAGCCTGCCTTGATCTTGAATATTTCTTAAATAGCTAACTGCTATTATCTTTTCCCTAGAAAATCAATTTGTCTTCCTAAATTTCCTCTACTTCTGACGTGTAGTTTCCACTTTACAAACATGCGCACACACACACACACACACACACACACACACACACACACGCACGCACACCCACACACCCCAAACAACTCAGTGCTATTCCTCCTTCCGAATACTGAACTGCAGAGGACTTGACTTGTCTTGTCTTAGGGAAGTATCCCTGTGACAAATGGGAAGGAGTGCTGTGATAGGTTAAATGCAGGTGTGTGCAGTCAGATCTAGGTTTAAGACCTGACTGCCTCTTTCTAGCTGTGTGATGTTAGGAAAGCCATTTCTGTGACCTTCCCTGCTCCTTTTTGACTTGGAGATATCACCTCCCATAGTTTTAGTTTTCATCTTTCTTGCAGACATTCTCAGATCTATTTGTCCAGCCTTGACTTCTCCCCTACCTACAATTTACCTTGTCCATCTGCCTGTTAGATATCTCAAACTGGTTGTCCCGTAGATATCTTAAGTTCAAAATGTCCAAAAGAGAATTCATTATCTTACCCCCCCTTGCCCTGTTACTGTCAAGGCTATCACCATCCTCCCAGTCATGTTGACTTGTAAGCTAGGAGCCATCCTTGACTCTCACTTGTTCTCCATATTCAATCAGTTCTGTCAGTTATGCCTTTGTGTCATTTTTCTTTCCTCTTCCACTGCCACCACTCTGGTGGTGCCCCTCATCCCCTCATGCTTAGACTATTGCAGTAACTTGCTAATTCATCTCCCTTGCCTAGAGTCTCTCTCACTGCAGTCTGTTCTCCACTCAGCTATCAAATTGATCTTCCTAAAGCATATAATCTGATCCTGACAAAAAATTCAAGTGGTTTGCTATTGCCCGTAGGATAAAATATAAACCTTTTTGTTTGGCATTCAGTTCCCTTCACAACCTAGCTCTCCCTTCTACATTTCCAGTTTTCTTACTCCTTAACTCCCCTACCCCCACTCCACCCCCACACTTGGGACACTCTCTGGTCCAGTAACACTGGCCTCCAGCAAGGTACTCTGTTTCCCAACTCTAACATTTTCCCTGGCTGTCTTCCCCATGCCTGCAACTCTCTCCCTCTTCATTTCCCTAGCTCCCTGCAAATCTCAGCTCAGGTCCTGCATTCTGCAAAGGATCCTGTCCTAGTCCCCCTCAGTTTTAGTGCCTTCCCTCTGGGGTTTCCCCCAGTTTGTCCTGTACATTTCTTGTGGGTACAGTTTTTTACGTATTGTTGCCTGCATTAAACTGCAGGGTAGAAACTTTTTGGGGTGTGTGTTTGACCTCCAGTACAACACCTTGTACACAGTAGGCATCTCTAAATGTAAGTCTATTGGCTTTTGCTTTAGTTCGTTGCATCTGTAAAATGAGAAAGCTGGGCTACATGGGGAATTTTTAGCTTTTTTCTTTTTTGACTAACTGATCACCTCAGAGGGTTTTTTCCTGGTGTGACATGTTCTAGTCTGTGTCTTCAAGTCACCTACCCAATCAGGAAGCCTGAGTTCCATTTTTGGTTTCACTGTTTACCTCTTTTGTTCTGAAAGAATTAAGTACCTATTTATTATGTCCTGGGCACTGTTTGAGTGCTACAAAGCAGTAGATTGAAAGGGCCTATTCTTGGTTCCAAGATCTTTTCCAGCTTCCTATGGTTCTATGCATCTGCTTTCCAAAAGTAGAAGCAAGATAGTTTAGAATTGTCCAGGCAAGTCTCTAATTCACCATCTTACCCCCAGCTTATTATGATTAGCCCGTGTTGCTGGTCTCCTGATCCTGGTTGAAGTCCAGAGAGGTTTCTATTTTTGTATCTCCCTTACTGTTTTCTCTGTACCTGTTTAAATTGATTACACATAAGGGGATGAAAAAGTTAGCTTTGCTGGATGGAAATTTTCTTCTTTGTTTAAGTTCTAAATTCAGACACCCACTTTGGGAAATGGTATAACTTCTCTCCTTTAAAATATTAGGCTTTTTAGTGGTACATGTTGTAAAGAGAGAGAGCACTGTACTGGGGGGTCAGAAGCCCTGAGTTCTTTCACAGTTCTCCCTCTTATTAGCTGTGTCGTGACTTTAGGCAGCTCACTGAGCCCCTCTAACAGTCAGTTTCTTCAGCTGTAAAATGGGCATAGTCATGCTTATTTTACCTGCTTTACAGTATAGTTTCGACAAAAGTGCCTTTAAACTGAACTGTATTTGAGAAGTGTGGGTTGTCATAGAATGATATAGAATGAAGATGATCATTTCTGGCTTACCAGGGTCTGGGTTCCGTGAACTGTTTGGAATTTGGGTTCCATGAAGACATCTGGGCTTTGTCTTCATTTGTGACCACCTGGCTGAGCCAGACTTGTGTTGTCAGGGAAGTAACCTGGGACCGCTGAGCACAGTTTCCTCAGTCAGTCAATCAACAAGCATTTATTAAGAACCTCCTACTGTATGCCAGGCACACTGTGTGCTAGCTCTGGGAATCCAAGTAGAAAGAATGAAACAACCCCCACTCCCAAGGAACTCACATTGTAATGGGAGAGTCAGCAAGTGCATCTGCAACCTAACGTGAATCTGTTCATGTTCACGGGTATGTGTGTGTGCACAGGAAGGAGGGCACTAGGAAGGAGAGTCTGGAAGGGTCTCCTGTAGAAGGTGATACTGGAGCTGGGCTGTTGTTTTTCTGTCTGTTACCACTTGTTGTCACTTTTTAAAAAAATTCTTTATTGTTCCTTATCCATCCCCTAGTGCTGCTCCTTCTGAAGGGGCATCTTTCTGTTCTTCTTTTCCTCCAGTAGGCTGACAACACAGGTGAGCATCCGGCCCTGAGAACCACTCTATGTGTGTGCCTGAAGTCAGCCCAGCCACTTGGCAACCCCTGCATCCACTCCCCCTCTTGTGCTTTCATTTCTCCTTGGGAGAGGGTTGCAGAAGATCCGTACCACCAGAAAAGCTTGAGCTATGTCTTAGAGGAAAAGAGGGGTTTCTAGATGGAGACAGGGACAGAGTGAATTCCAGACACATGGGATAGCTGGGGCTAAGGGCCAGAGAAGGGAGATGGAGTGTGTGAAGAACAAAATTAAGCCCCATTGGGCCAGATCCTAATCTGTGGGAGGGGATGCAATGTCCTTCAGGGCTGAAAAGATAAGTTGAGGCCAGGTTGTGCAGAGCTTTGAAAGCTTAACAGAATGTGAAGCCACCAAGCCTCCAAGGAATTTGCTACTGTGGCTTCACTGGCATCATGTGCTCATCTCTTCCTAGTTAATCAGATCTGACTAATCTGTTGGGAGATATGAATGTTCCTGAAGACTCTCATCAGACAGAATTGATAGCATTCGCTGGCCCTCTCTCTTCCTCTTGCCCAGCTCTTCTGCCTCTTTCAGATGCTTATGGGATGAGGTCTCTGAATCTTTCCTACTGAGAAAGTGAGCAGAGGGAAATCTATCTGTAACATGCAGGATCACTAAATAAAAAATTGGCTTGAAGTTGCACAGGGCAGTACATGTGGTAGCAGAGTGTTTGCTTCAGGTGTTTATTCTGCTGCATGTTTAGTCATGTGATCTCAGGCAGATTGTTTCCAGTTTTTGAAGTGGGGTGGGGTGCGGTGGGAGGGTATATTGTTAATGCGTAGTCCTGGCATAAAACAGTCTGAGGATCATAAATTTAGGTCCCAGCAATCTGGAAGAAGCCAGTTCAGCACCTGCTTCTGACATATCCTGGCTCTTTAACCATGGATGAGTCACTTACGTTCTCTGGACCTCAAGCAACTCTGACTATAAGTTATTGAGCTACTGATCTACATTTGTGAAGGGGAGTTTCTTATACCGATGACAACATCTCTAGACCAAAAAAAAAAGAAAAAAGAAAAATCTGGGATGGCAAGGGGACAAGAGCAGATCAGACCAACTGGACATGTTCATTGGGCTCCTTTATTAAGGCTTATAACTTGACACAGCTTTCCCCAACCCCTACCCCCATCAATCATTTTTTTTTAAATAGAGCTCATTCAGTTCTGAAGGGCTAATGATGAAAAATGCTATCCACTTCCAGAGAAAGAATTGATGGAGTCTGAAAGCAGATGGAAGCAGACTATTTTTTGACCTTCTTTATTATTCTTGGGGTTTGGGGGATTTTTTTGTCTGTGTTTTCCTTTGCTATGTAGCTAATGTATGGAAAATGTTTTACCCAACTTTGCGTGTATTGTCCATATCAAATTACTTGCCTTCGTGGACAGTGAAAGGGAGGGAATTTGGAACCAAAATTTTAAAAATGAATGTTAAAAGTTTTTTATGTCTAATTGAGAAAAATGAAATAAAAATTTATTGGGGGAAATTATCTAAAAAGATGAAAATAGAGCTCATTTAACCATTGAAAATTGCATTATATAATCTGAATGACCAAGAGAAAGCATAATACAAGCTTTGGAATTAGAAAAGCAGAGTTTGAACCTAAGATTTGCTATTTGACTTTACTTTTCTGGGCCTCTTTAAAGATCAAGTGTCAAGCTCCCTGACTGGATTTGGCAGCCCACAGAACTTCCCAATATGTCCTGAACTAGATTAAAATGTAATGGAGAAGTGTTTAACAGAATAAATAAAATACAGTGCAATATAAATAATATTAATTTGTGGTTTTCTAAATCATTGTCTCCTTGTCACCCCATCTCCCAAGAATTTTGATATCACTACATCAGATGACTTCTAAGGGTCTTTCCCAGTTTAAATCATATAGGAGCTTATGATCCTAAGCATTGCATGAAATAGGTCAGAAATGATTCTTCTCATCTACCCTGCAGTTGTGAACTGCATTGTAGACATACTCTTAGGGTCTGCCTTGCTTAACTTAACTGGGGTGGCAGTGCCTATCAGTCCAAATAGTAATTGCATTTAAGGCCTGTTAGTCATTAGAGAGGCATAATTCTCTGTTCTCTATTTTTATTTTATTTTTTTGCTTTACTTTTGCCTGTCAGTACTAGAACCTAGTTGGGAAATGTGAAAAGCCAAGTGAATCCCTACTAACTATTTGTGTCCCTGAATTTATGCAAGGCTATAGTGGTCTCTGGTCCACTAAGGGAGTAGAGTTGCCTTTCTGGACTTGGCTCTAGTACCAAATCTAAGGTGCATTTGAAACTCCTCTGTAAGGAGAGGGCTAAGCTTCCATCAGGCAAAAGCTGCTTGCAAAGCTTTGTTACTACTTAGGCAACAGTGACTTGGAGTTCTTGTGTGATGGTAGCACACAACTGTTTTTAGTAGCTGGACCTGAACCTCCTGATGACCTGAGCACCATAGGGCTCCTGCACTTCCAACCACCAAATCCTGAATGCGTGAGCGACTTTGTGAGCACCCCAAATGTGATTTCCTCGTGGTCTTCTGTCTATAGGTATAATAGAATGGGCTTGTAAATGTGATATAAAACAAGTTCTCAACCTTTTTTTGTGTCATGGAGCCCTTTGGCCATCTGGTGGAGCCCATGAGTACCTCAATAATGTTTTTAAATGTGTAAAATAAAATAACACTGGATTTCAAGGGAAACCAATTATAATGAAATATAGTTACCAAAATATTAAAAAACAGAACTCAAGTTGATGGACTCCCAAGTTAAGAACCTCTACTCTAAAACTCCATTAAGAAGTTTTCATTCAACATGTGTTTGTATACCTCAACTGATGATGAATTTATTGCCTTAGGTTGCCTACTGTTGGGCATATAGTAGGTATTTAATAAACACTTGTTAAAAAAATTGATTTTGGACAGATTTATTTTAGAATTCTCATATTTAAGTGAAGTAAACCTCACTGCTTCCATTGATGTTTGTTTTGTTCTGTGAGGTCAAAAGCAAATAAGCATAATCTTTCTTCCTTATGAAAATCCTTATGCTATTTGAGGAAAGCAACCATTTCACTCCCATCTTACCTTTGGTGGCTGTACCACCCTTAATTCCTTCAGTTTAGTCTTTTTTAAAAAATTGATTTATTTATTTTTAATTTTCAACAATCATTTCTACAAGATTTTGAGTTTCAAATTTTCTCCCCATCTCTCCCCCTCCCCCCACCTCAAGACACCATGCATTCTGATTACCCCTTCCCCTAATCTGCCCTCCCTTCTATCACACTCCCTCCCTTGCCTTACCCCATCTCCTCTATTTTTTTGTAGGGCAACATAGATTTCTATACGCCATTACCTGTATTTCTTATTTCCCAATTGTATGCAAAAACCATTCTCTACATTTGTTCCTAAAACTTTGTGTTCCAGCTTCTCTCCTTTCCTCCCTCCTCACCCATCCCCACTGAGAATGTAAGCAATTAAGTATAAGTTATACATGTGTAGTTATGCAAAACACTTCCATAACAGTCATGTTGTGAAAGACTAACTATATTTCCCCTCCACCCTATCCTGTCCCCCATTTATTCTATTCTCTCTTTTGACCTTGTCCCTCCCCTAAAGTGTTTACTTCTAATTACTCCCTCCTCCCATTTGCCCTCCCTTCTATGATCCCCCCATACCTCACTTAGCTCCTTCACTCCTATTTTCTTATAGTGTAAGATGGATTTTATACCAAATTGAGTGTGCATGTTATTCCCTCCTTAAGCCAAATGTGATGAGAGTAAACTTCACCTTTTCTCATTGAAAAAATGGGAAAAAGCTTTTTCTTTCCTCTTTTATGGGAAATAATTTGCCCCATTCCATTTCTCCCTTTCTCCTCCCAATATATTCCTCTCTCACCTCTTACTTTTATTTTTTTAGGTATTATCCCTTCCTATTCAACTCACTATGTGCCCTCTGTCTATATGTATATAATTCCTCTGACTACCCAAATACTGAGAAAAGTGTCAAGAGTTACAAATATTATCTTTCCATACAGGAATGTAAACAGTTCAGTTTTAGTAAGTCCCTTATGATTTCTCTTTCCTGTTTACCCTTTTATGTTTCTCTTGATTTTTGTGTTTGAAAGTCATATTTTCTATTCAGTTCTGATCTTTTCATTAAGAATGCTTGAAAGTCCTCCATTTCATTGAATAACCATTTTTTCCCCTGAAGTATTATACTCAGTTTTGCTGGGTAGGTGATTCTTGATTTTAATCCTAATTCCTTTGACTTCTGGAATATCATATTCCAAGCCCTTCAATCCCTTAATGTAGAAGCTGCTAGATCTTGTGTTATCCTGATTGTATTTCCACAATACTCAAATTGTTTCTTTCTAGCTGCTTGCAGTATTTTCTCTTTGACCATCGAACTCTGAAATCTGGCTATGATATTCTTAGGATTTTTCTTTTGGATCTCTTTCAGGAGGTATTTGGTGGATTCTTTCAATATTTATTTTACCCTCTGATTCTAGAATATCAGGGCAGTTTTCCTTGAAAATTTCATGAAAGATGATGTTTAGACTCTTTTTTTGGTCATGGCTTTCAGGTAGTTCCATAATTTTTAAATTGTCTCTCCTGGATCTATTTTCCAGGTCAGTTGTTTTTCCTATGAGATATTTCACATTGTCTTCAATTTTTTCATTCTTTTGGGGTTTTGTTTTGTGATTTCTTGGTTTCTCATAAAGTTATTAGCTTCCATCTGCTGCATTCTAACTTTTAAAGATGTAGTTTCTTCAGTGAGCTTTTGAACCTCCTTTTCCATTTGACCAGTTCTATTTTTTAAAGCATTTTTCGCCTCATTGGCTTTTTGCACCTCTTTTGTCATTTGAGTTAATCTGTTTTTAAAGGTTTTATTTTCTTTAGCAGTTTTTGAGGTCTCCTTTAACAAGCTATTGACTTGCTTTTCATGATTTGCTTATATGGCCTCTCATTTCTCTTTCCAATTTTTCCTCCACCTCTCTTACTTGATTTTCAGAATCTTTTTTGAGCTCTTTCATGGCCTGAGACCATTGCAAATTTATTTTGGAGGTTTTGGATGAAGAAATCTTGACTTTGATGTCTTTCTCTGATGGTATGCATTGTTCTTCCTCATCTGAAAGGATGGAGGAAAATGTTCACCAAGAAAGTAACCTTCTATAGTCTTATTTTTTTCCTCTTCTTTGGGCATTTTCTCACCCGGTTACTTGACTTTTGAGTCCTTTGTCAAGTGGAGGGTATACCCTAGGGACCTGTAAATTTCAGTTCCTCCAAGGTGGCACAATCATGGGAGAGGAGTTTACTTCTCTCCTGGCCTGCGCTCTGATCTGGGAGCAACACAAGCTTTTGTGCCCAGGATCTGCAAGTAGGGTTCCCTCTCCAAAACTGCCTCCAGCCTCACCACTTCAGTGTTCCTCCTTACCCCAGGGCCACCACTCAGGGCTGAGATTCTGATGAGATTCAGATCAGCTACTTGATTCAATCCCCCAGGGTCTTTAGGCCTGGGGCTCCAATTATGGACTAAATTATGTAGGCCTGGGGCCAGAGCTAGGGAATGACCCTGCTCCCTTTTCCCCCAGGTGAAAGAGCCTTCTCACTGACCCTTGAAGCTGTCTGTGATGTTTGTGGGTTGAGAAATCTGGGAATAGCAGCTGCTGCCCGGGATTCCACCCCGAGGCCTGCTCCAGTCCTGTCCCTGTGGCCAAGACTGGAATGCACTTCACTCTGAACCTGGTGTGATAGACCTTTCCTGTAGACCTTCCAGACTGCCTTGGGCTGGAAATCTCTTTCACTCTGTTGTTTTGTGGCTTCTGCTGCTCTTGAGTTTGTTTAGAGTCATTTTTACAGGTATTTTATGGACTTTGGGGGGAGAGCTACAGCAGGTCTGTTCTTCTACTCTGACTTCTTGGCTCTGCCCCAACTTTGTCCTAACTTTAGATTTTAGGTAATAACGAAACTTTTCATAGCTCTGAGGCATTTCAGAGCCCCAAGAATAAACAACAGACCGTACTTCATTTGTGTTCTGAGAATCAAAAAATGTCTGATTTCAACATTTCTGTTTATAGACATTTAAATACATTTATATACATTATATACATTTCCATAAGTAGGTACATCAAAGAGCCCAGGTTTTATTGGTGTTTCTCCACTTCTACCAATGTAAATCCCATCTTCTAGGTTCTTCCTGAGTTGCTGTGGCTAGTGGCTCAACTTCTGGTGATAAACTCCCCTTTGCTCCACTTAGCTGGTCATTAGTTAGCACAGTCCAACCATGAGCCTCTGTGTAAACCTTCTGAACCTAATGTAGAGTTACCGAGAATTTGGGCTCCTCTAGTAGTTCGTGGAACCAAGGGTTCTCTGCATAGCATGGGCATTATAGAACATTAGTAGAAGGAATTAAAAACAAGCCATGATATCATATAGTGTAAACAAGCCATTCTTAAAGAAATTACTGACACATTCAAACAAGATAGACCAAGGATACACGTGGGTATGTAGGTAAGTGATATAAAGACTGCAGATACATTTGTTATCAAAAGAGATACCATGGCAGAGGGAAATGAGACCTTGAGTCTGGAAGATCTGAGTTCAAATGTGGCCTCAGACATTTACTAGCTATGTGACACCAGGCAAGTCATCACTTAACCTTTCTCTGCCTCACTTAGCTCATTTATCAAATGGGGATAATGATAGCACTTATCTCGTAAGGTTGTTGTGAGGATGCAATTAGAAATTGGTAAAACGCTTAGCACAGTACCTAGTATATAGGAGGCACTTAGTAAATACCTGTTCCCTTTTCTTCCCCTTTCTCCAGAGAAGATTTTGACCTGCAGTGATAGAAGGCATTTCTTCATCCAGGAGGTTCCTTATATTAGCCAAGTCCCCTATCCTGTGCTTGTCCCTTATTCCTATGAGTGTGGATATGTTTCTGGGAGCTTCTGTAATCAGGTTGGGCTCCAAGTGTGAAGTTGAAATTCTTTTCTAAGGAGTAAAATTTTTTCTGAAGATAGATGTTGGTTTCTGGGAGTTTGAAAGAACAACTACTATATCCTTCTTATCCCTATTTCCTTGAAGTGCTAATTAAAAGAGACTCTGAGCTTAAGTTCTTTGAACCTTTTCCTGGATTTCCTTTTGTCCTGGCCTTAGATACCAAACAGGTTTATATTTATCTTTTATATTTTATGTGGCAGAACGACATAATATGTAGAGACAACCACTGTCACATTTTGTCTGTATAGCCCTGGGAAAGTCATTTAACTTCCCAGTGACCCCTCTCTGAAACTACAAATGGTAGAAGGGCTGCCAGTCCACATGGAGAGACAGTCTCCTCACTAGAAGTTCCTGATGCCAATGAAAGCATCAGCACCAGAAATAATGTTTGTAATTAGTAAATGGGTAGAAGGGACCTTAGAAAATAGCCTGTCAGAGTTGAATGGAACCTTGGAGCACATTCAGTCCAATCTTTTCATTTTACAAATGAGTCCCAGGAATGGGACAAGGAAAGAGACTTACTACAAATGAGACAAGGAAAGAGACTTACTAAAGTTGTTGTATTTAAAGCTACTAAAGAAAATATATCAACTTAAGCTATTCAGCATGGATGTATTACTGTTTGCTCAGTAATTTGGCCTTTTTTTTCTTAGTGCCAGTCAGAAGCTTTTTATAAATTACGTGGCCTCTTCAAGGTTCTGATTTGAAGTTTACTTTTGGTTTAAATGGAATCACTCTGTAAAACAGAGACTAGCAGTGTTTAAACTAAGAAAGCGATTTCCTCTTCTGTTTTCTGAAGGCTTACTAGTTTGAGACAAGTTATTAGACTACCCCACCCATGAACTTCAGGTTAAGCTAGAATTTTGTGGGTGGAATGATGTAGGTATGGCAACTGCCCTTCATCAGAGCATGAGCAAGGCGGGAATGGTAAGGGTTGAAGAAGAGGAAGACCTCTAGAGGTTTAGCCTTTGGCTAGGGGTGCATCGCTGAAGGGCCTCTAAAATAGAACTCAAGCTATGCACTCAAGTATAAGGCCAGTGAAGACAGTCCTTCAGAACAAGGTCTTGACACAGCAAGTATTTGTCCTGGCCACCTTCTCACTAGAGAACTTCTGGAGCCAAAGTCTTGCCAGGGAAGTAATTGGTTCTTTCACCTGGAGGCTTGTGATCAAGTCGCTACCTGAGTCTTGGGCAGTGGACTTGTCAGCTGCCTGCCTCTGCTAGGATAATATACCGTTTTGATGTTCTGAGGGTATTTTCCCTTTCAGAAGATTCCAAATTTCCTGTTAAAATCCTTCTAAGCCACAGAAGACACAGTACAGTCAACAGTTCCTCTCCCCCGGAAAGCAGCCGTATTTTGCCCTAATGCAGCCTGTTTGTTTTCATGTGAAGATGCTAATTGCATTGCAGCAAATGACAGAAATAGTACAGTATGTGGCAGTGTCATTCAGCCCATCTCGGAAGCCCAGGATTTGGCGTGGCACTTTAATTGACCTTTGGAAGAGGGCAGGTGATGATGGATGGATGTTGCCCCACACAGAATTAGTTTATCAACCCAAAGCAGCCTCATGCAGACTTCCTTTTTGGAATGTTTTAGGTTATAGTACTAACAGTGTTCCTCTCTGTACAGTTTTTCGCTTTCCTCACAATAACCTTGGGAAGTAAATTATGTATTGTTATTCCCATTCTCAAATGAGGAAACTGAGCCTTCAGGTGCCTAAGAGATTTGCCCAGGGGATATACACAGAGGCCTTGCTTGTGTACCCCTGGCTACCTCCCCATTGTTTGCCCTAATAGTGAAGCTTTCTGAGCATTTGACAGTTGTCAAAACCAAACAGGGACATTACATACCAGAGATATACAGTGGGTTATTCCTAGTAATAAAATGTATGCAAAATCATTGGTGACTAGCATATAGTTCTTAACTTTTCAAATTACTTTGACAACTAATATTCTCCAATAGACGCAATGTGGTATGGAGGAAGGAGCAGTGACTTGGACTCAACCCAGCCTCTGGTGCTTACACCTTTGTGACCTTAAGCACAAGTTTCCCGGAGCCTCAGTTTCCTCATCTGTAGAGTGAGGAATTTTAACTCAGTGGCCTGTGTCCCAAAAAACTACGGTCCTAACTCCCTGTTAAGCCAGTCCTGTAAAGTCAGTCGAAAAGCCAGTTGTGGATGGTCAGTTCATTTCAACAGAAATCTGTGAGGTGCCTCGTGTGTAAGGAAAGGGTTTTCTGCTTGGCACTGGAAATGCAGACACTGAAAAAGTGAGAAGCAGTATCTACCCTCAAGAGCATTATTTCTACTGGGACACAAGTTAGAAGATGTAAGTCAATCCAAATGGTTTGAGGGACAGAAAGCTAACAGTTTAAGAGGATCACGAAAGGCATCCAGTAGGAAGGGATTCCTAAGCCAAGCCAAGTGTAGGCTTCTGATGCTAATGCTGTTAGCTGGTATTTATATAGAGACTTAAAGTTTGCAAAGCCCTGTATAGATATCTCATTTTATTCTCGCAAAGACCGTGCTATTGTTACCCCCACTTTACAGATGAGGACACTGTAGCAGAGGGTAGGTGACTTGCCCAGGGTCACACAGCTAATAAGTCTTTGAGGCCACATTTGAACTCAGGCCTTCCTGACTCTTACGTCTAGAGTTCTATTCTACTACACCACGTAGCTGCCAATAAAGTGCAAAGGTGAAGCCAAGAGTGCATTCCAGTGGTAGATATTCCCTAGCCACTCATATTTGGCTCTAACATATTTTACATTTGACTCATGCATACACACGGACATTCACCGGCTTTGTGCCTACATCTTTCCCGGCTAGGTCCTGTTGATTCAGCTGGGGACCCAGATGGACAGCAGAGGACATAGGATTGTAAATTCAGTGCCAGGTTGTGGGAAAAGTGGGGGATGAGTGGTATAATTATCCTTATGTATTATGTTTTATTATATTTATATATAATATATTGTATATACTATAATTATCTACCTTCCCTGTGCAGACCAAATGTAGACTATTGTGTCCATTTCTCAGCCCCACACTTTAGAAGGGACTTTGATAAGATACAGTGCCTCCAGGAGAATATGAATGGGATGTTGCAGTATTCAGAAACATATTGGAGTTGAAGGAACTGGGAATTTGGGAAGAACATTGTTTTGGAGTCATAAGACCTGGGTTCAAAACCTAACTTTAGTGCTTACTGCTGGTATGATTCTCATGTAGTCATGTAACTTTTCTGGGCCTCAGTTTGCTTGTCTTTAAAATTGGAGCATTGACCTAACTGACCTTGAAGAGCTCTTCCAGCACTGCAGTTATTTAAGGGAGACATATCATGCAACATTTTGAAGGGTTGGCAAGTAGAAGTAGTTTTTTCTGTTTGGTTCCAGAGGACAAAACTCCAATGGGTGGAAATTACAGAGACACAGATTTTTACTTGAGGGAAGGAAAAATTTTTTAGTTATATCCATCCAAAATTAGAATAATGTCAAGGATCAGAGACTTGTATACCTGGAAAGGAACTTGAAGGTCATCTGGTCATAGATTTAATACTGGAAGGTTACTAAGAAATCATGTTACTGATAAGAAACTGAAGCCCAGAGAGCAGCAATGAGTATCCAAGGTCACAGGCATTGATCAAACTTGACTTCTGATTCTAAATGCAGCTCTGCGTTTCTTCTACTGCGCTGTTTCCCTTAGTCTCACTCTCATTTCACACATGAGCAAACAGGCCTACAGAACCAAAATGACCTGGTCATGGCCACACACAGGTTACTAGTGGCAGAGCCAGGTCAAGAGGCCAGTGCCTCCGATTCTTGAGGCATTGCTATTTTCACGGTACAGTACCCTGCCCCATCACCCTGTAGTGAATGAGTTCCTTAACACCAGAGGTATTCAGTTAGAAACAGTAGGACTATTTCATCCTGTCCTCATCATCTTAGTGTAGTAGAAGAGATTTAAGCTTCTGACCACCAAGGTCCCTTTCTTTTAACTTGTGTGTTCCCAATGCAGATTTCAACCTCTCTGTGCTTTAGAAGCAGATTGTTTAGTGAATTGCTATAACTAAAATAAATTTATCTCTTGGTTGTTGACATGCTGTTGGTACCCCTTTTTGCCCTTAGAGGTGTCATCCTTCATTGCTGAAGAAGACCATGCCATCAGAGAAATGATGACATGACTTGCACTTGACTTTGTTTTGAGTGAGGGAGGACTAGCCCTTAGGTAGCGTGGTACTTAAAAGGTCAGTTTCTCAAAGGCTCTTATTCATTTCCTTTTTACATTGGTATAAAATCTGTCTGAATTTGTGTTTCTGGCCATTTAAGAATCCAGGATCACTTCCACCCTATGATAAGGAGTAGGACTTTATTAGAGGATTTGAATAGTGGATGATTCCATTGTAGGTAACTTTTCAGTTTTCTTGCTTGGACTCTTAAGTACTGTGTATTTTATTGTGCTTTGTAGGCACTCATCTTTTTACAGTTTCCTTTTGTGAATCATGAGTCAGGGAGACTACAGCATAAATATTGTTTCACACTTGAACGGAAATGACTTATTTTCTTCTCCAGATGATTATCTTACCTACAGATAACTTTAAAAATCTCAGCCATCTGGATGATGCAGCATTTTAAATTTAAATTGGATTCATTTAACAAAAATGTAAACTTTTATGTTTGGAGAGCTTAGTGTAGAAGAGTGCAAGACTTGGAATCAAAAGAACTGGGTTCAGATCCTGGCTTTGTCTCTAACTTGATGGCCCCGGGCAAGGCCTGAAACTCTACAAACTCCACACTTCATGGTCTTCTAGCTTTTGCTTAAAGCGTCTTTTTTTGGAAGGGATTTTACTACGTCATGAGGCAGACCAACCTTCTGGAACTCCCCCATAATCTACTCTGTGAAATAGAGATATTAATCCCAGCTTTGCTTTCTTTTCAAGACTGTTGGGAAGAAACCACTTCCTAAAATCTCTGGGTGCTGTGTAAGTGCCCCCTATTGGTATTCCTGAATAGAGAGAGATACTCACCAAAGTCAGCCAGTAGGTAGGTAGAATGAAAGAAAAATAAGCATCTCAGTGATGGGAGACGGTGGTGCCAAGTGGAGTTAAGGAAAGGCTTTTATTTATTTTAATTTTTATCGTCACCTGAATTTCTGAATATGTCCATTTCCGTTTTCCTTTTAACAAAAATTTTAAAAGGAAAGGAACGAAAAGCAATTTAGCAAAACTACCCAACACCCATCAATGAGTATGAAAGTGTATGCTGTATTACACATACACATAGCCCTCCAACGAGGGAGGGAGGTCCATTTTTTTCGGTGCTTTTGAGGGCCGGGCTTTCATCATTATAATTTCAGAGCATTTAGCTTAATTCAGTTTTACTATTGTTCTAGAAAAAGTTTCTTTTAAAAGGCAAATTTTGAGCAAAGATTTGAGAAGGAGAGAAATGATTTGGCCAAGAAAGAGAAGAGAATATTCTTAATAAAAGACTAGTGAACTTGAAGCCTTGGAAGCCAAAATGGACAAATCTCAGGGCCCTGGAGTAAGAGTCTGAATTTGAGCTGCACTGTTTGGAGCTGCTGCAGAATTCTCACAAAGCTCGTGACATTTCCAGGTATGCTGTCACACCTGGCTTCACTTTGAAGCAGAGCTGTTAAGCTCAAATGGAAATGGGTGCCACATAAGGCCTGTGGAGCCCATGTTTGAAACCTCTCTCCTAAAGCTTATCTAATTAACATCCTGTTTATTTGTATTATTGTAAGTCTTAGTTCTGTAACATAAAACACCCTTATTTTCTGTTACCAAATTTCATTTGTGTTTAATCTTAAAGTTCATTAGCAAGCTTCCTTAATCCTCAAGCCCCCTTGTATTGGTGTGTAAAACTTAAGCAGGAAACTCTGGAACTGCAAATTTCATAGATGGAGAAAATATGTTATATATAAGTATGTTGATGAAGCCTGTGGGGAACTAAGTTTATTTTAGCAAAATTGTCCTGGGCCCAGATTGAGCCAGGGAGAATCCATGTTCTTCAGAACTGTATTGGTAGTGATAGCAGAAGAGATGGAGATGGAGATGATGTGGTGTAGGCTTCTTCTGATACGGAGGATCAAGGTCAAACTGCAAGACAGTGAGGCTGGACTCCTGGAAGGCTCGCATAGGGCCCAGTGAGTCACATGCCTGGATGTGCCCTTTCTATTGCTAGCCAAAGGTTCACCATCCTAAGGGAAGTAGGAATGCCTCCCCTAAGAACCCAGAGAGCTGATGAAACTCAAGTTAGATGAGGGAGTATTGGGTTATTTTTTTCTTTTTTTGGAATCATAGAATGTTACATTTGAAAATAACCTCAGAAATCATAGAGTCCAAATCCTAGCTGAAGAATAAATAACCCCTCCACCATTTTTGACAAGTGGCCCTTTCAGACTTTGCTTGAACATCTTTAGTGATAGCTTGCTATATCACGAAAGAAAGAAACCTTTGGGAACCAGCCCTGTTATGTAATTTCTACCACGGTAGGGACAAGCGTGTCTTTTGAACACATCTTCCTTCTTGATAAAGCCAAAACAACATGAAACTCTTCAGTTGTGACTGGGGAGATGGGATGGGCAAGTAGAGATAGAGTTTCCAGAGTAAAAGGACAGTCTCATTTCTTGGAGTAGGAAATATCTGGGAGAGCAATAAAAGAAGGCCTGAAGTGTAAGACAACGGTATCGAAGGCTTTAACTCATCCCAAAAGAGTTGGAATGAAAACGTAAAATCAAAAACTTTTAATTGTTCTAGGGGATAAGATCAGAAGTTAATACAAGTCTAGGAAAAGGAGTGAAGTAAAAAACAGAATACCTCAGAATCTGCCTTTGTGTGGGGCAATGAGTACTCTTCTCATGTCTGGTTATTCTGAAAGATTATCTTCAAGTATCTAGTAGTCGATTCAGTAAGCCTTTGGGTTGTTTGAACCACAGTTAATCACAGCTGTAGAAATCACTAAGCTTCTGGAGGCTTGGCTGTTGTTGAAATAGTGTGACATGGTGTCCACCACCGTCCCTTCTCCGCTCTCTTCCCAAGCCACAAAAAGCACAGAACAACATAGACCTAGTCCTCTTTCTGTTTATTTTGTGCAACTTTCTTCTAGTCATACAGCATAAAATGATTTCGCTGTGTGGAAGTTTAAAATCCATTTAATCCAAACCTATAATAAGGAAACTGAAGCCCACGGTTCTGAATCTATATAGCGGCATAGTCAGGCATGGATATGAGTTCTGTTCACACCTGCTGCATGCTGTGGGCTTCCTTGATCAGTGTTTTCAGTTTTTGGAGGATGTATACTAATCTCCCTGCATACCGCTCCCCTCGCCTTTCCCTCCACCTCCAACAAACCCCCATGCCCCTATAACCAACCACACACTCATTTATTTTTCTTCTTAGCTATCATGGGATAGCAGAGCCTTAGAGCTGAAGGAAATCTCATCTGCCATCTAGTCCAGTGCATACCTAATCAGGAATCCCCAGTTATCTTTGATAAGAAGTCATTTCTGAAGATGTTATATGCACTGTTGGGCAATCCAGAGCCTATCCAGGCAGCCTATTTCATTCTCAGCAGCCTTGGTCATTAGATCATTTTTCTCTATATTGAGCCAAAATCTGAATCTCAAACCTTCAAGGCATTGGTTGTAGTTCTGCCTCGTGGACCCAGACCGAACAAGTCAAACCAAATCTTTGCCTAATCCCAAATTAGACTCTTTCCAATTGGAAGCATGTTTCCTTGGTGAGCACACTCACAGGTCACTATTTCCTTCTTTCTTGATCTTTGAGCTCAGAGCTACTGTAAAAGTTTTTTCTGCATAGCTTATTAAGGATGATTCATTAACTAGAATGGTAGTTCCTACTCATCATTTTAAAGGACTTTACTATTCCTTCTCCTCTGAAAAAAATGCAAATCTCCTTGAAAAACATAAGTTTTTAAATAGCTAAGGACAACTTGCCACCTCATGTATCACTGCCCTGTGACCTTACCAGCACACTATCTTTTCTAAAGGATCACAGAACTTCAACGACAACTCAGAACTCTTACACTCTCAGCAGCACTTGTAAAATTCCTCAGTGATGGGATTGTTCTCTCTACCTTTGACTTCCCATTAGCTTCCTGAACAGCATTTTCCACACAGTAGGCATTTACTAAACATCTACCATTGAATTAACTGAATTGGATGGAGTCTAATTTGGGATGAGAGAGAGAGAGATTCAGTTTCTCTTTTAAAGGACTGAAGGGGTATCTTAAGAATATCTTAATGTTGTGCCATAAGTTGCAGAAATTAGTTTTCACCCTGGAGGGACCACAAAGTAGTTATAGTTCTCCTCAGATCCAGGGATCTCTAATAATCAAGTAATTTAATTCCTTTCTTTCTGCTTAACTATATCCATACTTTTAGAGGTTTGGGGTTCTACTTCAAAGAATCCAAGTTGATTAGAGTTGGTAGAACGAGCTTAAGGCAGCAAAAAGTGTGTAAAGACAAAAATTTGAAAGCATCTTGACCCCCAAAAGTATAAGGGCAAGAAAGTTAGAAGCTTCTACTCAAAATGAAAAAGAACAACCTAAATGAGATTGAGCAGTGATATGACAATTGTTGAAGTTTGGTGGGAAAATTACTTACCTTCTATTTCTTTAAATGAATATGGTGGAACTGGATTTGCCTTAGCTAGTTTGCAAAACAGTTTGAAATGATTCAAGAAAAAATGACAAAATTTGTTTATACTTTGACTCAGTGATCCCACTATTGCATAGCTCAAGGAGATTATTAACAGACAGAGGTATATGGTCAAAAATATTCATGAACAGTCCTGTTTGTAATAGCAAAACATTGAAACCTAGGGACCCAACATTTGGGGAGTGGCTAAAAGAATTTTGTTTTATGAATGTAATAAAAAATTAATATTCAAATGAATGTATTATATAAAATAATGAATATTTTTTGAAACATGGAAAGCTTTTAGGAGATGGTACAGAATGAGGAAAGCAAAACTAAAAGAACAGTATAGAAAGTGATTAAAAGGTTGTGTTGTAATGGACACTGGAACAGAAAAACCTGGTGTTAAATCCTGCCTTAAAGATTTGCTGGCTGTAGGATACTCATTTAATCTCTCCCTTCCTCAGTTTACACATCTGTAAACTGGAGATAATAACATTTACCATGCAGAGCTGCTAGGAGGGTAATATCACTCACATATACACACATACCTCTCTATGTATATGTATATGTATAAGCCACTTTGCAAACCTTAAAACGCTATACAAATAATAGCTATGATTATAAATGAAAACTACTTTAAAATGCATCTAATCTCTAATAAAAGAGAAGCCCAGACAAACAGCTATGAGAATTTTAAGAAAGTATATGCTCTATTATCATTTTCGAACATTATTATTTATTTTTTTGAAAATATTGAATAATTTTTCTTATATCATCTTTATCTACCTACAAAAAAATCCATTCCCCTACTTCAAAGAGACATTATTCCAACGAATAATAAGCAGGGGTGGGATAGGGCAAGCAGTTCATAAAAATTAACTAGTATATTAAATATCTGACAATTGTATACAATGTTTCATAGCCATAGTCCTTCACCTTATTCAGAGAAGCAGGTAGATTTCTTCTGCTGTCCTTTGTGGTCAGAGATAGACCTCCTCCTTAAGGATGGGGTGAGAAGGGGATGTCAGGGAGGAAGAGAACTGAGAGAGGGAGAAGAGTCAGGGGCCTAGGACAGAGCCTTGCAGGAACACCCACAATTAGGATTTAAGGTGTGATGATCCAGCAAAGCAGACTGAGGAGAAGTTGGGCAGGTGACGAGAGAGCAGTCTGTGTCCTGAAAGCCCAGACAGTGGAGTGTTTAGGAGGAGAGCATGGTACAGCAGTGCCAAGTGCAGCAATGAGATGAAGGCTAAAGGCTGAGATCATCAGCTCTTACAATTTAGAGCTCTTAGGTACCTTTGGAAAGAGCCATTTCATTGAATCAGTTAAGGTAGAAGCCAGATTGCAAAGGGCTGAGGAAGGAGTGAGAGAAGATGTGGAGGCAGCAAGGGTAGAAAGCTGCTTCTAGGTGTTTGGCTGAGAAGTGGAGCGAGAGGTATAGAATTCTCACCCTAGCCACAGCCATGAAGCACAAGGTGCCTGATGTGTTTCTTCTAACTTTTTTGGTGGTTTGATCTTTAATATTCTGGTCACATTTCCATTTTGAACTTGATTGGGACATAAGGTGTAAGATGTTGGGTGTTTAAAAGTCTTAGTTTAAAAGCCAAAAGAACTGAGTAGTTTACAGTTTTTGAAAGAACATTTTTCAAAGCTCAATCAGATAGTTTTTTTACTTCACTCTTGACTCATGCAGTAGGAAGTCAGGAATGTTGGGGGGAGGTGGAGAAGGGCTAGAGTGTACCATTTCACTGGCAGCACCAAATAGTGGAGTCAGGACATTTACCCCAAATGGACAGGGGGAAAGTGAATACATCTGGCTTGTACTGTGTGTTGTGGTTTTTCAGATTGCAGAAGTACAAGGGGGAAAAATTCTATCCTTCCAAAAGCAAAGGTGTTTTAGAAATTGTGTACAGCATAGGGCTCTTTAGACTGGGGAATGGACTGGGCAGTAGATTTCAAAGCCTAAATAGACACTGGAATAATGGTCACAGAGAACTTCCTTCCTGCTTAGAATTATTTTTCCCATAAAACATTGGACATCCTCAAGTAACATTGTACACAACAATTACCCTAAGGTCTTTGACTGCATAAAATGAATGCATGCAAAATAAATTCTGCAGTTTTATGGCAGCAAAATACCAAACTTAAAAATGAAAAATGCCATTTATTGAGATGGGAAAAATTATTTTGATTCTTGAGACTCCTTAAAAACTTTTTTAAAAAATTTCAAACTTAAACACCCAAAACAGCATTTCTATACATACAGCCAAATATCAAAAGAGAATTCTGTGTGAAACCACAAATCTCCATTACACACGGCTTTTTTAAAAATATGGAATAAATTCTTAGCATTACTTTCTATCTTGCCTTTGTTCTCCTTGTGCTTTGTAAAAAATGTTTGAATGGCAGTCTTTTGGCATCATCATTATTTTTAATTTTTTTTCCCCTTTTCCCGCTAAATACAGGGTGGGGGCAGGGGGAGAGGCATAAAACTTGGACGAATAAGCAGTCAACTGAAGCCTTCGAGGGCCCATGTCCAAAAATATGCATCTCTGTCCCTTTCTTCTTAAAAACATCTTTTCTTTAAAAATGTTTTCTATGTTTTATTGCCTTCCCTTCCAAGTAGAACATCCTGAGCGTGCTTGAGCAGAGTGAGCCAGCAAGCAGATCGGGCTGCTGCATCTGGGCATCACGCTGCCTGCTGGGAAGGAGGGAGAGGCGCTTCATACATGGGGGTGTTAGACAGTGATTGCTGTTCAGTGCAGGCTGGAACTAAGTGGGCCTTTCCAACTCAGATCTTGATACGTTTGTAAGTTAAGTCAAAATGCAAAAAATAATGTTGGTTTTTAGAATTCTATTAATAATGTAGGGAGAAGGATTATTATAGTTCATTGTTGCCTACCCATAGCCCCCTCCTCATCCAGAGAAGGCTCCTTTCCTCTAGGTGAAGCCGTGGATAGGAGTGCCCAAAGAGAGTCAGGGAGACCCGACCCTTGACCAAAGGTGGTCCCAGGCATGAGCTGTGTGACCCTGGGCAAGTTATTTAACCCTATTTGCCTCCGTTTCCTCATCTGTAAAATGGGGACAGTATCTTTGCAAAGAAAACCACAACAACTGAAATGACTGAACAACTACAACTCTTTACAGTCTTACTTTCCCTGCGCTGGGGGGGTGGGGGCCG
>CM053769.1:47417501-47436855 GCA_028658325.1 Potorous gilbertii | reverse complement strand
GAAAACATGAAGATGGCCAAAGCATCTTTCATTGTATTTTAGGATTTCTGGGATTGAAAATAGAGACGATAACGTGGAAATTTTCAGACAATCCTTAGAATCCATGTAAATGGATACCATGGTGTTCTTTGTGTAATTGATACTCATTAAATATTTTGAGTTGATATATATATATATATATATATATATATATATATATATGTGGTTGATATGTTTAAAAACTCTGAATGGTCTAGTTTTTATAGTTCTTAGAAGGCTTTGCTGTAAATAGATGAGTGAGAAACTCTTGGTTAGTGTAAAACTGCAAGTGATTGACAATTTAACATTCACCTTTGTCTCTTGTGTTAAAGAAATTGTTACCACAGCAGTTGTAATGTCTTTTAGTCTTATATCTTTGGACTTCTGAATAGTTAAATTATATTTAGCTTTCATCCAGTTTTGTAGATGTCTAGAGGTTCAATGGGCTGATTGTTTTTTCATGACAAGAAGCAGTCATATAGAATGGTTTTATGCAATAATAAAACCTGATGACAGGGGAACCCAACAAGCATCACACAATCAAGTGTTTTTCCTAATAAGTAACCAATTAGATAAACTTGCTCTTATAGGCATATACTTTAATCTCTAATTTTCTCAGTGACTTCTAGAGGTAGCCCTTCCTGTGTTTTGTGGAACAGATAACCTTGAATCTTAAACATAACCAGCTTTGTGTAAAGGAACTACTCTTCATGCCTGGTCTTCCCAAACATTTTACGTCACTTAAAAAAATTTTTTTTTAAACATTATGTAAAATCTTTGGCCTTTGACAAAGTAGAGCAAAATTAACTAAACATGCCAAAAATACTTTCGCTTTATGTCTTTTTCTAAGTGTCTTGGAAATTTCTCTTTCTTTGATTTGTGTTTCTTTTTAAAATCCACTAGTAGTGATGTTTATAATTCTGTGTCTATCATTCTTGCTTTGCATATCTTTAATTGTCTTCTTAGTTGTGCTGTAATTTTATTTCCAGCAATAATCTGTTTCATTATATCAAAATTCAGCCATCTTTAATTGTTGTTCATATAGGTTGTTTCCACTTTTAAAAAAAATTACAAATAGAATGGCCAAAAATATTTTTATACACATAGGTACTTTGCTTCTTTTTTATAGAATTGTCGGGTATAAAGTTGTGATCACTTCTGTGATTTTTACTGTTCTTCCATAATGTTTTTGAGGCAGGTAGGTATTATCGGGGCTAGAATGCTATACTTAGGAGTCAGTAAGCTTTGTGTTCAAATCCTCCCTCAGATACCACTAGTTGTGTGACCATAGTCAAGTCACTTAACCTTTCTCAGCTTCACTTTCCTTATCTGTAAAATGGAGGTTAAAAAATCTCTAGCACCTTCCTCATCTCCCTAGGTTGTTGTGAGGAGAAAATCAGATAATATTTGTAAAGTATTTTGCACACCTTAAAACACAATTTAAATACTAGCTATTTTAATTTATTGGTTTGGTTTATGATACATTAAGATGTCTTTTTCTCTACAGCTCTGTTGACATTGCATTTTGTCATATTTCATGCTATTTTGCCATTTTAACCTCCATCATTTCTTATATTTCTTATATATAATATCCAATATTTCCACATTTATACTTATTATGTATGGGAAAAATATATTTTTGAAGAATTATATACTATTCTAATAGTGTTTTTATTTTCTGGTTTTTCCTTATCAGGAACCAAATTCAAACCCCTGCCCCGGTTTCTCTAGACTAATTGAATTTGTGTCAGCAAAATTCTTGCCTTCTGAGGTTTTATTAGAGTGATTGTTTTGGGGTTTATTTATTAAATTTGTTGACTAAGTATCACTATGGTTTTGAGATTCTTAGTGAAAGATATGTATTTGAAGTGAATAAAATGGTACAGAATATCTTTTAATTTTTACTTCTCATAGGATTTATGCCATACCTATAATTGTTACTGTTCTGCATTAAAAATGGTATTTTTTGTAGAAATTTTATAGAAATGCCATTTTAATAGGTCTTTTCTCTCAGATAATTCATGATGTCACAGTATTAGAGTTGGAAGAATTCTTGGAGAACAACTAATCTACCCCTCCCTCATTTTAAAGTGGAAGAAACTGAGAATTTAATTTTTTAGCTCTATGTCACACATACGATTAAGTGTCAGAGTCAGGTTTTGAATCCCTGTCTAGCTAATCCAGTGCTCATTTCCCACTGTGACCCTCTTTAACATTTGAATTATTTAATACCTAGAAATCAAGTGCAATATTAGAGTTTTCCTTTTGATTTTTAGTTAACATTTTCTCTTTCTCTCTTACTTCCTCCTGCTCCCATTTAAAAGAAAAAAGATGAAATAAAACCTTTTTAATATATATGCATAGTCAAGCAAAACAAATTCCTCCATGCACTGAAATGTGTATCATTCTGTACCTTGAACCAACCAGCTGTCTCTCAGGAAAGTGGGTAGCGTAGTTCATTACATGTCCTCCGGAGTCATGATTGGTCATTTCATTGATCAGGTCTCTTAAGTCTTTTCAAGTTGTCTGTTTTTACAGTGTTGCTGTACATACTTTTCTTCTGGTTTTTCTTGCTTTACTGTACAGCATTTCATACAGGTCTTCTCAGAGTTCTCCGACTCATCCTTTCATCATGTCTTGTGGCACAATAGAGAGTATTCTGTTGCTTTCATGTAAGTTAGTTTCTTTGGCCATTCTCCAGGTCGTAGGAATCTATCCATTATTACTTGCATGCTTCCCACTACAACGTCGGCACGTTGAAACAGGAGCGATAGTTTTAGGAATGGCCATCGCTTTAGCATTTGCCTAAATCAGAATTGCTTTCTTAAGTTCAGTGCTTCAGAAGATCTGTAGTTTAATCCTGGCATTTAAGATCAGACCTCCTCTCTGTGTTATTGTGTATGATTGCTCTGGACAAAAAAGTTTATTCCTCAGTGGACACAGTGGGTACAGTACTGGGCCTGGAGTTGGGAAGATCTAAGTTCAAATTCAGCCTCAGAGTCTTATTAGCTGTGTGACCCTGGGTAAGTCACTTAACCCTCTTTGACTCAGTTTCCTCATCTGTAAAATGAGCTGGAGAAAGAAATGCCAAACCATTCCAAGATCTTTGCCAAGAAAATCCTAAAAGGGATCACAAAGAGTTGGACACCATTGAACAACAACTTGTTGCTTAGGTGTCTTCTCTTGTGACAGACAGCTGTTGCTATGGGACTGAGCTGGATGTCTTCCCAGTAAGGTTTACACACTGCCAGTACAGGTGCTTTGCTGTAATGGCATAACTTGTGAAAATCCACGGTTATCTCTACAGAATGAGGAGGATTTCGGGGGAGGTGTTCTGTGTTAACATTTTACAGTATCATTGGATTTACAGTTAGAAGGAAGAGCTTAGAGGTCTTTCAGCCCAAACCACCCATTTTACAGATAAGGAACTGGAATGTCAAAGAAGTTGAGTGACTTGTCTTGGTTTCTTTATCCATTGTTCTTTCTGCTGCACCTTTCTGTGTCTTTCTTACAAATGCCATAAGAAATATATAATCAAATCTTTTCATGTAGGTAAAATAATATTAAAATAAAGAAAAAAATGTTGGAAAATTAGCTCTTTAAAAATTCAAATTTTGCCATAAACATATAAAAGTACTGATGTGCTCATTAGGAAAAATTTAGCATTTTCATTAGGCTTGAATGCTAATGTGTTGTTGGCTTGTTTAGAAGGAAAAGATGAAGAAAAAATTTACATATTCACAGATAATTTAAATTTTGTTCCTGGTTAAAAGCATAGAATTGAGGGCTCTGTAGGTTGCTAAGGAAAAATTTCTTAAAATAACACTAAAATTGGTTGGTTGACAATTCTTGGTCTTTCCAGTAATAAAATAGTCTCTTAAAAAAATAAGATTTTTTTTATAATTGCCTTTTTATATTTTTAAATTTGATTCATGTTGTAATATTTTGCTGTATTTGCAACTACTTGAAAGGGTCAAGCACACCGTAAGAATGTGCAGGTGAAATGAGGGAGATGGATGAGGAATATTTTAATAACTAAGCTCTTGAATTTATATGTAGACTGAGTATACATTTTATTTTTGCTAAAAATAATCGGACCAATTTTCCTGGTATTTTACAAGGTTGAAAACTATCTCTTCACGCTCTATTATTGACTATTCCTTTCTGTATTATATTCTCTCTGCCCTCAGCTTCTAAAGTGTCCCAGCCAGGGCTCTGGCATTGGAAGAGGTAAAAAGTGACTAATAGGCAGCTAAGCACAAAAAAATTCTTCCTTTTAAATCCTTGTTGATTTGGGTTATGTTATTTGTCACTACTCGTATTATGAGTCCCCCTCCTCACTTCCCAAGTTCAGAGAATCTCAGAATGTTACACTTGAGAGGAACTTTAGAATTTGAGAATCTTAGAGCTAGCATGGAGTATAGAGATAAATGATCTGGACCAGGCCCTTAATAGTGCAGGTAGGAAAACGGAAATCCAAAGAGAGAGGAGGGAATACTCAAGGTGATAGAACTTCTTAGTCTGCTAGGTGGTATAGTTCAGAGACTGCTGGAATTAGAGTCAGGAAGACATGGTTTGGAGCCTGTCTCATTCACTTAGTGACTTTGTGACCCCAGGCAAGTTACCAAACCTCTCTTTGCCTCAGTTTCTTCCTCTGTAAAATAGAGACAATACCTGCTTCCTGTTGTGAGGATTACTGCACATGCACGCACGCACATATAATCACTTTACAGGCCTTAAAGTAGTATATAAATATTTAATATTATTAGTGATAAGACTAATTAGAGTTAGAGTCTGCCTCCTGACAACCAATCCAGTTCTTTTTCGACTATACCACAATTCAGTGCTCTTTCTTTTCTTCTTACATAAACTCCTTTGAAGAAAATTTTTGCCATTGAAATGCTTTCAACTGTAACCTTCATCCTAAAGAGTGCTAAAATTTATATCTCCCTTTCATCTTATTTTTAATTGTCTATAAGTACAATTCCGTTTTAACAGATACCTCCCTTAACCCCAATTGCCTCACCTCCCTCCTCCAAAAAGAAAAAAAACCCACAAAAACAAATGCCATTACATCCTTAAAATAATACCAGTTCCCTGTAATGGAAATATTTCTATATCCATAATGGTAGTCTTCAGTGACATTACTTTTTCTGATCTGATTGTGATTAATTATGTACTATAATACTGATGAATAATATTATTGCATATGTAATAAAAATCATATGTCATTTGAATTTTCATTAAAACTCAATAATGAACAATAAGTTTTTACAGAGCTGGGCAGTTCTAATTGAGTAGTCACATGTCAGATGTGGTAATAGGTACTCTCAGGGCAACCTCAAACAGATAGATTCCTGCTAGAGTTCCAGTATAAATTTCATCTATTATCACCCAGATACGAAAGTTATGAAATTTTCTTCCAGATAGCCTGCCTCTGGATTTTGTGGCCTTTTCTCCTTCCTGTTTTCCTCGTGGTGCCCTTTTTCAACTTTATCCATTATGATAAAGCTTTACAGTCTGCTGTTGTTACATCTACGGCTTTTTTTTTTATACTACAGATGAATATATATGCTACAATATGGATCTTAGTGTAAAAATTATATGCAGATTAGGTAATTCCAGGTTACTTATTTAGTCTCTCTTAAAGCTTTTAGCAGCTTGTTCTCGGCAATCACTGCTTTAGTCTCTTTCCAGTTTCACTTTTCTTCTATGGTACCATTGGTTGGTTACTTCCTTTAGTGTTCTTCTTGACCTTTGGGGTTATTATCCTGGTAAATGGTACATGTCACTTCTGAAATCCATTCCAAGTCATCCTAAGTATAATGTATACTGAAACTAAAATTTATTATAGAATTTAGCAGGCTAAAGTTTTTGTTGATACTTTTTGTTTTTAACCATAATTGTTAACCCTTAAACATTCTCTGTGCTCATTGAAACCTCTTGAAAATTAAACAGTTACCACAGTATATATACTATTCCATCTCTGTACCAAATGAAAAGAGGTAGGTTTCAGAATTGATGAACACTTTCTCAGACACAAAGGGCCCAAAATAATGCCTAGAGGATTTAAAACCAAAAATGAGTATTTGCTAAGAAACATGAAGAGGGGAGAAAATATTCCACTTGAGCCAGTGTGGCAGATTTCTTAGGAGCATCAGGTATGACATGAGTTTTCTGTCCTCTTTGCTTAGTTCAGTGATTTACACTTAGTAGTAAGCATGTAATAAATGGTTTTTTATTGCCTCATGGCATGAAGCTGGGATGAAGTCAGTCCTTTATAAAGGGGTTCTTCTCCATTTTTGTGTCATGGACCCTTTGGCAGTCTGGTGAAGTCTTTGGCCCTCTTCTCAGAATCATGTTTTTGAGCAGCTGAAAGAAATACTAGATTTCAGATAAAAACATAATCTGTTTTCCAGTTCAATTTCATGGATTCCTGAAAGTCCGTGGATCCGTGCTCTAAGTGAAAGAATTAGAACCCAAAAAGATATAGACAGGTTACAGTGAGGACTGAAACAAGCGAGATCAAATTAGTAGAAATAAATTGGAAGACAATTTTGAAAGAACAGAAGGGGGAGGTGCCAGTCTAGAAAGAAAGCAATTTATTTGATAAAGATGTCTGGGTTCTATGATGTGGTCATGAAAAACCTTCACATAATCTTAATCGAGTTAAGTATAATGCTTAGGGCAGACTTTCTGATTGTCTGTGTTGTGTTCTGAATGGCACATTTTGGAAGAGATGTTGGCAAACTGTAGAGCATGGAAAGAAGGATGAGGATAGGACTGTGCCGTGTAGGAGTTGTCACTCACTTCTCTTAGCATCTTCAGTGGCTCCTTATTGCATTAAGGATAAATCATAAACAATTTAGCCTGGGACTTAAAGTCTTTCAGTATGACTCCAGGTAACCTTTATACATTTACCTCCTATTAGTATTCTACCTCTCAGGCAAACCAGACTATTTGTTGTTCCCTAAATTGATCATTCCATATCCTGTCTCCATGCCTTTGCACAGGTTTGTCTTCTGTTCTTGACTTCACTCCCTTTTCACATTTCTCCTTTCTGCCTGGAATTCACTTTCTTCAAGGCACAGCTCCTGTTACCTCTACAGGAAACCTTTCCTGACCTCTCAGTTGTTAATATTTTCTTATTCAGATTATCTTGTGTTTACTTAGCTGTTTCCTTGTTTGTTTTTATCCTCCAGTAGAATATAGTCTCTTGTGGGTAGAAGCTGTTATTCTTTTCTGTCTTTATGTTTCTGTGCACAGCACAGTTCTCTTATTGCATATTGAATTGAATTAAGTTGATTAAAGGAGCTGGGGTTGCTTATCCTGTTGGAAGGGAAGGCTTAGGTGGTCAGTATAATAGTCTTCAGATATTTGAAGAGCTTTTCATATGGAAGAGTGATTAACTTTTTTTGGGGGGGATTGGTTCCAAATGGCAGAATTAGGAGTGGTCCAAATTATACAATAAAATTAAACAGTAATTTGTTTAAAAACAATAGTTGTTTAAAACAATTAAACATTAAAATTGCTCTCTATTTTTATTAGCCTCTAATTTGAAGTGCAGATTCTGCTTGGTGTAATAAAATATTGATTAAAGGTATCTGGAGATGAAATGACTTCCTTAGATGGGAAAGGACCATTACCTGAGGTGTTCAGTCAGAGGCTGGATGATATTTGTTGAAAATATTATAGATTGGATTTATGATAGGACCAAGGGCTGACCTCTGAGCTTTCTTCCAGTTCTAAGATTCATATATCTTATTTCTTTGATTCTGTATCTTACTTCTAAAACTGTTCTGGGAAGCCCTAGTGGTTTCTGCATTATGTGAATAAAGGTTCTATAAGAAAATATCAGAATTAACAATATTATTCCTTCTAAAATATTAACTGTAAAGTTAAGAGTTATGTGCAGTGTTTTTAAACATTAAACAAGTTTAATAGCCCCTATTTTGCTATGTTTTTCCAAATATCCCCCTTTCCAGGGTATTTAGTCCTCCAAAACTAAAGTTTATGAATTGTGTTAACTTTATATGAAAACAAGCATTTTCCATGGCCAAGTTAATTTGGAAAATGAAAAATTTCTAGTTTCATTCTGCTGAACAACATACCTGTAAGAACAAGTCATTGGAGTGATCCTAGGTAAAGAAAGTACATTTATGGTGTTTGGTATTTTTACCTGTTGCCCCAAATTTTGTAAATCTTCATCAACTCAAAAACATTATCTAGGGTTAGTAGGAATTTTAAATAATATAATAAAATCAATGGATTGGATCTTTTCCAGTTAAGTATCAGTTAAGTAACAGTTTTCCAGTTAAGTATTTACAGCCATTCAGCAACATGTGTTCCTTCTTTTTAGCAACTTTTGAGGCTGTGTAATTTTGTCTTTTGAGAATCACAGTCCAACAGGACGTGGAACATACATCATAGTCTATCTAGTCCAACACATACCTGAACAAGAATTTGCTTTGTGACATACCAGGTACTTGGGAGCCCATGGACCTCCCTAGCCAGTCCATTATATTGTTGGTTGGGTCTAATGCTCCAGTTGTTCTGGTTTTACCCTCTGAGACTAAACAGTACAGAATTGATCCTTCTTCCACATGAAGAAAAGTATCACATTTCCCCCAAGACCTCTTTTGCTCCGTTTCTTTCAGCTGATTCCCTATATGGATGATCTTGTGACCCTACATGATCCTGGTTGCTCCTTCCAAAACTGCAGCACCCTGAACTGAAACAGTCCTCCAGAGGTAGTCTGACTGGGGTAGAGGACCACAGTGTCTTCACCTCCTATAGTCTAAGATTGCATAAGCTTTTTGCCTTATCACATCAAATCATGTTGAGTTGGAAGTCTTTCTTCTAAAAGTCCCTGGACTTTTTTTCAAGACAGCTGCTACATTTCTGCATTTTCTGCACTTTATACTTGTGAAGTTGATTTTTTTGAACTTGAGTTTAAGACTTTACGTTTAGCCCTATTAAATTCCCTCAGATTAGGCTTGGTCCAGGGTTCTAGTCTGTGAGTGTCTTTAGTTGTCCTTCTTTGTGCCATCTGTAAATTTGATAAACATGCCATTTATTCCTTTATGCAAGTCATGGAAAATATGATTAGTAGTACACTGCTAGATACAAAGTCTTAGAGGAGGAAACATGGAATTCATGCCTAAGCAGTAAAGCAAGCCAGCTTTATTGGGGGGAGGACTGTCAAAATGAGAGGCAGTCAGGGAAAATTGTGGAAACCGATTAGGTCTGGTAAGCCTCAAAGTAGAATTGGACACCCATCTTTCTAAATCAATAACGTATTGGTAGGTATTTATAGGATTTTGGTATAGGTATTTATAGGATTCTTATCTTAGTTTAGCAGTACCAGGCATTGGGTGAAGAAATGGAGACTCCTGAACCTGGATCCTGGTGCAGATTTATGCTTGTGGGGGAAATGAAGCCTCCGCAGGAATTGGAGTCTAACTGATATTCAGACTCCCCACTAGCAGGGCAAAGGGGCTTTGGGCCATTGCTTATGATCTTACTCTGACAGAATGATGCAGCTTCCCCCTTGGGAGTTTTGGGCTTTTCCAGGGCTGCTTAATAGTTAAACCATTAATTACTTACTTTTTACGTCTCAATATTCAGCCATTTCCAAGTCCACCTTATTGTCATCTGGAGCCCATATATTTTTGTCTAGTCCCAAGAATGAGCTGAAAGATTGTAAGTGCTTTGGTGAAATCTAGGTAAACCATATCTGTCACATTCTTTTGACCTCCTAGTATAGTAGGGATGGGGTTGGGATTTCTGATTTTTAGTTTAAGGAATGTTTAGTGAGGAACTTGTTCTTCCAATGCGGGTTCCACATTTTCTCCAGTTTACAGTCTTAGAAAGTTAAGTGACTTGCCCATCTGTCAAACAATCATCATATGTCTGAGGTGGAGCCAGATCTTCCTGACTCCTAGGCCAATTCTCTATCCTTCAGACTCACCTTTGTTGGGGCGTGCACCCTGATTCAGATTAAAATATAATTGGAAAATGTTAAACAAAATAAATAAAAATAAAACACAGTGTTGATTTGTGGTTTTCTAAGTCAGAGGTCTGTTTCTTTTTGAGTCTGACACCAGTGCTCATGCTGCCTCTCAACATTTTGTGATAAGGACAAGGATAGTATCTGGACTTATGGTTCATTGATATAGGGAACTCCTGCCATGCAAGTCAACTCCTTTTTTGGGAACTTAAAGTCCTTAGAGAGTTCTTTAGAGCACTTGAGAGACTGAGCTATCCAGAATCAAACCACTAACCGGGCTAATTACCCTGTCAAAACAATAAATGAAGTTAGTTTGCCTCAAGTCAATGAGGTGGTATTCTGGTTAGACTTTGAAACTTGGAATTAAGACCTGAGTTCATATCCTCCCACAGAAACCTCTTCCTTCTCCTTCTCTTCCTCCTTTTCTTTTTATATTTTTATTTTTGTTTTCTTTTTCTATCACCATAGTATCCCATGCATCCCTTCTTAATAGCATTTTTTTGGAGAAGAAAAAAGCGGAAGTGATCATTGAATTAGAAAAGTCCATAAACATGTGCAGTGGGTAACAGTGGTGGAACCTTCCATCTCCTCCTAGGAGCAGGTTGGGAGCATCTTCTTATGTCTTCCTGTGAGTCTCACTCAATCTTTACAATTCTGTTACGTTTTGCTGTTGATTTTTGGTGTGGTGTTCTTTCCATTTACGTTGCTGTTGTCACTGGAAGATTATTTCCTTGACTCAGCTTACTTTACTCTCCATCAGCTCACATACGTCTTCCCCCGGCTTCTTTGTGTTCGTCATACACGTCATTTCTTACCGCGCAATGGTGTTCCATTACATGGAACCACCGTCAGTTTAGCTGTTTCTCAGTTGATGAGCATCCACCTTGTTTTCAGTCCTTAGTTATCCCAAAAAGCGCTGCCATAAGTATTTTGGAGTACATAGGGACTTTTTTCTTATCAGTAGCTTCCAGTAACCGAGTCTCTGGTTCAGAGGATGTGGATGTTTTACTCATTTCACTTTCATAATTCCAAATTGCCTGTCCTTCCACAGCCTGTTCAATATTCACTGTTACCATTTTGGGTCATTTTTGCCAATTTTAAGGATGTGAGGTAAAACCTCAGGGTGGTTTAAGTTTGCATTTGTCTTATTAGTAATTTGTGTCATTTTTTCAAGTGGTTGTGAATACTTTGTAGTTCTACTCTTGAGAATTCTTTCTGAGAATTCATGTCTTTGGAACATTTATCTTTTGGGAAGGATTATATAATTTAAAACTGGAGGAATCTTAGAAATCACCTTCTTTGTTTCAGTTGTATAAGCTCAGGTCCCTGAGATGAAGTGACTTGTTCAAGGTCACTTATGTAGCAAGTAGCAGAGGTCAGATTTGACCCCTTCTGCTCCACAGACTTCCAGGATCATATAGTCTCATGATAACGTACTTTGCACTCTTGGGGTGTTGTTCATCTAGACATTGATTTAAACTTATTTAGCAGAGTCAAAAAATCTGTGGTTATTTCCCTACTACCTAGAATTTCCACTTCTTGTTATCCATTTTTATTCTGTCCTATTCCAAAGATCATTCTCCCTTAGTGTTTCAATAGGTTTGTGATCCCTTCTGTATTGGTAATCCTCTTTTTGGTGTAGATTGAAATGCATTCATGCCTTTCTATTCTGTTTGATTCTAGCCTGTATCTTCACGTACATCAAAGGTCTACAAAACATGCTTAGGATCTTCCTCTTTTCCTCCTTTTTACATTATGTGGTTATCAGTACAGACCTTTCCATGTATTTATCCCTTACAGTCCTTCATGATTGACTTACCTCATTTTCCATTCATATATCTCTTTTGTTTTTTAGAGAAGCAGATTAAAGTGGAGCAACTCTAGTCTTCTGTCATCTAATATCATCCCTTCTATTTTGAGGTAGAGGTTTTATTCCTTTTGGTTGGTCTTCTGTTTGGCATGGCAGTTAAGGTTAAGTGACTTGCCGAGGGGTGCGCAGCTAGTGTCAAGTGTCAGAGGCCAGCTTTGACCTCAGGCCCTCCTAATCCCAGGGCCTGTGCTCCATCCACTTTGCTACCTCACTGTTTCAAGTTTTATTTCTTCTTTCATCGTCTTCCTTTCCCGTAAAGCTTTAAGAAAACCTTACTTTTTATCATCCTTTGCTTTCTTCATAACCTCAGTTCGTTATGAACTTGAGCATTTCTGACACAGTTCTTACAGTACTGTGTTACACTTCTGTATTTATCTTCAGTCTCTCTTTGCGTCCATCTTTTGTACGTAACCTTTTTTAAAGTTGAGTTGGTCAGTAAGTTCCCTCTTTTGACTGCTTCGGTAAAATCAGGTAATGTGTAATTTTCATTTTGAGAGTTACTTTCTTGATTTATTGGCCTAGAGCATTGAGTCATGTGTAAACAAGTATAGTATAGCTAGCCAAATGGTGTTTGTTTTTTCCTTTTTCATATTTAATTTTGGCTAGTGAACTTTAATTTTTTTCTACAGGCCACATAATGCAGTAATGATAAAGACTGAGTAATAATCCTTCAGTAATTTTTGTTTCACCATCTATAGATCTAATATTGTAGGTAGTTTTCTAATAGAGCTAAAGTGTTAAATTTGTTAGTGCTTCCCTTGTCTCCCAGTTTTTATTAAAATTGAGCATCTGAAATGCTGATGATTTAGAGGAAGAGTTGTTAGGAGGCATTCAGGAGTCTTATCATTTTCACAGGCTTCCCTGAATTGTTTGAATAATATTTTTATTCCTTTTGATATAAGTATTAAGCAAACATTTTAATATAGTATTTGTTTTGTCATTTTTATAAAATAGGATCAGTAAACTGGGATAAATGCTAGTGACGTAGTTGACTTTTTTAGGTGTTTATTTTTTAAAATAGTGCTATTGTGATTGTTCTCCTAGTACTTTGCTTAAGACTTTGTTAGTGATTCAATGCCGGTATATCTGCACAGCTTTGCAAAGCCTTTTTTGAAACCTTAATTGAGTTTTTAGCACATTTTGCTCCCTTGGGAATGTGAAGGTCTGGCATTTTTGTGAGTAGTTAACTTGATTCTATTTTTTAAAAAAATTCAACTCAAGCACTTGGATATTTTAAGACCTGTCTCTGGATTTTGATGTTGATGCAACCTTTAGAATAATAGTTGGAATGCATCTTAGATGTCATCTAGTACTAGTTTAACCATTCCCTGAAGTGTAGGAGTCCCTTCTACAGTATCTCTGACAGTTTCCTCGTCTTTGCTTGAATAATTGTGAGTGATTAGGCCTGTTCCATAGCTAGATCAATTCTAGAAAGTTCTTCCACATCATAAAATCCAGCCCCTTCATGTTTTAGAATAAAATGCATTTGCTTTATTTCTTGTAATCAGATACTGCCAGCTGTCATGACTTTAATTCATGCTCCATTAAAAACAAAAGAAAAATACATGATACTCCCTTCACTTTGCAGAAGAGATAATTGAGTCACAGAGGAGACTAAATCATTTGCTCAGGATCCTCCCGTGCTTTAATAGCATTCTTTCTGTTACTTCAGACTCTTATATCGATCTGAAACGTGCTTCCTTTAAAGTCCATTCTTTCATCCATCATCCTTTTTTACTCCACAAGTATTTTTTGAATGTCTAATATAACTCCTAACCCTTTGGTTCTGATTTCAGTCTCTGGAACTCTGCATCTTAGGTCTATTACTGATACTTTTCCCATATTACAGCTCTTCAGATATTTGAAAACAGGGTCATTGTTTTCTCTTAATCTTTGTTTCAAGCTAAATATTACCAGATCATTCAGTGATTCCTATGTAATATTATTTAGAGATTCCCCCTCTCCCCAGAACTACCACCATCCTGGTTTTATGCATTTGCTTATTTTATTTTTTCTTGTCTGAGAGGAGAGAAAAGGAAGAATCATGCTTCACCTCTAATTCTTTCTGGTGAGATGTAATCTCAGTGTACAATGAAGGGGCTAGACAGAATGATCTGTGGTATTTCTTAGAGAGAAAATTCTAAATTATATGATATCAAAGAGATTTCTAGAACCTTCTGATAGGATGAAGTACAGATTCATTGTAGGACCTGATTGCTGAATATTTGTACATATACTTTAATACCTCAAGGATCTGGAATTTTGTCAGTACCAGTTCTTTTGATTGATGCCATTTGGTAGCTCTCTACCTTGGTAGTTAGTCTTTTAGTTCTGTGGCTAAAAAATTAAGCACCTTATGGACACCTGGTGAGGAGCTGACTCTCATGTTAGCAAGGTCCTTTAATGATAGGAATCTAGTCGGTTCCTGGGCCTATTTTAAAAAGATCTGGACAGAGCTTATGTTCTGCTGATAGAGACTTCAAGAACCCAAGATTGCCATCACACCATGACGTGGCATCCGAAAAGGACTGTCGTAGAAGACAGATGTGTTTATAAATGCCTATTCTAGTAAGTTTTTATACTTCACTTTGACATGGAGATCAATGTTGGTAGAGCCTATGAAACTGGAGAAGATCTTCAGATTCTAGATCTAGAGTGGGAAGGGACTTCAGAGGTTATCCTACTCAACCTCTGATTTTATAAAATAGGAGGACTTGGAGAGTTCACTGGCTTGTCCAGAGTCCTGCAGGTGTTAAATATTAAAGGCAGGATTTGAACTTAGATCCTCTGATTCCACTGTACCAAGCTGCTTTGAGAATGGCCCTAGCAATGAGGACCAGTATAGCTAAGCTCAGAGAGACTCATCAATAGAGTTGGTCCTAAAAAAGGGGGGGGGGATTGGCCACTAAATTACTTTTTTTCATGCATAGCACCTCACATGACTCTCCTCCTTAAAATGTGGCACCCCATATCAAACACAATGCCTTGGATATACCTGGACCAGCAGAATGTGCAATGGAACTGTTAGACCTGTTTTTTTTGAATTGCTGTGTTTCTATTTTAGCCCCAGAGTGTGTTAGTATGATGAAATTGTTAAAAAGCTGTTTCTTTTAATCCAGAGGAATACAGTACTTCATTACTAATTTGTTCTATGCATATGGAATAGTTGTGCCTTCTAAATGAAATCTAGCAGCTGCTTAAATAGCCAAAACATGCCTTCAATATGAGACAGAAGTTAGAGCCTGGCAGGTAGCTTAGCCTGTCGTTATTTTGCAGTCACTTAAATTGGAATATCCCTTGATAATTCTTAGGTTTGCTTCAATATCTTTTAATGGTTACAAATTATTTGATAATAGTTTTCAGCAAAATGTCTTTTTTCCCCCAAGCTAAACCAAACTGAAACGAATTCTTTTGGAGCTTTATTTTGATTGAAAAATGAGCTTAAAAATACCGAGGATTTAGTAATTTTCCATATCACCTCTAAATAAAGATAACCTTACTCATTCTTTACTGGTTAAGCGATAGCAATGTGGAAATTTAATTTTAACATTGACTTTGAGGATCTTTTAGTTTTAAACTGTTGGGGCTATTCCGCAGGTTTACTAATGGACTGCTTATACTGATCATTTTAATTTGGGAGGTAAAACAGAAACATTAGTTTTGTTGTTTGTGCAAGATAATGTATACTGTACTACGTCTTAGAGATGGAAAGATTAAATAAGACATATGAGCTTTCTAATAGGGAAGGAGTAAGACTTGTGCAGGCAGGCATGAGGCAGAATTTGATATGTGTAAAGGAGTGTTCAAAGCAAAGCACTTTGATCCTTTTCTCTGCAGAAGTGAGGGAACGATGGGTGTGGAATATTTTATATACTTTCAAACACAATTAATATATTGGTTGGCTTTGCTTTTTTTCACTATTGTTTGAATCTTTGTTTACTGACTAAGGGGAGGACTATATATTCAGAAACGTAGGTGATACATAAAAAATGTTAATAAAAATAAGATAAAAAAATCAAGTGTTAAGTGAAATCTGTGCAAGAGCTTATTTGAGGTTGGGGGCGTTGGTCAAAACTTTATGGAGGTGGCAAGAGTTGGGTTGTGAAACAAGGTCTGGTAATTTTAACAGGCAGCAATGAGAAGAATCCCATTTCAAAAGCATGGGAGGGTTAGGAGTGGGGCACTTGAACAAAGGCAAGAGGGCTGGAAAGGGCAAGACTAGAATGAAGGACAGTCAGTAGTAGAGTTTGGCTGCAATGCAGACTGTGTGAAAAGGGTTAGTGTGATAAATTAAATTGGTTGGAAGCAGATTGTAGAGAGTCTGAAATGCCATGTTGGGGAATATATACTTTATTATGTGGCCAACGAAGAGCCTATGATCTTACAGTATTAGGTTTTTAAAGAGAGTAATATGGGCAGTGTGGTGCTATGGAAACACTGCTTCGGTAACAGGGTAAAGTGTGGATTGAGGCAAGGAGAGGGCAAGAGCAAGAGGACTGCTTAGGAGGTTATTGGAGTAGTTTAGGGTAATGTGAGTCTGAATGAAGACAGCCACAGTGTGAATGGGAGCGGGGCACTGGATAACAGGGCAACTATAGAGATAGTCTTGATAGCACCTGGCAGCTATTGGATGATGATAATTCTTTACCTTTATTTAGGACATAAGGTTTATCAGGCATTTTATATTTCTTACCTCATTTGATCCTTATAACAGCCTTATGAGAGAAGTCCAATAGATATTACTATCTGCATTTTACAAATGAGGTGGCAGAAGCCCAGACAGGTTAAGTAACTTCATGTAGTAGAGACTCAAACCCATTTTTTTTCCTGATTCTAAGTCCAGTATCTATCCAGTTTCTACTATACTATGATGTAATGTTGGCGTTTATATTGCCTTGGATTGTAGAATTTGTGAAAGCAAAGAGTCAAAGATGATTCCACCTTTTCAAGCCTGGCTGACTTGAAAGATACAGTGATGCTTTCCATGAGGGGCTAGGCTTAGGAGAAAGGGAACAGGAAGGCAAGTAGACTTCTGAAGTACTGAGTTTAATAAGGTCCAGTGGGACATAGAGGTGGAGGTTTTTATTTTTTTATTTTTTGGGGGATTTCCAATTGAGAAGTTGATTTAAACAGATCAAATAAAACAGGTGCCTCCTTGTCTCTGCATTTAGAAAAAGGTGTTGGGCTTCTTGGTAGTAAAACGTGGTTTGTGCTGGTGAGGCAGAACTTTGTGGGGCAGAGGGAACTTGATTTTGGAGTTGTGAAACTCCTTACCTGTGGGATGGTGGCACTTGCTGGCAGGAATTTCTTCCACTCTCATGATTTGGATGGAGTGGGCCTGGGCATGGTGACAGACTCCCATATCTCGGTAGCACTGAGTAACAGCACCAGGAGTGGTCAGGTCCCATTCTTGGAATCAGCGCAGCCAGATGCCAAAATTTTTTACCCTAAAAGGGGACTTTTCAGAGACCTGTCCTCAGTATACAATTTCTCCAGAAGACTTGTTCATCTTTTTCAGCTGGAGAAATGAAGTACCAGAACCAGGACTTTGCCATAACATGATTAGGAACAAAGATCTGCATCGGATAAAGAGGCGGCATAGGACTCTTGGGAGTAGGCAGGCAGCAGCCAACTACCTTATACTTTCTCAGGGTGCCTGAGGCCTTCATGGTGCTGCTGCCCCACTCCCCACCAACTCACAAAAGCAAGGTGGAGGTTTTTAGCAGGCACCTGAGAACACAGGAAAAGTTAGAGCTGGAGATAGAAGTGGTCACTTACACTGAAGTTATGTGAGAGACTTAAGCTAGAATACATGTAGGAAAAAAGAGTATCAAGAACATTGCCTTTGGAGAGGGGGGGACTGATACTGAAGGGGTGTGAAAATGATTAGGCCAAGCAAAGAAGGCAGGAAAGAGAAGAGGAAAAGCACAAGAGTGTGGCAGATCCAGAGGGAAGGCCGGTCAGCAGTGCACATGCTGAGGAGAGGCCAAGAAGGATGAGAGGCCTTTAAAAAAAGGCCGTTGAGTTTGGTGACAACCAAGTAATTGCTGAGCTTGGAGAGAACAGTTTATTATAGTGCAGGAGAGTTTACATTGCAAAGGGCTGCAGAATGAGCAGGTGATTAAGCTTTCCACAATCTAATCTCTCACCTCAGGCTTCTCCTTTGCTGCTGGTGTTGTTTCTTCTATTTGAAGTGTTGTCCATTTCCTTCTTAGAATCCCTACACATCCTTTAAAGGCCAGTTCAGAATGCACAGATTTGAGGATCCACCCCAACTGTTCACACAGACTGTTTGTGCCCAGTCTGTAGAGCATTTGGAGCTTGTGTTGGTCTGATCAGCCGTAGTCGGATGCATTGTAACTTGACTAGCATGGTGATGTCATTTTAGTCCTCTGGGGAATGATGAGCAACAGCCAACCACCTCATCCTTTTGTAGCTTTCTAACACAACTTGTGTGATTTGTTGTGTCATAGCAGTCTGTGTGTGACCTATCTCTTTACTAGTCTGTGAGCTCCATGAGGAGAGGAGTGGCATCTTATTTCCTTAGTGCTCTGTTTAATGGTATGCATTTAACATTAAATGTTCGTTGAAATGGAGATTTCTACAAGTTTAATCTATAAAAGGGAAGCAAGAGAGAGGATGATAGTTTGAGAAGGGAAGTAGGAAGCTTGTGAGAAGATGGGGCTGGAGATATAAATTGGAGATGTATAGATTGCCTCCTTATTGAAACCATGGGAATGGCTGAAATCACGAAGGGGAGAAGAGAAACAAGGACTTATGTGAACATGTTTGTAGACTAAGGGAAAGGAGTCAGAAGGCACAAGTAGAAGGTGCTTGAGAAATGGGAAGTAATTAATAGAACAAATCCCTGAAGGGTATGAAAAGGCATGAGATAAAGGGCACAGGTAGAAATATTAACTTTGGCGTGGAAAAGTAGGACCTCTTTTCCAGAAACCAGAAGAAAGAACAGCTCCAGGTCCAAAGTCAAGAAGGAAAGGCATGGGAGAGGTGGCTTCTCTCTTTAAAATAAGAGATGATATCCTCTAAAGGCAGTAAGTAGTTTGGAGAATTAAGAGGATAATAGAAAAAGAAACAAGAAATCAAAAAATAGGATTGCATTCTAATAGTGAATGCTTGGTTGAGTTTGACTTGCAGGAATTTACTGTAGAACCAATGAATGTGGTTTTGTGATAGCTTCAGCAGATGGCGGGAGTTTCCCAGGGTGAAGAATGACCAGAAGGCCCATGGAACTGAATTGTTCATGTTACCACCAGTGTCCTTATGTTGCTAAAGTTGAAAGAATCTGTATTCTGTCATAGATTTAGTCTGAAATACTTCCATCAGTATCATTGTATTAGTTATTGAAAATATGCTGTGTAATCTGCATCAGGTGGTTTTTCCTATAAAAGATCACTGTGCACCTCCCTTACCTTGTCTGACCCTTGTATTCAGTACCC
>CM053769.1:47377453-47417401 GCA_028658325.1 Potorous gilbertii | reverse complement strand
ACTGTAGAACCAGTGAATGTGGTTTTGTGATAGCTTCAGCAGATGGCGGGAGTTTCCCAGGGTGAAGAAGGACCAGAAGGCCCATGGAACTGAATTGTTCATGTTACCACCAGTGTCCTTATGTTGCTAAAGTTGAAAGAATCTGTATTCTGTCATAGATTTAGTCTGAAATACTTCCATCAGTATCATTGTATTAGTTATTGAAAATATGCTGTGTAATCTGCATCAGGTAGTTTTTCCTATAAAAGATCACTGTGCACCTCCCTTACCTTGTCTGACCCTTGTATTCAGTACCCTCTGCCATCTGATGCAGTCTGTTCTCTTCCATTACTCCCTCTGCACTGGCCAAATTGATATATAATGGAATTATGCCTTTGTCTTAACCTACCCTCCTCGCCCCATATTTTCAAATAACTGACCCCTCCTCCACTTTTTATTATTAGTTATCCATACACACACACACACACACACACACACACACACACACACGCTTAGTTTCCTTAATTAGAGGAATAATTTGAGGGTAAGGATCATATATAATCTACTTTTGAAGTATCCCCCATAGCCCCAGCATATTACCTTGTATAATAATAATAGGAATAGCTGACATTTATTTAGCATGTGTTATGTGCCAGGCACTGTGCTAAGTGCTTTACAGGTGAGGAAACGGAGGTAAACAAAATTTAAGTGACTTTCCCAGGGTCACACAACTATCAAATATCTGAGACCACATTTGAATTCAAGTCTTCCTTACTCCAAGCATAGTATTCTATCCACTATACCACTTATGTATGCCTTGGATGTCATAGACACTCAAATACTTGTTAATCTTTATTTCTAATTAAATATGTCATCATAAAGGAAGTCTTTTGAGAACCCTAGGGGAATAATATATAGCAAAAAAAATCTTTCATTGCCTTTTATAGTAAAAGTTACAGATTTGTTTTGAGCCATTTTAGTGCATCCTTTTGTATGTTTGAGTTGTGAAGAATCAAAAACAATAACAAGAAAAAGTCAGCTAATTCTGATATACAGGCTTTGGGGTTTTTTGCCATGGACTGTGAACTGAGAGTCAAGAATAAATTTTGTAATTTTGTTCTGTATACATTTCCAGGGAGACTCATGATAGCATGTGGATTTAAGATTAGTAGATACAAAGATAATTGTCATATGTTTATATGTTAAAGAGTTTTGTTTACATCTTTGAATTTGTTCCCATGTGATTATGAGTGGTGAATTTTAAACAACTGTTAAGAATAAATCAATGAAAGGTGTTTTCATAGTTTTAAGAGTTTGTGTTCTTTTAGGTTATTTGTCAAACATTTATTAAGTTACTTTCTGCAGGGTGAAACACAAAGGTAAGATACTTATTTGTGAGTAAAATATAAACAATGACCAAGACTTGGTTCCTTCCTCTGAGGAGCCTTCTGAAATTGTACACGTCACAATGAAAATGTATATTTTGAAATTTAAATCTGTTTCTCCATTTTCAAAGCACATTTATAATAAAATGTATTTCTTTTAGTACAAGAAGTTTGGAATACATATGTGTGAGTGGGTGTATATGTGTGTATGTAGTTGTTGCATAGGCGAGGACGTATTGGTTAGATCTGCAAATTCCATCCTGTTTTTCAGAATACATTCCTAACTATTATATTATGACGCCAGCCTCCTCTTCCGCATCTTGCGTTCTTACCATAAGGCTAGTTTGTGATGGATTTTTTGCTTCAATCCTGAACCACACCGTGAAATCCTTTTGGAAGGGTGAAAATAATAATTTAGATGAAGAGGGAAGCCCGTGGAACAAATAAAGCCATTTCATACATCAGCTTCCTTGACCCCAGACTAATGTCACTTGCACAGATGTTAATAGCTTCTCCTGGAGCTCTGCTTAGTTTGTCTTGCGTTCTGGTAGTTGAAATATGTGGAAGAAGTCCCTAACTACAGCTCTGGGGTAGTGCTTGTGATGATCTCAAATAACCACGGGATAAAAGAGGGTAGGGGATGTTTTGAAGCAAAATAGAGCAAATAAGACTACTTCTGTTTTGAAAAATTAAATTATTTTTAAGCATATACACACATATGTAGTTTCATGATTTTTATTGGGAAAAGAATTCTATCATAGGTAATTTCTTATGCAACCGTGGTTCACATTGGAAGACTCTTGGGAAAGATATACATTTAGGAGATTGAAAGGCATTTAAAATTTTAAAAAATATATATCTTTTGACAAATGTCTCACTACTTTGGAGAAAGAGTTGCATTTTATACCTTTTTCTGTTTGCAGATGGACATGTCTTGGATTCAAGTAGATTTGCCATTGTGGGAGCAGATCTCAGAGACCTACACAACGTGGAAGAGAAACTAAAGAAATGTAACATGAATACACAGTGAGATTTTTTTCTTTAACCTCATATGTGTTTTGTGGAGTTATACTAAGAGAAGTAAAACTGGGGGTAGAAGTACAGTATGATTATTGTGCCACGTTTTTTATTGTGACCATTGTCACTGTTTTTAAGTGGAAGAATTAAAGAAATGACTTGAATTCAGAAGATAGCACCTTCTTCAATATAGCCAACACTTTATCCTTCCAGTTAGTAATACTTGTGGATTATTTTTATTTTCATTAGCCTGCCACTTTGATCAGATTACATCCATCTGAAACTTTCTTACATTGCTTCTAATGATATTGCAGCTGTGTTTTTAATACTTTATCTCGATCATACAGCTTTAGAGCTCAAAGAGAAAATGGAGCATACATAGGATTGTAGAGTCTTAGAGTTGGAAGGGACTTCAGTTCATCTAGTCCAATCAGTTTATCAGAAGTTTATTTAAACACCTATTGCATGCCAAGAAAGAGGCGGTGTGGTATAAGTGGTTAGAAAGCCAGCCTAGCAGTCAGGAAAATCTGGAGCATATCTCTGATACACACTGTTGTGTCCCACTCAGTGTCCTGATCAACTGTCTGAGAGTTAAATAAATAAATCACCCAGTAGCTGTTCATCCACACTAGTATAGGGATTTTCCTCTTTGGGAGTAACTTTAACCAGTAAGAGCATCAGTCCTGACCAAATACATGCAAAGCACTGTGGTAGGCACTAAGGATTCAAAGACAGAAATGAAACACTGATTTTCCCTAATATCTGGAATGTTTTCTCCATTTCCCCTTTCTGACACTCTTAAAACCCATTTGAAATGCCTACTTCTCTGTGAAACTTTGGTCAAGGACAGAAATGAAACACTTTCTTCCCTCAGAATATACATGCTTCTGAAGAATATATCAGAGTCATAGATAAATTTAGGAAGGGTGAGAATATTACTATTAGGGGAATATTAGGAAAGACTTCTTAGTGGAGATGACACTTGAGCTGAACTGTGAAGGAAAATAAGACGCACTGTGCAAAGGTATGGATATGGGAAGGGGAATGCTAAATTCCAGCAACAGGTAGTAAGCCTGCTTGACTGAAATATGTGCACTAAAATAAATGAATCAGCAAGTATTTAATAAGTGCTGTACATGTAAGACACTGTGCCAAGTGCTGGGAATATAAATACAAAAATAAAACCATCCCTGTCCCCCAGCCCCCAGTAGGGTCACATTACCTATGTTAGGGAGGCAACAGATATATAAAATCAATAGTAAGTAATATAAAGGGGAAGACACATAAGCTGAGGGCATCTGGAAGAGGCTTTAAGCAGAGGAAGGTAGTGCTTGAACCTTTAAGGAATCTGGGAACTCTTAAGAGTTAGAGGTAAGGGAGGTGTTGCATTCCAGGGATGGGGAACAGCCAAGGCAAAGGGCTTCAGGAGATGACAATTTATGTGTGAGGAACAAGAAGAAAGCCAGTTTTGCTGGATTGTAGAGTGCATAAAGGGGAATAATGTGTTATAAGCCTGAAAAGAGGTTAGGACTGAGTTGGGAAAGGCATTAGATGCCAAATAGAGAAATTTGGCATGTACACACCTCAACTTCTCATTATCTTCTTCCACATCCAGTGTGTTGCAGAGGCTGTTGATTTCTCATTTGTAACATTTCAAATGTGTTCCCTTCTCTTCTGATATCACTACCACCGTGGTCCAAGCCCTCATCACCTCATGCCTGGACAGCCTTGTGGTCCACCTCCCACAAGTCTCCTCACTCCGGTCTGTCCTCCATTCAGCCACTAGAGTTCAGATCTGATCATGTTACCATCACTCATCCCACCATGCAGTAAATTCCATTGGCTCCTTATCATTTCTAGAATGAAATTCAAAGTTTTCTGTTTGTATCCTCTTATAACCAAACCCTCTCCCTACCTCCGCACAGCTTCCAGAATTCTTACACCTTACACCTCCATGTGTGCTCCTCATTCCAATGACATTTCTTGCCATTCCATAAACAAGGGATTCCATCTACAGGCTTCCGGGTATTTTCTCTGGCTGTCCCGAAATGCTCTCTCTCCTCATCTTCACCTCATGATTACCTTGGCGTCCTTTAGGTTTCAGCTAAAATCTCATCTTCTATGGGAAGGCTTTCCTAATTCCTCTTAATTCTAATGCTTTTCCTTTATTAATCATTTTCCTTTTATCTTCTTTATAATTTGTTTATGTATCATTGTTTGCATATTGTCTCTTCCAGTAGAAGAGGGCAGGGACAATCTTGCCTTTCTTTGTACCCCTAATGCTTATTGATTGACTGAATTGATAATTGATTCTGAGAGGCTGCTTAGAATGGTGAATAGTGTTGGACATGGAGTCAGGAAGATCAGAGTTTATATTCTGTCTTTGACCCTAGGCACTAGCTGTGTGACCCTGAGCTAGTTACTTAACCTCTTCATTCTTCATTTTTCTCATCTGTAAATGACTTGATCACACACACACACACACACACACATACGTATGTATGTATGTATACATATACATATATATATATACATACACACATGCACACACGATCCCTTCTAGCTCTAAATCTGTGATCTATAATTACTAGTCACTAGAGTTTGCATAGCAGAGGTTTGACCCAGTCAGACCTATGCAGTTGGCTGGAGAATGAATTGGAAAAGGAGAGACTGGAGGCAGGGAGAAGGGTTAGAGAACCGAAGTAGGTTATTGTAAGATTAAGGAGTGCTTTAAATGCAAGCAAAGGAAGCATTTTATTTTGGAAGCATTAGAGAGCCACTGAAGGGTTTGGGGCAAGTCATTGAAATGTTTGTGATCATGTGATGATTATTTTGGAAGTAGTATGGAGTATGGGTTAAATTAGAACTAGAATTAAGACTAGAAGTAAGATCAGTTAGAGGGCTCTTGTAGAAATCTAGGGGACAAGTGATGACAACCTGAGCCAGGGTCGTGGCCATGTGAGTGGGGAGAAGGGACCAGTGTAAGAGTTGTGAAAGGTTAGAAAACTGATGGAGGTTCAGGGAAGAATGAAGAATGACCTTAAAACTCTAGGGATGGTGGGGCTTTTCAGCAGGAACAGTGAAATTTAGAGGATAGATTTGGCGGAGGGAGGGAGGAGGAGAGAAGATCCGTTTTGGAATTGTTGAGTTCGAGATGCCAAGAGGATGCCAGGTGGAAGTACTAGCAGACAATTGATGATGTGGGTTATGGAAAGAGATTGGTGCTGGATGGATAGGTTTGGGATTTATCTACAGTCAACCAGGCTTGGGGTAAGCATTTTTGAAGTACTTATTTTGATAAAAAGAAAGATAAAATTGAGGTCCTTGTTTGTTGCATAAAAATGGCCAAAAAAGAGTTTGAATCTCAGGAAATTCCCATGCCTATACTGTGAGAGATGTATAACAATTTAGTATAGGAGATGTGATGGGTAGTTGAGCATAGGATATTGAAAAGAGATGAGAGTTTCTCTAGGAGGAGGCAATGGCTAAAGGTGTCAAAACTTGCAGGGGTGAGAGAAGACATTCAGGTTTAATTAAAAAAATGATTTGTGTTCTCTGAGAAATTTGAGTCAAGTTATGGGATCAGAGGCCATATTGCAGGCAATTGAAAGATAAATTGGAAGTGAAAAAGAGGGAGCAGTGAGTGAAGAAAAATGAGTGAAAAGGAAGGGAAAGAGAGGTGAAAGGGAAGAAAGTTTGAGGGAATCATAGTATCAAGAAAAGACTTTTTAAGATGGGGGAAACTTGGGAATATTTGTAGGCAGAGACCAATAGATAAGGAAAGACTGAAGATGAAAAAGACAAAGTTATTGAAGGAACAAATTCCTGGAGCTCAGGAAAGAGAGGTTCAAAGACACAGAAGTATAGGCCTTGTCAAGGAGAAAGCTGTCTCTTCCTCAGAAATTGGAGCAAATGAGGAGGGAATAAAATGGGGGAGAAGAGGGATGTGTGAGCAGCTTTTCCTCAGTAAAGTTACAAGCTGGACTGATTGGAGAAATTGGAGGACAGAATTGCATGGGGGATTTGGGGAAAGAGAAAATACAAGAGTTGTGATGGTTGTTCATGGAAGTCATGGAAGAACAAAAGGTTTGCCTTGTTAACACAAAAGTTCTATCTGAAGTTATTCCTAAGTAGCTCTGTCATTTTATTAATGCAGATTAATCCTTCCCCTTTTCATTTTGTGTGATTGTTATCTGTATTCTTCCATAACTTCTGAACAAAGGATACCTAGACCCAACTGGCATTACAGTTGTTTGGATGCTGGGCCTGGAGTTGGAAAACTGAATTCAAATGTGGCCTCAAATACTCACTGTGTCTCTCTGACCAAACAACATGTTTGTCTCAGAGTACAATGGGAACAATCATAGCGTCTGCCTCACAGGACTATTTTCAGGCTTCATAGAAGAATATTTGTAAACAACCTAGTGTGGTGCCTGGCTGTATAAATGTCATCACCATCATCACCATCATCATCATGTTCTGAAGGCCTTCCTCTAGGTCCTTTTACATTTTATGGGTACAAGTCCTAGAGCACTTGCCTTTTATTCTTAACATATGCCTTGACCCGCCTCCTATTTGGATCACACATTTCTTCTATGATAATCTTTCTCGTCAGTGATTGTTGTAGATTATCATTGGAAATACAGTATAGTCTTTGTGACCACCTTGCATCTCTCTCTCTTGCCCATGGAGTCACCTGATACTTGAATTCTTTTAAAAAAAAATTAAAACTCTCCCTGGAACAAGGAAGCTTTGTTAAACAAACCAAAACTCTATCAGTCTTAACAATGTTTATTCAGTTATAGGCCATTTCTTCTCTGCCAAGAGGCGGGACGTTGTTTCCTCTCAGTCTTCCGAAGTCAGGCTTGGTCACTGCCCTGGTCACAGTCAGAGTTGTGATGTCTTTCAGGGTTGTTCTCCCTTAAGCTATTGTGGCTGTTCTTTAAATTGTTCACTGTTTACTTATACGTATCTTCCAAGTTTCTCTGGATTATTAATATTTGTTTCTTTTAGTTTATTAATATTCTGTTGCATTTAATTAATTAATAATTATTAAGCACCTGCTGTGTACCAGGCAGTATGTACTCTGGATATATCAATTCAGTGCCTTAAAACAATTGTTACTTTCAAAAAGCTTGCTTCAGCACTGAAGATAGCAAGTAGGTATTTAAGTACAGAATAAGTAAAGAGACTAAATACAGTGTAATTAAGTACAAGATAATTTGAGAAGAGGGGACGCTAGGTAGCACAGTGGATAGAATGCCAGGCCTGGAGGCAGGAAGACCTGAGTTCAAATGTGACCTCAGATACTTACTAGCTATGTGACCCTGGGCAAGTCATTTAACCAATTTGCCACAGTTTTCTCCTCTGTAAAATGAGCTAGAGAGGAAATGGCACACTTACTTCAGTATCTTTGCGAAGAAAGCCCCAAAAGAGTCGGACAACAACACACAACTCTAAATCCCAAACTCAGAGAATTTTACTTTAGGCAGGTAGGTGGAATAATGAATAGAGTGATAGGCTTGGAATCAGGAAGAACCAAGGTAAAATCCAGTGTCAGACCCTTACCAACTGTCTGACCTCAGGCAAGTCACTTAACCTATGTTATCTGTTGATATCTATGTTGATCTGTCAATCAGCTAGAGAATGAAATAGTAAACTTCTCCACTATTTTTGCCAAAAAAACCCCAAAACAGGATGGTTCTGTACAGTTGAGAACTTACTGTGAAGAACTTGAGATCACCTTTGTATTTGATCCTAGAGGCTGTCCAGAGCTACTGGAATAAATTGAGTAAGAAAGTGCCATGGTTGGATCTGCCAGGTATCTTTGGCATCAAGGCAGGGAGGACAATTAAGAGGCTACTGCAGTAATTTAAGCAAGAGGCAATGAGGGAACTGTGAGTGAAAATAAGGGATTGTGTACAAGAGATATTATGGAAGAAAAAACAGCAAAATTTGGCAGGTGTTTGATTGTATGGGATGAGGAAAAGTGAAGAGTTGAGAATATTGCTGATGGTGTGTGATGCATGCACTGATAGGAGTCAGAGGTGGCTTGTTGAGCTGGGAGCCAACTTGGCTTTGTTGGAAGCAGTCTTCACTTCCCAAAGCAATCTAAACCATCCTCTTCTTTCTCTTAACTTCTGGGCCTTACTCATTGTTCATTTATAAGACCTGCCTCAGATATGTACGACTGGCTATTCAGATGCCTGTCATGGATTGTTTAGTTGATCATTAAGGATGTTGTGTTTTTTTAGGCTTGATACAGTTCATATAATTCTGTTCCCAAACAAGAACATCTGGATTCAATAGGGAAATCTCAATATTTGGAACTTGTGTAGGCCATCTTCTGTGAAAATACTAAACACCTTTGGTGAGCATATAGTTGATCAGTTCTGGTACCTGGGTTGTTAAATATCTGGTAATTGAGTCCCTGGATGCCTCTTTAAAGATGCATTTGATTCTGTAGCCTTTGCTTGATTTCAAGATGACAGGTGATAACAAAAATATCCCAGGAATGTGCTTTTGTCTCAGGTCAGACCTGGTTCAGCTGGGATACTTGGCAGTAAAAACTTGATATTTAGGTGTTTGATGGCTATTGATGGCTGAGGTGTTTCTCAGACTTTTCAATAAAACAGTAGCTTCTGGGTCAGGGATGCCTTCACATCCCAGGCCCTCAGAGGCCTGGATGTCTCTCTGCCCCTTCTGTGCTAATGGTTAGCTAAAGGAGTGATAGTTTTTCAGGTGGTTTGATGACAGAGCATAGAGTTGACCTTGCTTTCACATATAACAGTATGTTCCAGTGCAAGGAGATGTCTAAACCTGGTCACTGAGAGGGACCCAGGTGTAAGCCATCTAACCTGACCAGTCAAGGGATCTATAAATTTGGGCAAGTTATTTCTGTTCTTAGCACCTCATTTTCCTTACCTATAAAGTGGGTAGCACTAGATGTGCAGTTTTAGAATCCTCTAATCCTAATTTAGATGATAACTTTCCTGTTCTTCTCTTAATGGCTGCCATCTAGTTCAGCTCTTTGCAGATAAGGAAACTAAGAGAGGGGAAATAATTCACCTAAAGTACAGTAGAACCCAAGTCTTCTGAACTCTTTTCACCATACCATGTTGTTTCTTGATGTCAGCTGATGAAGCAGATATCAAACTTCTTCCATGGCACATTTGGGAAATAAGCTGTAGCAGATCTTCATATCTCTTCTGAAGTATCTATAATACTCCACTATATGGTTATAAAACTGGAGGAAAATAAAGAATTAAAAATACTCTGTAGGTTTCTGTGTGCCCATCTTTCTGCCATCGACTGGTCCCACAGTTTTTTTCCATTTATGCCATTTTGCTGAGTGTAAGATGAAATCTTAGTTATTTTGACTTGTATTTCTTTTTTTAAAATTTTTTAAAATTTATTTTCAGTGATCTACAATCACTTCCATATATCTTAGATTTTTTTCCCCTCCCTCTCCCCATATCCCTCTACCTCCCTGCTCCTTCCCTGAGATGGCATACAGTTTTATGTAGGTTCTACACATACATTCCTATTAAAAGCATTTTCACTTATTGACTTGCATTTCTTACTGTTAGCGATTTGGAATATTCTTCATGTGGTTGTTGATAGGTTTGCGGGTTTTTTTGAGAACTGTCTTTTTAAATTACTTACCTTTCAGGACATAATTTTTGGTTTATTGCTATCCTTTGTTTTTATATTGCTTACTCTGGGCTCTCTCTCCCCATCCCGCAACCCTCCAGAGACTTACCCTTATAACAAATAACTTTTTTAGAAAGAAAGAAAAAGAGGAAGGAGAGGGAAGAAAATTCAGCAAAATTAATCCAACACCTCAAAAAATCTGGCATTATATATGGTATACTGTACTCTTGGACCTTCTCGTCCTCTGCAAAGGAATGGGTAGAGAGGAGTGTCTTCATATCTCTTCTTTGGATTCAAGCTTTTTTTTATAATTTTGAAACATTCAGTTTTGTCTGTTTTATAGTAGTTGTTTTCGTTCACATTGTCATTGGCTTTTTGTTTTCCTGGCTCTACTTACTTCCCTTTGGATCTATTCATGTAAGTTTTCCCATCCTTTATATTCATAATGCTTATTATTTCCTATAGAATAGGAATAATCTGTTACATTCATGTAACACAATTTTGTTAGCCAGGGGTGGGGAACCTATGGCCTCAAGGCCACATGTGGCCTAGGTCCTTGGGTGCAGCCTTTTGACTGTGAATCCAAGTCTTACGAACAAATCCTTTTGTTAAGGGGATTTGTTCCGTGAAATTTGGATTTAGTCAAAGGGTCACACTTGAGGACCTAGAGGACCGCATGTGGCCTCAAGGCTGCAGGTTCCCTAGCTCTGCTTTATCCCTTCCATGAGCATCTACTTCGTTTCCTGTTTTTTAATATCACAAAAAGTACTGCTGTAAACATTTGACATACAGGGAGCCTTTCTTTTTTGTCACTGGTCTCTTTGGGGTATATGCCTACCAGTGGAATATCTAGTTCTAAAAGTATGGACACTTTAATCACTTTATTTGCATAATTCCAATTTGCTTTCCAGAATGGTTGTAACAATTCTTAGTTTTATTAACAGTTCATTAGTGTACCTGTCTTGCCAGATCTCCTTTAACGTTCCTGGTTGCTGTTTTTTTTTGTTGTCTTAGCCAGTTTATTGGTTGTAAGATGACACCTCCTAGTTGTTTCTGTTATTATTAGTGATTTGCAGCATTTCTTAATGTTATTAATAGTTTGTGTGCCTTTTGGGAACTTGTTATTCACACATCCTTTGGTCAATTCTCTTTAGAATGGGTTTTGGTTTTACATATTTGTTAGTTGCATATACATCTTGGATGTCAGACCTTTGTATTTATAATAAACAGATTTGCCCAATCAGTTACTTCTCTTATTCTCTTAGCAATAATTTTGCTTGTGTTAAAGCTTTTCAGTTTCATGTATATTAGGGACACATAGGAGTCTTGCAAATCCACTGATTTCTTGTAGTACATGCAGAGTGAAAGACCTATTCCTATCATGGAACTTTAAAGGTTGAATAAAAGTAATTTTTTTTGTGAGATATTTTAGTATCATTAATAGGAGAGGATTGATAAAAATTCACTTTGTGTTTGCTAATGTATATCTTGCATGTTCTCTGTCTTCACAGTTTGTTCAGATTCTTTTCTAAAAATTTATTTATTTGGTTTTAGTTTTCAGCATTCACTTCTATAACAATTTGAGTTCTAAATTTCTCCCCCTCCTTCTCGTTAGCTATTCCTTAACTTCTGTCTTAACTCTGCAGCAATTAGTCCTTTGTGTCAGAGTCCCAGATGTGAAAAAGGAGAACAGAATAGACTAGCACGTATGGATGTCCCACTCCTACAACAGCTTCCTGTAGAGCCCCTGTTTTGTCCCATCACCACTCTTCTCCCTTCTGACCTCATTATTCCATCAGTGACTTGAGACTCAGTCGCACATTTCCACTTCTGGTCCAGAAGGGGGAGCTATGTCCCTTATTCCCAGTTGGAATTCTAAATGTATTTTATGTTTGCTGAACATAGAAATTTTCAGACATGATGATAAGACTTTGGGTATTTTATGTATTAAGTAGAGGTTTTTTTAGGAATGTAGTGAGTGATTCTTGAGGATGATGTTCAGCACCATTTCTGGGGAAATGTGGTTTTGGAGGGAACTCCAAATAATATAGTTGTATTGCACATCCCAGTAGTGAGTTAGGGGACTGTTCGTAATCTTACAATCTGTGACTTTTTTCCTTTAAAAATTTTATTGCACTCTTTTGTTTTTATATCACCTTAATTTAAAAAAAATTTTTTTTTCAATTAACAAGCACTTATTTTCTGTCGCAACTGAAAAAAAGTAAAACAAAGCTCTTGTAACAAATATACATGTAATCATGCAAAATAAATTCTCGTATTGGCCGTGTCCAGAAATGTGTCTTATTCTGCCTATTTAGTCACCTTTCTGTCAAGAGGTAGGTAATGTTCCTCATTTAAAAATTTTTACTATTTTAAGGCTGAACTTGACAAACACCAGTAAGTAAAAATAGTAATAATGTAGTGCTTTAAAGTTTGCAAAGTGCTTTACAAATGTTACCTCATCTAATCTTCACAACAACTTTGGAAGGTTGGTGCTATTATCCTCATTTTTCAAATGAGGAAACTGAGGCTGAGAAAACTTAAGTGACTTGCTTAAGATTACACAACTAGTAAGCGTCTGAAGCTGGATTTGAATTCGAGACTTGTTGACTCTAGGGCAGTGCTCTATCTGCTGCACCACCTAGCTGCCTATTGCAGCTTTATGCAAAGGATAGAAAAGGATAGAAAAAGTATTGTATAGAAATCATGAATCTCATTACATAGTTTGGTTTTTAAAAGTTATACTTAATTCAGCACATTAGCTCCAAAATCTTTCCTGATTATCTGTTATCTAAAATTCATTCTGTGCAATTTTTAAAAAAAAATGCTTCATTGTTGTCACTTTCATTGCTGGTTATATCCCTATTTCCTCTTACCCATTGAGCCACTTGTAACAAAGATTAAAAAAGAAATGAAGGAAAAAGCAATTCAGCCAAAACATCCAACCCATCGACTGAATCTGACAGTATATGCACCATAACAGGGTTTTTCCAAACAGAAAACTATAACTGATTATACATGATTATAGGAGAAATGCTAAAAACCCAAGGAACAGGATTCAAGCCTCTACTAAATAAGGGCCTTGGATTCATATATCAAGATGTCTAAGCTTAAGATAAGCTCTAGAATTTTTGCATTGCAAAATACATTAATCTCTATTTAAACGAGGCAGTGTGTAATGGAGAGAGAGTCAGGAGGGAAGCTATTAGTGGGAGACCCAAATTCTAGGGCCCCCTCTTTGTCATTTCATGCAAGTTGCTTAAACTCTCCTTCTCTTACAGAGACTTGTAAGCTGCAGAGGTGTTGCCTTGCTGTGGTAGAGGGAATTTCCTTGCTAGGCAGTTCTTTATACTAGTGAAATTATAGGTTCAGTCCCTAAACATTTAAAATTCAAACAGTTTCAGAATGAACCATGAGAATAGGTCTTTCATGTAGGTGTGGTTTTTACAGTTTTTTTAAAAACTGATTTTGAATTGTTGCTCAACATTTAATTAAATTCAACAGATGTTAGTTAGGAAGCCACTATGTGCTGGGCATTGGAACTACAAAGACAAAATGAAACCTTAGTATCTTCATTCTTGAAAAGCTAGCCCTGTTTATTTCAAAATCTGTTCAGGTAAGATAATAAATGTAAAACTGTTTTGAAAATTATAAAAATCCAATATAGATATTATGTATTTGAACCACAGGTCTTTATTTGCAACCTTGACTCCTGAATTCTAATCCTGCATTTCCAGGTGTCTGTTAGACATTTACATTTGGTTGTCCTTTCACTTTAAAACTGAATTTATCACCTTCCCCTCCTGATTCCTATATTTAATGCTTCTTTGTATTACCCCCAACATCTTATAAATAACTGTTCTCAATATCTGTTGATTGATCTTTGTATTTAATATATTCATAGAAAAATATCTCTTAATAGTAATTCTAGTAACTCACAGGCAGTAAATATGACTTTAAGGGACAAGGTATCCCATCTTGGGATCATAGGATCTTAAATCTCAAGCTCAGAGAGACCTAAGATGATCTAGTTCAATTCCTTGGAAAAAGCCTTGATTATGTAAAAGAGCTATAAATGTCTATACCCAGATAGCTAGTTATTTTCTTTTTATTTGTTTATTTATTTTTAGATTACAACATTCATTTCCACAAAATTTTGAGTTCCAGTTTTTTCCCCATATCTCCCCTCCCCCCACTCCATAACACCTTGCATTCTATTACCTCTTCCCTCAGTGTGCCCTCCCTTCTATCACACCCCACCTTTCCCTTATCCCCATCTTCACTCTTATCTTGTAGGGCAAGATAGATTTTTATACCTCATTACCTGTATTTCTTATTTCCCAGTTATATGCAATAACAATTCTCAACATTCATTTCTAATACTTTGAATTCCAACTTCTCTCCCTTCCTCCCTCCCCACCGATCATCACCACTGAGAAGGCAAGCAATTGAATACAGGCTATATATGTGTTGTTTCGCAGAAGACTTCCATAATAGTCATGTTGTGTAAGACTTAACTATATTTCCTTCCATCCTACCCTGTCCACCCTTTATTCTCTCATTTGCCCTCCCTTCTATCATCCCCCTCAACCTTCTCCCCTACTTTTCTGTAGTGTAAGATAGATTTTCATACCAAATCTAGTGAGCTTGTTATTCCCTCCTTAAGCCATATGTGAAGACATTGAAAAAGATTTTTCTTATCTCTTTTATGAGTGATAATTTGCCCCATTCCATTTCTCCCTTTCTCACCCTTTAATTTTATTTTTTATAGTTATCATCCCTTCTGATTAAACTCAGCCTGTGCTCTGTGTGTATGTGTGTGTGTGTATGTAATCCCTCTACCTACCCTAATACTGAGAAAAGTCTTGAGAGTTACAAATGTTATATTTCAGTGTAGGAATGTAAACAGTTAAGTTTTAGAAGTCCTTTATAATCTCTTTTTCCTGTTTACCTTTTCATGCTTCTCTTAATTCTTGTGTTTGAAAGTCAGATTTTCTCTTCAGTTCTTGTCTTTTCATCAAGAATGCTTGAAAGTCCTCTATATCATTGAATGACTATGTTTTCCCTTGAAGTATTATACTCAGTTTTGCTGGGCAGATGATTCTTGGTTTTAATCCCAGTTCCTTTGACTTCTGGAATATCCCATTCCAAGCCCTTCAATCTCTTAATGTAGAAACTGCCAGATCTTTTGTTATCTTGATTATATTTCCACAATACTCAAAGGAGGTGATTGGTGGATTCTTTCGATATTTATTTTGCCCTCTGGTTCTAAAATATCAGGACAGTTTTCCTTGATAATTTCATGAAAGATAATGTCTAGGCTCTTTCTTTGATCATGGCTTTCAGGTAGTCCCATAATTTTTAAATTGTCTCTCCTAGATCTATTTTCCAGATCAGTTGTTTTTCCAATGAAATATTTCACATTATCTTCTATTTTTTCATTCTTTTGGTTTTGTTTTGTAATTTCTCGGTTTGTCATAAAGTCATTAGCTTCCCTCAGCTCCACAGTCGTTTTTAAAGAACTATTTTCTTTAGTGAGCTTTTGAACCTCTTTTTCCATCGGTTAATTCTGCTTTTTAAAGCTGACTTCTCCTCATTGGCTTTTTGAACCTCTTTTTTCCAGTTGAGTTAGTCTGTTTTTAAAGGTGTTATTTTCTTAAGCATTTTTGGGGGTCTCCTTTAGCAAGCTGTTTACTTGCTTTTCAAGCTCTTCCATGAGCCTGAGCTCATTGAATATTCATTTTGGAGGTACTGGATGCAGAAGCCTTGACTTCCTCTGACAGTATGCATTATTCTTCCTCATCAGAAAGGATGGAAGGAAATACCTGTTCACCAAGAAAGTAACCTTCTATGGTCTTATTTTTTCCCCCCTTTTTTGGGCATTTTCCCAGTCAGTTACTTGACTTCTGAATCCTTTGCCAAGAGGAGGGTCCTAGTGCTCCTCCTTACCCCAAGACCATGCTCAGGGCTGAGGTTCAGATCAGCTTCTCAATTTCCCTAAGGGCTTTAGATGGGGGCAGGGCCACCACTCAGGGCTAAGGTTCAGATGAACTGCTCAATTCCCCTAGGGGCTTTGTAGATGGACGCTGCAGCTGCAGCTGCCGCCGCCTGGGGCCAGTGCTGGGGGGGACCCTGCTCCTCTCTCACCCAGTTGGGAAAGCCCTCTCACTGACCTTTGAAGCTTTCTTTTGGCGCTTGTGGGTTAAGGGATCTGAGACCCTCCCTGCTAGGGATTCTGCCTCAGAGGTCTGTTCCGGTCCTGTTCCTCCTGGTGCCATGCGGCCAGGGCTGAGTTCTGCTTCACTCAGCGTCCCATGGGATATACCTTTCCTGTTGGCCTTCCTGGTTATCTTTGGCTGAAAATCTCTTTCACTCTGTCATTCTGTGACTTCTGCTGCTCCAGAATTTGTTTAGAGTCATTTTTTTACCGGTATATTATGGGCTGTGGGGGAAGAGCTAGAGTATGTGCGTCTTTCTGCTCCACCATCTTGACTCCACCCCCTCTAGCTAGTTATTTTCAATCAAATAATCAAATATACTAAATATTGACCTCTTTCCTACATACTCTGTCTGGAACAAATATGTGATCTGAGTGGAAGAGCTAACACAGTTCTCTTACTCTTAGGCATTGTTACCTATTCAGATTGAATTGGGCTTATGTGGTTTTTTGTAACCAGCCCTCTCACTGTTCTTTGTGTGATTAAAAACAAACAAACAAAAAAACTGGAAGGAGTGGCATATGATTGCTTTATGTAGTACTTAAATTAGGTTTCTTCCTTAGTTTTTACAATAAACTGAGACTTTTTGCATTTTGAGTCTTTGGTTTGTGTCTTTGGGTTGTGTGAACATGCATATCCTGTATTGTTTAATATATTAGGTTAAATTTTGGATATGTAATTATCATAAATGTATTAATTTTATTATACTGTGATGTGCTTCATTTCAGCAGGAAGGGCACTGGATTTGAAAGACAAGACCTGGTTTCTAATCATAGCACTGCTTCTTAATACCTGGGTGACTTTGGATGTTACTTCATTTTTTGTGCCTTAGTTTCCCCATTTGTAAAATTAAAGGATTGAACCGGATGATCTCTAAAGACCTTTGAGCATTAAGTCCTATGATTCTACACTTGTTTTCATCGAAAAATGGGAAGTTTTCAATGGTTCCTTCTCCTAATGAGCAACTTGGGTCAACTTGGTTTTTTGAACTGTGTTGGTTAATACTGATCTCTACTCAATATTGCACCTACAATGTGTTGGTTAATATTGATCTCTACTCTATATTGCACCTATAATTTTTTTTAAGTTTATTTATTTTCAGTTTTCAACATTCACTTCTACAAAATTTTGAATTTTAAATTTTCTCCCCATCCTCTGCTCCCCCCACAGCAGGACAGCATGTATTTTGATTGTCCTTTCCTTCAATCTGCCCTCCCTTCTATCACCCCTCCCCTTCTTTTATTACCTTCCTTTCTGTTTTCCTGTAGGGCAAGATAGATTTCTATACCCCATTGTCTATACATCTTATTTCCCTAGTTGCATGTAAAACAGTTTTTAACATTCATTTTTAAAGCTTTGCGTTCACCATTCTCTTCCTACCCCACTCCCCATCCACTCTCATTGAGAAGGCAAGCAGTTTGACATAGGTTATACATGTGTAGTCAAATAAAACACTTCCATAGCAGTAATGTTGTGAGAAGACTAAATAGATTACTTTCTATACTGTCCTGCCCTCCATTTATTCTATTCTCTCCTTTGACCTGTCCCTTTACCAAAGTGTTTGCTCCTGATTACCCCTTCCCCCAATCTGCTGTCCCTTCTATTAACCTCCCTCTCTTAATCCCTTTCCCCCTGCTTTCCTGTAGGGTAAGATAAACTTCCATATCCAATTGAGTGTATATGTTATTCATTCCTAAAGCTAAATCCGTTGAAAGGAACTCTGATTTATTCCCTCTTGCTTTCCCTTTCTTCCCCTCCATTATAAAAGCTCTTTCTTGCCTCTTTAATGTGAGGTGATTTACTGCATTCTACCTCTCTTTCTCTTTCTCCTAGTACATTCCTCTCAACACTTAATTTTCTTTTTTAGGTATCATCCCTTCATTTTCAGCTCACCCTGTTCTCTCTGTCTCTCTGTATGTTTATACGTACATACATGCATATATACATATGTATATGTGTGTATATATATATATATATATATATATATATATATATATATGCACACACATTTATGTATATTCCTTCCAACTATCTTAATACTGAGAAAGGTCTCATGATTTACAAATATCATTTTTCTCTGTAGGAATCTAAACAATTCAACTTTAATAAGTCCCTTATAGGTTCTCTTTCCTGTTTATCATTTCATCTTCTTTTGATTCTTGTACTTGAAAGTCACATTTTCTATTCATCTCTGATCTTTTCAACAGGAATGCTTGGAAGTCCTTTATTTCATTGAAGTTTCATTTTTTTCCCCAAAGTATTATATCAGTTTTGCTGGGTGGGTGGTTTTAATCCTGTCACCTTTGACCTCTTGAATATCATATTCCAAGCCCTTTGGCTCTTTAATGTAGAAGCTGCTAAATCTTGTGTTATCCTGATTGTGTTTCCACAGTACTTGAATTGTTTCTTTCTAGCTTGTAGTATTTTCTCCTTGATTTGGGAACTCTGGAATTTGTCTATAATATTTCTAAGAGTTTTCCTTTTGGGATCTCTTTCAGGAATTGATTGTTGTATTCTTTCCACTTCTATTTTACCCTCTGGTTCTAGAATATCAGGGTAGTTTTCCTTGATAATTTCTTGAAAGAAGATGTCTAGGTTCTTTTTTTGATCATGACTTTCAGGTAGTCCAATAATTTTTAAATTATCTCTCCTGGATCTATTTTCCAGGCCGGTGGTATTTCCAGTGAGATATTTCACATTGTCTTCTATTTTTTCATTCTTTTGGTTTTATTTTATAATTTCTTGATTTCTCATAAAGTGATTAACTTCCATTTGCTCTATTCTAGTTTTTAAGGAATTATTTTCTTTAGTGATCTTTTGGACCTCTTTTTCCATTTGACCCATTCTGGTTTTTAAGGCATTCATTTCTTCATTGACTTTTTAGATCTCTTTTGCCATTTGGGTGATTCTGATTTTAAAGGTCTTATTTTCTTCAGCATTTTTGGGGGTTGACTCATTTAGCAAGGTGTTGACTCATTTTTCATGATTTTCTTGCATTGCTCTCATTTCTTCTTCCAATTTTTCCTCCATTTCTCTTATTTTATTTTCAAAATCTTTTTTGGTGAAGGGAGTACACATATGGAAAAAGTCATGACAACCCCTGTATGCCATAGTAGATAGTTTAATGGGTTGCTGTAGCCAAAAACAAACAAGCAAAAATATTCCTGCTGGCTAATCTGTAACAGAGGTGAGTTTCTCTAGAATCAGCTAGGTTCATTTTCTGATAATAGATATAAATGCCAAAGCTATAAGACATTACAACCTAGTAGAACTTGCCATAGCTTGTGTTCTGCTGACGTAGAAATTGAGCTTCCAGGGTCACGCATATTTAGATAATAAAATAAGAGTTTATTGACAATTAAGGACTGTTATAATAGAGAATGTAGTAATATTTACAGAGATTTCAGAATAATGATACCTAGATTGTTACTCTGGAAAATTGACCCCAAGCCAAGGATCAAAGTCAGTTTAGAAGGTGGAGAGAAGAGTTGAAGCTGATGTAAGCAGAATTCAGTCCAGTAGGCATTTGAATACCTGTTAGGTACATAATACTATGCCTAGAAGAAAATACTAAAAAAAGTCATTTCCTTCACCATTATACATAAAGTGATAAAAGCAGGGAAATAGTAGAAGAGCATGTTTTGTCCATCAAGCATCTGAGCACTGTTGTCTTGCTCTTTGTATTTTAATTTTACTGTCTGAAAATTTTTCAGGTCACTTTTTTATCCCTTGAAGTTTTTGAGTCTGTTGCCAAATCTTATCATTTCCACCTTTACAACATCCCTTGCATAAACTTCTCTTCGCTCGTTTGATCATAGCCCTGCTTCAGGTTCTGATCCTTCTCCCCTAGGCTGTTGTAGTAGCCTTCTGAATACTTTCCCTGCCTCAACTCTTTCCAAAATCCCACTCATCTTTCACCCAGTTGTCTAAGTGTTTTTCCTTTTATTCTTTAAAAAAAATTTTTATTCTGATGTTAAACACAAAAAAAGAAAAAAGCATTTCCATATAAACAATAGGACACAGAAGGATTCTGCATGAAACCACACATCCCTATTTCACACTCCTTTTTTAAAAAAGAGTATGTAATAAATTTTATATATTACTTTGAAAACTGTCCTGCTTGTCTGTGCTTCCTTCAAAAATCTGTTCACTTTTTAAAATGTCTTTGTTTTGCATTATTATTGCTAACTTCTTTGACCCTTAATGTCACTCACCCCCACCCTCCCACTAAAATCCATGTATGGTCACAGACACCTGAGGACAAGCCTAGTTAGGCCAGATTGGTTGCAGATTCTTGCATTGTCTATGCCCTAAAATATGTGTCTCATTTTGCATCTGAGACTATCACCCCTCTTTTCAGGAACTGGAATAACAAATCACCAGCCTTGTGAAATCATGGCCGGTCACTGCAGTGACTGGGAATCTTATGTCTTGCAAAGATTTTGACTTTAACTTTACAGCAGTTTTGTTTTTGTATAATTTTTTCTTCTGATTCTGCTCAGTTCACTCTATCAGTTCATAATATCTTCCCAGGTTTCCTTGAACCTATTTCTTTTATAATTTTCGTATGACAAAATGGTATTCTATTACATTTATATACCATAATTTGTTCAGTCACCCTTCAATTGATGAGTATCCCCTTAGTTTTCACTTTTTTCCACCTCAAAAAGAGTTGCTATTATATTGTAATATTTTATTTTTACAGATTATTTGTCTCTTTTCTGTATTATCCCAGCTAGAGCTCTTTTGCTGACTGAACTTGCTCCTTTTTAGAAGAGCTAAGTTATTTCAATGCTTTAAAATTGAACCTGTAGAAAACTGAACAGGGAGTTTTAAAACAGTTTATTCAGAAAGGATAAGAAAAACATAAAACATTTTCTTCCTTATATAAAACATGGATTTTCTGCATGCAGTACTATAGTTACCTTAGGAAAATAAAAAATTAAAGAAATTGATGAGAGAGCAGCTAAAACAATCAAGAAGATTTCTGGAGGGGACAATCCCTGTTACAGCAGGATGAAATAGGCTTTGGAATCTTATTTTAGGAGATGAAGACTGAGAAGGTACAAGATTGATGCCTTATGTAATTATAAAGAATAAAGATATTCATCCAATACAAAAGTATGAAGATACAGTGGAATAGGGTTAGGAAAGTTAAAGGAGAAATCCAGGGAATTGGAATTCATTGCCCCTGCCCAGGAGTTAGTATGAACAGGAAGTTAAGAACCCCATAGTGGGATGTTTTTGTACACACACACACCCTTGACATTTGGCTTTGGTTTGAGAGTACATGTGCCCTTCCCCAGTGCGTGCCCTTCAGCAGTTGGAGGTTGATACTGACAGCAAGCGGCTTTGTCTTATTATTATGAGGCCACATCTGCATTCTTCTGCCTGTTACTACGATGTATACCAGAGGTTCTTCAAGAAGGAAAAAAAGACAAAAATTAAATAGTTGAAGGAATTTTTGTTGTGTCTTTGTCCCAAAGGAAGGGTCTCATCTGCCTTAGCTAGTTTTCTGTGCTTCAAGGATTCTCTTCTTTGTGCACCTCATTTTAACAGTTCTACTGGGAGTTTTTGAGTTAAGGTGCTGACATTTTTTGAAGTTCCACATTTATTAGGGTTGCCTGCTTCTTCCCTTTCTCCTCTCCCTGTTCACTAAGAACACTCACTGTTGGAAAACTAGAAAATTATTTTTATTCCGCCTTTTCATATTTCTGAAGAAAATCTGGTTCAGTTCGTCATACACATTACTTTCACAGATGCCAAAAGGTGAAGGTGGCCCAAACCAAAAACGTGAACCTTCACTCCCAAAGCACTCAGCTTTGACTCTGTGGTAAATGTAGACTGTGTTTTGGAAACCATTAAAATATTTAGAGTCTCAGGAAACTCAGTTGTTCTTGGCTAATTCTCTTCAGTGTGGCCTGAGTCTCTTTAATATTTGTAAAATAGGATTGATAAACACAGCCTGTTAAAATAATAGTACAGTTCTGTAGGACAGAATCACAGACTCATAGCTAGACCCTCACAGACCATCTAGTCCTCTGTCTTCTTTGCTTGAAGATAATCTCATCAGAGAGATTCTGCCTTAGCAGAACGATACCTTCTATTGAGACAAAGGAATGGTCTTTTCCACAATATGACAGTAGTAAAAATGAAGTGCATCATGGGGTGTAGTCAGCATTCACACTGTACAGAACTTGGAGCCTCACACCTCTTATCTAGGTATATAAAACAGGTCACTTCTCTCTGGATTTGACTCACTCCTACACCCTGCTCTTGGTAGATCACCATCACCACATGGTTACCTTCAAAGGTTCTAGGAGTAATCCTGTTGAGGAGGGAACATTTCTCCTGCTCAGCACTCTTGATCTTGAACCCCCATCCAATCAATGGAGGTCACATCCTTCCACCCATGAACTCTGTGTCTGTGGTGAAGAGTGGGCACTCACTTATAGGAGCCTGGCAGGAATGCATAAGGAATGAAAATTTATGTCCTTAGGGCAGCTCACAGTACTACTGGTCTGTGCAGGAACATCTACATCACATGAAGCTGCTTCACTTTTTGCTGTTTGACTGTTAATCCTCACTACTCTTCAACTAGGGAAATCTTCTCCACTTGAGTAAGTCCTTTAAATTAACCATCCACCCTTAAAAGAACATTTAGAAAATATTAGCTACTAATGAGAAAAATAGTTCCCATTAAATTAAGGAATTGCAAGGCTCATCAAACCAACTATCTCTGAGCTGTAGTTAGTCAGCTATCTGAATGCTGCATGGTCTGGTCACAAAACTGTGCTCACAGCAGGTCGGTTCAGGTTCACTCTTCAAACAAGTTTACCAGAATAACTGTAGAAACTACAAAATCTCATGTTGCTTTTTCCTTCACTATCCAGAGATGGCATTAGAGGGCAGTTAGCCCTTAAGAAAAGCTTCACCTTTTCCAAATCCCAGGGGACATAGCCAGCCTTGGAACTCTTGGCTAGTGAAGTCAGATCTTTTTCTGACCATTCAAGAGTCATTCAATTAAAGCCTTGTTTTAGCTGACTCCCTCAGAAGCTGTCTAGTCCACCTTGCACCTGTAAACAAGAATCTCTATCAGGTTTGGCTTAAAAGACTTTCAGGGAGGTAGAACAGAATTCACTACCTTCCTTGGCCACCCTTGGATAGTTCTAATTATTTGGAAGTTTTTCCTCAATAAAATCTTAAATCCAACTTTGCTTAACTTCTGACCATGCTATTTTTTTTCTTGGGCCCTGGAAGAATGATTGTGATCTCTCTTCCACATATGTATCTTTTTTATCATATATTTTTTTTTTCTTCTTCACACTGACCATCCCCAGTCTTTTCAGTGTTATCTATGGCATGTTCTTGGAACCTACCATTTGACCACCTGCTTCTTGGACCTAGTAGCTTATTAATAACCTTTGTAAAATGTGGTGCCCCGAAATAGACAGTCTTCTAGACAGAGTATAGCAGATTTATGCTAGAAGTCATGTGCATCTTAATGCAGCCTAAGATTACATGAATTTCAGGGGCTTGCCATATTATTTGACTCATTGTGATTTAGTTCTTTTTTAGACAAACTCTTATTTGTCCACATCTCCCTGTTTTATTCCTGAAACTGATTTATTTGAACACATGTGTAAGACTTGATATTCTTATTAAATTTCACCTTATTAAAATTAAGCCTGGCACTTTAGCCATCCTAGCTCTGTTGTTCAGCGTATTAACTATTTCTTCCCAATTTGTACTGTAAAGATAGGAGATAGATACACCCCCCCATGCACATATATACATGTGTGTGTGCATATGCACATACATGTACACACATATACATAGATGTTTTCATTGATGGTAAGGGTTCAGCAGCACAGTGCTAACCACAGATCTCTGGGGTGCCCCACTAGAGATCTCCTTCCAAGTTGATCTCGATCCATTAATGATTATTTTTAATGTTTGTTAGTGTTTGATTTCTGGTCACAGTATCATTTTTGCCTGAAATAGGTAGTTCTCAGATTGACAAGTCTTGGGAAATTCTGTCATGTCCAATTTGCACGCCCTAGAAAGATAAGCTGACTTGTCACAAAATGAATAGCTAATTCAGTCCGCCTTAGTAGAGAATCTCTTACCACTACTGTTTATCACTTTTATCTTCTGACCCTTACCTGATGATTTATTATTCAGAAGCTTTGAAAAATAGTGTTTCCTCCTTTCTCTTCTCTTGTATGTCACAAAATTTGTCTTTCTCTCCATTCTTTTGTAGAAGCATCATCTTTAGTCCTCGTTCTTATGGCCAGTTCCCCAGAAGAATGCATTTTCCCTATTTGTAAAATGAGGAGATGGATGATCTCAGTGCTTTCTCCCAGTACATGATGGTACAGTGGAAAGAACTCATAATTTGAAATTAGAGAATTCAAACCCAGGTCCTCTCACTTTTTCTAATTTGTTTTTACATTGATGTCCTGCCCTTTTTAAAAGAGACATTTCATTCTTTCTGATAACCTGCAGAGTATGGAGGTATTCCTCAAATCCTTTTCTATCTTTTCTTCTCCGAGGAAGGTGTACTTAACGTAGATGGCAGAGCAAGGAAGACACATTTTATTTTTGGAAGCATTATCCTCAGTCCTTTCTCCTCTGCTTGTTCCTCTTTACCATGTAGTCAGGTCTCTTAATTTCCCTGAACTTTTCCTCATCAGTAAAATGAAGGTTTCAGCAGTGTTGATGTTCCCTTACACTTTCAAATCTATTAAGTTGTGATGATAGCCTTTGATTTTGTATGTGGAAGGATTCTCCAGACTGAGGTATCAGGTAACATGATGAAGCATTTCCATAGCTTATTATTTCCATATATTTCCAGTTAGTGGAAGCCAGGCACAACTGTTGACAGAAGCCTTTACTTACAATGATATTTATTTGTTGTAATCAGATTTACTATCATACTTTGATACTTCGTTCAATCCTACTAGTTTTCTTGTGATTAGATCTGCCCTCTGTTGGTCAACATATGTTAATCCAAATTGATTAAAATTTTTTCTCCTCTCTTAAGATTTCCAACTCTGCTGATAGCAGAATGTGTACTGGTTTACATGACACCGGAACAGTCAGCGAATCTTATAAAATGGGCAGCCAACACCTTTGAAACAGCGATGTTCATAAACTACGAACAGGTAACAATCTGCAACAGTATGGACTTTGTGCACAACCCCAGTGGACATTTCCCTTCCTTGTTCTTCCTTTTCCATTTACTCTTTCTACTTTCTCTACCAGTATTCTTAGGTGTTTTGTCATCTTAAAAAACAGCTTTCCTCATACTGATAATTCCTTCTTGAAGCTGCTTGCTGTGGCTTCCAGGATGCTTCATCTGATGTCAGGTGGTTCTTCACTTACTTTTCTGACCTTGTCTCTCTCGCTCCTTTGCTGACTCTTGCTCTTACCCTCTATCTGTGCCTGTCCATTCAGATTGTTTCTCTTCTGCCTTTATTTAGTTACCAAGAATATCCATGACTTGTTTTATCCATTGTCTTTATGTTTGCTTCCATATCTCTGTCATTTGCTGTGGCTTTTGTTCCAGTCCTAAGTAGCCACGTATTACCAGGATTTTAGCTCCGACTTTTCCAATGATTAGCTGTTTGACACTAGAGAAGTCAATTAACTCCTTTTATTATCTAATGTAAATTATAGAGGTTCTCTGTATTTTTTAACGTTACTCTCAGCTCTAAAATTCTTGGTTTCTCCACTCAGAAGGCTTACCAGCACTTCAAATTCCACAGTCTGAAATCAGATTTCCTCCTACCACTATCCTTACCAGTGCTGACTTCTTTGCCTCATTTTCCCATTTCTGTCATTGGTAGTATTCTTCTTCTGGACTAGAAGCCTTTAAGTTAGTTTTTCATCTTCTTCCTTCATCCTTAATTCATCCTTAGATACAGTCTGTGCCGTATCTAGCTTTTCCCAGGTCCTGTGCATTTTGTGCAGCAGTTCTCAGATTTTCTTTTTTGTTCTCAGTTCCCTTTGCTACAGCTCTAGATAAGATCATTATCTTCCTAACTGATCTCTCCTATTTAATCCTCCTAAAAGACTATTTTTATCACTTTTTTATTTAAAGACCTATTTCCAATAGAGTCAAATCTGAAAGCTTGGCTTTCAAGACATTCTATAAATTCTCCTATCCTCCCCAGCTAATTCCTCCTTGAGCACCTCCATTCCACTGAGACTGCTTGCCTTCTTGTTCTCTGGCCTTACCCTTGTGCTGTGACTCAAGTTGTTTCCACTTCATGGACTGTCCTCTCTTTTCCTCTGCTGTCCAAATTATATCAGTCCTTTAGAACTCAAGTTCCACCCCTTCCACCAAAGCCTTCTCTGTTACTATAAAACACATTGATTATTGTTTATAACTTTCAGTTTTCTGCTCCCTTGTATCATATTGTTGTCCAGTTCCACATATACATATCTTATCTGTCTAATTAAATAATAATTTTATAATCAGGGGCTTTTTACATCTCCCATGGACTGTAGCACAGTGTTTTCAAATGTTAGGGGCTCAGTAAATACATGATTAATCAACAGTTAGCTTTTTAAGGAGCTTTTCAGCTCTTTTTGTATTCCCATAGTGCCTGGCACTGTGCTCAATAAGTATTCAAGTAAATGCTGAATACATCAGTGGTAGTTGCATGTGCTAAGGTCAGACTTCCTCAGTTCTTAGTATGTGCTTTTTAATCAGAATTAGATTCAAGTACTTCTGATAGAAACACTGGATTTATTAATATGAATAGAGAATTTAAAAAGTTGTGAAATGTAAGGTACATTATTTTATAGGAAAATCATTTTCTAGTGGAAATGAAGAATTGTGACTTTAAGTAGAACTAATCCTGCCATAGTGAATCTTTGGGAAATTGTAACAAAGAAATGTAGTACGAAGGAAAATGTTTTGAGCTTTTTGCCAAAGTTTAATTATGTTTAAAGGTTTTGCTTCCTAATGACTTCTCAGTTAAATCGGAGTATTTTTGTTGAAGTTTTAGGCAGTAGGTTTGGACGTCTAAGTATGTCCAAAAGTGAGAGCTCTGTTTATGGGTCTGAAAGAAATATTTGATAAAAACAAGTTGGAGTTTTTAAACAGTGATATACCTGTAATAGTAATACGGGGCTGCTGGTAATGATAGGTAGGTGTGTTTTCATTTTTTTCCCATGAATTTTGGATTAAGGTAGACACAGTCATCTACTTGAGTGTCATATCAATCAATAGTGTTATGGAGAACCTCAGTAGAGGGACTGTGGATTGAAGAAGTTTAAGGTGACCATATTGCTTCATTCATGGGAGTTATCTGTTTGTAGTTTGTCTACCTAACATTTTCCCTCAGCTTAATTTTAAAATCCTTCTTATAATGCCATGATTAATTTTCTCTCTTTCTAGGTTAATATGGATGATAAGTTTGGACAGATCATGGTTGAGAACCTTCGAAGACGACAGTGTGACCTGGCCGGAGTTGAAACCTGCAAATCCTTAGAGTCTCAGGTTGGGACAACAAAGCATTAATGTAGTTTTTGTTAACAAAGGCCAATTTCCCTTTCCTAGATGAAATGAATTTAGAGATTTTCTGAATGCCTAATTTTCTAAGCAGTCTCACATCCATGAAAACAAAATATATTTTTCTATGGTTGACTTCATATATTTCTAGCAAAAGTCCTATAACCAGTGTACCTTTTTTAAATAAAGACACTGTTAAATTTTTGTGGGAAATTTTAAGGTGGTTGTTATAGTGAAAATGAGATACCTGTGGCATAGTGGATGGAGAGCTTGCCTTAGAGTCAGGAAGACCTGAGTTCTGGTCTCCCTTCTGACGCATAATGGCTATGTGACCCTGGTTAAATTATTTAACCTCTCAGCGCTCTAAGCAAGTCTCTTAAGAGCGTAAGTCACAAAGGAGGTGCTGAGCTGCATTGGCAGAGGGAAATTGGGAATCAGAGAGTTACCTCCCTATACTTCTGAAACCATAGATCCATTTCTCCTACCTCCTCTCTGGTGAAAATACGTGTGTGTGTGTGTGTGTGTGTGTGTGTGTGTGTGTGTGTCTGTGTCTGAAAGCTTCATGTGCCCACATATCTAGGCCTTCTCCTTATTTTACATGATCAGCACAGATGCAGCCTCATTTGATATTTCTCCTCTTTTGGGGAATCATGTCAGTGAGTACTGAGAGCATGACTGCCATGAGGGGGTGTGAACCTCTGAAATGAAGGTTTACATGAGATGATCTCTAACATCCCTTTAAACCTGGATATTCTCTGCTTCAATGAAGGGAATATCTAGAGAATAATCATAGATCTCATTTATAGAGCACTTTAAGGTTTACAGATATAACTCTGAGGTAGGTGTGGAGTTATGATCCTCATTTTAACAATGAAGTACCCGAGTCTCACCTAAATTAAGTGATTATCCCAACTAATTCATACAATTATTGAGTTGAACCTGAAGCATTAATCCAGAGACCAATATGGGGCAATTTCTGATCAGGTACTAAATTGTGTCTTGTGGACTTGGAGAACTTTTGGAATTCAGAAATCAGTGGTCAGTAGACGCTGGAACAGACTCATGAAAGGAGGTCATTTCTCAGGAAACTCATGATGATTTTAAAAACTTTTTGTACTCAGAACACAAGAAGTCAGGTACTACTGAATTTTCGTGTTTGTATTACACCATCATCTAGCACAGTGCACACAGTAGGTGCTTGAGAGTATTTGAGTTGAATTGATTTGTATGTCGGTTCTGTTTTATCTGTACCTGCACATTCTAGAAACAACGTCTGCTGTCGAATGGATGGGAGAAAGCTTCTGCTGTTGACATGATGGAATTATATAGCAATCTGCCTCGAGCTGAAGTGAGCAGGTATTGACACCATCTTTTTTGTAAGTGGAAATCTCTTCCAGGTGGCATTTCTTCGGTAGTTCATTGTGTATTTGTACTGTAAAAGTTTTTTGTCTTAGAATTTTATTATTTATGACTTATTATTTAATAAATAAAATTATTTATTTATTATACTCCCCACTTCAACACACACCTTATTTCCTTATTAAATCTTTTAATGTGGAAAGAACTAAGAAGATAGGTTTTGAAATAAGTAACCAGTAATAAGTAACCTGTTACCTTAAAGGTAACCTCTCTAATTATCTCTAGAGAACTTCATTAGCTATTATTTGAGAGAAAGTTTCTGCCAACCAGATTTTGTGATTGTTTACTTATTTACAATTGTGTCTGATTCTTAATGACTCCTTTTGGGGTTTTCTTGGCAAAGACACTGGCATGGTTTGCCGTTTCCTTCTCCAGCTCATTTTACAGATGAGGAAACTGAAGCAAACAGGGTTAAGTGTCTTGCTCAGGGTCACACAGCTAGCGTCTGAGGCTAGATTTGCATTCAGATCTTCCTTATTCAAGGCCCAGCATTCTGTCTTCTGTCAACCAGATTATTTCAGTCAAAATAAACAGTCATACATGTAAATACCCTAAAGCAACACTTGGAATGGAAGTAATTGGTAAATCCTGTAACTTCTATAAAGTCACCAGTAGTTTTAGCTGAACCAGTCACAGCCAGCCCTTTATTAATCAAACTTCACCATATGCAAAGCACTCTGTTAAGCTTTGGGATACAAAGCAAGGCAAATCAGCCTTTGCCTTCAAGGAATTTACATTCTAATGGGTTGAGCTTATGATTTTGCCAAGTGTCACTAAGGAAAGAAGAAGAATTACAAAATCTTATAGTTAAAAGGAACCTTGTCTGGTCCAGTTGTGCCCTTTTCAACATTCTCACCTTCAACATTCTCAACAAGTTGTCATCCAGCCTTCACTTGAGCACTTCTGTCCCTCGCTGCTACCTTCATGAGCAGCTATTTTCATTTTGGGACAGCTCCAAGTTATTAGAAATGTCTCTTTTTCTTATATTGAGCTCAGGTATGCCTCCTTGCAGCAGTTCTGCCTTCAAGGACCATGCAGAATAATTCTTATCCTTCTGAGTGACATCTCCTTTGATAAATTTGGAGATCATTCTCTAGTCTCTTCTTAAAGTCTTGTTCTCTGGTGGAGTTCTTTGGAATATCCTTACCTTCCTGGTTGCTACCTCTGAAAAGGCATGCCGTGCTTCAGAAATGGAGAGACCTAGGTGGAGGACAGTGGGGATTGCCCCCTTCCTAACTCTAAATGCTCTGCTTCTAAGATCTGATGATGAGTCTATTTCCTTCAGGTAGTAATCTAGAAGAATAGACTTTTCTACGTAAGAGACCATTAAATTCACTGATTCATCCTTTACTTTTATTCATAGAAGCCTCTTTTCAGTAATTTGAGTAGCTTCACTGGTTTATAAGAAGTGGCCTGACTGCCTAATAGAATTAACTCCTTGACTCGAGTACTTCCCCTCCATGCCCCCCCCCCCCAACCCCCAAGTAACCGGCTGTTGGAGCCCCTGTTACATGTACAGGCCCATGCTAGGCATTTCCCAGTCTATGCCCTAGATTCCCAAGTGTGAGAATACAGCCAGAGGGCAGAATGGACAATGTGATGGGCTGGGAGTCAGAAAGTCTGAAGTTGGAATCCTGCCACAGACTGTGTGACTCTGGACTCTGCCTCTTGGCCTCATTTTCCTCATCTGTAAAAGAGGGATAGTAATGTTGCCTACTTCACAGGGTTGTTGTGAGAATCCTATAAGATGATGAATGTAACGGGCCTTGTTTATTTTAAGGTACTGCATAAATGTTAACTATTAGCTTTTATTTATACCTAACTTTTAAAAAAATGTTATATTGGTACTTTTTTCATACTGTTATCACCTCCCATGAACTCATTCACTTTACCCACTAGCACCTTCCCTTGTAGCACAGAAGTACAGGTAAGCAAAACAAATATATGTATGGACAATGTAGTACTTACAGAGGGAACTTGCTGTTATTAAATGGTAATAACAGTAAGCCTGAGATTTTAATTGCAAATGATGATTTTTAGAATAAACATAAAAAAATAATAGTTCATATCATGTATTAAGGCCTGGAATAATTCTGTCAAGTATGTAATTAAGCCCCATTGTATAGATATGAAATCAAGGCTCACAGAAGTAAAGTGAGTTGGCCAAGATCCCATGCATGGCTAGTAAGTGTCAGGGCTGGGAGTCAAAACCAGGCCTCTTTCCATTATCCAGTGTGTCCTGTTTCCTTTGCTTTGCCCTTACTATGGAAATGCTGTGATCCTTTTTGGACCCCCCTGGATACTGGGTAGACCACTGGCTGGCCCTCACTTCTGGCAGAGAGCGCAGTTGTAGTTATGGCTATTTCTATGTCTGATCTTCCTTATGTTACCACATACAGTACATCACTTTCTTCTAAATCTGGTGATTTATATTCTTGACCTTTGTGAGCTGAAGCTCAGTTACTTCTTCCACTTCACAGCTTCAGTCCACTCTGCAGGCCACTGATAAGGGCAAGAGCTGTAACAGGCCAGTGGTAAAAGAAGGTTCCAGGTCAGCAGCTGCCTTTCCGTCTGGTCCCCCGGACTAGGCAACCTTTCTGTTTCTCTCAGGTTATGAATCAGGTTGCTTCAGATGTCCTTACATAAAGATGGTGTTTCAGTTACATCCTGTCCAATTCATTGGCTTCAATAATCTTTCACATTAATTGCCTTGTGTGTTAAATTAGAATCTATTAGAGATATTTCACAAGGCAATCTCATCTAAAAATACAATAAGATTTGCTAATGCATTCAAGATAAAGAAAATACCAAGTTAATCAAGGCTATTCAACTTAATTCTGCTTTCTAAATCTAAAATAAATGTTAGGCATACTTCTCTTCATCAAAACCTTTCTGGGATTTACAGTATCGTGATGCCCCTTTTTTTGCTTTTTGTTTCTTTGAAGCTATTATATGTCTTTTGGTTCTCTCTTCTGTGGGCTCCTGTGCCCCTGGTTGCTGCTGTGGCACCCTCCTCTATGTGCCCTCTTAGGAAGCATCTTCCTAGATTCTGATGCCATTGCTGCCGTCCATTTGTCCTCCTAATAAAGCAGCCTCTTCTGTAGCGTGACGCGGTTGATCAGTCAGTCAACACAAGTCAGTCTGATTCAGTGGAAACAGTGCTGCATCTGGAGTCTGAAGTCCTTGGTTTAGATCCTAGCTCTGCTCCCTGGCCCTTGTGTGTCACTTTGGCAGGTTACTTTACTTCTTGAGGCCTCCATGATTCTTCTGTAATTGGAAGGTTGGATGAAACAGTCTTTAAGGTTCCTTGCAACTTTAAATCTGTGATCCTAAGTCTTTATTTAAAGCCTACTATGAAACTGTGTGAACCCACAGCACTGAAAGTTGTGGGAGATAGAAAACAAGTGTGAAATCCTCATGTTTCTCCAACTTCCTTAACAACTAGTGGCAATCACCAAGAGCAGAAAAGTGACCATCATTACCTTGAAACCTTGCTATTACGTTGTTTACTCTATAACTGCATTCAGTCTAGGATAGATCTGTCGTATACCACCTCTGAGGGTGTTTAATGACTAGCTAGAGGACTTTGTATTATGTTTCTTTATATGTCCTACAGAATTGAGCTCATGGCTTCATAGTACACCTTCAGTAAATATTTGCTGTCTTAATGGGCAGTTCATTAGTATGGACCTCCAAGGACAGGGCTAGAGCAAGGTTGGAGAGTATTTAAATTCCCTTAGCAACTAGTCATTAAAAAATGTGGTGGGTAAATTTTTAAAAATTTTTCTTTGTATCCCAAATTGGAGAGAGTATTGTGAAATATTACCTAGAACATAATTTTGTGAGTCCCAGATTCTACTGTAAAAATCAAAAAACTATTGACAGTTCCTAGAAAAGATACTCAGCTACAGGATTATTTTAAGATTTCTTGGAAGTCATATTCACCGGATTCAAGAAACAGGGCACACACATTGGGATATTGTGATGGGGTAGTAATAGCAGTAAAAAACCCACCTCACATTTAAGTGCTTTGTGGGTTGGATTTACATTTGTGCCCATCCTGAGGATGACCATGCTGCAGTATGTATTGTGAGTCACTTCGCTGCTCTGTGCCTCAGTTTTCCTTATCCACAAAACGTGCAGATTATAGAGTCATGATTTTACAGAAAAAAAACTCAAAATTTCAGAGGCATAGAGTGAGAAAATGACCTTTTAAAAATCGTAATGCCAGTAATGCCGAGCCAGGATTTGAACTCAGACTTTATGATTTCACGTCCAGGGCTCATTTTGCAAAGACTTTCTGCAAACATTTTGTCTTCAGAACAGTTGCAAATGTAGTTGTAATAGCTGAATTTGCTGCTAAAAAGTTAAACACTTAAATTTGCATCCTATATAGACAGAATTAGGAGATTAATGTTATAGAACAGTATTTAGGTTTAAAATCCTGACTGCCTTTTTCCATATTAATATGCATTTATGAAAAAAATCAGCATTTTCATTTTGTGAATGGTAAGAAAAACATGTTGCATTTTCAGTAATTAGGTTTTTGACTTAAATATTTGTGCCCATTTCTATTTTCCATATTTATGCTCCTGTAAACATACATGTGATGTAATTTCTTTGAGAAAGGAAAAGTACCCTTTTGCCCCCCAATTAACTAGCTTGATATTTAAATAAATTTTGCTTTCAAATGGTACTCATGCATGGGAAACAAAGCAGTTTTACTGTTTGTAAATGAAAAAATTGGTAGCTTTGGACTAAGACTAAAAAAATCTCTTACAGGATAGAGGCGCTTGAATTCCTTGATGAAGTGGAGCTTCTTGAACAGCTTATGCAGCACTACTGTCTTTGCTGGGCAACGAGAGGTGGGAACAACCTAGGTGAGTTATTATGAGTAATAACAGCTCGGGTTTATGTAACGCTGTCTGCTTTGTAAGCTGCTTCCTAAGTAACATCGTCCTGGAAGGTAAGAGCATGAGTAATACCTTGTTTTACAGAAAGCAGCAAGGGTTATCGCACTTTTTGTCTTTGTTTCTCCACTGCCTAGCACAGTGCCACACAACCTTAGCTGGTGTTGGTTAAATGACTGTGCTGGAATCAGGACTCACATGGGGGTCTTTGACTCCAACCCCAGTGCCCTTTATACTGAGTCAGACTGTTGATGTCTGTTGACTTGACTATTCCAGAAGGCCAAACAAGTGGAATTTTCCTTTAAAGATTGCAAGCATTTGAAATACTCTAGCCATGAAAGAGTGTAAAATTCCATTATTGTGTCCTAAAGTACACTGGAGTGCTCTGGTCAGGAAAGTGTAGGTATCCTCTCAGAGCCCTGCCTGATTTAGAGACTTAGTTGGTATAGCCTTTGTACCCTACGTGTTCTTGTGGCCCAGAAAGAGGGGAGCTCTTTCAACTGTCCCTATAAAGAAAAATAGGATAGAGATTTTCAGGTCCAGTGCCCATGCTCATCTGTTGGCATTTCTCGTGTGGGAATGCATAAGCTTGGCAGTAGTTAGAGGCCCTCATTGGGAACTCAGAGGAGGGATAAAGAGACTTCTTTTTTTCTTCACTTGATACTCCAGTGGCATTGGGGGTAACAGGGATTGCAATGTAAACACTTCATGTGTTTCCTGAGAGCTCTGGTATCAGTCAGAAGGAAAACTCTATTATGTACGATAATTAATGAGGGTGATGTTGGTAGGGTAAGAGTCTGGACCTCCGTAATCTCAGTGATACAGAGCAAAGGCTTCAGACTCTTAGGAGGCGTAAACTAAGAAAATGTATTTGGGAAATGTTTAATAAAGTAAGTAAGAATATAATACAGCAGAGATAATGTCAATTTGTGGTTTTATAAATCAGTTTGCTGCCCTCAGGGATCGTTTCTACTTGAGTTAACAATACTGGTATGAAATTCCAAGATGAGGAAACACCTTCTACCAAAGGGGATGGTACTGTTTTAGTCATTTATAGCATAAAGAGTTGTCTAGAGCAGTAGGAGATTGACTGGGGGGTCACAGAGTCCCAGTAGACCCTTAAGAGATGAGGTAAGACTTGAACTGAGGAATTCCTGGCTTTGTGGCCAGCTCTTTCTCCATAATACCATACTGCCTCTATGTTGTGGGTATTGCTGTGAAAATAATTAAGCACCTAATATACTTGATGCTGTTAATAACTGTCCAGGGGTGCTCATATTATAGTAACAAAAATAGTAATAGCTGCCATTTATGTAGCACTTCATTGTTTACAAAGCCCTTTACCCATATTACCTTCTGATTTGATCCTTATAGCAGGACTGTGAGGTAATTAGGCAAGTATTATCAGCTTCACTTTACACACAGAGAGGGTGCGGGTGTCCATGGCCACACTGCTGTTAGGTTGGAGGTGGTAGGTCTTTCAGTCGGCCAGCATCTTCTGTTAAGTGCTTCCTCAGTACCTGATGTTGAACAAGTGCTAGGGATACAAAGAAAAACAAAAACAGGATTTTCTCTTTGAAGAATGCACATTTTTATGAGTCAAGATGATATTCAAAAAATTATCTCCATACAAAAGTTTTATATGCAAAGAGCAAATGGGAGATAATTTCAAAGGGAAAGCGGTGGAGAGGGGTGAGGTGGAGGACCGGGAAAGGCCTCATGCAGGAAGAGGGCTTTGAGCTAAGAACACCAGTTTGGTGGTACAGTGGTTAGAGCTCTGGGTCTGGAGAAAACCTGAGTTCACTTCCAGCCTCAGACACTTCTAGCTTTGGATCCAGTTCACATAGTTTTGTGATTTTTCTTCAGCTCCATTTGGCAGCATTCAAATCGGAGCCAAGACTAGAGAGTGGAGGTCATCTCAGGTTGAGCCACTAAAAAGGCATAATCTGTGAAAAGAATTAAGGGATTTGAGTGGAATAGTGGATAGTTGAACTAGTTCTCTAAGGTATTGAAATAGGAGAAGGTGGAGAGGATAGCCATTGCAGAGGTGATGACCTGGGAGAGAGCTGAGGGCTAGAGGACCTGGAAGTAAAGGTGAGAACAGAAAAGAAGGTTGGGGTAATAAAGCATAGGGAAAGATGAAATAATCAAATATTATGATCAGAAAAGGGAATTTGGGAGTTAATGAACATGGAAGTATCACACTTGTGGGTGATCATCAGGGGCATGACCATCTCTTAGTTGAGGAGCAGGAGGTCATGGGAGTTGAGTAGACTGAGGAACTTGGAAGTTAGGGTGTTTGAGAGAGTATCACTGTCTGTATTGAAGTCCCCTAGGCAGGAGTTGGGATGGAAAGAGACTGAGGCATTGAACTTATTTGGAAGGAGGCAGAGGAGGGTCCTGGGGATCAGTATGTAACAGCTGCCAGAATCTTAATTGAGTGATAAATTTGGATTGAGTGAACTTTAAAGGAGGAGGGCTTGTTGAGTGATGGTGTCAGTGAGACAGTCTGGACATAGCAGCTGACACTCCCCAAGCAGCTTTGCACAGTGCAGGGGGCATCACTTTGAGGTCAGAAGACTAGCATTCATGTCCCAGCTTTGCTGTCTGTGGGACCTTGTCTAAGTCTAAGTCGCTCAACTTTGGTAGGTCTTCATCTCTAAGATCCATTCTCACTTTGGAGCTTAATACTCAAGTCCTAGACTCAGAGTCCTTTGCTTTTCGCATTCTTCAATGCTGGTACAGACAGCCACACAGGATATAGCTTGGGCCTCCGGAACCTTTGAGGCAAAGGTGTCGTGTGGGTGGACCTGGGCAGTTTTGTGTTCTTTTCAACAGAGTTGAATAAAACTATTAGAAGAAGCATTTATCAAGTACTTAAAAAATATGCCAAGCAGTGTGCTAAGAGCTAGAGATACAAGTAACAAGTCAAAAGAAGGTCCCACCTTGAAGGAGCCTTTATTCTAATGGTAGCTGATAGCACAGAAAGAGGCACTGCCAAGGCAGGGAGTGGGGGTAGGGGAGGAAGGCAGGGGACGAAGGTGCTGGGGTCAAAGTCTGAAGATGGAGGTGGGGAGTGGGAGTGGTCTGGGTCTTTTCTCAGAATGAGAGGATCGCACCAGTGGGAGTGCAGGGAAAAGGCAGCTGAGGTATGCTGGCCACATCCAAGGTTGGCTATGAATGGATATGAAACGATGAACACATAGAGTCTATGGAAGCATTTCCCCCGGGAGATACCATGGTTGTTGGGAACACAAGTGGGAAATGAAATTATTTATTTTGTATTTACTGGGATTTATCACCAGTAAATATTCATAGCACTACAGAAACAAACACGAATGGCAATATGTTTGCTAAGCAGGGATATTTTTCCTTACTGGATTCCTTCTTAGAACACTGGTAAGGACAGCATGAGCTGGAGGCCAAAACTGCAAACAACAGGAGCAGGAGGTCAAGTTCACTAAATCATTAAAATTTAGGTAACATATGAGTTAGGATAAAGCAAGGAAGGTGGAACATCAGTGATAGTGGAGGCTGTCTTACTGTTTACTTAAGAAACCATCCATCCTATCAAGGGGAGATTAGCTGTCCCCAAACCAGATTTATGTTCTTATTGGACAAAGGAAAGAGTGGAGAGGGATGCCGTTTTATGAACTGTCGTGAACTTTAATGCAGATTCATGACTTGGACTGTATGGAATTTAGGCTAGTAAAATTCGTCTGATACCGACAGAATGAGTAAGAAATCACCGCTCTGGGTCCTTATCTCTAGGATGTTTCTTCTTCTTAGCATTAATGTAGGACAAAAGCATGCCTGTCACTTCTATTTTTCAGCTTCTCTAGTTCATGGAGGGCTAAGCTAAGCATCCTCCTGATGGTTCACACAGGAAGTTTTGGGAAGAGAGTTTTTGAGCAACTTGAGCACAAAACTCTTCAACCTTATTGATAGTAGAAAAATCTTTATATATATAGTCACTTTCTGTGACTAGAATCTGTTAACATTAGAAGTTGCATATGTGTCTTAGAAGTCTTTCTTACCTCTAGAATATCCCTCAGGAGAGGTTTTCTATCTGTGAACCTCTGTTGCCCACCTTAACCAGCATTGATTGCTACAAAATATAGGACATTTCCTTATTCCCATTAAGGACCGGACAGATTTGCTTTGGCTCTAGTAGCCAACTCCACATTTTAGGAGCAATTTAAAAAATTCTTTTATCCATTTAAAAGGAAAGAAAAACAAGTTCTTACAACAATGAATAGCCTTCCTGCTGCTTTGGTATTTATATACTGTCAGACCTAGGAGACAGATTTCAGCACCCTTTGGTGGATCCACTCTGGAGGACTTCAAATGGACATAAATAAGAGTTGTGCGGATAAAAAGGCATGATGGGTTTCATTCTGAACTTTTACAGAGCTGTTGACTGAACAGATTAATTAATTGAACTGTTTAAAAAATCTCAGTGCAGTTTTAGGTTTTTATAACTTCAGAAGTACAGATACTGCAGACTTACAAAAAGCATAATTTTAAAGCTTAATTATTTTTCTTTTTGCAGTTAACTTGATTTTGTGAATTTTGAATAATTTTAATTGTTATTTCATTACCTCTTAAAACTAGGATTATAAATGTAATCCTTTCAGTCACTGAATAGCAGCAAGTGAAAGTTTTTACTAAGACTGAAGTGATGGTGGTTATGTTGAATCTTAATAAGAAACATCAGCATCTTAAAATTTTAAATAACTTTTGAAATGTTGTTTTTATAACTTTGTAGCATTTATACTTATGATGTTATTAAAGCTTAAAATTGCACTAAGACTTTTGGGACTCTGTATGTGTGCATGTGTGTGTGTATGTAATTCCTGTAGTCATACGCAAAAATCTGTGTAGTGAAAATCACGCAAAAAATACTAGGTACCACAGTGCAAATGTTGGCTGTCATGGTGACCCAGACCCTTGATTTGTCAAATCCCATTTTAGACTTTCTCTTGTTTCTGTCTATGAAGCATGAATATTTAATACTGTGTGGTAACAGTGGAAAAAGCTGTGAACTAGAATTCAGAAGACCTTAGTTGAATGCCTGACCTTGCCATCAGTTTTCTGTGTGACCTTGAGAAAAATCACCACATCTTTTGCCTTCACTTTTGTTCTCTTTAAAATGTATTTTAGATTAGGTGACCTCTAAGATCCTTTTCAGCTCTAACGATGAGTTGGTGAGGGGCTTGCACAGTGCCATGTAGCAAATCATTGATAAATCCAGAATAGAATCCAGATCTCCTAAGTAGACGTGCTTCTTGTTTTTATCCTTAAACTGTTTGTTTTCTTCTCCCCTCAGGTCTCAAGGATATCACCTACAAATAATTTCTTCAGGGTGTTGTTGAGCCAGAAGCCAACCTTGGAAGGCCAGAAGCCTTCCATGGAAGAAATGCTTTAGAGCTTTCTGCAAGGAAAGAACAGTGCATGTGCACACCTCACTCTTCTCATGTCTCCCACACTTCCAAAAGACTCTAGTAACCAGTGTTGCTGGGGATGTTTCTTGGTAGTTTATTGTGTTAATAAAACTATTGTCTTTATGAGCAGATTTGGGCTTTTCTGTTGCTCTCCCCATCAGAGTCTGGTGTTTGAAATTTTCAGACCCAAAGAAGTCCCCCTTAGCCAAGTTTGCTTTTTGAAAAGAGAATAGTCAAGTTCATGAGGTGCTGTTGCTCTTTCACTCTGAGTCCATGAATCTTTTTAAAATGCATTTGAGCACAGCAGATTTGTGAGCTATGCCTTGGGCTACCTAATGTGGAAAGTGTTTGCCAAGGGGTCAGTGTTTTTATTCAGTTGGCTTACTGGGACAATATGGC